>BKCH01000047.1:0-1200000 GCA_008635985.1 Ficus erecta
GACCAAATAAAATAGAATTCAGGAATCAAATTAACATGAGAGGTAGTTACCAAAGGAATGCGAAGGCATATTTCCCTTATTACATTGAGTCCAACAGCAATGGCCTGGTGAAAATTAAAGCAATTAAAAACCCAAATAAAGGTCAATAAAAAATAACTAATAGATAAAAGCTCTGAATTTCGTACCTCTGGACGTGAACGATCATGTACAAAGTGATTAACTATTTGTTTAAATAATGGCTCAACTGCATCAGGAGGCACCTGCATGCAATAGAGCCTCTTAGGATAGCCGTAGAGCAATAGTAAAGCTAACTGAAACTCGGTATAACAGCCACAGAATTTAAACAATCAAGTTTGACATAAGAGCCGACTATACCATATCATGGCAGGCCTGAACTGCAGCAGCAAGTAAATTCGTGACATCACGTTGATGAGGCTGTGTATACCATTTAGTCGTAATTCAATCGCCAAAGGGAATAAAAACTTTAATGCAGCAGTTAAATAAAATACCTGAACATATTTCTGTAGATAGGGATAGAAGCTCAGTAATAGTAGGCGGTGAAGCCCAACTGTTCGAGCAATTACTTTCAACATCATCATCCTGACCTGAAATTAAGCAGGGTAAGAATAAAGGATATTTGAAATCTATTTTCAGCAATAGTCTGCAAGAAACAGATGCTAATATAGTGAAAACAAAACCGTTCCTTTTTAACACTAATACAAGTATCATAGTTAACTTCTAGTCAAGATTAAAAATAAGCTAAAGCCATATCATGAATACCCCAATGGAACAAATGAAGGAAATAGAATCTTGTAAGCTTTTAAGCAAGATGGGTAATATGCACCTCAAATTTTGCATCGGATTTTGGGTCCTTGAGGCGGGAAAACAGCTTCTCGACAAATCCCTGCAGGACGAACATAATTCTTGAATCCAACAATCATGTGCAAAGAATTCTAGGATGGGCTGCGGCGGAGAGGATAACATTAGAACTAACAAACCTGTGGGTCTTTCAAATGGTTCAGCGGAGAATAATAAGATGAAGTAGTCCTTTCTGATGAGAGGCGTTGTTGTTTCTTCATGCTACGAATAGCACGCTCCAATTTGGCTTTCTTTTTCTTCTTGCTAGAAGCTGTACCTTTGTGGTGAGCCTGACATTCAAAACAATTATAACATCCTTATATTCGGCTAAAATTGAATATTCCTTTAAAAATTTTGCTCAAAAATCATGAGGTTGTCCCCCCAACATTGAGAGCATATACTCGGCTGAACAAAGGAAACTACACGTCAACTAAAATAGTTCATTTCTACTACCAGAATATGTGCAGGAAGCATATAAATCTATTGCATACCACACGCAATGATATCAACGGAAGACGTATCATAACACAATCTGTAATTTTGTAAAAATTCTAATCACATAGCATTTCTTTAATGAGAAACATGAATTATTATAAAGCAAATAGTGAGAGAAAAAAAAAAAAAAACCAACAACAACAACAACCTTATAAATACTCTCTCTACTAAGAACAACTTGTCTTTGAGGAGTCATCTCATCCTCACTACTTGACGCATCACTGTCATCATCATCTTCAATCTTCTCGTAATCCAGAAGAAAAGACAGTGCAGCAATCATGATCCTGAAACATAAAATCTGAGCTCACAATCCGAAACATTGACAACAAAATAGCAGACGTCCTAAAGAAAAATGCTTGCCTTGATGACGAATGAAAACAGGCAGTACAAATTGCATTGGCAGTTCTTTCATCAAACCAGACCTTCCTCCGGTGAAGCTCGCATAGTGTGATCAGCGCTCTCTTTGCTTTGGCTTCATCCTCTTGCTATGAACAATATACAGATTTAAACACTAGACTTCAAATAAAAAAAGCATAATCAAAACCCACAAAAATAAATTAAATATGAAAACTAAACCTGTAACATCGAAAACACGATATTTTGAAGTGACCGATTCTGAGCATCATTCTTGTGCTTCTGATTCATTTTCCTAATGCTATGAACAACATGAGAGAATGCCAATTTTCTTAAATTCCTGTCTCCTAGACTCTGTAGCTCCATGAACAAAGCAAGAGTCTCTCCAACATCAACTATCTAACAACCAAAAAAAATTGAATTTAACAATCAGCTAACGAAAATGAAACACAATATTTGAGAATTCCAAAATTAAATCAAATTCAACAATCCAATCAAGAAAAAAACACATGCATTCTTCACAAAAAAAAAAAAAAAAAAAAAAAAAAAAAAAAACCCCTAAAATGCACAATCCGACGAATTGAAGAAAACGAAACGCATTTTTTAGAAAATTTAGGAGGTGTTTGGTGTGTAAGTTTGAGTTAAGATTTGTAAGTTTAAATAGTAAATTTTTTTGAATTTTTTGAATTTTCAGAAAAGACAAATAATTTTTTGGGAAAAAAGACAAAAAAACATTATGAAAAAAATACAGTTCAGTTTAAACAGAGTTTTTTTGTCAAATAAGGCCTTAACAATCCGATTAGGAAGAAAAATACATTTTCTGAGAATTCAAAGACAAATTTTTTAATTTAGTAATCCGAATAAGAAAAAGAAACGCATTTTCTGAGAATTTCAAAAAAAAAATCAATTTTAACAATCCAATTGAGAAAAAGAAAAACAATTTTGGAGAATTCCGAAAACAAATTGATAATCATTAATTCACCTTCCGGTTGATGAGAAGAATGAGAGCTTGAGCGACGTGACAGCGAAGGCCGGAGGGGAGAGAGGCGGCGGAGGATCGGAGCAAGTCGGCGAGCTGCTTCGGGAACTGCGCGAGTTGTTTGGGGTAAAAAGGAGTGACGTGAGCCAAGAAGGAGGCTCTGTCGCCGAGGTCCTTGGCGACGGCGGGGTCGGTGCCGATGCCGCTGATGGAGGTGAAGTTGAGAGCGGCTTGCTGCTCGAAGAGCTCCAGAGACGACAAGAACTGGCTGTATATCAGAGCCAGCTCCGACTCGTAGCCTTCGGGATCGCACTTCATCTTCGACTGCAGCGACGGCAGGCTCAGCTTCTCCGAGCTTCGACCGGAAGCCGATATGGCCTCCGGCGAGACGCCCGTGACGGCGTGGTGAGAGGCCATTGGTTTGGTGTATGTGCTGAACGGAAAGTCGCCGGCGAAGGGAAACGGCCGCTAAAGAGTGAGGGTGGAGGGGGCGGGTGAAGGGAAGCCGCTTGGGGTTTTCTAGGGCTTTAGTAACGACCCGACGTCTTATTTATTTTATTTTTTTTTAATTCTGAATAGGAAAAACATTTTTCCATTGCAACGACGGCGTTTAGGAGTTTTTAAGTTTCCCAACTCTAATAGGGAACTGTGTTATTTTCAAAATTAATCCCAAAAGAATAGGAGTTGTCTTATTTTGTCCTTACAACTTTGAATGTAACAAAACTGGTATCATCCCTCATGTTATACCTTTGATACTTTAACCCCATTTAGATCTCAGTTTTGATCTACTATTCTAACTTTTTCTCCAGTGTTTTCTATACAAAAATTTGAATTTTGCAGTTTAAAATGTGGGTTTTAAATAGAAAGTCAAAGGAAAATTTTATTAATTAACGGTTTTAATCATATATAAGTCACGTGACTTGTTGATAAGGCGCACTTTTTTTAACGATTTTAATCATGTGTTAATAACCTAATAAGCACACGTAATAATAACCATTTAAAGTTGCAACGTATGGTAAGCTCAAGCAGTAATTTTATTACATTTTGAGTTAAAAGAGGAAAATGAAACAAGCATTATTCTTCAGGAGTCAAATTTAAATTTAAAACCGATAGAATATTTTTTTTTTTTCATTGTCGTTTATTTACCTTTAAGTTGTATTTTTAATGTCATTTCTCTATGTTATTGTTGTTCTCCAAAATGTGAACAGGTTTCAGTTATTTCAGTTAGTACAGTTGAAATCTGCCCCTCAACTCCTTCCTGTCTTTCCCACTACAGCAACAAAAGCTGAATCAAGCTAACACTTGTCTCAGACATGACACAATGATTTTCCGTCCAAACAATGGAGGACGAAGACGAAGCTCTCGCATACGACCCTAATCAATCCCCCAAACCATTCAATTTCCTTGTATCAAGCCCAGAAAGGAAGCACGCTGCATTGCGAATCGCCATCAGACTTGTCGGGAGAACTCCTTGAGCCTCCGTTTCCAACTCAAACTTGTCCCCTTCATCCTGATTTAGAGAGTTGAAGAAAGTGTTTTCGTAACACAACACGTCAGATTCACATGTTTGAAGTATGAGTTTGATCGATTTTGTTGTCTTCTTGTGATCACAGAGTAGTCTCCGAAAAGGCTTGTGGATTGATGAGAATGCATATGCAACATGAATATGTGTATTAATCTTAATGGGTTCAAATGATCCATTTGTATCTAATGATCAATAATTATAGTCAAATAATAGATCAAACAGTGTCGTTGAATCTGATCATAATTCTATAGGTCTTTTCATTTTTGTTACGCAGGCTGAGGACGGGTTGCTGTTTGATGCAGGGGTGCTTGAATGGCAGGTTGCAGTTTGCGTTTAGGGCTGCAACAACGCAGGTTGGGATTGATATCTACCTTCCATGGCATGACATGACATACTTTCCTCCGTCTCCGACAAAGCTGGTACACGACACCAGGGAAACCATGCCCGGTGCTCTTTGCTTGCAGGGCCTTGCCACCAGGCGCGTGTTCGGGGGCCAAGCTACAACTGATGCCCAAAGAGAGACAAATGAGAATACTGATGACGAAAAAAATAAAATAATAAAAATAAATAAAAGTTCTTTCGACAGATTAAAACTGGTCAACCATAAATCTAGCATCTATTAACTAATACGTTAAATTTACGAAGATCAAATTTTGATCAACACATGTAACTGTTGTGTGTTAGACTAGGATTCTGCCAAAAAGTTGTGTGCCTAACAAGGGCTAGTCCTCTGGTTCATTGTTAGCAATTAGACGCAGTTAGCAAATTGGACAAAACCAATAGAGTTGAGGCTAACCAAACATAAACTCCTAAACCAGAGTGATACCATTGTAAAAACATACAAACATACTGAATTTTTTGTCAAATGTCACACCCAGCATTCTCCTAATGCTGAGGACTTGCATTTATTTTCGGCTAAAACCACCAAAATTTCAATTAGGGACCTAAGCAGATTGTTGAAACAAAACATACCATAGGTGCTATTAGGATTTTTGTTGTTCTTATAATTTAGCCGGGCATTTAGCACTTATGCCCCCTAAACTTGTCACCTTTTGATAATTTACCCCATAAACTTCTAATTTTGGCAATTTACCCCCTCAATTTGTTAAATTAGTTATGAAAAGCCCGCATACGCCTCATATGAAGACTGGAAAACCCATTTCCAACAAAAAAAAAAAATTATAAATCTAATACAAATCCTAATGCAGATCTTCCAATTTCAAATCTCTTATTTAGTGTACAATTAACTAAAAGGGGTATATTGCTACGATTTAGCAAGTTTAGGGGGTAAATTGTCAAAATTAAAAGTTTGGGGGGGTAAGTTGCCAAACCCCGATTTTGCCCATAAGCATATTCTTAGATTTCATAGCAAACATTCCTCAACTATGTGTGTTTCAATTTTCATCACATGCTTTGAAGCACATTTGAAAAATAAATTAATTGGTGAAGTGTGGTGGGAAAAAACAAACATAGCAAACATGTGTAGATACATGAAAACGGCTAAACAAAGTTAGTAGGCACGCAACGAAGAAAATGATGTATAGATACAGGAAATCAATTGTGCCGTTAAAAAGAGAAATATTCTGCAATTGACCTTTTCTATTCTTTTTCTTCTTACTTTTTTTTCCCCTCTTTATGGCAATTATAATAGTTTAAAAACGAGGAAAAATGCATTAACTTGAGAAAGGAAAACAAAATTCATGAGAAAAACATCTGTAAAAGGTCAGACCATTATAAGTGGGAAATAAATTTTTGCTATGGTGATCCTAGAATTTTTATAAAATTCAAAACCCCCTATGTTTCTATAAACAGATCATATCATCTCAGCAGATTACAACTGCAAAATTAGTTGCGTACAACTATAATTGCAGTTTTATCACAAATCTGGGCTCTATTTAACATTTTATCCAATTGATTTAGAAAGAGAGAGATCTTCCAAATTCCAATAGAAAAACTAATGTTCAATAGACCTGGAACGAAGATGGGACCTAGCAAAGCTAAATTGGGCAGAAGTATAAAGCCTCAAGGAGCGACCCCCGACATGATAAACTAAAGAAATATCTCATTGGCTTTTGTTTTTTTTTTTTTTTTTTTTTTTTTTTTTTTTTTGGAGGCTTTTGTTCTTTTGCTAAACAAAAAAGGGTTATAGAGACAGAGGATGGTACACCCAAATAACCGAGGGGAGGCAATGCATCCCCTCGTGGCATAGCTGTGGAACTAAGTCAAAATAAACACCTTATTCAGGATGGCGGAGCCACAAATTTTTTTCAGAGGGGCATGAATTAAGTCAAAACTTTAGACTAAACTAACTGCCCAACCTTATTTTAATCTTTCATTTATCTTCTTCTATGTATTTCTATCTTTCCTCTCTTTTCCAAACCATGACAAAAGAATAATTACACGGCAAGTCAGCAAAAAAACAGAGGAGGTTTCACCCAAAAAAAAAAAAAAAGAAGCAGAAAAATGCATAAACAAAATGCTAGAAATTAGGATACATTTGAAAACTCCAGTGCATACATTCAGAATTCAGGAAGGAAGACATTTTCTGTAAAATTAATCTAAAATATGCAAAAAATTGTAACCAAAGCAGATTTCTTTTTAGCCATTATACTCCTCATATTTAAGAACGTCAGTTGGAGCAGTTACCTGAAGTATTGAGCTTCATCTTTATCACTTTAGTTGACGTCATAGAACCGATTGAATATATGGATGTTGGGGACATGGCGAATTTTTGCCTGTTCCTCGTCTAGGATCTCTTGGGGATTCTTTTGTAGCCTCGGACAATCTTCAATGATCAAGTTTTGCAACGGTATTTCCTGAAGGAAGTCTGGCAGTGCTTCTAAGAAAATGCAGTTGTCCAATTTCAAGGAATGAAGACGAGGCATAATGGTGATAGAACAACCCACCCTCCATTCAGGGATGCCAACCCACTTCCGTATGGACGTGTATCGAAATCTGAGTTCCTTCAATCTTGGAAAAAAAATACCACTTGAATGCACTTCATTGGCTCTGGTTTCTATTCCTAGAAATTCAGGTCCCACATCCTCCAACTTTTCAAATCTCGATAACTCAAGGAACTCAAGCGAAGGTAGTTTTCCTAGAGGGGGCAAAATTTCACACCAGCTACAATTTCTCAGAACAAACCATCGCAAGTTGGTCAACGACATCATCCAACTAGGGGAAATAGTTCTACCACCACGATAAAAAGAAATGCCTAAATATTGTAAATTTGGATGAGGTTCCAAGGCTTCAAGCACATCCATTTGGATCCTACTCTCTGTGTTTCTACTAAAAGTAAGAATCAACTCAATTAGATGTTCCTTGTTCTTAAGCCGTGCTTTTCGAGCCTCCCCCACGTCTTTTGCATTAGCCAATTTAAGAATACGAAGTCGACGGAGATGGTTCAAGTTTTCCATGTCTCCTAACTGACATGCTTGATCGCTGCTAATCACCGGTACAGGTACGGGGAACTCGTAAATTGTCTGAAGAGAAGTTAATCTGCTAATTCCTTTTGGCAAGAACTCCAAAAGATTACGTCCATGAATGTAAAGATGCCTTAAATTAAATAGCTTTCCCACTGTTGCAGGCAATTCACGGATTCCTCTACAACTAACGAGTCTCAATGTTTGCAGATTACACAAATTTCCCACTGTGCTAGGCAGCTCCTTCAACATAGGATTATACGATAAATTGAGATACCTAAGATGTATCAGTTCACCAATATTCTTTGGCAATTCTGCAATCAAGCATCCACTCAATATTAATGTTCTTAGATATTTCAAATGCGAGAAATGATTGGGGCCTATTTCAGCAATTTTAGATCCCAAAATCATAAGGGTGCGCAAATGATTTTTGCTCACAATTGAGACTGGAATATGAGCCTCAGGTGGCAGAGTTAAGGTTAAATGACGAGTGCTTCCTGCAGTCATGTCGAACCTTGCTTGAACGCCCTCAACCTCTATAGTAGAGTACTCGTTAACAGTTAGGAATTGTGCAAAATCATGAACTATGTCGTGCATCTTGCATGCTATAATAGTTCCATCATAATCTTTTACAAAGTCTTGGAAGAAGCACCTCATTGCCAAGTTGTCAAAACACTCCTCGCCTACAACTTCCATCTGCACACTTTTCTTCGAACTAAAATAACCTTGTGACATCCACTGTTGGATCAAATCATCTCTATCGATCTGATGATCTTTGGGGAAGACGGCACAATATGAAAAACAACGTTTCACCGTAGGAGACAAGTCATAATAACTCAACAGCAATGGAGAGAACAGATTCCTCTTAGCCTCTTCCAACTCCCATATCTCACTATGCAACACATCCTGCCACTGTTCTCTCGTCTTTCTAAAGTGCATATGACTCCCCAATGTCTTTGCAGCGAGAGGCAAGCCTTTACACTTACTTGCAATCTCCTTACCAATTCCCTCTAGTTCTTCTTGATCTTCCTTTCTCCTACCAAAAAACGCTACCTGGCTAAACAACGACCAGCAATCCTCTTCCGACAACTTTTCTAATTGAATCATATCCCCAGGTCCTCCCATCATAATAGCAACTTCCTCTTTCCGTGTGGTTACCAAAACTCTACTTTCCACATGACCATATTTCAGAGCTTGTTTCAGCGGTTCCCATCTCTGATAGTCATCGGTCCACACATCGTCAAGGACTAGAAGAAACTTCTTATCCCTTACTGACTCAATAACACTACGCATCAAAGATTCGAGCTCAACAAAACTCGGTGCTTCTTCACCAGTGACTTGCTCAACAATTGCTTTAGCAAGCTTGACCACATCGAAAGGATCCGAAACACACACCCATATTCGCTTCTCGAAACGGGTTTTCACCCTATCATCATTATAAGCTAACTGAGCAAGAGTGGTCTTCCCAATACCGCCCATGCCCAAAATAGCCATGACATGAAGCTCCCTTATTCTCTCCGCTTGGCTACTCTCACACAACAACTTCATCACCAAATCTTCCTTATCCTTATCCCGTCCCCGCACCTCGGAAACATCGACAATGGAAGTACTTTTAGGTCGTTCAGATTCAACACAAACTCCTCGACTTATGCTAAAACCATACCTATCCTTTCTAACAGCAATATCTTGTAATTTCCCATTCAAATCCTTAATCTTCACAGAAACATCAAAACGACGATGACCCAGTTGACTAAGTCGGCTAAAAACCCGAAAACAAGGACACAATCTGGAAGAGCATGATACCTCGGCGTTGGGGGCGATGGGATTCTGATGTCGTTTTCCGATTTCTGACTGCAGAATCGCCGTGCCCCACTCGTCCAAAACGTCGTCCATGTCGTTTGAGAGGTCTTTGAGCTCGTCCAACCACCGCCTGACGCTGTTCTCCGTCAGCTGCCGCCTCTCTGCGTCGCTGAGGACGTCTTGAATGGCGTGGAGATTGGTTTTGAGGGTGTCGATTTCGTCGTCGACGCCGTTGACCAGTGCCACTCCTTGTTCTATTTGGTGTCTGACGAGCGTGGCCAGCTGGTCTAGGAGTACAGCGACCACAGCGTCGGCCATGGACGGTGGAGCTGGAATTTGACTGATGGGGAAATAGTGAACGAGGCAGAAGACAAGGAGTTTTTTTTTTTTTCTTTTTTCTCTCTCTTCTTCTTCTTCTTCTTCTCTCTCTCTCTCTCTATCTCTCTCTCTCTCTCTCTCTGATGACTGAGTAGATGAGCGGATTGAAATCAAAATGAATCACTGATACAAAGCACTTTGACTTTTTTTTTAATCTGCTTCGGCTGAAGAAAGAAGTTTGACCACTTTTTTTTAGTACAGTTATATTGTCACATTTTTCAGTCTTCATTACTATTATTTTAATAAATTTTTGACTAACTTATTAATTTATTTAAAAATTTTAATAATTAATTTTTTTATATGATTAAATTCTTAAATTCAGATAATATGATATAATATTATTAGAAAAACAGTCAATAAAATAAAAAATTTGAGATAGTGTCTCGATTATTTTTTTTTTTTATTATTTGGACATGCTTGACAGATTTTATTTGAAGTTATTTTTAACTACCTATTTCAAAAAGTTGTTTTCAATCAAAATTTAAAAGTATGACTTCTTAAAAAAGATAAATAAATAAACTCTTATTTTTAGAGTTTGAAACTTGTATTAGAGATAGCCGTGTTTTTTTCTTTTTTAACTTGCAGATGAGGGGATTCAAATTCTATACTTTATATTAGAATTAGGTATGAAATTACCGTTAAATTATCCACAGTTACAATTTTAGAAAGACATTAAGAAACTTCATTCCAATATTTTTATTAATTTTATTACAAAATTTTAAGATCATTTTGACTTAATAAAACTCTTTTAAATATGTGATTTTAAATATTTATTAGAAAGTTACAGTTTTACTTTTCTTCTTCTATGAACAAAAACAAGAGTAAAAATTCCGCAAAACGGGTTGTCTTTCATGTATTTGCTACTTTTTTCCTGGAAACGTTGGCATTGCATATACACTGCCCATTTGGATCATTATCAAGAAACTTTAGCATCCCATACTTTTGACAAGCAAGTTGTATTTCCAGCGAAACTATAATTCAAACAGTAAGTTTAAAATTTTTTTTAAAAAAAAATATTTGTAGAAAAAACTTGACAGATGAGTTAAAATGGGTGACAAACGAGCATAATAGAACACTCCCCTTAGATCCAAAGGATTTTAAAATAAAAAATAAAAAGATAAGTTGTATTAAATCAAGATCTTTTATTAAAATTTTATACTTTGTTTTAGAATTTTTCATGTTTCAAAATGTATTAAATAGCTTGTTAAAGGACATTTTTGTTCTTTAAAAAGAAATTAAACAAATTTATCTTTGTTTTTTATTTAAGAAAAAATTTATGATAATCCCTCAAAAAAGAAAAAAATTTATGATAAGAAATATATTTTCTGTCTCACTTATGAAATGATAATATGATATACACAATACGAAAAATATTTATGTGTCTTTTTGCTAAGAAGACTTTGTTCTCGGAGTCATAAAACTTGAGCTCATTTTAGCTCAAACCATATCGTATTGTGATTTGTTAGTTTCTAAAATTTCTGCTTTCTTAGCATATATATATTTTTTTCTTTGAGGGATTTCTTAGCAGAATTAACAATCTAGTATTTTATTTTTAAACTGCAAAAAATTAGATACTAGCCTAATCCGTTTTAAAATAAAATTAAAAAAGAAAAGGGTGGGAAAAAAAAAAAAAAAAACAACAACAACAACAACTACATAACAAATCAAACAAAAATAACAATAAGATACAAGAATGTAATATTCCTTTAGTTTTGGAATTCCTTCCCACTTGGAGGCTTAAGTTTTAGAAGATTTTTTCTTCTCCGTATGTTTATTCAATTTTTTTTTTTTCCCTCAAAAAATAGTAGTTATCATATTAACTAGAACAACCCCATTGATTGTTTCAACTGCAGTTTTTTTTTCTTTCTTTCTTTCTTTCAAAGGATATTCAGGTTTCTACCTACCAAAACGCACATAAGAGAAATGCTAGGATCACTTACTCCATCATTATCTTTATCACTCTCTCATTTATCCATTATTTTACTTGTTATTACAACTCTGTCACACCTCAGTATTGCAAGATTTACTCCTCAAAGTTTTACATACATATACCAAAAAATATATATTTTTTCTTCAAATTAAGTGTGAAGAAAGTGTGAATTTGTTTCAATTAAATGTATGACACTCGTAATAACAATGATAATAATGATGATGATGATAAAAACATGAAGAGAGAACTTTTCATACTTATCCAAAAGGAAAAATGATTCCCCAGTGGGGTTTAATTAAAAAGGTCGTATGAAGAAATTGCATTAAAAACTTGAGGAAAGTGAAGGAAAAATGTTACTTCGGCGGAGAAACAAAAGTGGACATCTTTTGCTTCTAGAGAAGGTCTAAAAGTTTCCCCAAAAAAAAATAAATAAATAAAAGGATAATTTTACATTCTTCCTCGGAACTTTGAGCTTGTAACGATTACCTTACCCACCCCCCCCCCCCCCCCCCCCAAAAAAAACTTTAAATCGTAAAAATTTTTCCCCCCAAACATCAAAAAGTTATCAAAATTACCAATTCGGTTAATTTTGGATGAAAAATGCCACGTGTCACATAAATAATCAAGTAAAAAAAAGGTAGTTTGTAAAAATACATAACATTATTAACAACTATTATCTATTTTCTTACTTTATTTATATATATATATATAATTTTTATAAAAAAAAAAAAAAAAAACAACAACAACATCTTCAAAGTTCTGTTCATCTGCTTTCCAACATCCGTGCAATCCGGTGGCCACTCACTTCTGGGAGAACAGCCATTGCAGACTCCCCACCTCATATCTGCCCTTGAAACCGCCCATCACTCAGATCCGCAAGAATTATATTCACGAGTCAAGACCTGAGGATTATACTGGGCCCCATAATATTATAATTTTTAGGCAGTTTGTTGACTGGTTCACATGATTTTTTTTTTTTGCTAATAAAATGATATAGTGGTGATCACATCATTTTCCATTTTTTAAGTTTACATGGCAAGAATACTCCCCTGAGTTGATTGAGGATTCGAACATCCGACCTCTCGGTTAATAAGATCCTAAGGTTTGCCTCCCGGTTCATATGATCAATTTGAATCTGGACAAAATGTCCCTAATCAAGAATTATATTCAATCATCATTTCTAACAATGTAGTTGTTGAATGTGATCATATTCCTACAAGTCTTTTCTATTTCATTAACTTCATCTCAGATCATTTTAACTAGAAAAAAGTTCGACTAAATATCATTTGTGTTCAACTCTCTCTTTTCTTTGGTGCTTCTTGTAATTAATTTTAAATTTAAACACACAGGTTGGGAAGTGGTTACTGTGGGTTGGCTGATGCATGTACGGGTGCTTCGATGGCAGGTTGCAGCTTGCATTTAGGGTTACAACAATGCGGGGCATGACAAATTTTTCCTTCATCTCCGGCTGGTTGACAACATAGGGGCCTGCGCACGTTGCCTTGACACTGCGTGCGCAGAGGCAACAGCTAGAGCTAGTTTGTTATTTCAATGAGGACATACGTTAAAAGATAAAGTTCTTAAAAAAGCGCAAAATAAGTAAAGTATAAAGTTCTTAAAAGTAATATTTAAAAAAAAAATTTGCTGGGATAAACGTTCTCATTCAGTCATAAATGAATCCGTCCTTGAACTAGGCCTAGCTACCATTGATGCCCAAAGAAAGACAAATAAGATTTCTTATTAAAGAAAAAAAAAAATTTCTTCAATGACTAAAACCGGGCACAGCCAAAAATCTAGCATCTACTTTCTAACAAGTTTAACTTGGGAAGATAGAAGATTGGCTTACTCACCAAAAAAAAAGGGGGGGGGGGGGGGACACATGTAACTTATATGCAATGCCCCCTTAACTTTTGTGAAATTTTTAGATAGTGGGTTTTTTTTTTAATTTAAAAAATTTGATATGTGTATAAATTAGTCTTAATCACCCATAAATTAAGAGTTCTTTATATTTTATTAGGCAAACAATTTAAATTTTAAAAATTAAAACAGTTTTTTAAATCTGTATACATTATTGGGCCTAGTGGTTTGACCTAAAATATAAATCTGAACTACAATTTTAATATTACAGTATTTTAAAAGACTGACCCATTACACTAAGTAAAATCCCAAACAAAATTGTTAAGTTGTTCAACGTGTGATTTTTATTTTTCTTTGGTTTACTATACTTGATTTTTTCTCAACTTGAGACAACTTTATTTTGATCTTTCAATCAATTCTTCTTCAATTTCTTGTTTCCGCTTTAGGTTTGTATTTATTTTTCTCACTTCTTGTTTTGATTCTTTTTTTTTTTTTTTAATTTGATTGTGATTTTTCTATTTGTCTTAATGTGGAATTGGCGGGTCATGATACTACTGTTTTTTCTGAATTTTTTTTGTTATATATTGGTGATAATATGTTAATTCCAATTAGAAAATTAGAAATATCTTGCTAGAAATTAGTGATTTTATTTTTTATTGTGGATTTTAACTGAGAAAATTAGAACTAACATTGCTTATATTCGGGATTTAATACAATTTTTATATATATTTTAATTTAGTTTGTGATAAACTTAGACATGCCTCTTTTTTTCTTTTTTTTTTTGTAAAGAATTTTGGGCTCATGGGCTATAATGATGTTGGTGTTGTATGTGGAAGATAAGTTTGTAAATGACTGCTTGATTGTCTACATTGAGAATAAAATTTCTATAAAATTTAGTAGTGAGTCAATTATAAATTAGTATATCTCTCTATAAAAGATCGTCGAGCACAAATTATATTTAAGAAAAGAAAACTGATATTTTTGAAATATTTGAATTTAACATAACTGCTCTTTTATTGAGAGAATAATGTTATTTACAAGTGTATAATTTTTTTTTTTTCATTTTTACAAGTTATACATTAGACTTAAAGCTTTAAGATGTGAAACTTAAATGCTTATGGTATAATGAAGATATTAAGATCAACACTTCAATTTCTTATTCTTTCTTATATTATTTTTATTTTAATTGCATATAACTGACAGTAACATGTTACCCTATAAAAATCTAATACTGATGTTTTCATGTATCAATATATCATAAATTTAATAACAAAAACTATTACATATATAGATATATATTAGTATAATCTTGATTGAAAAAAATTTTAGTCCCCCTTATTAATAAATCCCGGCTCCGTCATTGCTTATATGGGTTCTGCCAAAAAAATTATGTAAAATGTAGACCATTTACAATGTGTATGTAAATGCTAATAATATATTTGTTATAAAAAGAAAAGTGTAAAAATAACATACTTTTTAGAACAAATTACACTTTTCCCCATAAACTTTATACATTGTCACAAAATGCTCCTTAAATTTCAATTTGTAATATTCTTTCCCCCTAAATTTTAGAAACATTTGCGAATTTTCCCCCTCAATTAAATTTTTAAGGAAAAAATACATTTAATACTCATTGGAAGCATTAGTTGGGGGTATGAAGTATAAAATTATGAAATAACACACATTGACACTTCTGGTACTCGTTACCATTATTAAATGTGAAATAACGAAATTACCTATAAGAGAGAAATATGAGGGAAAAAAATGACAATCAATCGTATATATTTACTTTTGAACTTAATTATAAGTGTTTCACATTTAATATCCACAACTTATGCTTTAACAAGTATTATGTGTATTTTTTTTTGTCAAAAAATTAAATGATGGAGAAAATTCGTAAATTTTTCCAAAGTTCAAAGGGAAAGAATGTTACAAATTAAAATTACGGGGCCATTTTGTGATTAGGTTTATAGTTCGGGGGAAAATGCAATTTGTCCTATTTTTTTATACTATTTTACCTTGAGTTTTAATATTATTTCTGATGTTATATATGTCTTTTACCATCATCATTGTGAACATACATTTGTTTTCAGCTAAAACGACTAAAATTTTCAATTAGGGACTTTAGCATCTTGTTGAACAAAACATAATCTTTGGATAAGGGCCTTCAATGTGGGTTTCAGCTCAAAATAGAGGAGTCTATTCCTCTTTGATTAATAATAAATTCATCTTTTGTTTTGAAAACAAATTTTAAAAAAATAAGATATAAGGACCTTCAAGATATCTCATCATGATTTTTGGGTCCACTGGCTAAACCTTGCCTCAAACGTGTATATTTTAGAGATGAATCTAATAACTGAAGCATGTGAAATTTTAAATAATATATATAATAATGAATATGGTGGGTAGTCAATTAACAAAAATAGTACATCCACTGTGAAAAATCAATCAAAAATAGTAATAGACCATCATATCTAGTAAACCTTACTACTACTACTACGGG
The DNA here is from genome assembly GCA_008635985.1 of Ficus erecta. Taxonomy (NCBI): domain Eukaryota; kingdom Viridiplantae; phylum Streptophyta; class Magnoliopsida; order Rosales; family Moraceae; genus Ficus; species Ficus erecta. Next base: position 16,102 of record BKCH01000047.1, read on the forward strand.
CCCATTTGGCATTGTGACTTCTCGCTAACTCTTTGGAATCAATGAGTTTTTGATATCGAAATGATCTTCAAAGGAATCAATGTTAAAATGAAATTTACAATGTTTAATTTAAATTGTTATAAGTTTTAAAGTCTACTCATAAGAGTTTTTGTCAAAAGTCATACTTTTGTGCCTTGAGAGGAAGTACTTCTGAAAGCTAGAAGCTCTCCTGACAGATCTCCAAACACTTGCAAAAGCTGTTTTCAGATCTAGAAAGCCAAAACAATTTTTAGAAAACTCTATCAAACAGGTCTTCTATGTTGTTATTTGGTTACTTAATTAGCTTGCTAGACGTCATTTTCACATAGCAAAATAAATAAATAAAAAAAAATTTCCGTAATTTCATAATGGTCATCTTTACCTTTTTCTTTTGTCTGTCTGGACTTGATAATAATTCCAATATAATGCGAAGAAATGTCTCTTCATAATCTTCAAAATATCTCCTCACAGGAAGAAACCAACAATTAATAAATAAATAAATAAAAAAGCTACAAATGAATTCTCTCCCACTCAATTTCTCCTCCATGTAACCAAGTCAAGAGATGCAAATGGAAGTTTACTCAGTTCCACAATTAACACTATCTATTTTGTTAGCGAGAGCGTTCTGATCATAACATGGACATGGAAGATGCTGAATTGGATTTGGTTGAAGCCAAAGAAGATAGAAAAGTGCTTAAGACAGCAAGGTCTAAGAGGTAATTCTTATCGGATTTTGTTCGGAGACTCTAAGGAAAGTTCGATCGCCACAGAGGAAGCGGTGTCCAAGCCCTTACACTTGAAACTCCGATGATGTAGCTCCACGCATCCTCCCATTTGTCTATCAGACTGTTTAAAAATTACGGTAAGTATGCCGATGTCTCATTTATTTGCTTTCTAATTTGGTTTGATTTTGTTCGATGATCTTTCTATGATTGAATTATTGTCGTATTCTTAATTCTTTGCACTGATAAAATTTACGTTTTTTTGTTTATTCCACTCCAGCCTCTTTCTTTGTGGGTCTCTTCTTTTTCTTTAGTGGATTTTTTTTCAAACTTCTTAGAATATGCAGTAGCCTGATAATTCATACTAAATATCAAATTTTCTTTTGCTTATCATGCTGTCTTCGCGATCCCGTCTAAGGAGACTGTTGCGGGATCCCATCGTCTCGTGATGTTCCGCAGCTTCCGATCTCCTCCACCTTTTTCGTCTTTTTTTTTCCCCTGATTTTTGTTTTGTTTTTAATACTTGATGAAAAAACTAGTGTGTGGTGGCTTGATAAGCCATGGTGCGTTTGGTTAAAACGGTTTGAGTTGAAATTTTTAAGTTGAGTTGTTTGACTTTTTTAAAAACTAGTTATAATTTTTTGTTGACTTTTCAGAAAAAGACAAAAACTGAGATGAAATTTTTGAGTTTTAAGATGGTTTGCCAACGGAGGGATAGAGAGTGGCCAAATTTCCCGTATTTGCAACAAACTACCATCAGTATCACGATAGGATACCATAGGTCACCCATAAGTTACTGTCGAAAATGGTAATATTAGGGGCATTTTGGAGTTTCAAATGTAATTTGACAAAATTATTGTAGACAAAAAAAAAAATTATATTACATAAATTGAAAAATAACCTCCTTTTGTTTTTCTGTTTTTGTTTTTAATGCAGGCAAGAATTCATTCATGTGGGTTGGCCCCATATCAAGGGTGAACATCATGAATCCTGAATATTTGAAGGATATATACGCAAAATATGATATTTTTCTAAAGCCCGACACAAATCAACGTATTAAGACTTTAATTACCGGTGTTGTGATGCACAATGGAGAGAAGTGGGAAAAACATAGAAAGATCATCAACCCAGCCTTTCATTTGGAGAAGTTGAAGGTACCATATTTGACCTCTAGTAATTTAATTAGTATTTTTTAACTAGAAGAAGTATTTAGAAATTCTAATTGAAGATTAGTTAGGCCAATTAATCCCTACACATATTGTAATCAGTGGCAGAGTCATGTTATTATTAACGGAGATATAGAAGCCACTCAACTTTTAAAATTTTGAATTTCGTACCTAAGTTATGTCCCTTTTATACAAGAATAATAATTGTGTCCCCATTTGATCATTGAAGCATGTCATTGGTCCTTTCATAATACAGCATCATATAACTGTGTTCTTAATAGATAATTAATTAATTAATTACTTTTTTAAAAATATTAATTATAGCTTGACTATGTTGTGTTCTAGTATACAACTTATCACAACATACTAAATGACAGTTTTGTAATTTATGTAGGATATGATACCAGCGTTTCAACTAAGTTGTTGTGAGATGATAAACAAATGGGAGAAGTTGGTCTCTGAAAAGGGCTCATGCGAGTTAGACATTTGCCCTTATCTTGAGACGCTAACTGCCGATGTGATCTCATCGAACAGCATTTGGAAGTAGTTACGAAGAAGGAAACTAGAATATTCCATTTACAGAAGGACCTAGTACAACTCCTGACCAAAGCTTCAAATGCCATCAACATTCCAGGATGGAGGTGAAGTAATTATTTGTTTTGGTTAAGCTACAAGTTTAATCATCAAATAAATCTTGGCCAAAAGAAAACACCGTACTAAGTTAAGCAGAGATATTTCGCTCCGTATATAGCCAATTACGCATATGAAAAAGAAATTTATGATCAACGTAGCTTAAAAAAAATCATTATCGTTGTGTTTCAAAACTAATCTAGGTAAAATCATTCAATATAACTGGTGACGAAACAAATTATTATTATTATTATTATTATTTTTTAGGAAGGGGCATGAAGTTAACCAAAAATTTTGAACTAGTAACTATAATGTGATAATCTTTTATCTTCATTGATTTGTTAATAGAGTTAATTAATTTTAGCAATATAGAGTTCAAAAAATTATGAATTTAAATAATAGCGTAGTTGATACTTTATTTATTTGAGACTTTAAATTTGAAAAATAAGTACATAAAATCAAAGCTTAGGATATTACTGAAATGTTTTTCAAACAATTATGTAGAAATTGTAACTAAAAGTTTCATGGGAAAAGAAGGAAAAATTTGTAAAAGGTTTTGACCTAGAGGCGAAACCTAACGAGTCAAGTTGTCCCGATCCCATGTAGGTCTACTCATGTCAATACTAAACTGCACATCGGAAGAGGGGGAAAAAAAAAGAAGAAGCCGTTAATTCAATCAATCGGCTACTAAGTACATTTTCCATCTTTATGTTCAAACAATAGCCCCTTTTTTTTTTTTTTTTTACATAAACAACCATAAGAATCGTTACTTGATTCTAATTGCAGGTTTGTACCGACAAGGGATGAACAAGAAGATCAAGGAAATCGACAAAGAAATCGAATTCATACTAAGGAATATGATCGACAAAAGAGAAAAGGCGATACAAGCAGGCGAAGCTAATTAAGACGACTTACTCAGCATACTTCTGAAATCTAATTTGAAAGAAATTCGGGAAGGCGGGAGGAACAAGAAGAAGGTGGGAATGAGTGTTAAAGACGTGATTGAAGAATGCAAGTTGTTTTATTTTGGCCGGGCATGAGACTACACTCATTGTTGCTTGTTTGGACGATGATATGTTAAGTAGGCATCCCAATTGGCAAACTCGTGCAAGAGAGGAGGTTTTTGCAAGTCTTTGGTAACAACACTCCTGATTTTGATGGACTAAATCGTCTCAAAGTTGTAAGTGAGCTTTTCCCTTCTTACATGTCAAATTTAAGGAGAAATTACAATAAATAGACAATTTTTTTTTAATATTTAAAATAAATAGCATAGTTATAAAATGTTTGAAGAAAATAGTATATTTATAATAAATTGTTTACTTACAAAAAATTTTTAAGATATTATTTATCATTAATATGATATTCACGGCAAACACGTTATTTATCAATAGTATTTTTAAGATAATTTTTGTCGTGAAATATGTTTCGTAAATATATTATTTACTATATAGTGCTCTTTATCATCACTTGAAAATGTTTCTATCATTTATTTTAGGGTTAATTTCACTTTTAGCACCTGTAAAAATTTTATTATTAAAAATAGTATTACTTTTTTTTTCCCTTCATTACTAGCACTTAATGTGGGTCCCAGTAGCATTTAATGCATATCAAATTACGGGTTACCCTCATCTCCTTCAGCTCAAATATCCCTCTCCCTCGCATGGCCCAAATTTTTTTTCAAACCAACATCTATAGTATCGTAGAGAGAGAAAACTGAAATCCAGAGAGAGAAAGAGTTACCACCCCACCATAATCTTATTTTTTTTTCACTTTTTTCGCATAGCCCCCCACCCATTTGAAACCAAAATCTTCATAAATAGAGAGAAACTTCCATTTAGAGAGAGAAACTTCCATCGAAAGTTTTTTTTTTTTTTAATCTAATATTTTTAGCCATTTTTGAGTAAAGGTCATTCTTATTATGACCATCCAGTCATAATAATTATGACCTATGTTATGACCATCCGTTCATATAATAGAGAGAAATTTCCATTTAGAGAGAGAAACTTCCATCGAAAGTTTTTTTTTTTTTTTAAATCTAATATTTTAGCCATTTTTGAGTAAAGGTCATTCCTGTTATGACCATCCGGTCATTTTCGTAATGACCGTGCCTTTATTAGTTTCAATACTAGTGTCGGTCATTTTCATAATTACCGGGTGGTCATTTTCGTAATGACCGTGCCTTTATTAGTTTTAATATTAATGTCGGTCATTTTCATAATTACCGGGTGGTCATTTTCGTAATGACCGTGCCTTTGTTAGTTTCAATACTAGTGTCGGTCATTTTCATAATTACCAGGTGGTCATTTTCGTAATGACCGTGCCTTTGTTAGCTTCAATACTAGTGTCGGTCATTTTCATAATTACCGGGTGGTCATTTTCGTAATGACCGTGCCTTTATTAGTTTCAATACTAATGTCGGTCATTTTCATAATTACCGGGTGGTCATTTTCGTAATGACCGTGCATTTGTTAGCTTCAATACTAGTGTCGGTCATTTTCATAATTACCGGGTGGTCATTTTCATAATGACCGTGCCTTTGTTAGCTTAAATATTAGTGTCGGTCATTTTCATAATTACCGGGTGGTCATTTTCATAATGACACTAGTATTGAAACTAATAAAGGCACGGTCATTACGAAAATGACCACCCGGTAATTATGAAAATGACCGACACTAGTATTGATGCTAACAAAGGCACGGTCATTACGAAAATGACCACCCGGTAATTATGAAAATGACCGACATTAATATTGAAACTAATAAAGGCACGGTCATTACGAAAATGACCACCCGTAATTATGAAAATGACCGACACTAGTATTGAAACTAATAAAGGCACGGTCATTACGAAAATGACCGGATGGTCATAACAGGAATGACCTTTACTCAAAAATGGCTAAAAATGTTAGATTTAAAAAAAAAAAAAAAAACTTTCGATGGAAGTTTCTCTCTCTAAATGGAAGTTTCTCTCTATTATATGAACGGATGGTCATAACATAGGTCATAATTATTATGACTGGATGGTCATAACAGGAATGACCTTTACTCAGAAATGGCTAAAAATATTAGATTTAAAAAAAAAACTTTCGATGGAAGTTTCTCTCTCTAAATGGAAGTTTCTCTCTATTATATGAAGATTTGGTTTCAAAATAGGTAGGGGGCTATGCGAAAAAGTGAAAAAAAAATAAGATTATGGTGGGTGGTAACTCTTTCTCTCTCTGGATTTCAGTTTTCTCTCTCTACAATACTGTAGATGTTGGTTTGAAAAAAAATTTTGGGCCATGCGAGGGAGATGGATATTTGAGCTGAAGGAGATGAGGGTAAACCCGTAATTTGATATGCATTAAATGCTACTGGGACCCACATTAAGTGCTAATAATGAAGGGAAAAAAAAGTAATGTTATTTTAATAATAAAATTTCTACAGGTGCTAAAAGTAAAATTAACCCTTTATTTTATTACTAGAGGTTTTTGGTCTATTTCCCTCCTTCTCCCAAATTAAATTCACAACTTCTAACTACAAAGAACACTTTTTATTTAAAAAAGTATATCATAAATTTTGAATGTTCTTGAAATTTATAAGTATATCATAAAATTTGAATGTTCTCGAAATTTATACCTTCGAATTTATGTCATGTCATATCTTTCTCTCTCTCTCTCTTTCTTTCTTTTTTGGGTCAGCAGTTGATTTTGAGATCTAGATTTGAAGAATTTGGGAGCATTTTGCATATGATTGTTTTGATTATGAAATAAAATTCAAAATGTTTTGAGAATGATTTTTTGATTTTCTTTAAAATAGTATTTTATTATGTTTTAAGAAAAACTGTTTGAGTATAAAAAAAAGTAAAAATTACGTTTGGTTATATTTTGGAAAATATTTATTAGGTGTATAAATCTTAGAAAAAAAATTTATTTTATCATTTATTAAGAAAAATAAAAACAAAAGATTGTTTTCATTTATGTTTTCTAACTTTTTGCAAAACAAACATTTATTTCAGAATTACTTTCACAACACCTGAAAACCGCAAGATTCCTTTTCAAAATGTTTCCAAACCAATATGAAATGGGCCATACTCTTTCTTAAACTCAATATAAAATATAAAATTGTTTGAAACTGATTAATCTAACGTGAAAAGATAGTTTTTGTTTTGTTTTGTTTTTTTTTGGCCGAAAAAATTGACATCATTAGATGTAGGGGAGATTACTAATTAGATCCTCACTAAAATATTGAACTATAATTATTTAATCCCTCCCTTAATCCATGCACAAAACACACCCATTATTTTATTTTAAGCGTCATTTTTTTTTTCTTTTTATATCTAATTGAGCTTGCCAATCTCTCAGATCACAATGATTTTGTATGAAGTTCTTAGATTATACCCACCTATTGTTATCGCGGATCGGACTGTTGAAAAGAAAACGCAGCTCAGAGAATTGTCGATACCAGCTGGAGCACAGGTTGTTCTTCCCATTACTCTAATTCACCATGACACCGAATTGTGGGGCAATGATGCAAATGAGTTCAAGCCAGAGAGATTTGCTGAGGGAGTTTCAAAGGCAACCAACGGCCGAGTTTCGTTCTTGGCCTTCGGTTCGGGGCCTCGGATTTGCGTGGGACAACACTTTGCCATGATCGAAGCCAAAATGGCATTGTCCTTGATCTTACAACGCTTTGCTTTCGAGCTTTCACCTTCCTATACTCATGCTCCTCGTCAAGCCATGACTCTGCAACCACAATATGGTGCTCAAGTTGTTTTATACAAACGTGTTATGTAACTAAGAACTTTATTACAAATATGAATGCTGGATAAAATGTATGAAAATAAAGACGATATAAAAAAATAAAGACTATAATTGATGTACTACTATTTTTGTCTTTCACGAATGATGTTACTTACATCTATTTTTTCTCATGAGGTTTTAGGCTACTTCTTTGGTTCTCCACAATTTTATAAGTCAATCTGCCAACCCGCGTCTCAACCTCAATATAGCGGGTCAAATTTAACTCAAACCTAAATTTAATTTTGTCCTGAAAATTAAAAAAAAAAAAAAAAAAAAAAAACCAGGAAATTTTGTTATAGGTTGTCACGAATAAAAAGACCATTTTAAAATTTTCGGTCGTGAGCAATGAGACCAATAGTGTCAAGAATTATAAGTTTAAAGATTGGTTCTCAAGACAAAAAAAATTCAACGATTAAATTGTCAAGTTTGAAAAACTTAAGGAGTTCCTGTAAAAAAAAAAAAAAAAAAAAAAAAAAAAAAAATCTAATTATGATAAAAATTAACTTTTACACTCATACTAAAGAAAGTAGTCTGTCAAATATGCTACACTTTGGTAAGAATCATAGGTATTGGCTTTTGTCGGAGATGTTTTACATATTTTGTTACTAAAATACATGATTATATGATTATACGAAGAGTAGCATAATAAAACTTAACTATTGAAGCGGGTATATTGCACTGTCATCTCTCAAACTTATCAATCTTTAATAATTTGCACTTTAAATCTATAATTTTGACAATTATCTACTGAATTTTCTAAATTATTACAAAATGTACTGTCTAGTTAATTTATCACTAAACTGAATATTTGAATTCAGAAGATTTACATTAAGGTAAATATTAAATTTAAAAGTTTTTTTGTTAGAAATGAAAATTTTCATACTCACATTAATCATGTGTGAGATTTCCGTGTTTAAAAACTTAAGCCATATAAAATACGTTATAACAATTTAGAAAGTTCAGTAAATAAATTATCCAAATTATTGAGAGATAAGTTGCCAAAAGTGAGAAAGGGACATTAGTGTTAAATATTCAAGCTGAAGGGTACAAAAGTCAAAGAAAATTTATCCTTGAAGAGAGAGAGAGAGAGAGAGAGAGTAAAAGTAAAGATAAGGATCCATCAAGAATAATAATGGGCTCCAAACCCGTTAGCCCACTACACTGCTAAACCCGTGAACCCAACCAAAAAAAAAAAAAAAAAAACCATTATAAAACCAGAGCCACTCCATAAACCCTAGCATCTCTCTCTGTAAAACCCTAATACTCCCTCTGCCGCAACTCTTAACCCTAGCAAAGCACCAACCTTTATTCTTCTTCTTCATCCAAAAATGAGACCTCCTCGTGGTACATACCCACTTCTCTTCAATTCCCAATTCACCTCTCTCATCGCCATTATATATGTGTGTGTGTGTGTGTATATATATATGTATGTTTATCGATTAATGGGTTGATTTTGTGCAGGACGCGGTGGCGGCGGCGGCGGATTCAGGGGTGGCCGTGGAAATGGCGGCGGTGGCGGATTTAGGGGTGGCCGTGGCGATGGCGGCGGGAGCTGGAGAGGAGGCAGAGGGGGCAGAGGCGATGGCGGAGGCGGCGAGCAGAGGCCGAGGTAACCGTGGCGGCTCCAGAGGAGGAGGCCGAGGAAGACCCGGCATGAAAGGAGGTAGCAGAGTGGTGGTTGAGCCTCACAGACACGACGGAGTTTTCATCGCCAAGGGCAAGGAAGACGCTCTCGTTACCAAGAACTTGGTCCCCGGTGAAGCCGTCTACAATGAGAAGCGGATTTCTGTTCAGGTATTTCTCTCTTTTCTCTTCACTTCTAAATCTATGTATGTATATATATATATATATATATTTCTTACAAAGTCTTTTCTTTTTCTTTGTTTTTTACCCAGAACGAAGATGGATCTAAAGTTGAATATCGGGTGTGGAATCCCTTCCGTTCAAAGTTAGCCGCCGCCATTCTTGGTGGAGTCGACGATGTTTGGATTGTAATTACTCCATTTCTTTGCAATTTAATCTTTTGAATATATATATATATAAATGTTCATATGTGTGCTTTTGTGTATTGTTTTTTGTTATATGATGTTTAGATTGCAATTACTCTATTTTCAACTTATTGATATACAGATATATGCATATGTGTATTTATTCAGTAACTGTGTGTATTTATTCAGTATTGTTTTTGTTATGTAGAAACCTGGTATTCGGATTCTGTACCTGGGGGCTGCTTCTGGAACCACAGTTTCTCACGTGTCCGACATTGTTGGACCTGTAAGTGGTCTTTTTTTTTTCCCCTTTGTATTCTTAAAGTCTAATCTTAGTATGGTTAAAGTTTGAATGGTTTTTGATGATGGGTTGTGGGTTGTTTGTAGAATGGGGTGGTTTATGCGGTGGAGTTTTCTCACAGAAGTGGTAGAGATTTGGTCAACATGGCGAAAAAGCGAACGAATGTGATCCCCATTATTGAGGATGCCAGACATCCTGCCAAGTACAGGATGTTGGTTGGCATGGTAGATGTGATATTTTCTGATGTTGCTCAACCTGATCAGGTTTGCTACTTTGTTCAATGGTTCATTTTTATCACGCTCATCGGTTTGGCTTTGTCACAAGTTTCTTCTTTTATGGTGCTCCACATTGTTTATGTTGGTGCTAATTGCTTCAGTTTCATATTAGCTGTTGTGTCTTGGTTTGTGTTTTTAATGATTTTGTAACTTTCTGTTTAACTTCAATTGTTAGTTTGTTACCAATGCCATTTTTATCCAAAAAGTTTTTCTTTGAATTTTTTTTTGAGTTTAAAAATTGGAGTTTTTGTTTTGTTATTTTACTGTGTCATTCTATAATGTTGCATATGACGAGTTACTCGGATTCCCCTTCAGGACATCATGGATGATGCACATTCGAGTTTTCTGATGCAGTTTTAAGATCCATATGTTTTTTTTTATTTTTATTTTTTATTCATTGAATTAAGGGTTTTCAGTTTTCTGGGTGGTCATTATTTCTTCTTGGAATCGGCAGTTGATTTGTTACCTATTCTACTTGCCTGCGGACATGACAATTTATATTCCACATTCGAGTTTTCTGATGCAGATTTAAGATTCATTTGGTTCTTTCACACCCCCCCACCCCCCCTTAAAAAAATTATTTGAATAAAGGGTTTTCAGTTTTCTGGATAGTCATTTTTTCTCAGAGTCGGTAGTAGATCTGTTACCTATTCTTCTTGCAGACGGCTGTAAGCTATGCCAATTTTAGATTTCATGTGTTTGCCCTTTGTTTTTGTTCAAGTTGTTTTACTGTCTTGCTTAACACGTGCTTTGGAGAACCAAGTATGTGATGAATTTCTCGGATTCCCCTTCAAGACATCATGGGTGATGCAAACCCGAGACTCTGATGCTTGATCTGGATTATGTTTGGTGGTGTAACTCCTCTAACTTGGTCTAATAAGCTGTTTTCTTTTGACAATGCATTTATCTGCTGCATCTCAAAATATAGTTTTGGCCGGAAAAAAAAAATTCTAGTATATGCTGTCGGATCATGTGAATCAACTGGAAACTACTCTCCCAGAATTAATCTCGACTAATAGTTAACAAGTAGTGAACGGGACTCTGGTCATTGAAGCAGTTTCTTTACTAAAATATACCTATAGAAAATTTAAGTAGAACCAATTTATTTTTGGCGTGGTATCCGCCGGTATTGGCTCGTAATCCACCAGTCTCGTTTTGTGACATTTTAATTTATCTGAGATGTATTTTCTTGTTTTAATTTTCTTACTTTTCAGAGGCAAGAATTCTAGCTCTAAATGCTAGTTATTTCTTGAAAGCTGGAGGTCACTTTGTTATTTCTATCAAGGTATGTTTCCACACCGCGGACTTATTTGAACTCTATTAAACAAGTGGTGATGCGGCTATTTCAGTAATTTTTTCTAACCTACTCATCTTTTAGGCCAACTGCATAGACTCAACTGTTCCCGCCGGGCAGTAGTATTCAACAGGAAGTGAAGAAGTTGCAGGCTGAGCAATTCAAGCCATTCGGAGCAAGTGACTCTCGAGCCCTTTGAGCGCGACCATGCTTGCGTTTGTTGGTGGCTACCGCTTGCCGAAAAAAGCCAAAGTCTGCGTGCCTAACAAGCTTATGTTTCTAATTTATCTTCTAATCTTGTTTTGTTTTCCTCTGTTTTCACTAGGTTGGGGGACTTCCTTCATGTAGTATTATTATTATTTTTTTGTCAGTGTTGTAGCTGAATATTGCTTTAGACTTTCTCGATTTTGTCTTCAAGTTTAAACTCTGTTTATCATCCTTCTCGCAAATATTTTGACAAAGTTCGTATAATTTTGAAAAAATATGTCATGTATTTGGGTATGTATTATTTATTTTATTAATTAATATAAAAAACGCGTAATTTTCCTTAATTTGTCCATAAAAAACTCGAAAATTTGCAGTGTGAGATTTAAGTCGGGTATTCAGATGATGTTAGGGGTTTTTGTTTGAGCATTTCTATTCGTTTTGAGAGGTTTTAATTATTATGAGCGTGACTGGGTTTCTTATAAGTTGATATTGCATGTAATTTTACACCATATTTTTTCATCAGTCGAGCCCTTAAAAACGTTCATTGCTTGGCTAGACAATGGGGTTATAAACGCTCACCTTTATGTTCAAAATGATCTGCTTGTGTTTTGTTTTTTCAGCTTTGGCTGAAAAAAGAAGTTGAAAAGATGAAACAAATGGAAGTTTGAAAAACTAAAAAAAAAACACAAAAACAAATGTCAGAAGTGGGATTTGAACCCACGTCCTCGTTAGAGGACTTAGAACTTGAGTCTGCGCCTTAGACCACTCGGCCATCTTGACCATAGTTTGGCATTTTGCAAAATCAATTACACATTTAATTAACATGTACAATCCAAACATCCCCCCTCCCCCCTGGAGTTTGGTCTATTACAAGCTTGAACCGGGTCTATAACAAGCAGTGATGAACCAATTCCTCTTTTCGCTTCCATTACAACCAGAGGTCTTCCGCTTTAGTTGTGTTGCAGCATGTACTTCCCCGTCCTGACACAAGAAAATAAGTGCACTTCCTCACGATTCTAATCAGGCAAGCTCTTTCCTATTGTTATTGATAAAGATTTAAGTACGTAAAACACCTATGTTAGAGAAGATCCATTTTATGGAGTTAATATGAAAATAAATATTTTTAAGAAATATATTTCAATTGAACTAAAACTTTTCATTGCTTTGAAATCCGAACCTTTTTTTTTTTCTCTCACAAACACCAACCCAAATGAAATTCTCAATTTCAAATAGAATCTTTTTGAAAACAACTTTTCAAACCTATGTTTTAAATACAAACTAAAAGCATTCCATCTTGTAGTGCTATTTGATTGTGGTTTTCTGTCTTGTGGTATGATAATTTTGAATCATTGTAGTTTTCACATAATTTGAACAAAATTTTGAATTTTTTAATACTAGTGACCAAACAGGCACAGAGCACGTGCAGAATGGAGAAACAAAATTAAAAAAAAAAAAAAATCGTGTGGTGATTGAAGCATCTGTCACGTGGACATGGCTATCAGATGGCAGCCACATAGCCAAGGATGAAATATGCTTAAAAGAATAGTCAAATGTATTATTCTGGTTTGTTTGGAGTATCTTAATTAACCCTTAGTGGCGGAGGTGTATAAGGTCGAGTGGATTTTTTTCATTTAATTTTTATTCCCAAAAGTTTTTTTCTTTTTTTTATTCCGCCTTCACTAAAAATTAAAAATACTCATATAGCTCCACTAAGAATTGAAAATTCCTAAATAGCCTCACTAAAATTAATTTTACCCCAACAAATGAATGGTTTTTATGCTTTACACCCACTAAAAATTAAAATTCTCATGTAACCCACAATAATTTTACCTTTTAATTTATATGCTTGATATTATTTGTTTAAAAATAAAAAAAGGTGTATGTCCCCACTAAAATATATATCTAGCTCCACCCCTGATTACCCATACATGAAGTAAAGCATATTCCACTAAAACAGATCATTCAAGTTATAAGAAACAATCTAATTACTGGAGTGTAATCCTGTTGGGAATAACTCAGCAGGCGAAAGAGAGGAAGAGATATAAGAGTTTTTATGTTTGAAAATTAAAAACAGGAAAGTTCCTGCATGACATAAACATAGAGATTATCATACTAACATGACACACAAAATTAACACTGGACCAATATAACACAAAATTAAACTATACAGTTAACTAAAATTTGTGTCACACTAATCAAGAATGAAGAATTTGTGTCATGTTGATCAATAGATGAAAAAAATGTTGTTAATATTTAGGTAATTTTGTCAAAGTATTTTTATTTCATTAATAAGTGGATCTTTGATCCCATAACGTTGAAATGCAAAGAGGAATCTACACAATATCAACATAAGAGAATAATAATAATAAGTAGTAGTAGTAGTTGCCCTATCAATTGTACTTCTGCCTCTGGACATTGTCTCATTCCTCGACCAAAAGGCATGAAATTATTTGATATCACATCCGAAACAAGATCCTAAATTTCCATCATCACATACATGTCAAAACTATACAATAGTGCCATAAATGTTTTTTTTATTTTACATAATCGGTAAGAATTATTTTAACTATTGGATTAAATTTCTAAACGTCTGATCTTAACTGTAGTTCGGTGTTGCGTGCTATAAATTTTTAAGCTAAACACTCGTATATCAAACCATTTAAAAAAAAAAATAGCTTTTACGACGTTTTATTTTTCAATACTAATATATAAACACATAAAAATATTTTTGGATCTCGATTAAAAACATAATAATGTTTGTTTCGCTTGCTGATTTTAATTAAATATTTTTTAAAAAACAAAGGTATCCCATAGATATTAAATTTTTTTTATATTAAATATTTCATAGATATTAAATATTTTAATGAAACTCTTAGACTGGCAAATACTGCACCTGGATTTTTGCGTAGAGCAGTGAAAGATATTCCAGTGAAAGGTATTCCCTCAACCACACTAATATTCATTTACAATCTTTTTTTTTTTTTTTTTTTTAAGATGAGCAATTTACAGTTTTTCTTCTCTTTTATTTAATTTCTTGGAGCAGTTCTATCGTGATGTATAATTGGGTTCAGTATATTATTAGCTTAAAGTCTGTTACGTGTGAACTCTAGTATATGATATAATTTCTTATATGAGCTATATTTTTATCCTAGCAGTAAATACTGTTATTTTAATTATTAGATCAATTTTATAACAGTTTGATATGTAATTGGAAGCAACTCTGCATGACATGCAATAAATTTTTAACTGCATATTTCTAAATTAGACCACTAAAAATTAATTCAATAGTTAAAACAATATTACCTATATGTAGGATAAAACTAACGTTACTATTATAAGTTTTTTTTTTTTTAAATGTACTTTCGTTGACTAACAATTATTTTAATAATAATAATAATAATAATAATATCGAGATAAATGTTTTTTCAGGTTTTATAATTCCAGTTGGTTGGACTATTATGCTTGCCTCAGCTGCTTTGCACTTAAGTCCCAACATATTCAATGATCCTTCTGAGTTTAATCCATGCGTTGGAAGGTAATTCAGTTCTAAAGTCCTTAAATGTGTTCTCTTTAAAAAATTTCAATGTGTATTGACACATAATTATTTATAGTCATAAATCTTACTGTTAAAAATTTAATCCAACTGCTAAAATAGCCGGTTTTATTAGACAAACTTAATATATGGAATTTACTACATAAAAAAAAATAAAAATAAAAAAATCACACCACCCTTGGGCTCAACGTCTAAAAAATCTACATTTCTGAAGGCCGAGATGTCTTGAAAGCCTAAGCCGCCCTCCTCCTTTCGGAAAAATGTAAAGATTATGTAGCCTTTGTTTTTATTCAACATTGACTTTTAAATTACACCCTATTTGTAGGGAAAAATATTTTGTTAAATAAAAGTAATGAGAATCAAAGATTGTTCTAAAAAAGCGTAAAATCTGCATGATGCATCTCCAAAAGTAACTCTGAACCCTATTCCTTCCTTGTGTTTCTATTTTTTTTTTTTTTGAGAAAGAAATAAATAGTATTTTTACACAATTTATTAAATTAAATAATAAGTTTTAAAAATTTTTGGAGTAAATTATAGTAAATAATAAATTTATTAGATATTGATTTCTCTACTTTTTATTAATATGTTATTTACCTAATAAATTTATTGTTTACTTTCTACTCCAATGGTGTCATAAAAAATATTTCAGAATAGGTGAAAGTTGAACACAAACCCTCTAACTCATTAGACAACATTCTTATGACCAAATGATGGCAATTTATATCTCATACTATGTTTGTAAATTGTATGTAGTGAAAAGTGAGAGGATAGACAATAGTAGAGGGATTTTTGAAAAGAAAAATAGGATTATTGATTATTTGTCAAGAGAGATAAGTGGAAGGAAGATGAAAGTGAAAAAAAAAAAAAAAAAAAAGGTTTTGAGTTTTTATCTTTAATGAAGAGATTTTAGGAGAAAAAACTTGGTATTTTATATAAATAATTAAATTATCTTTTCATCCTTATCTTTTAAACTAAATAAACATCAAATAATTGACAAAGTAGCTATTTAGTTCATCAACCATTTTTTTTTTTCCCTTCGTTATCAAATGAAAAAAAGATAAAGGAAGACCAACTTCCTCTTTCATTTTCAGCCAAAAATTTAATTAATTAATTAATTAATTTCTCTCCCTTCACATTTTCACTCGCTCATATGTTTCTGCACTCTTTTCTTTCCATCTTACCAAACAAATTGTCAATCACTAGGCTTAAATTTGGAATTGCACCCCCTTCTAGAGGGCGTCAAATGCATGTGTTGGCTTACTCGTACTTTTTAGTTTACAACGTAATCGCCAATTGCATGATTGAATCCTTGTAATCTTGCTCTAACTTTATGTATTTATCAGCTTCGATTTTGGCTCTAACAAGCCACAAGAGTACGTTTTTGCAGCTCTAAACCGGATCGACACAACAAGGATTGACGTAGCTAGCAAGCAGAGATGGTTAGCTCTTATCCAAGAAGGCACTCAAAATCATACTCCGTATCGAAAATTAATAGCTGGATCGGAATTCCTGTGCCTGCCAAAATTTCTTATGCTATGCCTTTGCGGTTTCTTAAAAGCTACCAAAAGTCGATTACCATTAGCCTAAGATTTGCCGTAAAGCCAAGACAAAATGGTTGGTTGACAAGTTATGGCAACGCAGATGGAGAATGTACAAGCTGTAGTACCAAAAATCGCCGATTGGACGCTATAGAGAGCCACGTTATGGTCGCAACGGTTTAAATATGCTCAGTGAGAGAGTTCCTCCTCGCATTTTCTTGTTTTGGGTGACAGATGACTGTAAAATAGTCATTGGTTATCAAAATCACAACAGTTAAAGATCCCAATAAGTCAAGACAAAAACAATATTCTCATAGACTATTCTGCAGCTATTAGACTGGACATCATATTCATTGTTATTCAATGGAAACTCGGATGGTCCAATGAAAGAAAAAGAACCAAACAAAGCCATGGACGACAGTAAGCAAATTTGGCAACTCTCAGATTTGTCCGCCGCACCACCATGCCATGACAGAAGCAAAAATGAAGCAAGACTATTGTCGCCGCCGTTGATCTCAAAACTTGTATGGCGATGAGTCTGCGGTAGCATCATCGTGCTAACGTCGTTTGTGTGCTACTCAGCGACCGCCATTTTTTTTATTCACACAATCGTACGCTCTCTTACTTGGAATGGGAACTTCAAAAAGCATCTTCATGAAGCCTTTTTCCAACAAAAAAAAAAAAAAAGAACACTCGGGGCAGTTTTCTTCTACCCTATATCCTGTCTGTAAGGTGTTTGATAAATTGTCCGACTGATCAATAATTCCTCATATGCATTGTGTGATCTTGATTACGGAAGTATGGTATTTACTCTCTTTTGCAGTCAATTCCCTCTTTTCTCTCTTACCAAACAACTTATGTATTCAAAAATCCTTTCACTACTCCGCTCACCCTAAGCCATTTTTTCTCTTTCAATGTCCGGATCCAAACTTGTACGTTTCAAATATTTCAAATTTTATTCGGTCTGAATGTGGGATAAATAGTAAATAGCTTATTTTTTAGAGGGTGTCCATTTTTGTCCTTCTCATTCCTCGTACCAACGAACATCATATACTTCTACGGTATAAGATCAGCAAGAATTATTCCAACAGAACCCAAAAAAAAAAAAAGAGCAAAATGTTGGTTTGGAAAGAAAAGGAGCAAAGTTAATAATTTGATGAGAAAATAAAAATATCAAAAAAAGAAACAGAGGGAAAATTTGGGGGCAGTTCCTTGAATTAAAACATGAGGGAAAACATGTAAACATTAAGGCTGGCCCCAGAAATGATATTAATATAGGCCGGGTGAAATTGAGTCCTCGCAAACGTTTCTTTTTTTTTTTTTTCGAATCAAAGCGAAAACCCATTGGAACGGCCGTACACAAAAAATTAAATAAATTATATATATATATTATTTATTATATATATAAAGAAGAAGAATAATAACAAAAGATGAAAGAAGTGTATCAATCAGACCTTTCAAAATCAAATCTCGTGACAAAAACAAGAGAAGAATGAAAGAAAGGACATTGACTGGATATTTCTCTTTATGCCGGCAACGGAACAACAGCGCCATTTTTCAAAATCTCGACGCTCTGTTCTCTCAAAGGCAGCTTCGGATCTCAAACCCTAGCTTCTCCTCCATTTATAGCTTCAGATCTCAAACCCTTTGCTTCTGCAATGTCTATTTTGACCCCCCTTTTCTCTCTCTCTCTCTCTCTCTCTCTTTTCTTTTCTTTTCTTTTTTTTTTTTTTTTTTTTTTTGAAATAAAATATGACATACTGCCTCAACGGCTCAAGGAATTTTTGCGACGGTTATTTGTAGGATTGTTGCTTAAAAAAAAAACGGATAATACATATTAAAAAAACGGATAATCTCAAGGAATCTTTAGATTTTCACCTAATATATTATAAAGTATTAAGAACGGATAATACATATAAATATTTTTAAATTTGTGTAATTTTCATCATTGTTTTTTTTTGTTTTTTGTTGTTAAAATGATTATAACTTATTAAAAATGTTATCATAGTAATCCTTTTATTAAAGTTTTAGACAAAATTATTTAGTCAACATCACTTTTTAATCAAATTATTAACAGATTCCGTATACAAATTAATGAAAAATACTTTTATAATAACATTTTAAAAATTTAGAAATATTACAACCACAAAGAAAAAATTATCAGAGATCAAAGTCACATAAATTTAAAAATTTAAGAACTAAATGATTAATTACCTATTTAAATTTTGAGTAATTGATTTTGCAATTCTCTCTCTCTCTCTCTTTTTTTTTTTTTGTGTGTGATTTATAAAAAGGTGTGTATTTGATTTTTTCAGAAATTAGGTGCTTAAGACCTCGTATTCTTAACTATTGATAAAAAATAAAAATAAAAATCATATATACATTTTTTAAATAATTCTATATTGCACGTTGCAAAATTCAACACAAGCATGCAAATTTTCAACACAAGCATATCATATCCATCTTGGTTCACAAATCTTAAGGTGGCATCTTTTGACGAATTTCTAAAAATTTCTTTATATATATTTAAAAAAAAAAAAAAAAAAAGCAAATGAAGTCAAGTTTATCTTAATACTAATATATATATATATATATATATATATAAAAGTATATCTCATCCACAATTCATTCATCAACATTTGAACAAAATAAGTCACTAGTAGGTGGATGTCACGTGCATCCTGTTTAAACAGAAGTTAACAGAAAAGACCAAAATACCGCATTTTAACAGTTTATGCCTAGTGGAGCTTTTAAACAAGAAAAAAGATTTAGGTATCAAAGTGTAACTTTGTATATGATTTAGAGACCAAATGAGAAATTTCTCATTTTCTTTGAGTTGGTTATAGAATAATAAAAAGGAAAATATCATTATACTGGTGATACTATTCTAAAAAAAATAAAACAAAATAAAAGCAATGCTATGAAAGAAAGGCAATAACATCTTCAAAAAAAAAAAAAAAAAAAAAATCGGTTATGTTTGTTTGTTTAACAATTCTCATCTTGTTCTAATGATATGTGTTTTATTTCGCAATCTTCTGCCCATAAGATGAACCTAGAAATTGCTCAACGAAACTAGAGTCATTATTGTGGCTAAGAGTTGCATAATCTTATCATTAACAAGAATATTTAGGAAGATATTCCAACAAGTGTCCATTTGGTTTGAAGGATTTCAACAATTTACTTTGAATTGAAAAATATGAACATTTATTTTACATATATCTTATCCAATTTATTGCGGATAAATATTTCAAGGTTTTTTGGGTGATCGGATTTGGGTCGTGTTGATATCACCCATCACCATAGTCCTTGTGCCTCATTTCGAACTCACCTTTCAATAGTTTACTCATTCTAAACTTTCTAGATTCTAAAGTAAAAAAAATTAATTTACTTGAAAAGTAGATATTCTAAACTCTATTTTTATTTTCAAGAGTGACTTCAATTTTTGAACCGACAGTCTACTCTAATATTATTATGTTTTCTCTTCTGTGACTGTGTAGGAAACCAAATGGAGTTTTGAGTGTCTCGAATAGAACTTGTTTTTTGCTAGATAAATTGAAATCGAAGGGAAGGGAAACATTTACAATTTTTGAACGTCG
This sequence comes from Ficus erecta, assembly GCA_008635985.1. Lineage (NCBI taxonomy): Eukaryota > Viridiplantae > Streptophyta > Magnoliopsida > Rosales > Moraceae > Ficus > Ficus erecta. The sequence goes on from BKCH01000047.1 coordinate 36,170, forward strand.
AGGAGTGAAAATTAAATAGCACGAAATTATGAAACACGGTTTGATAATCCTGAACAGAACAGTCAAAGAAATTTTCTGTAATCTATTGACATATGAATGAAAACAAAAACATGATTAGGAAGTCAGGGTTGTAAAGTCAAAATGAAGTAAAACCTTTCTCTCATCAACTAAAACCGCTAATCATTTATTTATGTCAATGCTCTACAGAGAAACAAAAACAAAATCAAGGTAAGCAAAGAGAATATAAGCAATCGAATTCCACCTGAAGTATATGATCCCTTCAATCTCTACCCAAGGGTCCAAAGCTATCAGGAGGCCATACCTAATAACCAAAAAAAACAATTTTTATTATATATATATATGTATATATACTTTCCAATTGCACATTTGCACTGGACAAGACTGACACAGAAGTTAGAAGGAACCGAGTTAATGTAGAGTGGCAATCATAGTACGAAAACAATAATTTAAAAACTTTTAGACGAAATCCGATTAGCCTTCCAACAATGATCCTATTTGTGTGTTTGATACCATAATAACCATAAGAGAGAGAAAAGAAAAACACACAACTTCAAACATCTATGAAATGGAGAAACATAAAACTATAATTGACAACAGGAATGATTTTCTTCCTTCAGAACTGTAAAGAATGTTTGATTGCAAAGAAAAGATTAGAAGCCGTGTGTATGATTAAGAGACTTTATTACCATGTGAGAATTTACAGGAAATGCATGTACATTTCCGATTTGTAGCATTTTTCATGACAAAATAAACAACTTAAATTATAATAGAGGGCGAAAATATGACATGTAATAGAATTAACCGGAGTAAGTAGTAAAATAATTACCCTGAAAAACACTTTTCCTTGAATAAGGCCGTAAGGCACAGGCCCAAAATGCCGTGAATCATTGGAGGCATATACGTTATCGCCCTGAATCCAAACATGCCCCTTGGGGACCTAGTCATCCAAATGCAAAGAACAAATTAAGGACCGGTAACAAAAAGAATAAGATTTAGCATCTAGATGAGCAGCAACAACAAAGGATGCTGTGTTACAAAAAGGAAGTTAGACAAAGGTAGATTGGGGAAAAGGAAGTTAAAATGAGGATAACGGAATGAAGAAATAAGGATGATAGAGTTGAATTCGATTTCCACCAGTTCAAAATCAACTTAGCCTCATCCATTAGTTCACAATAACGTCAACTTTGTTCTCTAACAGGCTAAATGTTTATTTGAGCAATTTAGTTGCCAAGATTTGCTTCTTCCTTTTATACCCCTATATGTGGACTCCCGCCTCTTTTGGGCCTAGGTATTAGAAAGGTAAAAACTAAAATGATAGAAACAAGAATCCCTAAAACCTTGAGGACACCTATGTTGCCCAAGTATTCACGCTACGAAAGAAGGCAAGTACAATGCCCTCAGGGTATCTCATGTTGTAATACTCTGATTCAAGACCAAGAACTTGTAAGATTTGTAAACCTAGTTGAGAGGTTTTATAACTCCTCCAAAAACAAGTCTTATCTTTAAAATATATAAATACAGAAATTTAAATGTCGAGTGCCATGAGTTCAATATGGGGGTTTTCACACACGTATTTTCAGTTGGGCTAATTATAATCATATTGGGGCGCATTGAGGTTGGTGATTAGGGTTTAGAGATACACATAGTGATTCTGAAGATTCACAATAAATCATATGGAGCCAGAGTTGATGTATTCTGTATTGATGAATTCTTTTTTCTTTTCATTTATTCATATTATTTCTAACCCTGCAGTTTTAGATCGACGCGTGTGATACTCCTACTCATCATAGAGAAAATCTGCAGCTGAAAGTGGATATAGCTCGCACATTAACGCGAGCCACGATAAACCTAACGTGTGCTTTCTTGCCTTTCTTTTCTATTACCGCTCTCATAAGTAAAAGATTTGGGTGCTTAATCCGTAACAGCTAATACTAAAAACCCAAACTTCCTCAATCAAATCATCTAAAATTAACTTCATTTACAAGCTAGCAAATATAGCCTTTCAGAACTCCATTCCTAGTCTCTTCTCTAAGTTTCACTTTCACCACATATCATCTCTTGCCAAACCCAAATTCTCTCACTACATCATTCAAATTCACCAAAAAAAAAACCCATCAAATTATACCTAAATCAGATTCTACAACGTTCAGGAATCTAAAACAACAACCAAATTTTCACTTGAAATTAGCGAGAAATTGACAAATAAAGCTTCTCTAAATCAATTTTTATATATCCTATCTTATACATATTAGGAAATTAATAGCAAACATACCACGGCAGTTCGGTATCGGTCGCCATGGGAGTCCAAGAAGAAAGAGACTCTATCACTTTCCATTCCGACGATCCGCTTGGTGACGATCTTTCTAGGGTTTTCAGGGGGAGCGAACGAGCACCAAGTCGCCGCGAGAAACCTTCCCGAGGCGGTGGGACACGTGTTCGGCGATGACGACGTCGCCGGTCAGGTTCAGGGTGGGGAGCATGCTGGGACCGTGTACCTGCAAGCACCAGAAACAGCCCGTTCTCACACACGAACGAAACTAGCAAAATCTCTCTCCTCTCTCTCTCTCTAGATTCAAGAAGGAAGAGAGGAGTGAGAGAGAGAGAGGAGGGGGAGAGAATGATAGGGTACGGACGAGAGTAGAGGAACAGAGGTAGTTGGTCGTGACGTGAAGGAAGCAACCGAACTTGGCTATGACGAGTAAGCGATCGACTGCGTCCTTCGCTACGCTCCTCCATTGTCCCGCCATTGCTGGTTACCGAACCAACCCCACTTCACTTTCTCTCTCCAACTCTTTCTCTCTCTTGAGTCTTCTCTGAGGAGTGAGAAGTTTGGGGAAGAAGACGGCTCTCTACTCTACAGTCCCCACCACTCCACTCCCGAAAATTTGAATATGAGGCCTGGGCCAATTATTGGGCCCAAGGACTTGCCACGTAACAATCCCGTCACCCATTTTGTGACAGTTTAGAACATGTCAATGTGACAAATTTTTTTCAAATTAACTTTTAAATTTTTATTTTATTGACTATCCCGCACACATAATGTCCAATTTGTACATACAAAGGAGAAATGTGGATAAATAACCTTTTTTTTTCAAAAGAATTTGTTTATAAAATATCCAAAGTTTTGTAAAAAAACTAGAAGGATGATGGTTTTTTTTTTTAATTGTTAATTCGTTATTGATTAATTAACATGTATTTTTTATTGATTAATTCTGATAAATCGTTAAGTAATGAAATTTTTCTTGAATCATTTTTTAACAAGGAATTAAAAACTGTCTATTTACTTTATTTTTTTTTCATACAAATCAGTCAACACCACTTTTTGGAAGGGAGATCGGAAAATTTATTTGTGACATGGTTTGAAAAAATACATTAATAGTAGGTCGTAGTTCTGGACTACAGATCTCTATCGGACTTTGTTGAATTCGTAATTTTTTTCCTTCTTGAATTTAATAGTCTAACGGTTATAAAACTGTGTCTCCTGTCTCCCACTAAGGTTATTGGTATAAACGGATATCGAACATCCCGTTAGTTCTTTGCTTATTGATGTGAGCTTAACGAGCGAAAGTAGGAGGAAAAAATAACAAGTAAATGGATAAATAAAATGGCTCAAAATTATTGGTTACCTTGGGCATTTGCTCTTCACGAATTTAGAATATTATTTGTTTCTTTCTGTAGCAATTGTACAACAAAAATGTAATTTTGAGTAAGCAATATAAAGAGCTAACCCTTTTCTATTAATGTAAACCTATCACAAGCAGCTTGTCATTGGCAGTAAGACTAGCTGATGTGCAGGAAATACTTCTCATGGCAAAGAGGAATTCTTTCTTTCCCTCAAGGCAAGGAATTGTATCTGTACCTGTTCTTTGTCGTCGGCCTATAGTCTGAAACTTTCTCTCCTTAATCGATCCGCTCGAGATTAAACATCACCATGTCCTCGAGAGCTAATCGAAAGGCACTCAGAGGAAGACATTGGAGATTTTGGATTGCGATATCAGCTTTCTCTCTCGCTAATTCCTGTGCCTTCTCGATGCCCCACACCTCTTGACCAGCTCGATGGCTTCGTCAAGCGAGCCAGTCTCGCAGAATTCTGATTCAATGATCTCTCTGAGCTTCGGCTCTTTCTCAAGAGCGAAGATTACTGGCGCAGTCAGGTTCCCTTTGGCCAGATCACTGCCTGCAGGCTTACCTAGCTGCTCCGCCGACTGTGTAAAGTCCAAGATGTCGTCAATGATTTGGAAGGACAGACCGAGATTCCTGCCATATTCATACATTTTCTCACAGATGTATCTCTCAACCCCGCTAAAAATTGCAGCTCCTTTGGTACTAGCAGCAATTAAGGAGGCCGTTTTATAGTAGCTCTTGATCAAGTACTCCTCAACCTCAAGGTCGCAATCGAACAAGCTAGACGCCTGCTTTATTTCACCGCTTGCAAAATCTTTGATAACCTGCCATAGCACTAAAAGAATTGCATCAATGGACTTTGGAATAACATAGTAATCCCTATGACGGGTTGTGAACCATTAAAGGCTTCGAGGATATATAAAAATTGACAGAACTTACCTGGCTAATGAGCTTAATGACTTCAAGGTTCTCGAGATTTGCAAGATACCATGATGACTGTGCAAACATGAAGTCTCCTGCGAGCACCGCCACTCTGGTACCATACAACTGATGAACAGTATCCTCCCCTGTAAATCAGTACAGATAATCTTAAATTTTGGGAAAACAACTGCGACGAAAAGAAGAACACATCTGAAGCAAAATATGTGAAATGAAAGCGAGTGTGGCAATCCCGAGAATATCAAAGAACATCAGCAACAAGGTAGTCTGTTTATTTATTGGGAAATCACAAAGGCCTGCCGACTACAAGTTTACAGCACGTACCCTCGTCGCATATCACTGTCATCCACACATCGTCGTGTATCAAGCTTGCAGTATGGATCATCTCAATAATCTCTGCCAAACGCCTATGCTCTTTGGTAAGTTCCCTGGAGCAAGCAGTTTAAGATAAAGCTTATCTTCCGCACAACAGGACTTAATACATCCTTCTATAGGAAGATCCTTTTGAGAATACTCACTTTAGCCCAACTAGTCCTGCTGTTGCTCGTGAGACTAAAAACACCAAAGCTGGTCGCATCCTCTTCCCACCCGCACCAAATATTTGCTCAGCAGCAGACATCAGAACTGGGTTTTCCGCTCCAACAATCTATAAAAGTATTTTACACCAAACAAATAGTTAGAGAACAGAGAGTCAATGTAGGCAAACACTTTAGATTCAGATTTTACACTCGTCTTTCTCTCTGTTGGTGAATTATAAACCCATACAAAGTAAGTGGAGCGGAGGAATAATACAGATGAGGCATTCAAGCATCCTTTAAAATGGTATACACCTCTAATCTAACTATCCATATATTATCAAGAATGTACTGAGCTTTTGTTTTATCACAGCAATTTCAGAGTAAGAACCAAGAGTACTGCAGTTGTTATGCTGACCATATTTGGTGCATTATCAAATGATCTATCAAACGTAAACGGTGAAAATTGAACCCTTTCACTTTACAATTGAGTTATCTCTTTGCATCAAATATAATACACAGTTTAACTGACACAGCACTAGGATGCAGAAAGTCACAAACCAAAAATTAGTATCCAATTAACAGAAGAAAGAACAAGCACATAATTGGGTTACAATGATGCATGGGGGTTGTAGTTATGCTCAGCCGAACGATGAATGGCACTTTCACCCACCCTCAACTAGGAAACATATTGTTGTACCCTTGAAACTCGGATATTTTTCCCCATCTTGTGATTCTCAGTCAAAAACACAAAAGATACTAAGCACAAATGCTCTTTTTTGGGGCTGGATTATCGTGTTAGAAAAGTATTAGTGATTACATGCCAAGGTATATACAGGGAAATTGAGTATACTAACGGAGCAAAAGTCCCCAAAAGCAGCATGCAGGAGAATACAAGAACCCCCATCTTCGGATTAATTAGAGAATCAATATATATTTAACACAAACAAAAAAATGTAGTTCCAGTTTCTAGGATAATGTCCAACTGCAATTTTCAATAAACAACAACCAATATGTAAAAAATTTTGAGGTAAAAATAAAAAATTATGAGATACTTTTGTGTTACGTTGACCATTCTCCTTAAATCACCAAACCAGAAACGACTTTCAAAGATTATCTATTAAGTAATTGGAAATTCAAGTTCTTTACACAACTATTCAACAATTAACATAGCTAAACGGCACAATGATTTAACAACAATAACTATGTCCCTCAGAATGAGCAAGGTCCCTAAGTCTCTGCTTACTTTTGTTCCTCATCTTATTCCAACCAATTCTGCCTAAGATCTAAAGGAGAATGGATACTAGGACAACAGGCAGAGAGGACAAGAGGGAGAACATGCCAGCTGCTTAGTTTCCATTGAGATATTAGGCGTTTGTTTGAAACCTCCATGAACTACGTCCACTGCAGAAAGAGCTTACGGTGATAAATCCCTTACGCAAGACCATAGTTGTTATCAATAATGCTTCTTAAAATCTCGTCCACTCCTTGAAATCACTAAACTACCGACACACTCCACCACAACTCCTTAGTAATCTACAAACAAACTTAACACCACATAACAGCTCTGCCACAAAAAAAAAAAAAAAAAAAAAAAAAAAAAAAAAAAAAGAAAGAAAGAAAGAAAAGAAACCCAGTACATAAGATGTGCCCTTTCGCAGGGTATTGTTAGAATCATCCCGAACCCATCTTTTACCTTCACATTGTGGATTCAGCTAAAACTTTTTAAACACTGCTGCTGAGGAATGTCATAAATGGATAACCATATATCAACAACACTTTCTAAGTAGATTCCACAAGAAAGCTATTAGCATTGCTTTCGCTTATGCCTTTTAGTCAGCAGAACAAAGAGAAGTAAAATCTATGACTTTTCATAGTTTTGCTATAAGCATTGCTTTTGCTTTTGCCTTTTAGTCAGTGGAACAAATAGAAGTAAACTCTATGACTTTTCATAGTTTTGGAGCCATATTTTCTAAAATAACATATTGAGAAAAAAAAATGATATTAAATATTTTTATAATAAGCAATAAAATGTTAGAATGAAGCTTATAAATCTTGTTGAAACTCTTGTGAAAGTTTCAAGGCCACCTTGAAAGAGCTTTGTAAGCCCAAAGCTCTTCTGAAACGTTGTTGAAACACTTCGAGACGTAGCTTTTAGACCTAGGAAGCCAAAAGCAGCTTCCAAGAAGCAATACCAGACGGACTACACATTCATCTTAAAAGAGTTTTGTAAGGCCCAAAGCTCTTCTGAAACATCACCCAAACACCCAAGAAGTAGCTTTTGGACCCACGAAGCCAAAAGCAGCTTCGAGAAAGCAATAACAAATGGGCAACGCATTCATCAACAAGACCAAGCACCATCAAACACAAAAAAAACTGAAGCCATATCAACATTACAACATTATTATAAAATGAAGACGCTTCATATCTGAGCTTCAGTCTTTACAAAGGGTACTACTCACCGACTGAAGATTCCGGTTCAAAGTCAGAAGGTCATCAGCAACAACTTCAAACAAATTTGCTGGGGAAAGAGGCCTTTTGGCTCTTTCAAGTCCAACACTCTTGGAGGACCTTGAGCACTACCTGAATTGTTTTTAAACAAAAGTAAACATATATATTTATATCTATATATATATATCAAAACAAAAGGAAGAATATGGATAGTTTACCATTAAGAAGAGGCTCAGCTGTTGTCATGGAAGAGGCTTGACAACGAGTGGTTTTAACCAATTTCCGAACTCCATAACCTCTAGAAATTCCTTTAGAAGTATTACCTTTGTGTAGTTTCTAGCTGAATAATACCTCTCGAATGAGGCACTGGAAGAACAACCACAGGCGACCAAATCCAACACAGTCCTTCCCAAATCAAGGTTGTGGCATGTCACCGACATCATTTCTGAGCAATACCCAGATGCTGAAATCACCGGAAAATCAAAAACCCAGTGCTAATTCACCTCAATCTCTCATAAAAATTGTGATTCTCAGAGAAAATAGTCAAAGAAAATGGAGAGAGGAAAAAAGAGGAAAAAACTTTGAAAGGGGTCATTGGCTCAGAGTTTCTCTTTTTTAACATAGAACACATGTTGGAGTTGTTAATTTTGTGGATCCTAGCAGCCCACATATAATTTTCTTGTTTCCTTATCATTTGGAAAGAAAATAAAAGAGCGAGAAAGAGAGAAAGAGAGGAAAAACAAGTGACTGAGGTTTGGACAAATCGTTGGTTTGGTTTATATGTACGAAACGAGAGCTAGAAGTACCGAAGGGCGTGATGTGTGGTTCAATTTTGTTTTATAGCGGTAAGTTGTCAAAATCGGAGCTAAAATTAATTAAAAGAACTAATATTTATTTCTTTTTTCTGAAAATAAATTTACGATTATTCTTATTTATACCCTTTAATTGTAATATTATTCTTATTTTTATCTTTTTAAACTTTAAAATTTATATCTATGAATTTTTAATTAAGGGTGTATTTGCTATTTGAATTGAGTTTGAAATTAAATTCAATTTTTTATATTAAAATTGATTGACTTTATAAACGAGTTATAATTTATATTGATTTTTTAGAAAAACATAAAAAACCAACTGTAAAGTACAGTTGAATTCATTCCAAATGTAAGCTAACCCAATTAATTCTTATTTCTAAGATTTTTTAGCTAAAAATAGATAGAAAAGAGGAGTTAAGTGCAGTATATGATCCTTCTTTTTTTTTTTTTTTTTTTGTATTTTTTAATAAAATTCTAACAAAAGGGTTTAGAGAAAATCCTAAAAGAAGAGATTAGGTTGGACTGATTCAAAATCTAGAAGCAGAGTAGAAGTTTTAAATTTTAGGAGGTTAAAATTTTAAAATTGAGAGGTACAAATGAGATTTATAATATTTATATATATATATTATATATTATGATTATAAAATAAAGGGCTCTAATAATTTAGTCAAATCAACACCAGATCAATTTTTTACCTAATTATTAATTCAATGTTACTTCACTAAAAACTAAGGTTGCACTATCAATTATATACTATCATTTACTAAGGGATCGAAACATTTTTTTTGTCTACAATACATGATCTATGTAACAATCTCCATATGTTATTCATGATCAACTTAAAACTATGTTCCATTTTACCTTTCGATCATTTTAACTTAAAGTTCAATCATTTGACTATTGGAATAGTCCTACTTATTACAAATCCATATAAATAGAAATCACTTGGCACAAAATGACCAAATAATTGAGATCTTTATGCTTTCAACACCCAAACGATCCTTTAAGTGGTTAATATTACCTCTTTGTGCAAGATCTATGAATTTTATATCTATGAACTAGGCTCTATCATTTACAAATTACGCCCCCAACATATAGGTATTGATAACATGCAGCCATTTGGTTTCGCCCCTGAGTATATCAAATCACATAAGTCATAAATATGAAGTCATGGAATCATGTCAGGACTAAGATGAATTACATAATATGATTATTAAAGTGAATTGATTAGGTAAACAAAATTATTAATAAAAATGATTTCACTTTAGATCCAGTCCAATATATACCAACCACCAGGATACAAGTCAATGTATTTATCTTAGAGCTACGCTTTAATTGCCAAGATAAGTTATCTCCCCGATTTGATGTAGATCCATTACGGCCTTGACATAAAAAGTGTTTCCTTTATTCCATCGACTGCACATATGAGTTTATACTATTTTCTTTACACTGCATCTTTCCACATATAAACGTCCTATATGACAATGTTTGTTTGTCATACAATCAACATATAAATGTAAATATTATATAATTGAAATCAAGATAATTATAAATATACTTTATTGACCTAAAATTTCATAAATTCATCTAACGTATTTTATTCTTAGGGCATCAATCCAACACTTTTCATATCTTCATCAGCTTAATATCTACACATTGATGAGTTTGGTTGTTTTAGTCATATAATATAGATTAGACAGTTTGGCCAATAACATTAATGATAATTAATAAAGTATGCATTTATTTCTATAATTTGGATGGTAATCACCGATGGTTAAAAAAATATAATCACCAAAAACTTGTCTATTTATATAGGGAAATTGTAGTATATAGTATATCTTATAGGTACTTTTTAAAGTTTATAACAGATAGATAATCAATTAGAATATATATTTACAGGTAAATCCAATCATTCTATTTTCTGGTAAATAACAGATTACTAAAAACATATTTTTAAATTTTAATAACAGATTATGTACATAATTTCAAGTTAAAGAGAGTGGAGGAAGAAATAGAGATATTTTGATATTGTGTGCGACCATAAATCCGATTATGCTATTTATTATTATATTTAAACTTTAATATAATTTTCTATTACTCAATCTTATTTGGGTTTTTCTTCCTTAATCTATTACATACTTTGAAAAGATAAACAGTGCATTTCGTCATTGACTCCGAGCGTGCTACGTGGTGGGTCCTAAGCCCACTTCGTAACAATTTTAAATAAAAGTTAGTTTTTAAAAATAATTTTAAATTTTAAATTTTTTAAATTTTATTTTTGTTTTAGTTTGTTTATTTATTCCGCCTCGCAAAACGCATTTACAACTAGTATTAAAAAAGGTTTATAGAATATGACCTTTTAAATTATTTTTAAATCTCGCTCTTCAACTCTCTCCTTATACATCCCTGGAACCATTGACCTGGAAGGATGTAAACAACCCACCCAACCACCTAGGCTAGAGAAATTATTATTATTATTATTATTGTAATAAATGTTCTGCAGTTTAATAATTTAGAAAAATACTGTTTTTCTTTTGTTTTAAATGATCTATCAATTTCGGATTATTTGATGGTCTCACAAATAAATTTGGTGGTCAATCAATAATTAGTAAATATGAAACAATAATTTTCTGATCAATTACTGATAGACCAACAACAAAAAATTATCTAAAAAAATAAAAATAAAAAATCAGCTATATTTTTTAGTAAAAAAAAAAATCAATTAAAAAATTTAAAGGGATTGGCCGAAAAAACGATCATTCCCTAATTTTTTCTATTCATAACTGAGATCCATAGCACATGGGTATCTTTTTGGCCACCAATCGAATCTCCATTATGAAATTATAAAGGTTTTTGCATGTACACGTTTCGCGTATAACTTGTGTAAGTTGTGAATGATTTGTGCACTTTTAGTTGTCTTTTTCCAACAAAATAAATAAATAAATAAATAAACGAAAGTGTGTCATTTTCAGAGAGAAAATATACTAACTAGATTATGTACTAACATTGTTGCTAGAAGTTACCACATTGGAGACAAAACAAAACAAGAAATCTAGTGAAAATAATAAACGAAAAATAATGCCCGGTATTGTGCTATTTATTTGAGGGGAAAAAAAAAAGCTTGAAAAATAAATAGGGCACTTCAAATAACGATTTTTTTTTTTTTTTTTAAACTTGAGGTTAAGGATTTGAACTCAATACTTTATAATAGAGTCAGATATGAAATTATCAATAAGTTATGTCTGTCAATAATAATTTGGCTATCAATTCATAAGTAGAAGGTAAATTTCTCTAGTCTGATTACTCCTTGATTTTCTTTCGCATAATGGTCTCTTTGTAAATGTTAAAGGCCTACTAATGAGAATTTTATGATTAAAAAAAATTACTTTTTTGGTTGGATTTATACGATTAGATTACTTTAAAACCGTTTCATGTTATTACAAAAAAAAAAAAAAAAAAAGGTAAAAAGGTAATAGAATTAATTAAATATCCAACGGTTTAGAAGTTAAAACTATGTTTTGCCAATAAAATCTTTTTGTTTTTTTTTTTTTTTTATAAACAATAAAATCTTTTTGTTATACCCTATCACATAATTATATAATTTGTATAGATGAAATTAAGAGTAAAAGGAACCAAAAAAAAAAAAAAACAGAGAGAGAGAAGTAATTTACAATTGGGGAATAACCCACTCACCATAATTAAACGATGTATGTATAATAAAAGATAAGTATCGGTGAAAAATTTTATATCTGTGAAAATTTTTATATTAAAATGAACTGATTATTATAATAACATACAAAATAATTATAAATATAGTATGTAAAGGTACTGTATAAGGGAGCTCCCATATATATTATATAAGATATTTGTACTGAATACTATTGCTAAATGTGATGTCTAAAAATCCAAATGAACAAACTCAACCATATTTCGCCTACTTTACTTTTTGGTTTTGGAAGTTCCCTTTGATGGGAATAATGCTGTCCACTAGTTGGCTTTGAATTTTCTTTGTAAAGAGTTTTATAGTAAGGACTCTTTTAACTTCTTCTTCTTCCCCTCCTCCTCCTCTATAATTTGGCTTTTTTACACTAATGCCTCTTGAACTTCTAGTTCATTGACAATGTGTCATCTAAAATTTAGTTTTTAAAAATTAGCCCACTAAATTTAAAAATGTACAATAAACAACCCCAATTGATAATAATGCCAGACATAGTATTTAAATATGGCGTGAATAGTTTTTTTTTTTTTTTTTTTTTTTTTTTTTTTTTTTTTTTTTTAAACTTGAGGGTGTAGAGATTCGAACTCTAAACCAGATGATAAAATCTCATATAAAATTACCACTAGACTATGTTTGCAACCACTAAATTATTTTTTAAAACGAAGTTAATTTAGGGATTTTAATTTTGAATCTTGATTAAATACCTTAGGTGGAATAGATTTGAATTAAATAGATAAAAATGTCACCCATGTCATTAACTAATAACTTGTATTAATTGAAGTCAAAATATTAACATTGTTATCAATTTAGGGGTTTTGCCCCACATTTTAAATTCAAGGGGCTATTCCCAAAAAAAGAAAGAAAAAAAGTTCAGAATAGACAAGAAGTTCAAGGGGAAATGATGCAAGTAAGCCCCCTAGTTTTTAAGCAAAACTACTAAAAATAATTAAGTAAATGTTAGTAAGAGAGAAATATATCTAGGAAAATATATTTATCCCTATCTGTGCTGTAAACATTCTATTACCTTATGCAAAGTTCTGTGAATATTAATTTGTGGCCACTTACTCTACTTACATATTACATATGTTTGGTGTTAGAAACCCTCCTCTCTCCCTCTCTCTCTCTATTTAACTTCATTTTAAATTGAGAAAAACAATAAATAAATGGATTGAATGAAAACGATTTATTTATTTTTTCTCAAAATATCTAGACCTACATTTGGATCATAAGTTTGAACTCACGATTCAAAATTTTTTTTTATAGTGTTTTCTTCACATCAATTTTAAATTTAGTATTCAAACTTACTTATCAAATCTATACCCAAACTGACCACGTTTTTTGTTAAATAATGCACCCACAAATGACCCTAAAAAAAATCATAATTGTCTTTCTCGCAAGAAAATATAATAATTATTATAGGAACGTCTAATATTTGGCTAATGTGGTAGCGTTGGTTGAGTGGCTATAAATTTTCTGGCAAAATGAGAGAGAAAATTGTAGAGGAATATACTAAAATACGAATACGATGCCTTTAGGGAACTGGCAAACATATCTCAACCACTCGTTCTGTTCTTTGAGGTCCAATCACTCCAAACAAAATCAGCTCCAAATCAGCCACTCTCACAAAATTTTCAGCCCAAAAAAATAAATAAAAAATAAGCAGACGAAAAAAGAACAAAGAAGAAGGTATTGAATCAACATCAACAAAAAGGACAAGTAATTTGCAACGTTGAGGGTGCTTATTATTATTATTATTATTATTTGTTATTTACCTTTTTATCTCTCCTATTTTACTCTTATTTAGAAAACATACCTTGCATTTTGAAATTTTATATTTTAATACCATCAAATTATAATTAATTTATAAATTTATACCCTTCTGTGGTCAACACTTAATTTGGCAGAAAATATCTAAAATACCTTTAAAAAAACTAAAATAAGTAGTATTTACTTTTTTATACCATGTATTTTGCTGTTATTTAGAAAGCATATTGTGTATTTTGAAGTTCTTTATTTTTATCATTATAACGTATTCAATAGATATCTATATTTTTTTTTTTTTCTCGAGGACACTTATTTTGATCTAAAAAATAAAGCAAATACCCTCAAATAAAGAGCTAACCAGAATATGCATAGATTTAATACATAAAAAAAAATAGAATGGTGTAAAATATATTATTTTAAAATATAAGATATACTTTTAGAATAAAAGCAAAACACAAGATACAAAATGTGAACAATCTAAATTTTAGTTTTTTAAAGGTTATTTTGGGTCAAAATTTATGTGTTGACTTATAACAGGCATAAATTTCTATATTAATTGAAATGAAAAGATATAGAAATGTAAGACTTCAAAATATAATGTATATTTTCTAAATAAAAGCAAAATATAAGATAAAAAAACGTAAATAATTAACCTTTTTTTTTTTTTTTTTTCTTTTTTTATGTTGAAACGTTGAGGGTGCATTGTACTTTCACTCTTCTTACGCAACTAATTACGTCCACAGTTTTCTACAATACTGCTACAACCGTTCCACGCGTCTAATGTCGGTATGCAGTAATTTGCATGGCACATTACATCAACGAACACAATTATAAAAATAGGAAAATTACAGTGGTTATAAATATAATTTTACGGTAATTTTATATATGATTGTATTATTAATAATAATAATAAAAACTAGAAAGTTACAAAGCACAAATCATGACCAACTAAAAAACAAGGACGACAAATAAAGAACTCACAAAAAGGAGCAAACGAACAAGAGAACAAATACTATCAAGTATCGGAGACCAATTAAAATAAATAAATTAATTCATGTCATGAATCAAATTTTGACGTAATTGGTCTTTGCACCAATGGTATTTTTTTCTTAAAAAAATGGTAAATTTATTTTCCAAACAAATTGTACAAAAAATGGTAATTGTACAAAAAATGGTAATTTATTTTCAAAAAAGAAAGAAAAATGGTGCAGTCCTAGCATCCCAAAGACCATTCGACGACCATGTTCCAGCTTCGGCGACGACAGGCGTTGTTTGACGGTAACGGCGTTACTACAAGGGCGGCGGTGACTAGATTTTCTAGCGTTTGGGCGATGGAGGAGTGGGAGAGGCAAGGGTAAAATATGAATTTTTGAAAAATAAAAAAATGTTATTATTTTCTACTAAAACAAAAAACTGCTATTATTTTCCAGTTCATTCTTAAATTATGCTATTTCTTTCTTTCTCCTTCTAAAATCTATAACTATATTAAAAGAATGAAGTGTCCTAAAAATAATATTTAAAAATTTGGTTAAGTTATTTTTTCTTTTTGCGATGATGTCTTTTTTTTTTTTTTTTTTTTTTCTTTTTTCATTTGTTACTTTCTTCTATTCTTTTTTCTTTTTTCCCTTTTAACTTTTTAATCTTTTTTTTTAATAGATTTACTTTCATAATCAAATTTGTCCCTATAAAATTTATTTTTAAATATGTATTTGCTTTTTGTTTTTGTGATAGCCTAAGTAAAAAATATTATATTATTGAAAATTTTAACATTTGATTTTATAAATTAAATATTCAGTAATTTTAGTATGTATACATTTTATAATTTGAACTAGTATAATAAAAATCTTATTTTATCCTTTTAACTTCAAAGTCGTGAATTTTGCTTCCCTAAACTTTTAAAAAGCAGTCCTTTATTAGATATCCGTGAATTCGATTTTTTATTTATTTATTAAGAAGATAATTAAAATGAATAAAAGTAATAATAGAAAGACGATGGCACGTGAAAATGCATTAAAAGAAAGGGCATTAAGACCATCATGGGGGGGAGGGAAGTGTTGAATATAATGCTTAATAATAAAGAGTCCCAATGCCTTAATAACCACAACCCAAAGGTTTTTTTTTTTTTTTTTAAACAATATGATATCCATTATTTCTACTAATTAAAAATAAAAATAAAAACATTAACATGTTATGAATTTGTAAGATTCTATTCAAATCTCTCACATTCTATCCACTGAGCTAATCCCAACACAGTTAATTATTGAGATGATTTGTAGGATTATCACTAAAACAAGGACCTCAATCTGAATTATTGTTTCAACTTTAATAGCTTCAATTTTTGGAACTCAAGTTAGAATATATAAAAGATCAATAATTTAATTAATAAAATAAAAAACATAAACATATCTATTTAAAAGATCGGTTCTATAGTTTGATAACCGTACCTAAGGTTATTTGGTAGTTATTGATTAATTTGGTTTTTGATACAAGAATTCTGGTATGTAAGTACTTCATTTTGGTTTGTTGAAATGTTTTCTATTTTGGAGTGTATTAAAATTTTATTTGGAAAAACAATAGAGAGAATTTTGGGAGAAGCTAGCTGTAGCGTAGAAAATGTGCTTTATTTATTTTAGTTATTTTGGTAAAAGAAAATGTGCTCTATTAGATAATAAGAATAAAGAGTCAAGATCTACCGGCTCATTTTCCTATTTCAAATGTTGTTATCTCAATAGGCTTTTGACAAGTCATTATGAATTTGTTCAATAATTTTTAATATTTAATTAGTATTTTTTATGTGGTTAAATTTTTAAATTCAAATTATGTGGCAAGACACTATTGGAGGGATAACCAGTAAGACAGGAAATCCGGGATAACAGATCTCGATTCAAGAATTCTCAAGGCTAAAAGAAAACTCAAATCCCACATCAAAAATATATAACAACAATAATAGACATATAAGTATATTTGATCATTCCACTTAACAGGTTGACATTTTTAGATGAAAGCTCAATCCTCAACAATACAAGATTGATGACTCCAAAAAGAACACCATCCTTACGGGGGTGTGTCAAGGGTAAAAGAAAACTCAAGTCTCACATCGAAAATATATAACAATAATATTAGATATATAAGAATATTTGTCTACTCTACTTAAAAAGTTGACCTTTTAAGATAAAAAGTCAATCTTAAACCGTCTTAAATTCCTTATTATTCTCTCTAATCTTCACAAGAATAAAGACTATTAAAGCATGCTTTTTTTTTTTTTTTTTGTACACACAAAGGAGGAACACAATTTTTCTTTGGGCATAGACTACACGGCCTTTAGGAGGAGGATTATAGTAAATATATAAGTGATTCTTATTAAATTACAACTTTTAAGCAATTATTGTCTGAAAGAGACCTTATGGTTATTTAAAAAATAATAATACTCGTACGTGGTAAAATATATATGTATCCGAGATATTTCTCAAATGTATGTATACATATTGTAAACAAATGTATTGGGTGCCGAAAAAATCGCAATGGGAGAATAGTTGGACCAAGAGAAAAATAGAATATACGATAAAATCATGAATATTGTCTAGAACATAAAAGACAGTATTGGACATAAATTGGCTGCTCTTATGCCGTGCTTACTTTTTTTTTTTTTTTTTTGGCTATGAACTTTAAAACTTAAGATTTCTGTTATATAAAAGGATTCGATCAATGAGAAAAAAATCTAAGCCTTTGTTTGGTGTTTTAACTCAAACTTAAATTTTTTATCTCAGTTTTTTTCTTTTTCTGAAAGTCAACAAAAATTATAATTTTTTTTTTGAAAAATCAACCAACTCTAATTTAAAAATTTCAACTCTAACCAACAAACCAAACACATCATAAGTTAATAATAAACTGTGTTATGATTTTAAAAGATGTAATAATAATAATAATAATAAATAAATAATGGTTTGCTTTGGCATCAATCCACATTTGTAAGTTTGTAACTGGTGGAGGCTACTCAAATCTTCACATAATTTAATTAGCCCACACAAGAATTGAGAAAATTGAGCTTATGCCTCTATTTTATTTATATTTACTCTAATTAAAATATAATCCCTCTAACAATTAAAAGCTCAATTTGTCTCTATAAAAAAATTAAAAAAGATAGGCTCGTACTCGATAAAAAAATCTTGCTCCATCTGTATGCAACCTAATTTTTTCTTCAAAAAGAAAAAAGAAAAGAGAGAGAGAGAGAGAGAGAGATTGAGAAAAAAAGACATACGATACAGACTTACCTATGGATATGGGTGAAGTAAATAGAGAAATTTTAGTAAATAATATTTTTACGAAAATAATAAGAAAAACATCATGTTAAGTCCATAAGTTTTAACAAAATTAATTAGCAACGGTTAATTAAAGGCAACTATTGGAGTTCAAAAGAAATTACTGTTAGCCAAATTAAAGTTAAATTACACAAAATTGAGCTTAACAGAAATTTGACGGTAAAAGATCTTCTAGAGCATCATCTCATTGCAACATAGTTGTCCATAGACAGAATTACATTAATATGCCCCCCACCCAAAAAAAAATAAATAAATAAATAAAACCTTTCATTTCCCTACCTTAAAGCACATGCACTTTCCCGGAAAGTTTTGGATCAAGGATAAATGCAATTTCCATAACCTGCATATCATCCACACATTTCTTAATTAGAGAATAAGAAAACCCAACAGTAGGATTTCAAATTACACACATAGACACACACACACATATATATATATATATATATATATTATAATTTGAATCTGAGATCCCTTACTTAACGCACAACTTAATCAACTCAGCTAGCACCAATTAATACATGAATTCATTTTCTCATTATAAATCAAACAGTTAGCTAAACAACAAAAATTAGTACATAGAGTTTATGTGATTTATAAATTAAAAAAGGAACTATATATACATATAAATGTCTCGTATGCGATAAAACATATCATGCGGTACTTAAAATTTTTATTTAGAAATTTGTAACAACTATTAGTAGATTTATGTATAAATTCTTATTTAAAATCTTTTAGCATGATACTATTTAAATTTCAGTTAATGATAAATATCACTGTAAAATGTTATATTAAAATTATCTTATTGTTATAATATAAAAAAAAAAAATACTAGTAGGGCAGGTGAGGGGTGTTGAATAAAAGCCCCTATATATATATACACAAACATATGACATGACTTAAGTTATCATTTGGAAAAGTATAGAACTAGGTATCTCATGGTGGACCAAACAATCTGATAGTTGGCCTCCCCTAAACGTGAAAACACACACTGTTGATGAGCTTAAGCTTGTACGTGTAGGGTCCCCACCAATAATACTAAATTTTAAAAAGAAAATGCATAAATAATTGTAACACCTAACAATGGGACGACGTTCTTTATGACCCCAAGAAAAAAAAAATTAATGTGACAATGATGTGTTAACGGCACAGAAATTCTTGTAAGCAGTGCAAGTAATTTATTTATGTGATCTAGGATTACACACCCTTTGAGATCATTTTCTACTATTATAATCTTTTAAATTTAGAAAAAAAAAATGATAATAACTAAAGGCACAAGTC
Organism: Ficus erecta; assembly: GCA_008635985.1. Classification (NCBI taxonomy): domain Eukaryota; kingdom Viridiplantae; phylum Streptophyta; class Magnoliopsida; order Rosales; family Moraceae; genus Ficus; species Ficus erecta. The sequence continues at coordinate 55,611 of BKCH01000047.1, forward strand.
ATTTACTAATAACTGGTTCTACATTCAATATATAGAAGTCAAAGTCAAATCCAGCATTCTAGTTCAGTAAAAGTAAAAGCATATATTAAAAACATTTTTTAAGATCTTATTCCTTAAAACTTATCAATCATATCCAAGAAGTTCAATAACCCGAAAGTTTTTAGTGGCCTGAAATAACGGATTTTGATTATGCGAAAAACAAGAAAATAAATCAAAGTTCGTAGTTATAGAAACAAAAAGATAAGATCAATATGGGTGGTAACCTCACTCATTTGCATATTCCTCCGTCATGAATAAAAGTAATATGGTGTTTGTAACTTAATTTTTAAATTAATTTTAACAATAAATTAGGATTAATACTATGATCTGACATTGAGAAACACGCAATAGGATTAAGTATTTGAATTTTTAAGCAGTAAATTATTAGAAAACTTACTAGGATCAGTGACAACAATGAGAGCGGAGTTCCTGAAATCACAGTTCCAGTGGTTCCTTCCTCGGGACTGGTAGTAGAGATTCATGGCCACCGAGGCGCGGTTTATGAGACTCTCTGGTGTGGAACAGGGACACCCCTTCTGCAGGATTCGGCAATCGACTTGCGAGCATGCGTAGTTGAGATTCGCTAGAAGCGTTGCTTGGTCCGATGAAGGCTTCGCTACGCACCAAGTTCTCTGCAACATTATCGCCATCCGACAAACTAAACAACAAGTTGTTCAAGAACAAAATTTTCTAGATTTTATTTGATTTGTCTAACTGAAGAGAAATCGAAAAATCGATGTATGTGTAATACCTGTCCATGAACTACAAGAAAAGTTTCTGCAAAAGCCAGGTGTAAAATTTGGTCAGAGTTTTTGGTACAAGGGAAAGATATGCACAATGCATAACAACAAACGCGTTAAATTTTTTGTTTTTGGTTAGGTTATAGTTGGTGGGATTGAGGTGATATGTTTCGTTTTCCGTTGCAAATAGCTATGACTAAATACAGACATTCGTTAGCACACGAGATCCCTTTGGTAATGTCTAAAATAGCTATTATAGGTAACTTGATTAGGCCATTCTAGGCAAACCCAAATCAGATCTGAAGGAAAACACCCAAACAGATCTGATTAAGGGGATGTAAGAGTTGAGACACTACAGTAACTAGAATGGGAAACTATAGCCAAACTTGAATTTGTTTTGGGTCAAAATGAAGTCAACGTTGAGAAGTGAAATTATAAGCTAAAAAAATAGTCCCAAAAAAAAAAAAAAACACTTTCTAGCTACTGAAATCAATGAGAGGAATGGCCTATATATATATATATGTATGTATACTTATATATATACATACCTGAAGTGAGGGACAGAAAGAGGAACAAGAGAGAGAGAGCAGTTTTAGCCATTTGAGTGTAATTCTTCTACAACAACCTAGTACGGAAAGCTGTTAAGCAGATTAGGTTGTTGATGAAAACAGAGGAAATAGCAAAGTGATGAAAGAAAAAAGTGAACTTTTATTTCTGGGTTGAACCTTGGGAACTGCAAAAGTTGGGAGGGTTTAAAAGTGTGAGGTAAAAAAAAAACGGTGTAGTGTGAAAAAAAAAACAGTCAGAAATCCAACGGCTATATTTCATTTTGGTGAGCCGTTATGGGGTTAGGTTGGGAATCTTTTGGTTTTGTGGAAAATTAAAGCGAAAAGAAAGGTTGGCCCTGGGTGCCACTTGCTTTAATTTTTACGACCCTCTCTCTCTCCTCTAGCTATTTGCTATTATGGTCTTCTTCTTCTTCTTCTTCTTCTTTTTGTTGAATAAAAAAAGAGATTAATGATGTCTTTATGATTATCGAATCAACATTACAGCACATCAATGATACTTTATTGATACCACATGTGAAATGATACGGGATTTCACTTAAGAATCCACCTGGTCATTGATGTCTTCATTGCTCGAATCATTATCACAGTGATATTCTATTTGGTACCATAAATGAAATGGTAAGGGATTCAACTTAAGAATCCACATGTTGTTGGAAAATGGTAAGAGAACGGTGGTGTCTTTGTTTCTTGAACCAGCACCACAATGGTATTCTATTGGTATGACAGGAAAATGATAATAGATCCAAATTTAAGAATCCACATATCACAAGTTAATGAATAGACTGGGTACTAAGATATACTCTTGTTATTACCGCCAATAAATCGAGTAAGAATCGAACTTGAGTCAAGAATATGAGAAGTCTAAAATGGACTTAACTCAATCACTATATCACTATCATTGGTGGTCCATCATAGTTCTTTTGATTTCTCTTTTAGCAATTTGGTTGGCCCTTAAACCTTGGATTTCCCAATATTTAATTATAAAGGGGTTAAGAGAATGACCAATGAATTTGCTTAAATCTTCCGTTGGACAAAGAAGGACAAGACTTAAAAAATTTGCTCACATTTCCATGATTACCTTTACCTTTTAAAGTGAAAATTATGCTTACGTTTGTTGCCGTGACTTTTCTATTCTCTTAATGTTTATTATTAGAGTTTTTGCTAGACTTTTGGAACGACTTTGCAATTTGCCTCGTTTACAGAGTGTAAAGTTTATGCTTCTTTTAGTGAAATCATACAATATTGACACATTTTCCAAGCAATTTCCACAGCAAAATGAAATTTTTTTTTTTGCCTTTTTAACTGTAGCACCGAAATATTGGTGTCAACTCCTACATTTGTAAGATTTGAAATATGTGTCAAGTTGTCCCCTCAATTAGCTTCCGTTAATTTTTTCGTTTGCTTTTATGTAAAAATACCCCATGATCTTTGTTTTTGTGTCAAAACATTATATGATCTTTAATATTTATGTCAAATTACGTCATCTATCTTATTTTAATTTTATATGTTATCTGTATGTGAGCATTCTGTTTTATTTTAATTTCAAATGTTACAAATGTAGGAGTTGACACCAATATTTCGGAGCTACAGTAAAAAAGGAAAAAAAAAATCATTTTGCTGTGGAAATTGCTTGGAAAATGTGTTAATATTGTATGATTTCACTAAAAGAAGCATAAACTTGACACTCTGTAAAGGAGGCAATTGCAAAGTCGTTCCAAAAGTCTAGCAAAAACTATAATAAAACGAGAGAAGAAAAGTCATGGCAACAAACGCAAGCATAGTTTTCACTTTAAAAGGCAAAGGTAATGATGGAAATGTGAGCAAATTTTTTAAGTCTTATTCTTCTATGTCCGACGGAAGATTTGAGCAAATTCATTGGCCATTCTCTTAACATAGTTCATGAGACATATCGATGCTAGTGACATAATTTAGGGAGAATTTATGACATTTTTTCTAATTTTTTTCATTTTTTAACCCAACAAAGATAAAATCCTCTCAGGGTTTATGACACAATGGAAAAAAGTAGATAATATTATGAGGTAATTACCCATACTATATTAAAAGAGTGAAGTTGACTAAAAATACTATACAAAAATTTAGTTAAGTTATTTTATCTTTTTATGATGATGTCTGTTTTTTTCCCCTCCTCTCAGCCTGTTACGTGGTAATTTCAAATAAAAAATTCTTTTAAAATTTTTGTTTTGTTTTGTTTATGTATTTTGTGTGGGTGTAATACAGTTAGTTATAAATGACAATGAAAGTAAAGAAATAATAGTTTGTCTCTTTCTGGACAGTGTAGAATTACGTGGTCCAACTGATTGGCGAGGCAGTTTCAATGGGATAGACATTGCACACCAGATACTGGTCATCGTGCACAGGCCATGAAAAAAACTCACCCGACCCCACACTACTCATTCTACTTTCCATCTTTTAAAAATATATAATAATCAAACAGGAAACTGAAAAAGAAATCTGTCCCATGCCAACCATTTACAGTTAAAAACAAGAAAAAAAAAATGTTTGGAGCTGAAGCAAATTGCACGCCAACATGGGTTCAAGCTCAATCTCCAATTGCCTCGGGAAACAGCATTTCAACAAAACCCAGAATTTGTTTCCTCAAAAAGAAACCAAATCCAAGTGAGAAATTGGGCAAAACCCAGTTTTCCTTTGCCTTATCTCACTCCACTCTGCATTTTACTCTTCAGAGAAGCAATTCAAGCCATGCCCATTTGTCTTTGAATGCTTCCTCAGCTTCAGGTAAAGAGAAATCCACAACAACCCCCTTTGAGTTCTTCTTGTCCTGTTTTAGTTTCCATACTTGATTTCTTTGCTACATTGCTTGAAATGCATTGCTCATTTTGAAGCACAAATAGCAATTTTTGGGTTTTGATTTAAGGACCTTTTTGAGCTGTATCTAAATGAAGAAAGCTACAACTTTGGGGCAAGATTAGTTGTTAGATTGTGAATTCGTCTCACATTATTACACGAATTGGGCTCCCGCTCCTTTTGAGCTAACTTTTAAGGACTAGTTCTACGTAAGCCCATTTATCATGGTATTTGAGTCAAATTTTGCAAGTGACGGTGGGTTTGGACCCCGATCCATATGCATGGCATACTATGCGTGAGGGAAGGTGTTATATTGTGAATCCGTTTCATATCACGAGGGTAAATGAAGTTTATGGTGTTTATATGTGGATTAAACACACCTTTCTCTTGAGCTAGATTTTGAAAATGAGTTTTATTCAAACCCATTAAATAATTATATGTACATTGTAAGGGCCTGTTTGGCAGAACTTCCTAGAAGCTGCTTTGGCTTCATAAGTCCAAAAGCAGCTTCTGAATGCATTTGGATGATTTATCAGAAGAATTTCCAGTCTACAGAAGTGCTTCCTGTCAAAATTAAAAAAATATGATTTTTGGCAATATCTCTTTTGAACAGACTTTAAATCTTATAACAAAGTTTAACTTAGATATTACAAACTTTATTTTAACATTTTTATTATTTATTAGAAAACTTAAAAGATCATTGACCTCAAAAACTCTTTGGTTTCAAACACTTACTGAGAAGTCACAATTTTTGCTTTATTCTTTTACTGACTAGAAGCAAAAGCAAAAGCTTTACTAGAACGGGCCCATCTTGTTAAAAGCTGTTAGGTGGCACTAAGTTAGTTTTATATTTTAACCCCGAACCAGAGTTAACGTTCATGGGTACTGTTACCTAATTTCGTTTTCGGTTTTGATTTCTGTTTAAGGAGTAGCTCATGTGAACTTAATCTAATTGGCAGCTACAAAATTTAATGTCTTGTAGAGTTGAGGAAATTTGCCAATGACTTCTTTGGTAGGATATGAATGTAATGTCTGAAAATTTTACTAGTTCAATACAAGTCTTTGTGATGCTGGCTTAGAAAATTAGAAACAAGTCACTTTAGATTCAGATTTAGTGGATAGTTTCACATTCTATTTTTAAGGATTGAGGGGATACTTGAAAAATCTTCAGGAAAATGCATTCTTACATTCATTTCCTTTTATGTATAATTTTAGACTGACAAAGGCCTGACATGTTACCGTGTTAACGTATCGATCACTGCAGTTGGAAGTGCTGAATTCATGGAGGAGCCTGCTACCAAAGTGGCATTTCAGACAACATTGAATTTGCCGGGTTGTTCAAATTCGTTGTCATTGCTCGGAACTGGTAGGCTGATTTAATATGAAATTGTGTTCTACTTAATAATGATGCTCTCCGTTAGCTTTTAGTTCCCCATCCTATCGGTAACACGAAAATATGTGGCTGATTTTCTTTTTTTTTTTTCAATTTGTTTCAGCTTTTAATGTGTCAACTGTGCTTGATAAGTACTGAGATCATGCAAAGATTTTTATTTTAGAAAAATAAATTGTTGGAACTTTTCTCTGGCATAAAATGCAACTTGTCAATAATTTCAGGATTTAGGGAAAAAGTCTTTGCAATCATCGGTGTCAAGGTCTATGCTGCGGGCCTCTACGTAAACCCATCAGTTCTTAGTAAATTGGAGTCTTATAAAGGGCGACCAGCCTCTGAAATTCTAGGGGATTTATCTATTTTCAGCTCAATTTTTCAAGGTAATAACAATAAGATGTTAGTGCATAACGGAAAGAGAGATATGTTGCTGACATTGTTTTTCTTTGATTGCAGCTTCGTTAGAGAAATCGTTACAGATTGTTCTTGTTCGAGATGTAGATGGTAAGACCTTCTGGGACGCCTTGGATGATGCCATTTCTCCAAGAATCAAATCAACCACTTCAATCGACGAAGCTGCTCTGTCCACATTTCGCAGTACCTTCCGAGAGCGGCCCCTTAAGAAAGGAACTTTCATATTCTTGACTTGGCTTGATCCATCCAAAATGAATGTATGCCTGACTTTAGCAGCCACTTCCTTCCTTCTTTCATCTTATCGTCTTTATCATCGAATATTCCTCAAAACAAAATGCAGGTCCTTGACGCTGCGTGTACCAAGGATCAAACACGATCAAGTTCCGAACTTGTCTTCAACATTCTGATCCCAACATGTTATTATAACTTTCAGGTTTGCGTTTCTTCGGATGGGATAATTCCTTCTGGTGTGGATGCTACAATTGAATCAGGAACCGTAGCTTCTGCTCTTTTTGATGTATTTCTTGGAGATGCTCCAGTTTCTCCCTCCTTAAAAGCTTCAGTCGCTGATGGGTTGGCAACAAAGCTCAAGTAGATTTCCGTCTGAGTAGAGACATTATCGGTCACTTGATCTTTTTTTTTTTTTGTGATAGCTAGAAAGTTGTCCGTCCTCTTTTGTGTCTATGAATGGATCTTTGATTCACCCGGATGGTAATGCAGAACTTCAACGGTAAAAGCATGCTTCTCGATAACCAACATATGTAACTTCAACTGATATAACTAATTTCTTCGTAGGAAAAGCAATCTGCACGAGGCCTGTTTGGCCATTTTAGGTGTTAAGATTGCATGGAAAGATAAACGCAACATGATTTTGTACCCTAAGAAAAGATATATCTATTGAATAGACAGTGTCATGTGGTGTAACTCATCACTACCAAAGTGCTCTCGCGGTTTTAATATTCTAATCAGCTTTTTATTCTTAAAATTTTTGGCTCTGTTAGTCATTAAGTTATTAGTATTGTGATAGTTTGGTCCTTAAAGGTTCTCTCATGCTTGAGAGCTTGATGAGATTGAAGTGACGTGCTTCGTTTTTCAGTGTACATAGCTATGATTAGATGCAGACATTTATTAACATGCGAGATCCTTTGAGTTTGTCTTTTTAGGCAAACTCAGTTAAGATCTGAAGGAAACAACCAGCAAACAGATCTGGTTTAGGCATGTCAGAGTGAGAAACTACAGTAAATATAGATTTAGGGTCAAAATGAAGTCAACATTGAGAAGGGAAATTATAAGCAATAACCCAAAAAAAAAACAAAAACATACACACACACACTTCTTAGGCACTGAAATCAATGAGAGAAATGTCCTCTATCTATCTATACTATCTTAACAAGGAGAATTCTCCTAAAATACTATTTAAAAATTTGGTTAAGTTATTTTATTTTTTTTGAGCTAATGTCTTTTTTTTTTTCCAGCTGCCACATGTGGGTCTAGGACCCCGTCATGTGGCAATTTCAAATAAAAAAATATTTTTTTTTAATTTAATTTTCTGTAATTTTATAATTTTTTATTATTTTACTTTGTTTTGTTTGTATATTCTAGTGCGTGTATACATATAAACACACCTGAAGTGAAGGACAGAAAGAGGAACAAGAGAGAGAGAGAGAGAGCTATTTTAGCCATTTGAGTGTACTTCTTCTACAACAACCTAGAACTGAAAACTGTTATGCAGATTCGGCTATTGATGAAAGCATAGGAGTGTAAGTAGCAAAATGATGAAGGAAAAAAGTGAACTTTATTTCTGGGTTGAACATGGAAAATGCAACAGTTGGGGGCTTTTAAAGCGTGAGGGGGGGAAAAAAAAAAGGTGTTGTAGAGTGTAGTGTCAAAAAAAAAAAAAAAAAAAGGTAAAAGAAAATCAGAAATCCATCGGCTATATTTCATTTTGGTGAGCCGTTATGGGGTTCGGTTGGGAATCTTTTAGTTTTGTGGAAAATAAAGGGACAAGAAAGGGTGCCACTTGCTTTTATTTTTATGACTTTGTTGTCTCTTCCCTCTAGCCATGGTCCCTTTTTTATTCTTATTTTCTTTTGCTTAATAAAAAATGAAATTAGTGAAGTCTTACATCTCTTGAACTAGCGTTACAAAATATCAATGATCTTCTATTTGATATCACATAAAGTGTTGTAAATATGGGTCGGGTTGCCCGTTGCCCATATTTTTGGCCCGAGAGTGGGCCTGGTGCAAGTATAAGGGCCGGGTCAAGTCTTACCTTTGAGCCTCCCCCCCTCTCAAAAAGCCCGTTTAACGGCCCGATTTTAAGCCCGCCGGATTTTTGGGCCGGGTTGGGTTTATAATTTCAAAATTTCAGGCGGGGCCAGCCCGTCAATTAATCGGGCCAGGCCGACCCAATTTTCCCTTTCCACTCATAAGGGCCGGGCCGGGTTGCCCGAATCTACAGGACTATCACAAATGAATTGGTAAGGGATTCGATTTAAGAATCCACACATGGTGGTGACTTCCTTTCTCGAACTAGTAGTGGTATTCAATTGTTATGAAAGGAAAATGGTCAGGGATTCAATTTAAGAATCCACGTATCACAAGTTAGTGGATAGATCAGATACTAAAGATGTACCCTCGTTTTCACCACTAATGAAACAGTTAAGAATTGAACTTGAATCAAAAGTATGAGAAATCTTAACTAGACTTCCCTCAATCACAATATTACTATCTCTATTGGTCCATCAAGTCGTCAATTTGATTTCTCTTTTAGTAATTTGGCTAGCCCTTAAACCTTGGATTTACCGAAAGTTGATTAAAAAGGAGCTAAGAGAGTAACATATAAATTTGCTTAAATTTTCGATCGGACAAAGAAGGATAAGAAATTAAAAAATTAGCTCACATTTCCATGATTACCTTTACCATTTAAAGTGAAACTTCAGCTGTGCTTGCGTCTGTTACCATGACTTTTCTATTCTCTTTATATATAGTAAATTGTTTTTTTAGTTTCTAAACTTTTAAGTTCGGACAATTTTAATCCCTAATTTTTTTCGTAGTTGAAATGTCCTATACTATTAAAATATTGTTATGATAATCCTTTCGTTAATTTTTAATGGAATCCCTTAATAATTTAGTCAAAAAATGATACAAACTAATTCTGTCAAAAAATAAACAGAAGAACTATTGTAAAAATGTTTTTAATAGTTTAAGATCATTCTAGTTTTAAAAAATGAAAAGCAAATAGATACAAAAATTATACAAACTTAAAAATTTAGAAATCAACCTAACAACTTATCCTCCTTCTTTTTCTTCTTCTTCTTCTTCAGCTAAACCTTTGGCACGACTTTGCAAGTTACGACTTTACGGAGTGTAAAGTTTAACACTTCTTTTAGTGGAATCATTTCTTCTTCTTCTTCTTCGGCTAAACCTTTGGCACGACTTTGCAAGTTACGACTTTACGGAGTGTAAAGTTTAACACTTCTTTTAGTGGAATCATAACCAAAATAACATATTTTCCAAGCAATTTGCACAGAAAAAAAAATATATATATATATATATATATATTTTTGCCTTTATAGATTTTTTTTTTAAAGTACTTTAGGTCCAAATTATTGGTGTCTACTCCTACATTTGTAACATGTAAAATTAAAAGATACATAGTGTTTATTGTTCATACACAAATAACGTATAACGATCAAAGCGTAATAGAATATTGAGTGTGTAGCTTAATTATCATTTTAATATTGAATTAGTATGCAGATCGATCTTAAAAGGATATTTAATATATGATAATAATTAAGAATTATATTATCGAAAAAATGATAGAGGATAATATGATTATAACGAAATATGCATTATCATGCTTGATTACAAACATGAATCTTTTCTCACATTATCAGAAACATCCCTTTTTGCTTAAAAATTAAAAATTGTAAAGTTTAAAAATTAACCAATCTTACGAAATTGGATATTTATCATTTAACGCTCTAGATTGTCTGTTAAATTATATTAAAAAAATCATAAAAATGTTAAAACAATAATATCTTGTTGGATGGGTTCAAATTATCTTAAAATAAGATAAAGTGAATCTTGATTGACTTTCCTTAAAAAGTAATAATTATAATTCTTGTATCAAATATGAGAATCTTGTAGATTCTCGTTCTTACCCTTAAGATTATTGCATATCAATGTATTTTAAAAATATATGTCGAGGTTTTTGAACATGTACTTCAATTGTCCCACTTACAAATATTTGGAGCATTGATTTTGAGAATTATCGAGAAAATCTAAAGCCGTGAGGTATAGGATTCTCTCACGAGTGATGACCCACTTTATAAAATTAATATTAGAGAGACAAGATAGAAAATTATTCATAGATTTATTCCTTTTCTAATCCTATCAAGATAAATGGTCCCTTAAAAAGACACAATTATTACCCTTATTACCTAACAATTTATCCTTATTTTATAATATATTCCAAGACAATACAATGTGTACTCGGATACTTCATATATTTCATTCCAATACAATTTATTTGAGTAGTATATCTACTTATTTTACTATTCACCTATTTATTTTTTCTATCTACTTTTATTAATCACATCAAATACTCTCTCGATTACCAATACATATTAGAATTATCATTCAAATGTAAACAATCCAAACACATATTATATTTGAATACATTGTATAAAATAGACATTCAAATGCATATTATATTTCAGATATTACATTAGAATATAATACAAAATAAATGTGTCTCTCAAACAAATCAAAAATTCTCACAAGGTTTATGACACAATTGAAAAATAAAGTAGCAAACTTAACAAGCATTTTGGGGGAGCCATCTAGATTTTCATATTTGGATATATGGAAATATTTGTGATGAAACATTTGAATTGTCATTTGAATAAGCGTTTGGATGTAACATTTAGAAAATAACATTTGGATGAAAACATTTGGATTTATATTTAGATAGTTGTTGAAAATTGTCATTTGAAATGAGAAAAAATTGGAACTGGTATTTGGTTAAAAAACCATTTGGACCCCATTTCAAAATGAGCAATCCAAATATAGTATTTGAGATGGGGAAAAAACAAATACATATTTTAAAGAACTATTTAGATAGGATATGTCCCTTTGGTAAAAGAGTAGTGCTAGAGATATTAATTATAATCCCAACTTTTGAGTACCAATTCACATGTCATATTTTTATTGGTAGATACAATTAATTGTCGTGATAATTGCTTTAAACACCTACTAACAAAAATTGATATTCAAAAATTAGGATTAATGCATGTTCTTAGTATTTTTCTTGTTAAAATGGTTGAAAGAAACGCCTCCTAAACTAAAATAATAATAATATTAATTTTTTTTTCTAGACAGTGTAGAAATACATGGCCCAACTGATTGGTGATGCAGTTTCAATGGAATAGACATTGAACACCAGATACCGTAACTGATCGTCATGCATAGGCCACGAACAAACTCACCCCACCCCACACTATTCATTCTACTTTCCATCTTTAATAAATACACACACACACACACACATAATCAAACAGAAAACTAAAAAGAAATCTGTCCTTTGCCAAAGATTTACAGTTAAAAATTAGAAAAGACAAAAAAAAAAAAAAAAAAAAAAAGTTTGGTGCTGAAGCAAATTGCACACCAATATGGGTTCAAGTTCAATATTCTCCAATTGCCTCCAGAGACAGCATTTCAAAGAAACCTAGAATTTGTTTCCCCAAAAAGAAACCAAGTCCATGAGTGAAATTGGGCAAAACCCAATTTTCCTTTGCCTTATCTCACTCCAGTCTGCATTTTACTCTTCAGAGAAGCAATACAAGCCATGCCCATTTCTCTTTGAATGCTTCCTCAGCTTCTGGTTAAAAGATATTCCCTACAACTCCTTTTGAGTTACAACTCTGGAGAATCTTATTTGTTAGATTGTGAATTTGTCCTATATTGTTACGTTACTGGACTAATATATTGTTATATGTGGATTGAGCTTACTCTTCCTTTGAACTAACTTTTGCGTATGAGTTCTACTCAATGCCATTTAACATGGTATTAAAGCCAATACCGAATTTTGCAAGTAATGATGGAATTAGACCCTGACACAATTGCATGACATGCTAGGTGTGAGGGAGGGGTGTTAGACTGCATATTTATCTTACATCGGTAAATTATTGGACTCTTAGCTTATGATAATGAGTTCTACCCATTATACCCAAGCCCATTTGACAATTACATACAAATTGCTAGTTTAGCAATTATGTCAAAAGCTTAAGTTTTTTTATTTTTATTTTATGGGTATGTTACATATGTTCGTTTTTGATTTTGATTTCTCTATAAGGAGTAGCTCAGGTGAACTTCATTAATTTGGCTGCTACAAATTTTAATGTCTGGTAGAGTTTAGGAAATTCACCAATGACTTCTTTGGTAGAAAATTATAATCTAAAAATTTTACTAGTACAATAAATTTCACTAGTAGGGCAAAGCTTACAAAGATTTTGGGAGAATCTACTTGACGTTGATGTTAATGAGGATTAACCTTTGCCTCGTGCTGAGACTTTTTCTACTCAATTGAGTTACTTGTCTTAAGCGGACAAATTCTTTATCATGTTGGCTTAGAAGATGAGAAAACTGGTCACTTTAGATTCAGATTCAATAAGTAGATTTAAATTCTATTTTTAAGGATAGAAGGCATGAAAAGCTTCAGAAAATATAATCTTATTCATTCCCTATATTGTGTGGGGTCTACTAAAATGCCATTCTCCATTTTGTAAGTAAACACACGATTAAGTGGAAAAATAAATGACTACTTACTTTCCCTTTTCCTTTGATGCAAACTAAACATGCCCCTAGTTTGATATAAGCCGGACATGTTACCGTTTTAACCCATCCATAACTGCTGTTGGAAGTGCAGGATTCATTGTGGAGCCTGCTACCAAAGTGGCATTTCAGACAACATTGAATTTGCCGGGTTGCTCGAATTCGTTGTCATTGCTCGGAACTGGTAGGTTGGTGTAATATGAAATTGTGTTCTACTTATTAAGGATTTCTTTTGTGCTGAATACTAAAGTTCATGAGTCTTTCTCTCGGAAAATTATTCGATGCATTTTATGAATTGACTCTAGTTGATAATGATGCTGTCTGTTAGCTTTTATTTTCCCATCTTAATGGTAATATGAAAACATGTTCTTCTATTAAGGCTGTTTTTTTTTTTCTTTCTTTCTTTTTTTTTTTTTAGAAAATTTTTTTTTTAATTTCAGCTGTTAAGGTACCAACTTTGCTAAAAAAAATTTATTGGAGCTGTCTCTGGCATAACATGTAGCATGTCAATTATTTCAGGATTTAGAGGAAAAGTCTTCAAAAACATCGGTGTTAAGGTCTATGCTGCGGGTTTCTAAGTAAACCCATCAGTGTTTAGTACATTGCAGTTGTGGAAAGGACGATCAGCCGCTGAAATTCTGGAGGATTCATCTATTTTCAGCTCAATTGTTGAAGGTAGTAACAATAGTTGGGGCATATTGGGGAGAAAGATATGTTGCTGACCTTATTTTTCTTTGGTTGCAGCTCCGTTAGAGAAATCGTTACAGATTGTTCTTGTTCGAGATCTAGACGGTACAACCTTCTGTTACACCTTGTATGACGCCATTTCTCCAAGAATCAAATTTACCACTTCTTTCGACAAAGCTGCTCTGTCCATCTTTTGCAGTACCTTCGGAGTGAGGCCACTTAAGAAAGGAACTTTCATATTCTTGACTTGGCTTGACACATTCAAAATGAATGTAAGCCTGACTTCAGCAGTCACTTCCTTCCTCCTTTCAACTTATTGTCTTAATCATCGAATTTATTTTCAGTCAACTTATTGGCAACAAACCTCAAGTAGATCTCCGTTCGAGTTGAGTTTGCTCCAAATTTATTTTCCGTCATTAGAGACATTATCAGTCACTTGATCTTTCTATGTTTTTTTTATAACTTGAATGCAGTCCGTCCTTTTTGTTTTTGTGTCTACGTATGTATCTTGGATTTCACAAGGAAAAATATACAGAAACTTCAGCAAATTTCACTAATTTCCTCATAGGAAAAAGCAATCTGCATGTTAGCCTGATCCGCCATTTTAGTTGTTAAGATTGTATCGAAAGATAAACGTATAATGATTTTTGTACTCCAAAAGTAAGGCAGATCTAGTGAATAGACAGTGTAATGTGGTGTAACTCATAACTATCGAAGGTGGTGATACGTTTAATTTTCTAATCAGCTTATAACTCTAAAAGATTTCGGCTTTGTTAGTTGCTAATCCAAATCATATATACACGTTAACGTAAAAAAAGCTCAGTGATATCCTCACGCCTCCGCCCAATGCATCTGACTAAGTGTCAACTAGGAACCCGATGGGATGATCAAGGATCTGACCTTGGCCTTCAATTTATTCATGTCTCGTTTATTGGCATTTAGTTCTTGTCAATTTACTTCTAGGCTTTCATGGACTTCATGACAATATGTGGAAATACTTGAAGAAAGAATATGCTATTGATTAAGTAAATATATATAAAGAGTAATCAAGCAAATGGATTAGGATCGAACATTTCATTTTTTTTTTTTTTGTTCAAACCGAGTTGTGAATTCCAAGAGGTGTATGAGAGAGAGAAAATGGGTATGGTTCGGATTTTAAAAAAGAAAAATCTGGATTAGAAACTAATTCAAACTGGATTATACAGGTCCGGATGCATTTGCCGAACCGGATTAAACAGGCTTTTTTGTTTTGAGTTGCTCAAGCAACTTGACAACCTCGGCCATAGAAGGCCTTTTGGATGGTTCTGATTCAAGGCACATAATTGCTATGTTGAAAGCACTGTTGATCTCCTCAACTGGGCAATCTTCTAGATTGCTGTCAACTACATGCTCTTCTCTCTTATCTTCAACAACCGTCTTCACCTGCTTCAACATTAACATGTCATGAATAGGGTATCGTATTGATAGGACACAGTTTTTAACCATCAATCACATCAGACTAAAAAAATATATATATCATAATATGACGGAATTTGATGAAAATCTGATAATTCAGAATTGTATCCTACTGACAGGGAATTTTTCGTCTTTTTCACTACTTACCCAAGTTACAAGCTTGGTTCCCTCCTCAATAAAAGCTTCATCTGTTGGCTTCTTTCCAGTTAAAAGCTCTAGCAGAACGACTCCGAAACTGTATACATCCCCTTTTGCTGTAGCTCTTCCTGTGTCGAAATATTCTGCAGAAACAAAACTACGGTTATGATATACTCAACCAACAATAAATGGGAAGAAGTTACTAGAAGCACGGATAGATGATCGATACCCGGAGCCAAGTATCCGAATGTTCCAGCTACAAACGTTGAGACATGAGTCTTGTCTGGCTCCATCAATGTGGCGAGCCCGAAATCAGAAACCCGAGCCTCCATGTTCTGATCCAACAATATGTTGCTAGACTTGATGTCTCTGTGGATTATATGAGGGATGCAATCATGGTGGAGATAGGAAATTCCTCTTGCAGTACCTAGCGCTATTTTGTATCTTGATGGCCAATCCAAAAGCTTCTTGTTCATTCCTTTCCCTGCATTTATATAGGCGGGCTCAAAACGTTTAGAATCATAAAACCCCCACTAGCCCTTTCTGTTAAGCTTAAATTTTCGGAACTAGCACCGTTATCTAACATGATATCAGAGCGGATACGCTTGGGTATAGGTTTATGCCAATATTAGAGGATGACATGCCGATTTAATCATGAGGAGTTGGTGCATCCCCCAGTGGTATGTGGATTTCTCATGAGCTGAATTGCCCATGTATCCCATCCACCACGGTGAGACTGACTCGAACCTAAGAACTTGTCAAGTAAAACAATTGACCTTGCCACAAACCCAACGACCGGTGGTCTATGGGCTCTGCTAGGTCGAAGAATGATCGAAAAAATTCAATTCCCATGTCACCAACAATTCTAGTGCAACATATCTAAGTAGTTCGAAATTTTTCGTATTGTAGCTGTCGTCTAAGTTTATCGATTATCAAAACTAATATTGAAAACAAAGGTTTAAAAAGCCTTGGATCCGATCACTGGCTTTCAGTCCACAGAAGTTTAATGGAGGGAAATACTAAAATCCCACATTTACAAACTCCCAACTGATCAAAGGAAAGGACGATACTCGGATTTGAAATGTAAATGCATACCATGTAGAAATGTATCCAAACTCCCATTAGGCATCAGTTCATAAATGAGAAGATTGAAGTGAGGGGCAGTGTAGTATCCATGAAGAGTCACAATGTTTCTGTGCTTAATGTCGCCCATCGCCTCCAACTCTCGCTCAAAACCCCGATCTCTTTCGGCAGTTCCTCTGTTCAGCCTCTTCACCGCAAAGGCTGTAGACTCATCTAGCATCAGCTTGTAAACCGTCCCATACCCTCCAGAGCCAATTATGTCCTTGTTGCTCAGTTTCATAGTCTTTTTCAAGAAAACGTTTGATTTCAGAGACGTCGTAGTTGAAGACTTAAACATAACTATTTTCCCACCTGCATGAATAAGCCTATTACTTCATATCAGCATTGGATCACCGTTTGGAGATTGTTTTCGAGTAATATTTAAAAAATTTTCTGCAGTGTCTTTTCTCACATAAATTTGAATTTACCATTCAAATTTACTTTTCAAACCTGTAATGTAAACAGACCATAAGTGTATGTACCTGAGAAGCCATCTTCATAAACCAGCCGCTTTCGTTTCCATCTCTTGTAGAGGAGTATTGAGATGATAATCTTCGATATAACGAAGGCGACACATGATATCGTTATGTAGAACGCCACAATCTGAGGATTTCCCATCTGTTTGTACAAAGTAGGATCAAAATTTAGCAACCTCAAACTTAATTCAGAAGCTACTTTAGTAAGCCGAAAAGGAAAACGAAAAAGAAACGAAAAAAAAAAACAAAGAATTAAGACAGGTTTCGATCCAATCTTCGGTTCGAGAAGAATAAGAACACATCACAGAAAGTTTAAACAGAAGCAATGTCCAAGAGTTAAAACGGATCAACAGATCAGGATGAAAACGAACCTAATTTGGAAGTTCAAGAGACAAAAAAGAGAACTAGAATGGAAAACAAAAAGATAAGCTAAGAAGAAGGAATATGGGGAAGAAAACTACATATAACAATAACATAAAATTCTGCTTAAACAGAGAATGAGACCAAAAAAAAAAAAAAAAAAAGTAATTTCTAATCAAAGTTAGGCGGGCCAAAGTATCTGTTATGTCTGTTCATTTCGTTGACCTTTTTACATTTAATGTTCCCACATCTCAGTTCCTCAGCTTCATTTTCTCATTGCCACGTCATCTACATATCTGAGATAGTGACGGCGTATTATTCAATTCAGCTCGTGTAAGGGTAAAAGGTATATCTTAACTACACGATATTGATCTACCTTTAATAAATATGTATATGTGTATATATATGTGTGTATGTTTATATATGTGCTTGCCCGTGAGTTACCGTTGTGAGTACTGTCCGTAATCCGGTATTGAATGCGTGTGGGTCCAACACGAGTCTTTCGTGAAACTTGCATGTACGTGATCATGATATTGATAATCTTAGAGGAAGTTCGCGAGTACTATTTACAATTTAATAAAGTCGAGTTTTTGTTGAAGAAAGACACTTTACCCTCGTTTACATCATAAGATAAGATCAAACGTACAATTTAGATAGTAATTTAAATTTTTGTTCTTTATTTTTATCATACCGACTTAATGAAATGTGAAATGTTATTTAAGAAAGTGAATGATTGATAAAGAATGATGTGGATTATTGAAAGTTTTTGCTGTTAGGTCTTACTTAATAAAAGAAAATCAAATTTCAGCGATTCATTTCTAACATTTGATAAATTTACTTGTAGGGCATGACAAAAAAAAAATAAAAGGGTAATAATTTTGGTCTAAGATATAATGTGTTGAGTTACGGCATGCAAGATATTTGGAAGACACCGTGGAATAATTTGACAATAACTTAAGGGAGATTTGATTTTATAGATATTATTAAATTTAAGATTTCCATTTGTGAACCTAAATGTAAGGTAAGGAAAATGATATACTTTCAAATTTTGTTAAATTAAACATATAGAAAGGTACATCTCATCTACCTTACATATCATAAAATCCAAAATCCAAAATCTTTTAGAGAGAGAGAGAGAGAGAAAGAGAAAGAAAGAGAGTTGCGTAGGTTAAAGTACCGTAATAATTGACAAGAAAGAATAAATATAGCACATTGTCCTTGACTACTTGTATCATGTCTTGTTGCCCTTTTTAAAAAGTGGAGTTTGGTTAAACAGAATGGCCATATAAATATGTTGTACTCGAATAAGAGGTGAGGTGTAATTATTGACATAGTAACGGTGATATAAAGTTTCAATATCTCATTTCTAAGTTAATATCTATTTACGTCCAAAATGATTCGTTTTGAACGAAAATATTTTGTATTTGTTTTTAGTTCTTCAATTTTCTGTTTGTTTTTTTAGCTCTTTTTTTTTTTTTTAACAATTTAGTCCTTTTATAAGTCCTTTGATTTTCTTTTTTTTTTTTTTTATTTTGGCCCAATTTTTTTTATATTTTACAATTTAGTCTTTTTTTTGTATTGGACGAAAATGTTTTGTATTTGCTTTTTAATCTCTCGATTTTCTTTTTTTTTTTGGCCCAATTTTTTTTAGTTTCTTACAATTTAATCCTTTTTTTTATTGGTCAATTTTTTTTCCATTTTAGTCATTTTATCTTTTTTAATTATTTTTTCATGCCTCTCTTTTTTTATTTTTGGTTCCTTTTTTTTATGGGTCTATTTTTTAAATTATTATTTTAAATTTTCTGTATGTAGATAAAAATTTTCAAATGCATCTAACATGTGCTATGCACATGCTTTAGACTAGTGTGTATATATATATAATGAGATTTAGCATTTTTGTTTTTATTTTTGTTTTCGAAGACTCATGAAAATAGACGTGAATAAAAGGATATAGGAATTGAATTTGCAGATATATAAAATAACACAATCACATGTTATTTATTCATTAGGGAAAAATAACAAAAAATGTCACAATGTGTTGATTCATAATTGGCTAAGAAATAATGTCTATTTTTTTAAGGAAAAATTAGATATATAAACAGTTTTTAAACACTAATTTAAGTAAATGGTCGAAATAATTTTATTAAAAAAATGACTTGATTGTAGTCAACAAGTAAAAAATATATATTAATATTGGTCAATCACTAAATGATTAATCGATATTTTTCTAAAAGACGGTTATTTTTTTAATTTTACAAAGCAAGCCTGTCTTTTTAATAAATTTTTTTTAAATGATCATTTATCTACATATCCTTTTTTTCTTTTTTCTTTTTTTTTTTTAAGAGATTGTTTGGGGTGTAAGTTTAACTTACACCAATCAACTCAATTTTTGTTTTTTTCTGAAATATTTTTTTGTCTTTTTTGAAAAAGTCAACAAAAATTACTATTTAAACTTATCAATTTCAACTCAAACTTACACACCAAACACCCCTTAAGTTAAATGATGAGAATGGGTAATAGTCCTGTCTTCTTCTTCTTCTTTTTTCCCCTCCCCTTAAACAACGTATGATTGTTTGAAAAATAATCAACTTTATTTTTTTTTTTTTTTGCCTGAGAAAATAATCAACAAATTCAAGAATGAGGTCAGCCTCACATCACAAAGGAGTCATGTGGATCTAACTTGATCAGGTCTGAGGGGTGTATACCCAGATCATAGTAACGAAAAGCTTAGAAAATAAAAATAAATAAATAAAAAGAATTTTCCACGGTAGACTATCTCTATCGTTAGTGTATATTATTTAATGATTAATTTAATCAAAATCACATAAAAAATAAACAAATATGTAAAACTAACATAATCTAGTTTAGAAAATTCTTATTATATATATTTCATGCCCTATTTAGAATTTTCTTTAAATAATACTATAAACTTAAAATAAAAAAAAATAAAAAACTTACGGAGAGAAAAGTTTGGCGGCAGCGACTAAATAGAGTAAGGGAAAATAAGTGTGAACCCTTTTTTTTTTTGGGTAAGGAGAGTATGAATTTGTTTAGATCATGTGAATGCTTCTTGGTGTCACCATATATTCCCCACCACTTTGTCAATCATTTCATTTTTTGTGTTGAAACTTGAATTTTGGCTTTCCAAACTCACCAACCCAAAGACTTTACTACAAACTTCTTATATTATATATGAACTTATGAAAGCTGCCACACATGCTCCTAGTTACTTTTGTCTTCCTTTTTGAAAATATAATCATGAAAAATGTACACTTTCTCATGATTTGAAAATTATGAAAAACAAAAATTTTTACGTTAGGATCTTTTATCATGTATTATTACTGATAGAAACTGTTTTTCAATCATTTGATTGATTTTTTTAAATAATTTGAGTGTCTAAATTATAAATGTATAGCGCGATCATAGATCTGGTTATTGAAAATTTAATATAATGATTGAAATCATAGTTCTTACTGATAATGTAAAATAGGAGGTCCTCTCACAAAAATTTTTGAATTAAAAAATGGCTTAAAAAAGTCGAGTTACGTGAAGAAAAGCAAGTGCATTAAATGAGGGAAGTGGTATGGTATGCTTTATAGGGAGAACTGTCTCCAACTGGCCCCGTGGGTTGGCATTTGCAAGAGAATTTAAAAGCAAAACCCCACATCATGTCAATTATCATGTGATCCAAATGGTAAGAAAGTAAACCCCTATTTGAGTGTAATTTTCGACCTTATCTATACCTTCTGTGCAATTCTACTTGATTTCGACTAGCATAAGAACAGTCTAATGATAAAACTATCCAACCAAACGTCCTTGTATATCGAGTGTAATAGTCTAGTGATCACGACACGGTTGTATAAACCTACTCGTGCCTTATGCAAGAAATCGTAGGTTCAAGCTGAGACTGCCACAATAACAGGGTACATGGGGTAACCCGTTTGGAGAGAAATTCACATAGTTCACAAGAGCTACACTATGTCCCGGGATTATCTCGATACACATGACCCTCTGAAAAAAAAAAAAAAAAAAAAAAAAAAAAAAAAAAAAAAAAGTGCAATAATTTCGTGACAGGATACTCATGCATAATTATCACTACATGTTCCGTGCAAAGTTGGTCTTGGTGACTCAATGATACACCAAAAAATGAATTCGGTCTAAAGATAGGGAAGGAAAATGAGACACAATCCGGTCTATCGAATTTGTGCATGAAAACTTACATCACCCGTCTTCAATCTGTCTAATTCTTAGTTTGAAAAACGTCACAAATCTTTTTTTTTTTTTTTTTTTTTTTAAATGGCAATTGGAAAGAACTACAGAATTTAAGAGAGTTCACGAGACTATAATATTCCAATTAGTCATAGAGAAGAATATCAACAGGGTTCTCGTTCTAAACAAACGCACCTCTTCTCTTATATACATATTAATGAACTCAAAGATGAGTATACAAACCAGAAACCCGCAAAATTGATCTGCAAAGAGCAGAAAGATTTGTTTCAACTCTACCCTTAGTGGCTTCTTATTATCCTGCAAATTTTCCAGTAAAGTAAATTGTTGAGCGAATTATGTTGGTATATACATTAAAATGAAGGTCGGTACAAAGAAGGAAATAAGTTGAATAAAGTACGAGTTATCTTGCCTTCCCAATCTCGAGAGTTCAGGCTCTTCAAGAAGCATGTCTTGAAGCGGTTTCGTGTCCTTTTGGTTTTCTAAGGAACTACAAAACGCCAAAAAAAAAAGCAGGAAAACTATCATCAGTCTTGTTAATCGTAACTCTGAAAAAACATATTATGAAATGAACTTTGGCACGAGAAATTTAAATTTGCATTGAAAACGACACTTATTTAGCAAATAACACGGAAAGAGATGATGAAAGACGTACCTATATGCATGATCAAGAGAAAGTATCTTGTGGTGAAGTGTGTAGTCGCTTCCAACATATGTCACAACTAAGCTACCGGCATCAGGGTGGGGCCAGCTCCTTGAAGTCGGGAACCGGAGTATAAATGTCCCAGGCTCTTGAAGACCCCGTGGACCTCGAAGGGCAGATTCTGCTTCTTCCTTTGTAATAAATCCTTCTATCCATCTTGGTGATGAAGAACTCCACATTGCATTTATCCACTCTCTTGATAATGTATAAGCTACAGGGTATAACCAACACCACATCTGCTCAAAGTTCTCTTGCGCCACGTATTCTTGGCAGCTGGCGATTCTCCTCAGAAGCTCAAAGTCCTGAAGTGATACAAAAGTTAAAATGTGAGCTCAAAACAGTCAAAAACTATAAAGGTTAATTCCCACTAACAAGTTTATAGTGAAAAGACAAAGATAGAAGCACCGTGGCAATATGGCCAAAAATATATTTTGCGCTCAGAAGAGTCGCCAAATTGTCTTGATCACACATTGTGATTAAAGACAGTTACAAACTGAAACCATCAGATTATATGAAGTAAGATTGGAAAATCATCGAAGCATGAAGAAAAGGAGAGTGTGATAGCGATTTACTATCAGGGTGCATGAGGGAAATGAGACCGATGAAAGTGGATTAGTGTAAGAACTAAAAGCGCTTCAACTTTTACTTCAAATCTTCTTCTCCCCACTAGCCTTGGGTATGTCAAAAAGTTTTTATTCATCTACATCTCTATATAAATGTGGAGCAGCAGAGATACATGTTTTGGAGAGAGAGAGGGAAGACCTGCTGTGTCAGAGATCTAGAACTGCAACGAGAAATTTTCATAAATTGTTCTTCAATCTCAAAAACCATGCTCTCCCACTGAACCGTGCTGTTGTTTTGTGAGATTGAATTCCAGGCCTTTGTTCCTTCCTCTACTAATCTTTTTGCCATCACTATTTGGTTCCTGAGGAAAAAAAGTAAATGAAAAACGATTAAAAAGGATTAAACTGTAACAAAAGGATGGGAAATTGCAAGCAAATAAGACAGGGGGCGGGGGGGGGGGGGGGGGTGGGGGGGGGGGTGGTGGAATTTCAAGAATCGCCATGATAGCTGCAAATGGACAAAATACATGCACAAGAAGGGGTCGGTGACCACTTGGTCCTGAGAGACACCCTTCAAAATTACCTGTGGTGTGAACAGCCTGAATACAGGGAGACCTGATGTGCAAAATCCAAAATCTCTTCATTAGAAGCCGAGTTAGCAATCTCCTTGAGCAGAAGAGACCTCTCACTTATGTTTGCCAGCGAGTACTTGAATACAGTTAAATCCGATATTTGATTTCTGGTACTTGAAGTGCCCTTTGGAGCTGAATTTCTTGCTTCAATACTCTCCGAGTCAGTTGAGGAGTTGTCCTCTTCAGAGTTCTCAGGCCCCATAGTTGAACTATTCATAAATTCCTTATCAACCTAATAATACAAATGGATCTGCAATTAGGTTGCTTAACCACATAAATTAGAGTTACAATAAATCATGATTTTTCAGATTGATGACATCATCTCATAAATATTTTCCAGAGCCAAAAGTGGAGATCAGGTCATTACGTTCTTCTCTCTCTCAGCAAGGGGGGAAAGAAAAGATAGCTTAAGAAACACAAATTGTAAAATATTCATAAGTTGTAAAACAAGAATCAATGAAATGAGACCTTTATTTGACAAGTATTTTGAGAGCAAACTGTTAGAAATACTTAACATTTAAATAAACACAATGATAAAGAAAACAAAATTTTCGAGGGAGGGAGGTGGGTGGGTGTACATTCAAGGACCATTCTGCCACTTCCTGTAAAGAATTAGACACCCTAATTCTATATCACCAAGAGTAATAAAAATGCAAAAGAAATAAACAATCACGAACATGCAAGATTTATACTTTACGTTATAAGTTCACCTCAATATGAGACTGTCCTGTTTCAGCCGCTGTGGTGACCACTATGATGATCAAAAAGTTCACAAGAGAAACTCGCACGCCCTCAAACTGGGCTTCTCTTTTTTTTTTTTCTTCTTTTTTTTTTTTTCTTTTCTCTAACCTTTCCCATAATCAATCCTAATGGAAGCAGCCTCCTATTGATAAAGAAAAACTAGGGCAACTAAAATTAAAAATGTGAAATCCTCAAACTCCCCTACGAATAAAATTCCATGAAATAAATAAATAATAAATAAATAAGTTCCCTGAAAAAAGGAATTAAATTCCATAGAATTAAAATTGCAGAAATCTATTTAAGTGTTTACTAATATATCAAGGAATCAAGTTTCACGAGAAATTAAATTCCTATACTACTGTTTACTTTACTAAGAATTTAGAAGGGTTGGGAATAGAATTACTATAGCTATAAAAATACCCATATATGAAAAAAAATAATAATAAATTAAGAGAAGGGTAGATTTGGTGCAGAGGTAGGATAGTTCCTATTTTTTATTTTAAGGAATTTAATTCCATAGGTTAGTAGATGGGAGATAAGTTCCCCCTTATCAAGGAACTTAATTCCTTATTTTTTGGTGGGACCCGCATCATTAAATTCCCAAATCCAAAGGTAAACATCAGAATTTAAAATCGGGAACTTAATTTACTTTCCCGAATTGAATTACTCACTAGAAAATGCACCATAAATGAAACAACTATCAAATGTGTACTATCTTTGTGTAGAGCATTAATTAGGCTCCACAACTTAACAATTCTCGCTTTCACAAACTAATGTAACAATGGAACTTATCTAGGGCTTTCCATTATTATAATTGCAACATAGAAAGGGCAGACAGATCACTAATTTAAACTACAAACGGGTTCCTAATAGTCGTATTAGTATTTGTTGATTGTTTCGTAGATAAAAAAAATTTCTAAAACAAACTATAACTGCGAGAAAGAAAAGATAAATACCTTATTTTCAGTCCAGGCATGAGAATTGCACTCCTCATCAAGTGGCTCCAACGCATGATCAGCCTTGAAGTTCATGGAAATTTTGTCCTGTCCCAACCTTAAACGCTTCGATGATGGATTGGGTTTTGTTTCATGTAAAGAGTTTTGTTGAACTTCCAACATATCTTCATCCAATTCAGAAGAATGAGATATTGGATGTAGGGCAGACGTTGGTCTTTTCCAAATTACAGATGATATCCGAGTATTTCGGTTCCGTGAAATACTGCGAATTGGAGGGGAAAATGCCACAAAGAAAGGATACGTTTCCATCGTCGGCAAGTGAAACTTAATGCGAAAAAGCTTATTTTGACATTTGGAAGAAAGCTAAAAAGGGAAAGGAAAAGAAATCAGTCAAACCGTTGGCCAATTAATTCCCACAATACTGAAAATAAATGGTTAACATATAAATGTAACAACATTCAACAAAGTTGGAAGTCATTTCCTGTGTTCTCCAATACTTCGTTAACACGTTAACAAAAGGAAAAAGCATAGGACCAGAAAAGGCTACGAAATTCGCATTAATAAATGGAGAGACAAAAAAAAAGGACAATCGTTCTATTTTTTTTGTAGAAGACACCAAAAGCCCAAAACAAAACTCTTTCTTAAAGAAAGGACTCTTATTTTTCAAGCTCTTCAAATTATTCCTCGCAATTTCATAGTTTCTCTCCAACCACAGCACCTATAATAAAGCTAGAAGCCTCAACCAAACACTTTTCACTTTCGCAACGAAAGATCAATAGTATAAGTTAAAGAACTCAACAGTTCAAGTTATGTCGTCAATCACAGGTTAAACTAGTGAAGAAATAATGGTAGGTGAATCCCCCTCAAAACTGTTCGGTAATATATTTATTTTAAACATTAGAAATGCAGGTAAACATAAGGGAATCCTGATGCGAACTTTCGCAATTTATCCCATTACAATGAATCACTCAATAAGTGAGACCCCCAATAAAGAAAGACGGCATGAAGGAGAAACTACAGATAAATGACTAATTTAAGGTACATCTATAAGATTTCTGAAACTTAATATGGTAACTCAAGACAGTAAGATGATCTAGCCAACCAGAAAGACTTGTGAAACCGCGTAAAAACTGTAAATGAATTTTTAGCATAGACCAAGATTGTTTACTGCTTATGGTTATAGAGATCTAGTTCAAATAATTAATTTACTGGCTATTGTCATGTAATACGTTTTTTGAAAAAAAAAAAAAAAAAATCTTGGTTATTGTCTTGTAAAACATTTTTATTATGAATGAATCCATGTTTGAAATTACTGTTGATAGGTAGTTTATAAGATACAGAAGTTGACCATATAACTTCAAAAAGGCAAACCAAGCAACAGGCTAATCATAGCACCTGAGATATCTTGAGCTTAAAAGATGCCCGACCATGCAACAATTTAGTGGGCCGATCAGATGAATCAAATTCAATTCCATCGTAGCTAATCAAAAGAGGAGCTTCCCCATCACTCGTTCTCTCAACAGTCATTCCCATTTCAAGATACACAAGTGAAGCAACAACCTGTCAAAATGAGAAATGAGTAGACGACGTCATTGGCCAAAAGTGTGAATAGAACTTATAATGAACAATACCATGAAGCAAGGAGTTAGATGAAAACCTCCAGTTCCTCTCTTACAGGCTGGCCAGAGCCATCAGTGAAAACAACATCCAAAGAAAAATTCCTGCGGCAAGATGCCTGTGATATGATAAACAGCAAGATACTTTAGAAGAAACCTAAAATTAATAAGGTTAGATTAAAATGTACCTTGTACGACACATCAATGATATTTATTAGATTATGCCACAGTACTTGTTAAGGAAAAGAGCATCTATTTATCATCAAATACTAACTATCGATCTTGTAATATCAAGAAATGGTAGAAAAAATTAAATAACTATCATAAAACGAACATAAAAAAAACTACTAGATTAAAAGGCTGAGATATTGCTGGTATTCGTTTCCTGAAAGTGAATATAACGACCCTACCATCTAAACTTAAATAAACAAATTACTTCTTATACTAACTTCTATTCGGACCTAATCGTAACCTACTAAGGTGTAGGATTTAGGGTTTAAGAAACAAGAAAAAGAGAACATAAAAACATTCACTCTGACCTTGCCACCAACAATACTCCAAACACCACCTTCACTTTCTTCAATCTCAGAGGCAGAGGATTTATCAATAGATAGTTGTACAGGTGGATCCTGTGTCAGGAAAAGAATCTATTTATGAGCGAGATTAAGTAAACTATTTTGGTGTGAATGATTGCAGTATAAAAGAAATTTCACAAAAGAAATCAACGTACTCTGCTACACACCTTAGCATAGTGATCCTTAATAGAAAAAGTTTTAGGCAAAGTTTTCAGACTGTAAATGTACCCCCGATCCCTGCCGTCGGCACCAGCACCACTAACCAAAGTGATCTTCCCAAACCCACTTAGACCGGAACCCGTTTCAAGTACAGAAGACAAAGGCTTCTCTCCAACAATCTCTCCGTCAATGTGCAGCCGCACAAAATCTGTAGAAACCTAAAGTCGACACACCAACAGTACACATCTCAAAACTCGAAGAGAGAACCAAAAAATTAAGCCAATGCTAATAGCTTAGAGAGGAAAAAAATGCTAATAGCAACAAAATCATTATGGTTTCAGTGGGTTAATTTCTATGCATAGTGGATTTACTTCAGAAAACTACTATTAGGTACAAAGATGTGTATTGTGTACTATATGCATTGTACATTTGCTTCCGTTAACTCTAGCATTTTTTTTTTTCTTTAAAGGAAATTAAATGAATGTTTGAGGCAGAAAAAGGATACCCTATAACCAGAATAAAAACTATAATATTTTCTTCTAGGACTGCATCAGCCGCAATCCATAAAAATTGTTTAAGCTTCGGAATCAAGTGCAAGTGCACAAGATCGACTCTTCAGTAGACTCTTAATATTTCAACCAATAAGCAAAAAAAATGGCAAATTTTGGCATAAGCTTTAGTCGGTGCTAAATTTGAAAACAAGTATAGCATTGCATCGGAGATGCTCTTCTAACACCCGAATACGATCATTCCAATACCATAGACTCCCCTCAAGTAACACGTTATTGGAATTCGTACACAAACTAGTAACCAATCAACTAATTCTCCAACTTATCAGCAAGACATACCTCACAACCAAAATGAACCCATTTTTCCCGAGGAATGTCCATCTCCACAGATGCATGTGGAACTTCAAAGTCCGGATCTTCTTTTTGCAAGGGAAGTAATGGGAAAAGCATCACTTTTGTTGTATTTATAGCAAGAAAAGGAGAATTGTTGCCTGTGACATCTGGGTCTACCTGCATATTTGACAAAATGTTTTCAAATGCATTGTGAGACCAGAAATGGAGATCAAATAAGATATCCAAAAATACACAATATCTCTAAAATATCTTCTCATTGCACCAAAACAATGACATTTCATCACAAAAAACATTATCTTCACAGAAACTGACTTCTCATTGCACCAATCAGATTTCATCTTTGCAGACAATTATCAATACCAACTATTGTACACACTCTCTTACTAACTTTTTTACTTGAATCTTGCACAACTTTGCTTAATCCGACTTTACAAAAATCCGGGTAAACTTAAACTTTTAAACCAAAGGCTCAAAATATCATTAGGAGTGCTGAAATACTTCAACAGATTACATATTACACATAACAATACTTCTGCTCAATATCAGGTTCAAGATTTTTATTAAAAAAATCACAAGAAAAACTCAGAGAGCACACCAAAAACATGATTTAAAATTATTCTCCAACTTTTCTTTACAATAAAAGAGCAAATGCATATCAATTCCATAAGTTTAAAATGCACACTCTTACAAAATCCATCAAACAGACAAAAAAGAGAAATGGGTATTCGTTAAAACACCCAAAAAACAAACTACAAACCAAATGAATGAAAAAATAAATAAAAAAATAAATAAAAGTTACAGTCTGATGGACCTTTTGAATGATTGTAACGGGCAATGTAGTGGAGTTGAGAAGGTAAAGCCAAAAGCAGAGAGAGAAAGTCTGTTCTTTTTCTTCAATTTCGACTCTCAGGTCCTTCAGCAGCGAGTAATTTTCTCTCTCTAAAGCTTCGTCAGCCATGGATTCTCTCTCTATATTGATCAACAAAACAAAAACGAAAACAAAGGTCGCTTCTTTTGTTCTCTCTTGCTCTCTCTAAAAAAGTTTTTTAAGGCTTAGAGAGAGAGAGAGAGAGAGAGAGAGAGGAAAAGTAGTTCTTCAGTGACACCGTTCTTAACTGACGGTTGGTGGCCTGCTCCGCTAGTGCTTCGAAATGGGGTGCTTATCGAGTGCTTCGCGCAATTGAGAAAGGAGTTGGAATTGTCCAATTGTTGGCGACTGTCTGAGGGTATAATCGACTATTTGTGAATAGCTATAGTAACGTGGCTATATGTTATTGGTGTTTCGAATGGTAATTTAAGTGCGTTTGTAGTAAATACAACCGCTTGGATACGCAAAGCGCCATTGCGCGGTGCCACAATATGGGCCTGAAATCTAGGAGTACTGAGGAGGGCCTTGACCCCAATTGACCTCAGTTAGAGAGTTGGCCCAATTAGTTTTTTTTTTTTTTTTTTTTTTTTTTTTTTTTAATTTTGATTCCTATGGTTTTAAACCGCATATCTCTGTCAGATTCTGTCAGTTTTACATATTTTTTTTTATTTCAATATAATTTTGATTAAATTTAACATTCAAACATATATACTGCCGAAAGGTGTATAAATAGTAGGGATGACAATGGGGTAGAGTGGGCACAGGTATGCCTCCCCCACCCCTATACCCACCTCCCTTTTTACCCCCATGCCCGCCTAATTAAATGAGGGTATTAAATGAGGGTACAGGGGCGGGTAATACCCACTGGGGGTGTTATAGTCGTACCTTACCCATTTATCCATTAAGAATTAATAAAAAAAATTAAAATAACTTCTATTGAAGTTTTCATAAATTTTAACAACATAGTCATAATTGAAAATGAAATTGATATACTAAAAACAAATACAAATTTAAGAAATCCATAAAACTAAATTCATAAAGTAAACAAAAAAATTAAAACACTAACTTTATTATTCTTCTTCTATTATAAGAGAATATATGCGGGAATGGGAAGCTTCCCCCACCCCTGCTCCGCACTTGCGCGGGTGATTAATTTTAACCCTCATACCCGCCCCCACATCCATATATTATCTTGCATACCAGCCCCATTGGAAGCAGGTACCTGTGGGTACCATACCTGTGGATAAAAATGTTATCCCTAAGAAATAGAATTCTATTTATACACCTTATTTTGCTTATTTGAACACACCAACAACTATTTACGACATCATATTGAAAGCCTCTACTCGAGAATACATTATTATAAAAAGTTCATGACAAAATTGCTACTTAAGTTTAACAAAGTTTTATAAAGTACCCTTAAATCGGTGACCGCTATTAAAATTTGAATTGAAAATATTGTGTACTTGTTACAAGAGATTGTTTGAAGAGACGAACTAATGAATGGAAACCAGAAGACTCTATTTTGGAGAAACATTAGGAAGGAAACATAGTTTGGTGAATGAGTTTGAGTTGAAATTTTTAAGTTTAAATAGTAATTTTTTTTTTGAATTTTTAATTTTTGTAGCAAAGACAAAAAACTTTTTCAGAAAAAGATAAAAAATGAGTTGAAAATTTTGAGTTTGAGTTAAAATGCCAAACACCCCCTTAAATTAAAACATTTAACACAAAACAAAAATATTCAAATGGCCAAAATGTCCTCCCGGAACATTTAGAATTTTGCCTAAAAGTTGCAAATGACAACATGTTGCAACATTTTAAACAATTTCAAACGTTGTTTCCCAAATGTCCATTTAAAATATTGGGAAATGATTCTCTTAAACAGAGAACAAATTTCCTTCCATATAGTTTGTACACAATCTACAGGATTTAAGCATATAGAATTATTAATTATTAATTACACAGTCTTTTCAGAGGCAAAAAAACCATAAAGAGCAGGAGAATCAAAGATGTCCCAAAGAGATTCATCCAAAATCTTAACCAGAGTTCCAAATTCTGCTCGCAAAGACCGGTTTCAAGCCCGTCTTCTACTTCGGTTTTAGTTTCAGAGAGGCACTGCAAAGATAGTTATACAAAACATCAAACATGCACTTTGAATAATGAAACTACGAAGATGGAGAAAATGTGACAGAGAAAAAACCTGTTGATACAATAACGCTTCCCTGAGGGTGGTGGTCCGTCGTCAAAGACATGGCCGAGATGAGCATCACAAGCAGCACAAAGAACTTCCTCGCGAGGCATGAAAATGATCGACAAGTCCGACTTTGACTTCACATTGTTTCCTATTGGCTGGTAGTATGATGGCCAACCGGTTCCGCTGTCGAATTTAGTAGATGATCTGCAGGAGTAAGTACACACTAATCAGTCCTACCAGAAAAACTAAAAAAAAAAAAAAAAAATCTTGTAAAAGCAAGACTTTTGTGATAAAGTGAAGAGCCCAAGTAGAAATGAATGCTTACTCAAACAGAGGTGTATCACAACATATGCAATGGTAAGTTCCAGGTGTTTTGGTGTTCCAATACTCTCTGAAAAAGTATAAGAACTAACTAGATTAGCATATGCATATGCATATATATATATATATACATACATATTTATACATGTATATATGTATGTATGTTGAGTTATGTTTTTGCTTGTGTGAAGCCTATAGAGCCTTTTGAGTCCACTTAGCCTTTAGCAACTCATTAAAAGTTCCTTTTCTTTTCTCTTTGGTAGTTTTCTTTTCTCTGGTTTTTTTTTTTTTCTTTTTGTCACATACGATACAATAATACAATTAATTATGATAATTATCATATTCCTAAACCTGAAAATAAATGTCATTCCCTAATTAAAAATGTACTATGAATGTTGACTGTGGCTTTGTTAACTAAATCCCCTGATTATTGTCTCGATGATCAGTAATCGGATGCTGTAATAGTGCTGCAAGTTTGCTCGGAATCATGTTTTGCAAGTAATTTTACAGGCAGGAGAATCTGTTAATAAACTTTTCAACAAGTGCTAAATGAATGCGAACAGACCAGAAAATCATTCGAAGTTGCAAGGATCTAGTAGAGAAACTTCAATCAGCAGAGGGATAATATAAACTTATGAGATCAACTAAAATCAAACCTACATTATAAAAAAGAAAAAAAAAATCTAGCTGATTGGAAAATTAATCTCGTTGGTTTTTTAACTTTCAGAGTTCAGTCCTAGATTTATAGCCACAAAAGTCACGTACACATGATCCCTTTGCGGGCAAATAGACAACACAGAAATGCTTGGGCCAACAAAAACTCAATCAGCCTCCCATGCCCAAAATTAGATGGCTGATCTAAATTCGATGAGATGTCCGCCACTAAATTAAGAGTTCAGCGACTTGAATCATCCAAAATTAAAAGTTCGAGAACCAAGTGGTTATTAACTAAAGAGTTTGATGACCATTTTGCACCAATTACCCCAAAAGCAAAAGTTCCTTAAAACTAAGAGCCTGAATTGAAGTGCAAAATGAACATTTCAAATAGTATTTTCACATATTTTAACTTATATTTGTACCTCCCCCCACCAGTTCTTTTTTTGGTCAGCCAAACTTTTCTTTTTTCACAAGTAATGAATAGGTAAATTGCCCATGTGCTTCTTTTTTTTTTTTTTTTAAATAAAGGCCGAAGTATTATGCGTTCGCATTGATCGGTCACTGATTGATTACTGATTAACCGGATGGCTCAATCAATATTATAATAATCACCGACTATTTTTTTAAATAAATAAAAAGTTCAACATTTATTTAAGGTGTTCAAAAATTTCCATTTATATAATTTTTCCTTTTCTCACAAGAAAAATAATCAAATTCAAGAGATTTTGCAGAAAATAATTACCCAGTGAATGCCCTTTCTGTTCCCTTTTGACGAGTGATGTAGAACTGTTCCCCTGTGAGCCTCTTCTTCCATTCTTCTTCACTTATCGATTTATGGTCCACTGAACCTGCCTCTTCTCCATTTCAAACAACAAATCATTTCTCAATACAAAATAAACAAAATGGTCAAACCTAATTAACAAATAAGAAAGACAAAAAGAAAAAGAAATCCAAATACAAAAACTCTTTTGAGAATTTTAAGGAAAATGGGCGCAAAGAAATACCTTGAGTTGTACTACTCTCGGGTTTCGAAGAAGAAGAAGGAGAGGAGCCCATTGAACGAACTGAGAAGCAAAGCTTTCTGGGTTTTGGTATTCCTCGTGAACCCAAAACGACAACCTGGGATTTGGAGCCGAAATCGAGGTGGGTTCTTGAGGAAATGTACGGAGTTGTCGTTTGTAGTAAGCTTAAGCTCCGAGAAGCCATTTCTGAGATTCGTTTAGAACAAGAAATCTTCCTCTAACTTCAATGATGGAAAATTCTTGGCAGGGGAGTGTTGCTCTGCTTTGCCTGAAGTTTTAATTACTGTGGTCCTGAAAGTTGTAACCGTCGGATTGAGATTTTTGTTTTTGCAGGAGTTCGATGATGAGTTTCGATTGGTTGCTGGACTTAAAAGAAGCTGGGGTTGGAAATAGTTGATTATTTTGATTTACACGTGGCGACGTTCTGGTGATGGAGATAGAGGTTGCGTTATTGCCACGTTGATGGGCATGTTGAACGTGTACGTAGTATTTTTTTTTTTAAATAGGAAATAGTAGTAGTTTTGTAGTAAATAATTAAAGTAAATAATATATTTTTAAAATATTTAAAATAAATAATATATAATAAACTTTTATTATATCAATAATTTCTTCATTAAAAATAAAATTACCATTTATCTAATCATTTTGGTGGTTTTTTTTTAAATTAGTTAATTAGGTATTTATCTTGTAAATTTGTTATTTATTTTAAATATTTTAAAAATCTGATTCCCTATTATTGAGAGTAATAAAATTACAGAAGAAAATAAACAATTACAGAGTATGTAAAATTTTATATAAGTTGGTTTCAACATGAGATTACGTTATGTTTTAGTCGTTATAGTAATTCACTATAATATTTATGAGTTTTACTAGAGAAATGCACACCCTTACACTCTCTCCATTTTTTCTTTATCTGACATCTCATAATATCCCTAATAAAAGAGTCATTTTTGTAAAGAACAAAATTAGACAATCGAAATTACAAGTAAAATCTCTAAAATACTTTTAATGAAATAACTCAAAAATATCGTAAACCTTTCAGGAGCTTTGTCAGATTGTCCCCAATCCCCCGAGAGAGGGGCTTCCTGCTCCCCTTTCAACCCCACGATGACCTTATTGCAAAGGTCGATGCGCGTGATGTCTCTGCTTGAGATTTTTTTTTATAGGGTGTTAAAGACTTTATAATTTAACGATCTTTAAAACAAATTATCTAAACACAAATTTAATTAAAATACATAATTCCAATTATACGTTTAAGCTCAACTATTCAATTTAAATGCAATATTTGACAAATCAAAATTCAACCCAAATTCAAACCCTCTTAAAATCTTAGTGACATTCAAAAATCAAAATTGAACTTTTGATTGTACTAGGAACTAACCATGAAAAAAAGAAGACATAATTTAATAAAAATAAATCAAAAATTTGAATAAATAGAGATTCAACTTAAATATAATTCAGATAATTTAAGTTCAATGTTTTAAATACACAATTCAGGATGAGTTTGGTTCACCCATCCAAACTCAAATTTTTCAATTCAATTTTTGTCTTTTTCTGAAAAAGTTTTTTATCTTTTCTGAAAAAATCAACTAAAAATTACTATTCAAACTTAAAAATTTCAACTCAACTCAAACTCAGCCCAAACACCAAACACCCCCTCAATTTTTTTAAAACAATATAAATAACTTAGGGGGAGTTTGGTGCAAACACTCAAACTAAGATTTTCAAACTTTTTTTTTTTTGTTTTTTTCTCAAAATTTTTTTTATCTTTTCTAAAAATTCAGAAAAAATTATTATTAAAATTTAAAAATTTCAACTCAAACTCATTTATCAAACTCCCCAGTTAATATTCAAACGGACGCTTATTTAAGTTGTTTATATCCTTACTAATGTTTATAATTTGAACCTGTGATTGTAATTCAACATAGTGATGATGTGTCCGACTAACCACTAACGCAGCATTTCACTTTCGGTCACCTCGTCAGATTTCAAGTGAAAAGCAAAAATCTTCTCCACATCAAACTCTCCCCATTCTCACACACCAAAATTTTCCCACAATCCAAACATAAAATAGAAAGTCCCAAATGAAGGCACTGTCCTTTTCAACCTCAAACCAATCATGGTGCCCAAAACCAAACTCCCCTCAACCCAAACCCAAACCCCTCTTCTCAGCCCCTACCCTCCACTTCCCCAAAACCGGAACCGACCCACAAACCCGAACCACCACCACTTCCCTTCTGTGCTCCGCTGCAAACCCACTAAGCTCTCCGCCGTTGGTGGTCGTCGGATCGGCCAACGCCGACATCTACGTGGAGATCGAGCGGCTTCCGCTGGAGGGGCGAGACCGTCTCGGCGAAGACCGGCCAGACCCTCGCCGGCGGCAAGGGCGCCAACCAGGCTGCCTGCGGCGGTAGGCTGTCGTACCCGACGTACTTTGTGGGCCAGGTCGGTGGCGACGCGCATGGGAATCTGATCGCGGAGGCGTTGGAGAGCGGCGGGGTTTGTGTGGATCACTTGAGTGTGTTGGGGAATGTGCCGACCGGGCATGCGGTGGTGATGCTGCAGTCGGATGGGCAGAACTCGATCATCATAGTTGGTGGGGCCAACATGAGTTGTTGGCCGGAGAGTTTGCCTGATCAGGATTTGGAGCTGCTAAGAAGTGCTGGGATTGTTTTGCTTCAGAGGGAGATCCCGGATTCCGTCAACATTCAAGTTGCCAAGGTCAGGGATTTTTGTCCCCTTGTTTTGGATCAGACATTCGAACCCACAATCCAAACCGTAAATTCGAATTTTTATTATGGAAAACATCATAGAAAAAGGCTTGCAAAGTGGGTTTAAAACGGGGTGGCAAACGGGGCGTTAGTTATTTTTCAAGACAATTTCTAGTTATCTGGCATTATCCTGACATGCCCCTGGATGCCTCTTTTTGTGTGTGTGTGTGTGTGTGATTTTTTTTTTTTTTTTTTTTTGTTTTTTTTTTTTGTTTTTTTTGGTATTTGATTAACAAGTTCAAAGTTTGGTCACTAAAGAATAAGTCTAGAAAACATTAAAATTTTGTTAGCTAGCACTTAGCAATTTGTTTCTTGCTCTTTTAACTCTTTCCTTTTTAATTTTTTTTAAGTGTTGTAATTTTGTAGGAAGAATGGATGATTGTACCTTATAAAGTATGGTCCTTTTCCGGGGGTTTTTTTTTTTTTTTTTTTTTTCCAAGATTAACTTTGCATGGTCTTGGACTCGTTGACTTTGATTTGTGTAGTTTTTCATTATCTTTTTTCGTGACTCATGGACTCATGGACTCATTGACTCATTGACTCTATCTTTCTTCATGCAAAAAGGATAACGCGTTAGCTAATTGATTCCCATTTAGGTCCTTTCATCATGATAGTTGGTTTTCTGTAAAGGATAGATAATGATACTGTGGTAATGACCGGAACTTCCTCTTAATTTTCCATTGTCACTTTCTTGACTGCCTGATATTTGCCTTCGTGTTTTGGGTGAACAATTGTCATTTATGAGTTTTTATTCTGGGTTAGCTACAACTTTTTCTGATCTAGGTGAGAGGGCTCGTTACTACTTTATCCGTGGCTTGTGCATTTTGATGTGTCTATTTTTTGTTGGTCAGTGTGTGGTAGGCATGGGAAGGATAAAGGAATCATTAATTTAAAATAATTCTTGGTATTTTCCTTTGTCGCTTTAATTATGGGATAAATAACAGTACCATATGTTTAAAATTGTATGAAAGTGAATAAATTCTTAAATGATTGATAGAATTTACCTTGTGTGTGTTGAGAAAATCAGATGCCAAAATAATTCTTGCTATTTTTTTTAATACGATCCCCTCACACCCACACACACACACCCTTTTTTGGTTTTTCCATGTGTTCAACATTTTATTGAATTATATTTTTATTTTCAATTAAGCCTTCGAAGCAGCTTCAATTTTCCCCTAGTTTTTTAGAAGTTAGAGCTTGTAGGACTTGTATAAATTTATACTTTTAATATCTTTTTTTTAGTCGGGGTGGGAAGCCTTGTTTACTGAACAAACTATGGGGTTACAATTGAGATGTTTGCTAATGTTTCTAATTCTTAGTTTTTATTTGCTTTTTAGTTTTTATCTATTTCATATGTTCCTTGATCTACTTAGACGAGGCTTTTCGGATGAATGTGCATATTTCTTAAGTGGATAAAAGTCATTCTCCACTTTGTCTGTTATGCATTGTTTTTTCCCTTGTTTAAAATTTTGTAAAGGAAACAGTCAACCTCTCTTTGGATTTTGCATTTTGCTTGGTATGCAATCTTTTATGATCAGTGAATGAAATTTCTATGAGGGTGCTTATTTAGATTGATGAATGTTACTTTAGTTATAATTTAGCATATTGTAGTTGGTTTCCGTTGGTCAAATGTCTGCCGCTCTTTATGCTTTCATTACCTTGTACCCATGTGGTTCATTGTTTACCGACAGGCGGGAACTTTTTATCTCTTTGTTACCCTGATTTGCATTTCTATTGTATACTGCAATGGGCTATGTCAGTTTTATGGATTTCGATGTTCAATGTATTTTAAGACCGGCCTATTTCTTGCTTTCTTTTGGAACTCCAAGGCATGTTACTCTTCTCTTTTTGTATTCAACGCAACTAGCATAATTGCATGCTCATTGCCTCCATTTCGTGTAACCATTATCTTCCATTACAAGATATGCTTTTCTTTCTCTAGGCTGCAAGAAACGCCGGAGTACCTGTTATCTTGGATGCTGGAGGAGTGGATACTCCAATCCCACAAGAACTGTTGAATTTAGTTGATATTTTCAGCCCAAATGAAAGTGAACTTGGTCGCATTACAGGAATGCCAACTGAAACTTTCGAACAAGTTAGTCAGGCTGTTGCAAAATGCTACGAAATGGTAAGTTTTGATGATTAAAGATTTTTCCTCTATGTGATCGTGGTTATAATTTTTTTTGGTAGCCTAGGGCACATACTAGTTGTTCTATCGGCATGTTTGTGCATGATTTTTAGATTTTTCTTTATTAGTTTCATGCTTTTCATCAGTCGTCTTTGGTCTTTTGCCAAGGAAAGCTCAAGCATATGAGAACTGAGAAGTATTCAATTCTTTGGAACAATTTTATACACACACACGTGTATATTTATGCATATATTTCTGTCACTATTAACATTGCTTCATTTCTCTGATGTCTCTCCTTATGTGAGATGGCTTTGTTTTCGATAATAGAAATATTTAAATTCACGCGGCTAGTTCAAACTTGGATTTATAAGCAAGAAGAAACACGTTTTTCTCTTATTGACAAACTTACCTCTCCTATTTGCAAAGGTTTTACTAGAAAACTGGTTTAGTACCGAATACAGTCTTTCTTTTTCTTAATATGAATATAAAATTTGCTGGAATAACTGAAATTGGACATAGAACCAATCCGATTGCATTTTTTGTGTCCGGGGACTCGAGCTCTGGTGTTAATGTATTACGACAATTTTATCAGTATCTCAGGGTGTTAAGCAAGTCTTGGTGAAACTTGGTTCCAAAGGGGCTGCTCTTTTTGTAGACGGCGAAGAACCAATCGAACAACCAATCATACCAGCGGAGAAAGTCCTTGACACCACTGGAGCTGGCGATACTTTTACAGCGTCTTTTGCGGTGGCTCTTGTGGAGGGAAAGTCGAAAAAGGAATGCTTGAGATTTGCAGGTATCCATATGTGATCATGTTCCTTTTCACAAATGATAATTTCTTTTTTCAGCGATTTTGTTCTAAAACTTTCTTTTGACAGCCGCGGCGGCTTCTCTATGTGTTCAAGTGAAGGGAGCGATTCCTAGCATGCCCGACAGACAATCGGTTATAAATCTTCTTCAGTCCGTTTGAGTCAATGATGGCAAGCCAAATTAACCTGTCTTCGGTTTCATGAATTTTTCATCATTGCACGTTGTAAATTCTCTTTGATGCTGCTCAACTTCCATTTTTTGTAATTTATCACCTTGACCAAATAATAAGGGTTTTTAGGCTTGTCAAGAGATTATGAAGTTCAGAGCAATAATGCCTTGATACCCAACTTGTGCAGTTTTCTCTAATTTTGATTAATATTCAGTTCTATTGCACGCGCTTAGCATGGGCGGAACAGACATACAAAACATATCAAAAATTAAAAAATTTTAATTTTTTTAAAATATTAATTTTTTATTTGAATTGTTACCGTGACGAGATTAGGGTCTGTTACAGGTACATTTCATATTTCATATGGTATATTAGCACTGATGACATAGTTTCCAGAGGAATTTATGACATTTTTCCTAAGAACTAAGGGGGTGTTTGGTTTGTTAGTCCAAACTAACATTTTTCAAACATTTTTTTTTTGTCTTTTTCCTAAAAAGTTTGTCTTTTTTCCAAAAAGTTTTTTGTCTTTCTGAAATTCAAAAAATTTACTATTGAAACTTAAAAATTTCAACTCAAACTTACACACCAAACACCCCCTAAGTATCGACACACAGGCAGCAGCCCTACTTTGTTTTTTTTTTAATTTTAAATTTTAACCTAAACATTTTGTGATTTTTTTTTTAACACTCAAAATTAATTATCACAGTTCTCAATTAAAGCTTTACTATGAAGTTACTATGAAGAGCCTTTTTTATTTTTTTTTTTTTCAATGAATTCTCCTTTGCCATCCTTTTTTTTTTTTTTTTGTTTAAATATATGATTGTTAGCTCGAGGTATTTAAAAAAAAAAAAAAAAAAAAGTCTTTGTGGTTGTCCACGTAGTACATCATTAGTTTAATGCCCGTGCGTTGCACATGAGAGGAAAATAAATAGATAAATAATAAGAAAATTAATTAACATTTAATAATGACAGTTGGATTATGATAAATATAATAAATAATATAATTACAATAAGTTTTCCAAAAATATAAACCAAAAAAAAAAGGTCTTCAATAGTTCTCTTCACATTCTCATTCCAAGCCTATCATCACCGTAAGCTAGAAAAACAAATTAACGTAGATCAAAAAGCGAAAAAAAAATATATATATAAATCTAGAGGGAAAAATAAGCTAGAAATAACTTATAAAAATCAAAAACAAAACAAAAGAAAGCTGACCATACCTATATTTTGCTCAATCTTTTTTGTCTTTTATTTTTTTTTCTTTTTTTTTTTTTTCAGGATCTCTCTCAATCATTAAAATGTAAACTAATAATAGAGAAATTTGTAAATAAAGATAGAGAAATAAAAATGATCGGATAATTAAAAATAAAAATAGAAAAAAAAAAACAAAAGGAGAAAAAAACTCAACAGGGGAAAAAAAAGATTGGAGAAAAACAACAAAACAAAAAACAAATTCTATTATTTTTTTATTTAATATTTTTTACAAAAAAAAATAAATAAATAAATAAAATTTAGTTAGATTATATACTATGCAAAACACAAAAAATAACTATAACATCTAAAAAAACAAAACCCAACAAATGAAAACGTCAAAAAAAAACCAAGCAGAAATTGAAAAAAGAGAATAAAAAAATTTTGAAAATCGGAAATGTGGAAGCAAAAATCATTAAAAATTATAAAATAACAAAAATACGAAGAGAAGATGTATAAAAAACTAAACTTTAAAATTTAAATCTTAGAAAGCAGGAAAAAAAAAAAAAAAGGAAAAAATTAAAGGAAAAAAAAACTAAAAAGGGAAAAAAAAAGATTAAAGAAAAACAACAAAATCAAAAACAGATTAGATTATTTTTTTGTTCATTGTTTTTTACAAATAAAAATAAAATAAAATAAATAAATTCAGTTAGATTATATACATACAAATATTGCACTTTAACACATATTCAATGGAAAAAAAAATCAAAAATACACATTAAAAGGGTAACAATGTCCAGTTATTAGTAGCTATTCAGAAAAAAAAGCAACTACAAAAGAATGGTAAAATCATCCATAAATAATTTTAGAAGGACAAAGTTGTCCCAACATTGTAGCAAGTTGTAAAAGTAACTAAGCCTCAAGGGCAAAATTGCCAATTGAAAAAAAAGGGTTAAAACCGGAATAACACTGTATCAAAGGAAAAAAGCAACTACAAACTGAAGGGCTAAAATCGTCAATTAATAATTTTAGAAGGACAAAGTTGTCCAATATTGTATCAAACAGTAAAAGTAACTTAAACCCAAGGGTAAAATTGCCAATTGATCAAAAAAATAAAAGGGTAAAACCGGCATAACACTGTAGCGAAGGAAAAAAACTAATTAGTAATGAATGGCAAAAAAGTTAATACACTGTAGAAAAAAGTAAAGTTAATGTTACATTACTGTAGTAAAGTTACTATACATTATTATAGCTAAAGTTACTATATATTATTATATATTACTGTAGCTAAAGCAATGAAAATAAAAAAAATATATATATATATTATATATTACTGTTAAAGTATAAGTGAAACCCTTACATCTTTTTAGTATATTAAAAAAGGTGTCACGCATGGACTAAATCCAATAAAAAAAGCAATTTCGTAAATATTAAAATGCAAAAAATGGCACTAAAAACAAGTTGGACGGAGAATGAGACAAGTGCTGTGCCTTTGATGGAATATCATTTTCATGCAAATTCAGTATATTTTGGCCCTGTCATTCACATTGTTAACTTTAATTAGTCAGAATTGACATAAATCAAGACCAATAATCTTATAATTTATAAGACGCCCTCCAATACGACCGGTCAAATTTGACTGTTTCATCTAGCACTTTTCAGGTTAGTATGATGCCTTTGACATCTCCATCGGCATTAATATTATTATTTTTGATTTTGAAGTTTCCACTTGAAAAGGCGTCTCTTAAATGTCCATAATATTAAAAAATATCTATAATATCGATTAATATACATTAATATTCAAAATATTTTTGGATATGTCCATCTAATGTACACATTTGTTTTTTTTTTTTTTTTTTTTTTCTAATAATATGTGACAACACTCTTCAATGCATAGCAAACTTAAATCACAAATTTTAAAACTATTATTTATTGTTTGAATAATTTTTTACTTTGTAAATGTATAGATCAAAATCAAAACTTATCTAATGCTTTTCAACCTGCTAAAAACTCCTTTCAATATTAAAGACAATTAAAGTTTGTATATACTATATTATGTTTGACACTTATTTTTTATGTGCTTTGTTACATTCAAGAATAAAAATGTAAATGATAAGTTAGTTTTATACTAATTAATTGGGTACTTTAAGTTATTATTTTGTTAGTTTTCAATTTGTTTTTAGGTTTTTTCATTTCGTTTTATTATCTTTTGTAGGATTTAGGTAAAAAGGTGAGTTCGTTGTTTTTCGATGCGAATTGGAGCTAAAATGGAGCATTTGGCATACTTTGGTGTGAAGTTTGTGTGTTTTGAAGAGCATGGGTGCCTACGCATCAATTCTTTGGGCGCCTGAGCACTTGAATTGAGTTTTTCAGTACAAAAACCCGAGAGTTTAGGGCCTAGGCGTTGTTTCAGAAGAGCCTAGGTGCCAAAAGAGATTTCCGTCTACGTAACTTAGGGCCTAGGCGCTGATAAATGTGTGCCTAGGCGCAGATCGTGGTTCCTCAGTATAACAGTTTTGTGCCTAGGCACAGAAAAAAGAGGGCCTAGGCACCAGATGCGGGATTATGCGGGATTCTTTTTTATTCTCTGAATTTTTTGATTTAAAGAGGAGATCTTTTGGCCCATGATGGCCCATGACTA
This sequence comes from Ficus erecta, assembly GCA_008635985.1. NCBI lineage: Eukaryota > Viridiplantae > Streptophyta > Magnoliopsida > Rosales > Moraceae > Ficus > Ficus erecta. Next base: position 98,468 of record BKCH01000047.1, read on the forward strand.
TAAATAGAATCCTTTAGGGTTCCCAAAGGAGTTTTGTTTGGCAGAAAAGAGAGGAGCTGTGAAGGAGAAGAGAGTAATCGGTGAATTGGAGAAGAAGAGTAGCAATTCCGGAGATGGAGCGCGGTAATTCCGATTCATAAATCAGTTCTTTTCTTTTTCTCATCATGATTAGAACTTTATTTAGGATTTTGTTTAGTTTCATTATGAACTAAATTTCTTTTTCTAGGGCTACGATGTAGCCGGATTATGAATGAACAAATTCATCATGGTTTAATTCAATTTTAATGTTTATTCATATCTATGTTGAGAGTTTTATATATTCTTAATGCTTGTGAAAGTATGCGCATCCTTTTCCTTTGATTTGTGATCCAATTTGAGACTGAGAAGTGATAATTGGATTAGATTTTGATTAAATATCATGATATTATCGTAGAATAAAGATATCTATGAGGCTTGTGTGATACTATGAATTTCTTGTTCTTAATGAATTATGATAGATTTGGAGTTTGAGACCGAAAGATGAATCATTAAGTATTATGATTATTTTAATATTTTGTAAAGTTTTAAATAAAATTATAAATTATTATCTAAATATACATTTTTCACGGAATATCTATCGATATTATCCGTAAATTAAAATCTCGAACCACGTAGGCATCCACATTTTCATCCTTTTGTATAATACATACATATATGGTCCCTTGGCAGCTGAATAATGCAAAAATGGAGTTAAACTTTGTATACATAAGAAGTTGAAACTCTCCAATGTCCTGTCAACTATTCTTCCATTGAAGACAGCACGTTATTGGATCCTTTTTTCTTTTTAACCCTCTTTCTTTCCATATAACCAAAACCTATCTCTCTCTCTCTCTCTCTCTCTCTCTCTCATCATAATTCTTCTTCTTTGACCAAAAATTGAAAGTTTACACTTACTAATGACAGTCTATGAACCTTTGCTAATCAAGATTATCCATTTAATCCTTCTACTCATCCTTCTCTTTCCTCGCTTCAATTTGGCTGCAGTAATTCTTGAAGGTACTCTCTCTCTCTCTATACACACACACACACACACATATATGTCCATATATATTTCAGTCTTTTGTACTATCTCATACTTACTTTAATTGTATATATCCTAGATGTTGAGACTTGCAAAGTTAGAGCTAAATCTGTAACCAATCTCCAAGACATGGTAAGCATGTATTCTACATATATATATATATATATATATATATTACACATATATAGTTCTTCTTTGTGTTTTATATTCTAACATTCTCTCTCTCTCTCTCTCTCTATATATATATATATATATGGTTGTTGATCAGAGAGAGTTGCATGAAGTGTACTCAGGAACAAATCCAGTTGGTAATTCCATTCCACAACAGAAGAGGATGAGGAGGATAACTAAATTACATAGATTTTCATAGTAAATCTATTTCTTTAAATTTTTTTTTTTTCCTTCCTCATCTTGTCCACCTCGTATAGAAGTACCAATCAAAAAAAAAAAATGTTTATAGCAACTTCTCAATCTCATTTTTCATAAATGATTAGCTATATTCAGCGAAATCTGCTCATATCGCCGTGGCAAGTGCAAAGATAAAAGTAATCATTATTAGTTTTTGTTTTTGTTTTTTTTTTTTCTTTTTTCTGATGCTTTCTTTGATGTTTTGAATCTCTCATCATGATTCTAATTGTTATTTGATTGAGTATGAATTTTTTTTTAACATATTAAGAATGTCTCCAACTGGGATCTCAAATATAATAATAGTAAGTACACACACACACTCCGGCTACTTGTTATGTGAAGTGTTAGGAGTAGATTTTTATTGCAAATTAGTTTTTGTGTCATCAAGTTTTTAGACAGCAAAAGACAGAAAATAAGGCTTCATTGGAGGCAGTTTTTTTATTTTTTTTTTTTATTTTTTTATTTTTTTTTTTATGGGGTCAAACTCTATGTTAAGCAAGAAAGTAACGGAGCGTTTACTTTACACTATTAAGAACACTTTCTCATTATTACCAAAAGCAAGTGATGTAAAATCTGTCACTTTGAAGTCGCTTCTTCATTTGACAAATATGTGGATTAGGAAGCGACATTTTTAGGTAATAGTGGTTTTTTTTGAAAAATATGGCTTTCTTTATAGCATTTTAGATGATTATTTTAGAGAAAGAAAAGGGTACATTTGATGCTTCAAAGAGCACAATATATGTTCACCCCACAGAGGTGAATGAGTTGACAAGAATGGGTGTCATTGCTAGACTCCTCCCCTTTGCCCACCCAAGTTCAATTCCCATGGTCTCTCCTTAGATTTTGCTCCAGCTTGGGCTATTGAAGCATAGTTTGGTGATGACATAGTAGATTCCGGATGATCGAGTAAGAGAAACTATTATAAAGAACATGTCTTTTTGTCATACTTAGAAAAATGAATTCCTGCGTATAGGGTTTAAAACCTGAAAATGATTGGACCACCCCCAGATCATTCTTATTAAAAAAAAAAAAGTATTGAAATATATGTTTCAAGGTTCAAATAAGACCAAAACATGAAAAAGGAGTATTTTATGAGAGTGTATGATAGAGCATCCCGTACAATTATGAACCGTCATATTTTTATTAAGTTATATTATTTTTTTCCTCAATAAGAAAGGGATCGGCGACATCTTCAAGCTTCCTACTCAGCACTAGAAAGGAATTTACTGGGACCACCGGTTAAATGAACTGGATAGATAGAAGTACGTAAACTCTAAATAAGACATTCTCACCACTATGTTACCATCATCGATGATAATTGAAGTACTTATGTGAATCAATAAGTTATTTTTTTTCATACTTTATCATATAATACTTATGAGAGAATAAAAACAAATGTTTTAGTTGACTTGAGAAACATTGAACAGCTTTAGTGCAGAGGGGAAAAGAAAAAATGGTGGTTTCTCACATGTCCCTTTATGAGATTACCATACGCAAAACAGTGAAGGTCCTTTGAAAATTTAGGAATCTTTGCAACACATAATCAAAATAAAACTGACAGATTTCATTACGTGAGTCTTTCAAAATATTCTCCAAACGTTTGCTCTACCAATGCTTTTCAACCAAAAAAAAATTTTGCTCTACCAAAAATCTTCTTGGTCTAATAATCTTTCAAAGTTACCAAAAAAGACATAAAGAAAAAGAGACATTATGAAAAGCATAAGTGTACAATTCTTATAAAAGCAAACTATTGTTTTTTTTATTAGTATTTAATTTTTATTTTTTTTTAATCGTTGTTGCCTTTTAAGAAAAGGTTTTGGGGTGCAATAATGGCTTTGGGATTAGGCTTCTGTGTACATACAATACTATGATTAGGTTAGACTGTGGATGGCTTCTTGATCAACATTACCAATTTAGCAGCCATTTGATTTTTTTTTTTGTTTTTTTTTTTTTTTACCCCCCACTCAAAAACCAAGCTTTTCTTCTGTTTACGTGTAACAACGATTACCATCCCATAAAAAATGGGTATTTCTCCGACCTCAATTTTTTGAGTATCAATTTACGTGTTATATTTTTATTGATAAATAAATAAATTGATGTGACAATATTTTAAACACTTGTAATTAAAAAATGATAACTCAATTGTCACATAATTTGGTACTCAAAGGTTGGGATTAGAGTTGGTGTCCCTAATATTTTTCTTTCAAGAATATTTGGTCTTTAAATTAAAAAAAGCTTAAAAAATGATTATTTATCTACATATCCCATAAAAAGTTTCTAGCAGAGATATAACAAGAATATGAAACAAAGAATATGTGATGCAGGAGTATATTTAAAACTTGAGAGGCGGCTTAGTGGTTTGGGTCTCAAAGAAGTGTCTGAACCCGTTTGTTGGGTGCGCCCATGGATTCATAAAGAACTTTTGAAATAAAGGTCCAAACAGTGGTTGAGGTGGCTTACCGAATCTGATAATGACTGATATTTAAAGAAATTGATTGCCATCACCCCTCAATTGTAACTTTTGAAAGTAATTGCTACATATTACTTCTATATCAACTAGGCATACCGCAGGAGAGATGAAGCAATAAATCTAATAGTTTTTACAACTGGTTTCGTCTAGATATCTTGTTCTACCCATGCTTGCTAAGTTCTAGCAAGTGGAACCCCTCATGAGAACAACTTGCAAAATCGTCGACCAAAAGTTTCATAGCAAATTTGAAAGCTCTGAAGAAATCACCAACACATTTTGCATCAATAAATTTGAGGCACAGAGACATTTGAAACCATAAACCGTAATAAAACTATTATCGTAACGAATCTCGAGTTTGTGCGGGAAATGGAGGGAGGGAGGGAGGGAGGGAGGGAGGTAGGGAGAAGGGTGGAGGAACGGGGCCAATCCAATGTTTGGTTAAAGAGAGGAGAGAAGGGAGGGGAGAGGTGAGGGAGAGACTCTTGTTCCAGACCCACCAAAATGAATCATTCCACTAACTCAAGAATTCAAGAAATCCATCAAATTCCAATTGAAAAAGACTTTCAATTAATAACCAAAAAAAAAAAAATCAACAATAGAATGATCAGACGAATAACTATCAATCACCCTTACAACTCTCCACCATCCTTACCGAACTGCACGAAAAGATTGTTACGATCCTCTCCATCGTTCCTAATCTATATCCATCCGTACCACTCCCCCTTCTTTTAATCAAACATACCTAGTTTTACTATAGTAACCCAACTTCAAAGCTATTGGACGGCAGTCCATTGGGAAGACCTCGTTCTGTTTCTCTTTTGTTATTTTTCATCTCATTACTCTACTATTACTAACTGCAAGATTTGGCATGCTCTTGATAAGTACCATCAGATAATAAATGCGCAAAATATCCCATAGCAATCTGTGAACATCTTGCCCAACAATATCAGCCCATTTCAAACGCCACCATCCTTCAAACCTTTAAAGTTCTTGCGACACATTGCCTGCAGAATTACACAAGAGTTCAGGCATCATCAGAGTCTCCAAGTCTTGGCTCGGGGATTAGGTTTAACATTCTGTAGAGCTGATTTGAGCTGTTTCCTATCACGAACTTTCAAATCCAAGGCATTTCCCATAATAAATGTCATCATTATCGAATATGGACGGTTGATCAATCAATTATCCCGACTTTAAGATTGACCAATGTTGAGCCAGTGAAAGATCCAAACGAAATTGCAACTGTTTCTCATCAAACGTTCAAACAATTGCCTTGATCCTACCAAATAACGGTTTAAAGCTTTCATTTCTCGGTACCAATGGCTTTCGCCAGTCTCCACATTTCGATCTAGTCACACTTCCATCTCAAATAAGATATCACAGACTCTTTTCTATAAAAAATACTGCACCCTCAAAAACCATTTTTCTTAGTTAGGCAGTTCATACGTCTTCGGCTGACAGACAGACAAACTTCCGACTACGTATACAACTAAATCCTCTTTTATATCATTTCCAAGTTCCAACAAAAGTACAATAAGTTTCAGAGAAGCCACACCATAGAGAAGAATCACAATGAGCCCTGATCTGATACGAGTCCCATGATCAGACATTGGTTAGAAGTTCGCATTCTTCACCTTCTAGCTTTCAAGAAAGACCTTCTAGCTTTCAAGAAAGACTTTCATATTCTCGAAATGCCAGAAAAACAGGGAAACTGCTATGAATCTCCATAAAATTGACAAATTGCAACAGTACATATCCAACAGCATCATCAATGCTATGCGTATCTACATAGAAGATAGAACAGCCTTCTAGCAACAAGAAAAGAAATTTTAAAAAAAAATTTTTGAGGACGACCGTTGTACTACAACCTCCTTATGAGCGCACTTTCTTTAGCCATTACCTTGGGTTATATTAGGACTTCAAGATTTTATAACAGCAGCAGTTTACGCATGAGAAGACAGCAAGGCAGTGATCTTTCCACCACTTGAATGATCTGGACTTCATTTTTTCTACAATATATAAGTAACTTAGATGCAATGTAGGAATGTGATGTATACACCGAACCAGTAAATCAAATTGCGAACAACAATTTAATTCCACATCTGTTTAGGGGCAACAAACATCAATTCTCTTTTGGGGGGGTGGGGGGGGGGGGGGGGTGGGGGGGGGGGGGGGGGGCGCGCGGCGGGTGGCGTGTGTGGGGGTGGTGTGGAAGAACGATACTAAGAAAGAAAGAAAATCACCTTACAATCTCGTGAAGAAAGGGATTCTTTTAGAATAACCAATAACATGTAACAACAGTCATTCTTAATCCACACCACTCTTAACGAGATTTCGAGCCTAAAGCTCTGATACCAACTTAAAAATTTGGGAAAAGAAATTTTCGTTCACATTTTGGGATGAATCTTTACAAGACTATATAGAGGTGAGTTACAATTAGGAAGCCTGAAATCAAGCCCCACAATCAAGTTAATTGACACGTACAAGAATATTTAATCAATCCCACAGAATCTCAACAAGATTAATAATGAAATCCGTTTAATAAATGAAAGATAAGTTGTTTGTAAGTTGTTTCAATAACAAGAAAAGTTGAAGGACACCCACACAAACACACACTCAAGTGACCCAATAACCAATTCCACTCGTATTTAGAAAGTGGGAAAACGTAAATCCCTTTTTCATTACAAATTCATCCTTTGCAACATTGCAAAAACTATTGCAATAATTACAACACTAGATATATTTACAACATCATATAGGAGAGTGTTACACTCTCCCTAGTGTTAATTTGAACACAATGGACAAACCCAAACTTATGCATTTTGATAACATACATTGTAATCCAAAATGCTGTCCAAGTGAGTGACTGAACATCGGTTCCAACACCGATGAACAATCGAAAACCAGACCACTAGACCCCCCCAAATGAGACATTTGGGATCCAAATTCTAGCAATTCCAATCACTTACATTCTCAGTGTTTATTCTATCAACAAAAAGGGCATCTAAAATACGCACCAAAGTGGACCTACCAAAAGCCGAATCTTGCTCAACAACAGCAATCGGGGCATCGGTTCAATCCGTTTTCATTGCACTCCAAGCATCTCTTCATCATATCTTCATCTTCATCAAACACCTTCCTACTCCCACTGCAATTAAAGCAAGGAACAAACCTCAAATCCCCGCAACTTTCGCACACGAACCCGGCTTTCCGAACCGGAAACCCTTCGAGAATTTTCGCCAATTCGCCCGTTTCGAAGAGGTTCTTGATCACCTCAGCTCCACCAACATACTTTCCTTTCACAAACACCTGAGGCAAACCCAAATTCTTGTCACCCAAAATGCTCTGCAGCTCAATTCGATAAGCCGAATCCATCGAAACGTCCCGTTCGTCGACCCAAACCCTAAATCCCCTAAAAATCATCCTCACCGCGTAGCAATCCTCGTAAGTCCTCCGAATTCCTCGCAAACTCGTCAAATAAACCACGATTCGGTCCTCGGTCCCGGGCAATCGAAGCGTGGAGCTATTGAGAAAGGAGGACTCGGCGGCGGCTCGGAAATCATGGCCGATCGATTTCGAGGGTTTTAGCTTCGACGAAAACTGCGATTGCGATTGCGGCTGTTCATCGGAGCTCGGCTTCGCCGATTCGAAGATGCTGCAGAGCTTCTTCACCTTCCCTTTGATCGACCGTACGGACTCGATCGAATTGTAGAGCTTCGCGAAGGAGCTCGTCCGGTCGAGAGCCGGTTGGACCTTTGGCTGAGGCTGGGGCTGAGGCTTCGGAGGGCCCGAGGAGGCCGGGTACATGGAAATCGAGCGGTTGAAGAAGGAGAACCTCGGTTTCTCCGGGGAATCGAGCTTCTTCCCGAAATCCGCCATCGAAATGGAACTCCAAATCCGAGGAATTCGAAAGTCGCGATTGTTTCTTCTGGGGCGTGATCAAGATCGAGATGATCTTGACCGTTCGATCGGGAAACGGGAAAGAAGCTTCGGTTTTCGTAATCTTTTTTTGTTCTTGTGTTGCTGTTCTGTTTTTGGTTGGAAATTTTTTATCTGTTTTCGAAAACAGTTTTCGGTGTGTTTAATTTCTTTTTTTTTTTTGGTTGGTTTGGTTGCGAAAAAGGGAAAGAAATGAAAGAGGAAAATGAATTAAAAAAAGCTAAAAAGAGGGGTGGGGCCGGTAGCTGTTCTGAAAGGGAAGACGTAGGCAGAAAGCAAGGAATTTTCTCTTGTCAGATTAATTAATTATTTAATAAATTTTCTGATAGGATAATTAAATAAATAATTAGAAAAGCAAATACTTTTTAAAAGCAATTTTATTTTTCTTTTTATTAGATGAATTTCGGATTATTTTTTACAAACGATTATTAATTATACACTAGATCGTATTTTATTTTTTGATTTTACACTTCCCACTATCTTAAATATTTTTATTGTTACGTAGTTTACATGTTGTTACTCAATCAAAACCGGACGGAAAATATATAAAGATCATGTAAACTTTAATTAAAGTTAAATTATAATTAAACTTTTTTTTAAATGAACTTTACTTCCAAAATATCTTTAAAGATATATATTTGATAACAATAAAGTTTATAGGTGCACAATTTCTATCCAAAAAATGTTTAAACACAACTTTATTTATCACTAAAGCTTAATTTGATCATAACATGTCAAATTTTGTCTTTTTTTTTTTTTTGTTAGAATGACTATTGACGTAACAATATAAAAATTTAGATAGTATTATGTGTAAAATAAAAATTCATTGATCAACATGAAACGGGTGATAATTCATGGATCATTTATTAAAAAGAATGCAATGCAGACAATACTTGATACATACCTAATAGGTGGAAAATTAAATCCATTTATAATGTATTTATTATATCTTATTATTGTAGAATTTCTCATTTCAAATTTTCTAATTCTTGAATTTAACTTAATTAACATCACAACTTTACCTCCAAAAAAAAAACATTACAACATGATATTTTTGAATTTCAAATAATTAAATTCTATTTCTTATAATGATATCAAGTACGAAAATTATTATTTATATTCATATCTACAAATAGCAACCAAGCTAATAAGGCTAAGTGGGGGTTGTAGTCCCTACAATTTTTTTTTAATCATTTTGAAGTTTTTATGATTTTTTTTTTCTATCTTTAGAATTAGTTATCTTAAATAGATTCGTTGCCGTCTACAAACACAAATAAACAAGGCTTTTTTGTATGAAATAAACATGATTTTAATTTATTTATTTAATAATAACGAGATTATTATATGACTTGTGTCATTTCCTATGGTTTTTTTTTTTTTTTTTTGAATAACAGCTTGCCACAAGATTTCTTTTTGCGTGGTTGTTTTTGTTTTTTAGTTTTTTTTTACGAGATATATTTATATAGATTGTAGAGAGAGAGAGAGTGAGAGAAAGGTGTGGGAAGAAAGAAAGGAAGCGTGTTTTATTTATTTAATTAATATTTTAGACACGTTTATTTGAAAGGTAAATGGCAACCGACTTTTCTTGTGTGGCCCCCGCCTGAGGTGAGGACATGATGTTATAGAGGATAGAGAGAGAGAGATCTAAGGTGAGAGAGAGAGAGATCTCACATCTTTTATTTTATTTTATTTTATTTTTATTTTGCCTAAATATTCCTCGAAAATGAGATTATTTTTCCAAAAATATTTGTAATGGCCACCGGGAATATCCTAAGATAGTTTTTTTCCCCCACAAAAATATTTTTTCTTTTTTTAAATTTAAGATAACGAGATTTGAACTCTATATCTTATGATAAAATCAAATATAAAATTAGCATTAGATTATACTAATAATCACACAAAAAGATCTTTTTTAAAAAGGGAATTGACAAAAGATTTTTCAAAATTAAAGATTAATTTTTAATTTCTTTTTCACACTAGTACACCTTGAATTTTCGTGTAGTTAAAATTTATAATTTACAATTTAAATTTTTAATTTTGATAATATATACCATGAATTTATAGATTTGTAGCAATTTACCTTCGTCGATAGTAATTTTAGGGGGAGTTTGGCATTTTAACTCAAACTCAAATTTTTCAACTCAGTTTTTGTCTATTTCTGAAAAAGTTTTTTGTCTTTTCTACAAAAGTTTTTTATCTTTTCTAAAAATTCAAAAAAATTTACTACTTAAACTTAAAAATTTCAACTCAAACTCATTCACCAAACTCCCTCTTAATCTTTTAAAAGAAATTGATATATACATGAGTCGTTAAATAATGACATGAATGGTCATTCTTATATATTTTAATATAAATTTATTGAGTAAAGATACTTTTAATTTAGTTTTGTAGAAATAGAAAATTTGAATTAACTTTATCTTAAATATAAATTTAAGTTAATATTAATTAAGAAGACCTTTTATACTTTTGATTAATGATTTATGTGCAAGTCAAGTGTCACTTGTAATTATAATTAAAGATATTAGCATTATCATAAATAGAAGTAGATTGTTATTGATGTGTAAGTTAAAGTTTATTTAATTTTTTTTTTTTTTGAAAATATGTGTAAGTTAAGTTACAAATTATTAAAATTAAAAATGCAAAATACAAAATACAATTGTGCGAATAATTTAGGTGCACCGGTGCCTTTTGGCCTTTTAATTTTATCTCTATTGTGAGAAAATTTTCCACAAGTCAAATACGAAAAATATGGCCAACAATAATTGAACAAGGACGACGAACGATCTTTAGCGGAAAAAGAAAAAACCAAAGAAGGACAAGGATCTCATAAACAGTATCAAGGAAAAAATGCTCATTCATCGATTTTTTTTTTTTTTTTTTGAAATCCAAAAACTGCCATTAAAAATAGATTCAGCAACAACATGTGACATTCTATATGCGCATTTAACGATGATAAAAAAAATGTCAGTGACGGTTAAAAATCGTCATAAAATCCTTGTACATACCACGTGAAGAATACCATGATGATTTTTTTAATTATTGTGGTATCTTTGTTTGACAATTTAAAAAGATCATAAAATCTTATTTTTTTTAAGAGCTGAATAGGGATGGCAATAAGGTAGGACAAATGCGGGAATTACTAACTCATTTCTATCCTTGTCCCTGGTCATTGGAACCATCCTCATCCATGTCTCCATTCCCGTCTAAAAGAGATTGGACAGGGGACAAGGATTCTTTTTTGGGGGAGCATTACCCATAAATACCCCATTCTCTCTGTTTAATATAATTATATTTAGACTAAAATAGAAATTCATCATAAATTTAGACCAAAATCAAAATTTTCACAAAACAAATCAAATTCTATATAAAGACAATTATATCTTAATAATGAAGTCTCACAAATGTCTCATCAAAAAATAACAAAGTATGAAGATTAGAACAATAACTAACATATACTAATATAACCGTTCTTCTTCTAAATTTATGTTTAGACCAAAAATTAATTAAAAAAAACAGTAATTCTCGTCAATAGTGTAAAATAAAACATCTAATAGTAGATACTCATGCCTCTAACAAAGAATTTTATCTCCTTTATTGGCCCTTTCATTTTAAAAACCACTCCCACCAAACAACCAATTTTCTCAATTTCCACTATGAGCGCATCCTTACCAAATGCAATGTTGGGACCATATTTGGCCCCGACGCTTTGGTTTGTGTTGGCTCACTTCGAGCTTATCTTTTCAACGAAACTATTTTCAGGAAGGGGGAAAAAAATTTTGTCACATGGCGGGTACAATGTCCGTTATGTGGCATTTAAAAAAAAAATAATTTTTTAATTATTTTTATTTTACTTTATTTATCTATCTCACACACGTCAAGTGTGTACTATCAATTAGTAAAGAAATCAAAGCGAGCTAGAGCAAGACCTCAAATGAAGAGAACCCAAGGCCCAAGGGTGAGACATGCATGGACACAAGCCTAACTAATAAAAGTGATTGCCAACTAAACTTAAATGATTGAGCAAAACAAAAAAGCAGAAAAGAAAGGAGAGAGGGCTATAAATCATTGTCAACCTTCAACTCTCACAAAAGAGCATATCCCAATGGGCTGAAGTACTAGAGCTTCTCTAGTTCGATTTATTCATTTTTCACAAGGATTATTGCCAAAGAAAAGGTCTAAGTTAAGAATGACAATATTAATTATGGGAATGGACACTGTGGACCTCTGATCGGAGTTAAGCGGGAAGGAAGATAAAGTCCACCCCCAATCGGAAGCGGGACGGGCAGTGGTGGAGCTAGACATATATCAGTGAGGACGAATAACAAATTATTTTTAAAGAAAAAATAAATAACATCAAAGTATAAAAACTAAACGGTAAAATTTTAATTAGGGCTATTAAGAAATTTTAATTTTTAGTGGGATAAAGCTAAAAAACCATTAATTTTTTGGAGTAGAATTAATTTTAATGGTGGTTATAGAATTTTTAATTTGTAGTGGGGTAAAAGTTAAAAAACTAAAAATTTTGAGGTAAAAATTAAAAGCAAAAAATTTTAATGGGGGCTGTAGCCCTTACTAGGCATAATATGCCTCCGCCATTGAAGATGGGGAAGAGGAGATCTCTCTCTATCCTGTCTCCACCCCACTCTGTTGTCATCCTTACTCTTCTAGTCTTTAATTTTTCTTCATAATATAGACCAACCAAGCCATCTGCTAAAACCCAATAAGCCACACTTCAGGGCACATATGTTAAAAACTTGGAACTTTGGAAATAACGATTGAAAAACTCTGTTTAAAAATCTGCTTCATAACAATGTACACTTTAATATCATTGATATAAGATTATGATATGTAGTTCTACAAACTATAAATTGAATTAACTCCACTTGATTAAAACTCTCTCCATTTTATGATTTTATGGACTTCTGATAAGAACGTTCATATACATGATGCAAGAAGATACGAATTAATGATTTTTTAAAAATAGTATTTTACGTATTTCTTGCCATCTGCTCTTCCTTAAAAAACATAAAATGACACTAAATGTGTTTGGTTGTGATGTTTCTGGATCATCTTTTGTGTTTGACATTTTTTTTCAAAAACTATATATGTGTATATATATATATATATATATATAGGAATGCTCTTTAAACGGTAATTTTTTCTACTATAAAACAAGCTGGTACATGTACGAATTTGTTACTAGCAGAAAAAAAAAAAAAAAAAAAAAAAGCTGGTACATGTAGTAGTACTTAAAATTGTTACTGGTACAAATTTGGCCTTTGCTGCCCTCCTTGCAAAACAGTAGAATGGAATCAAACTTCCAAGTAAAATATGCTAATACGATATGAAATAATGCTATATTTCGAATTAAAAAGAAAAAAGAAAAAAAGTAAAAGTAAAAACTTTTATAACGAGAGTTTTTACGAGAATATTTCTTATTTTGTATAACCGATAAATTGCTGTTTTGATCATTATATTAATTTTTTAACTGTTTGATCTATAATTAAAGCAGTATTTCTGTATCACGTATTGTAAATTTTTTATACCAATAAAAAAATAATCCAACAGTTAAAAAAATATTTATACTACTAATGTAATATAGCAGATCCTTCCGTAAAAGAAAAAGCGTGGTGAGCCAATAATACATGTCTTGCTCAAGATAAATAGATGTTTTAGCTAGAATGTGCGGACTACGTAATTGTAGCCTTTTTTTTTTTTTTTTTGGGCTGAAGAAAACAATTTCTAGTTTGAGAAATTTGAGTACAGTATTATATTACATATATAAAATATGTACATGTAAATATATGTGTAGACATGTATATATCTATATATATATCGTGAATAGCGTTGTGACAAACGAAATAGGATCATCCTCCACTGACCACATACCTAAATGGAATTGCAAAAGAGCCCTCTTATCCTCATGTGGCATGAAAATGAAAATATAAAAAAAAAATGACTCCAAGATTTTGGTCAGATAACCTTAAAAACTGGTAAGACGGACCCACAAGTCTTTATCACTATGAACAAAAGTGGAGCATCTCTTCCCCACCCGGGTCTATCCATATCTCTCTCTCTCTCTCTCTCTCTCTCCATATATATATATATATATATATATATATATATTTCTCCAATCTCAACTTTCCAGCAATTTCTTTCTTAAGTTCTTAAGTCTTGCCCACAAAAATAAATTTTCAACTAAACGAGGAATTAATGTAATTATCAAATAATTTAGATAAATTACTCGTTTAATCTCGAACCTTTTTACGAAATTGTGATTTGGTCTAAATTTATTTTAAAGAAAAATTAAAAGCTCTCTCATGTGTGAAAATTTTAATGGAAAGAACAGATAATGTGTATGACACCCTTAATAGTAAATCATGTGTGATTCACTTAGGTTACATTTGGAAACACATCTCATCCTACATTATATCCGAATACAATGCAACATGTGTTTAGGTATCTCAAATATTAACTATTCAATTATAAATACATTTAAACAATAAAACCCAACATAATTATTGTTCATCATTCCATTTTTCAATCTACTTCTAATCACATCGCATATTCTTTCTCTATATATATTTACTTTACTAATCACATCACATACTTTTACACTCTCTCTCATCAACAACCTAAATACACATTATATTGGAATACAATGTAAGAAGAAAATATCCAAACAAATATTGAATTCTATTATATTGTATCTAAATACAATGGAAGACGAATAGTGTTTCCAAATAAACCACAAACATTCTCTGTTAAATTTTTAAATTTAATGAGTGAAAAGGATTATATTTTATCTCATTTTAAAAAGTTTAGAGAGTTTCTAACCATACAAGAAAAGATCGGAGATCAAATCCGTAATTTCATAAAAAATGTTAGGGACCAAATGATTAATTAACCTAATAACCATAACGTGGACTGGAAGATTGAATAGTGAAAAGTCTCTCTCGCCCAAGTTTTACATAGAAGGGGAAAACATTAGTCATCCCAGCTCGGGTAATAAGTTGGGATGTGAGCATTATAAGACATCTCCTATATATTCGAATAGATATAGATATAGATATATATATATATATATATAGTTTCATATTTCTGATTCGGAATGTAAAATATTACTCAATGAATGAACATCTTAAATGATGAATGAAATCCCAACCCTATCAATTGTATTATTGTGGGAGCAATTTAGTTTGTTCTTAGCAAATTACTATTGTATTTTTCTTACCCTTGTTGGAAAATCCCAATCAAGGAACAAGATAGGCCAAAAAAATGGTAATGCATGAATGATGCTTAGAAATATCATCGACACTAAACGTCTTTATAAATAAAAGGAGAGTCTCATTTTATGATCTTTATATCATGAAACCAACCTTCTATTAACAGGAGGTAGTACTCGATATCATCAATGTGTTTTTACATTATTTTTTAAATAAAGGATTACTTTGCGAGGGCAAGAAAAATCTTGGCTTTTCCAACTCCTATTATTATTGTTTTTCACAGGAAAAAAAGGAGTTTTGAAAAGATAAAGTGGGCCAATTTGGTCGTTATTTTCAATCACTCATTTTCAAAAAAAAAAAAAAAAAAAAAGACATTTGAATTATTCAACAAATTCAGACCACATATTAATTATAAAAATTAAAAAAAATGAAAAAAAAAAAAAAGGGAAGAAAGTATGAAAGTAGCACGCGCACAAACAAAAATTCGAATGGTGTCAACTTGAAATGCCCGTTGTGAAACCTATCTAAAACTATGTTGACAGGTCCACATCAAATAATTTAAGGCAAGGCAACGGATATAAGATATATATATATATATATATATAGATATATTTTGAATCAAGATATAATATACATTTGATTTGAAGAATAGGTAAAAAGACAGGTGCTTGTCAAGTTCAGACAAAGTTTTCTTTTTCTTTTTCTCTCTCTCTCTCTCTTTGTTTTTTTTTTTTTTTTTGGTATGTCATCTTTTTTCTTTTTCTTTTTTAAAATTATTTATGCATAAATAAAGCTTTTCCCTCCACTCTTTGTAAAAAGAAGCTTGAGAAGAAATAATGTGATACACAAGCTAATTTACAATTTCATTTCTTTGCTCTTACATATTGGATGTTTGTTATTGAAAGTTTTGAATTTAATTAATAATTGTAACAAATTTAGTCATTTTATATATCTGAATTTAGTAACTGCGGAATGAAAAACATGGTAAGATAATGTTTAATGTACATATTTTAATTTTAAATAACGGATTTAAACTCTATATATATATACATATATAACTATATAAAAAAAATAAGATAATAATCACGTAACATAATAAATATAATTGGTTGTATAGAGATGGAAAAAAGTCTGGCATAGATAAGAACAATACTTTTCGAGTCATTTTTTATTTATTTTTAGCAAAAGAAATTCTAATATTTGACTAACATTTTGGTCAAAATTTTGTACTTCTAGGCTCAAGCTGCAAGAAAATTTCAAAAACCTAAGTCTGGAAATTTTACTGATACATAAAAATGTCATGAAAAGTATGCAAGGCATAAAGTTGTAATTTCTAAAAAAAATACAAATATCACTACTACGTCTTGCTGCTATATGCCCAAAATGATATATTTATATTTATATATATATATAAACAAATTCATCATGAACTAGCTAGTTCCATATATGGTATAACAAATTAACTCATGACAAATATCTTCAATATGTGCAATTTTATCTATGTAATGTAGACATTTTCTTTCTTTGGTTTTGGAAAGTTGAGACTTTTTTTTTTAATTAATTTTCTACATATGTATATTTATAAAGACAGGTGCTTGTAAAGGTCAGACAAAGTTTTTTCCCCCCCTCTTTATGTGTTCAGTTTATGGGGACTAATGTTTGGTGTGCCTTTTTTTTTTTTTTTTTTTTCCTGCCCTTTTCTTTTCTAAAATTATTTATGCATAAATAAAGCTCTTCCATCCACTCTTTGTAAAAGGAAAAAAAAAAATTGTGAAGAAACAATATGATACAGAAGCTAATCTACGAATTCATTTCATTGCTCTTACATTGGATGTTTCTTATTGAAACTTTTGAATTTAACTAATAATTGCAACAAATTTTTGGTCACTTTGGCATGATGTAAGAATGTATGATATACATTTGAATTAAGTTTCTATGGAATGAAAAACGTGGTAAGATAATGTTTTGATATATATTTTTTGTGTTTGAGGTGGCAGATATAAATTTTATACCTTATTATAAAAGTAGATTCGAAGCTATCGTTATGTTATGTATATAAGATGGCGTATGATTAGTTGTACAGTGTAGGAAAAGTTAGCATTTGGTAACAAGTATGACTTTTCGAGTAATTTTTCTATTTTGAGGAAACAATTTTTTTTCCCTATTTAACTAAAATTTTGATCCAAATTTTCTACTTCCAAGATCAAGCTATATAGAATTTGCAATAAATTTCATATATCTAAATCAGGAAATGCAAGGATACATTAAAATGTCATGAAAAACAAGCAAGGATAAAGTTGTATTTAACTTCTCAAACATATAAATATACTATTATGGCTTGCTGCTATTTGTCCAAAATGATATATAACTGGTTCCTCATCAGGAAAATGTTTTTTTTTTTAATAAATAAATGCGTCAAGAACATGTTTGTTCCATAAATGGACGAACAAAACTCATGACAAGTTTCAATACGTGCAATATCTATGTGATGTAGAATTTTTCTTTCAATTCCTTGTTTTGGAAAGGTGTGTGACTCTTCTTCTTTTTTTATTTTTTTATTTTTTTATTTTTTACACTTCATATGTATATATGACCCTAAAATAAGGAATCTGGCATGTAAGGCTGTCTAGGATGCATGTCTCTGAAACTGATGAAAAAAGGACGATCAGTAAATCTGGAGTTGTTGTATATGTGAAACAGTTTAAAATTGTCATTCAAAACCTGCGATGTCACGCCTTTTTGACTTTGCGCAAAAAATTTGATAACTCATCGAACGTTTCACTTTTGATGATGGTTTTCACAAGAAACCATTGTTAAAAGTGATTCTGTAATATATATATATATATATATATATATAGTTTTCCTAAGTAGATTATCTCGTGTGTAAGTTTTTACGGCTCCAAATTTCACAGAATTAATTCTTAAAAATGAATGCAAGGCCAAGAAAAATTTTTAAGTTTTAAATTGAAAATCATTAATATACGAAACTAACAACGAAAAAATAAATGGAATCAGAGACATGCAGAAACTTGGATTCAAGTAGTACGTACCAATAGGATTATTTAAGTTTTTGTATGCTGAGGAATCTCCAACATCAACACATTTTTAACCCAATCTCGATTTGGACTTGTCCTAATACTGAAAGATGAGGAAGATTACATCGCAGATATTCTTCGGGGAAGACGGCTAATCTAACCAATTACCCTACTCTCCTTCAACGTTTAGAGCAACTCAATGCTGTCCAATTCATTCGAGGAGAGATGCAACGTTTTAATGCAAGATGATCGGACACACATACGACGAACGCTTTGATGATCTTAGTGCCTTCATTCGCTAAATGAACATGCACGGGTCTCCTCCATGTTAACCCATCTTTGAATTTTCATTTGATGTCTGGATATTTTATTTTTGATTCTTGGATTTAGTTTTGGTATGCATTTGGATATTTTAGAATCTTTATTTGGATATTTGAATGTGTTTTAAAAAATACACTAGTAAAAACTGTGGATTACACGACGATTTTTTACCGTCGTGTAAAGTTTAAACGACGGTTCCACAACCGTCGTGTAATCCAGCGTCGTGGAAGATAACACGACGGTTCAAAGAACCGTCATGGTATCTCAATGTTACACGACGGTTTTAACCATCGTCGAAACAATGAATACAGTTGCAGAGAGTGGCAAATTGACTACATTACACGGCGGTTTTAAGCCAAAACCGTCGTGTAATGTTGAATATTACACGACGGTTCCGACTCCAAACCGTCGTGTAATGTATCTAAAGCAACGAGAAATTTTTTTTTTTTGAAGCAACCATTACACGACGGTTCAAAGAACCGTCGTGTAATGTGTCAGAATTTGTAAAAAATAAAAAACTTAGGGTTTTTTTGCTGATTTCCGATGGGTGGCATAACCTGTATGTTATCCAATACACAATCCAAGATATTAACTACATTGATCAAAGTAAAAATACATACCAATTATTATACATTACAAGTTTACATATCATAATTGATGAATTGCATTACATGGCTAGCTCATTCTCCCCTAATCAAGTCCAAATCCTGAGAAGTGAAAAATTATTTACTTTCAAGTACGTCAATTCCATTCAACACGATATCCCTCATAAAACCTAAAATAAAATAACCACATTCAACACTTCCCTCTTGGAGAGGACAAGGCCGGTTCGAGATTTTCGTTTTACAGTCTCGTCTCCTTCTAATCCATTCTTCGGCCATAATCTTCCAATTTGTTAGGGCCCTAGCAAATTGGTAAAGTTCAATCTAATTAAGATGCATATAATTAAGATTAAATAAAAAATTAACATATTAAAATTGACTTACATGTTCATTAGCTCAGTAAATTCGTCGTGTAATGTATGCCATCACCAAAAAAAAGATTTTTTTTTTTTTAATTCAAGCCCAATTACACGATGTTTTTGAGCAAAACCGTCGTGTAATGGTACACATTACACTAGAATCAAATTACATATGATTATCCAAAACAAAAATACATTTTGGCATTTCATCGAGCATGTGGTGGGCGGATAAAAACCATGTTTAAAAATGTGTGTATAGTGCCAAAACCGTGCACAAAACATTCATCTCCAAAGAGCAACAATTTAAAAAAAAAAAAAAACATTCAAACAATACTACAAATTACACTCCACGCAAATTATTAAAGCATTGTGTGTTTGTAGTTTTGTTAGAAAACAAGAAATTGAGCAATATGGAAGTCACCTTGCTTTTCTTTAAAGAAAAATAGTCACGGCCTTGATGGGAATACCGGGAGAGAGAGGTGGTGTTGACGACGGCGACGGAAAAAAACCGGGGCTATGGCGGAGGTTTGGGAAAAGTTTGAAGTGGCGGCGGCGGCGGCGGCCTGACCAAATTTTAAGTTAGGGGGGGCGGGCGAAGGAGGTGGGGAGGAGAAAACTTTGAGTTGTATAGAGGGTTGAAGATGAAAATGATGATAAATGAAGAGGAAAGTGTGTTTAAGTAATGAGTTTTCGTGCGAATTCTAAAGCATGAAATTTGAAAATTTTGAAAATTTTCGGAGGATTACACACGGTTTTCTATAACTGTCGTGTAATCCTTTTTTTTTTTTGAAAATTTTCGGAGGATTACACGACGGTTTTGCTCAAAACCATCGTGTAATCCTTTTTTTTTTTTAATTTGAAATTTTGAAATTTAAAAATTTGAAAATTTTGAAAATTTTTGGAGGATTACACGACGGTTTTGAGCAAAACCGTCGTGTAATTCTCGAATTACACGACGGTTCTTAAAACCGTCGTGTAATCTTTTTTTTTTTTTTTTTGAAATTTTGAAAATTTGAAAATTTGAAAATTTTCGGAGGATTCCACGACGGTTTTATATAACCGTCGTGTAATCCTTCTTTTTTTTTTTTTTGAAATGCTGCCGGATTACACGACGGTTCATCAAAACCATCGTGTAATCCTTTGTTTACACGACGGTTTGACAAAACCGTCGTGTAATCTTGTTTAAGACGACGGTTTTACAAAAACCGTCGTGTATTTTCCATCGTATAAGCTAACTTTTGTAGCAATGATATTTCATTGTTTGCATATTTTGGATGTTTTGAATGCTGGTTTATGATTATGTTTGAATTTTTATTTGACAAATGATATTAAGAATGGATCCAAGGTCTATGAAGTTTACATAAAGAACTTGCCATATTGATTTTCTTTTTGCTAATGACAAAAAGGGAAGAGTTAGTTATTGCTCAAGTTCAATTGCAAGTTTTCAAATTTTCGAAGTTTTATAGTATGCCCTAATTAGTAATTAGAGGGAGATCCAACTGGAGCAAAATTGATCAAGTAATTAAGGGGAGCTAAAACAAAATGGTAAAATTCTATTTCGGTGTTTGGTAAGAATTTTTAAATCCTAATCATCTAATTTCAAGCTGAAGTTTCTAACCAGTTAACTTTTTTTTTTTTTTCTTTTGGCTGAAGTTCTTACCTGTTAACTTAAATTGTTTACATATTACCTAAGTAATTAAGTGTTTGTCGTCGTCAAAGACTCTGAGCTAGGTTGTTTGCCCCAATATTTCATTAAAATTCATTTTGATAGTAACAATCATTTGATTGAAAAGTTACTATAAAATTCATCTTGGGATTGCGTTTAAGCAAAATTGTATACGGATCGGATCAAATCAAGATTACGGCGAGAAAAGAATGAAGATTAAGTCAAGCTTTTGGATTGGAATAACTTAAACATGGATCAAAACCTGAAGATAAGAAGACCGATGAGAAAATTTTTTAACGTCGTTTGATTCCAAGTCAATTTTGCGACATTTAAAAATTAATATCAATTTTGACAATCACTTAGCCTTCCAATGATTATGATCAAAAAGTTCTCGTAAGCCTTTAAAATCTAATTCACCCTCTTCTTAGATAGTTATGCTTGGGCTAACAATAGCCTCCAAGCTAATTTTGGCATGGGACGTTTTTTCCTATGTCCATATAGGACTCCATTTTAGTTTTTCTGTCGATATACATAGAGATAATTACCTAATTAAAATCACATTTTTTTAATATATTAACCAACATGATATAAAATTTTCATTCTTGATCAATATGACACAAATTTTAATTAACTTTAATTTAATATTATGTCATATTGATTTAATGTTAATTTTTTGTGTACCATGTTGGTGTATTAGTCTCTAAATAATTTGTGTCATTCAGATGCTTTTCTTATATATATAAGCATACATTTTACCTAATCATAGGCATATGAAATCTGATTTGATACTTAGTTACCATCTTAAAATAATTCAAATTGCCTAAATTCAAACCTGCGATCTAAACAAGACCTAAGTTTACTTAATATGAAGAGTAGAATATGTATGTGTGCTTATGTACGTCCATACTCTCTATTAGGGAGAAACATTTTTGAACAATTCAGATGTTTCTATTTCCGTTTGAGAAGTAACATTTGAAATGGTATGAAATATTATAAATTATTGTCATTTAAATCTTTTAAGCAAAATTCTAAATGTTAGAGGGGATAACATTTTGGTCGTTTTGAATGTTTTTCCATAGTATAGATTTTTATTTAAAGGTTTCTATCCAAATAATTCTCCCAAATGGAGCCGGAATTGTGCACTGAGATCCACATGCGAGCTATTTCTTAAAGTTTGGTAGCTAAAGTCGATGGAGATGTGGAGTGTACTCGATTTGTACCACTTTTTTGAATTTTGTGGCTCTTTGTGGAGCCTATGATTTATTAGTTAGCGGCGCCCCCCCCCCCCCAAAAAAAAAAAAAAAAAAACTGTCATCTTATCGGGAGTTAAATTGACTTGTGATGACATGAAATTCTCCATGAAATGCTTTGCAGACGGTCCCTCTCACACTTTCCATTTTCAAATCATTTTAAAAATGCTCCCAAAAAATTCACCGGTTGAAATATGGGTTTAAACTTGTGTGATTCAATTCAAATTGAGAATTTGAACAGAACTGATATTCAGGAGAGAGAAAGAAAAAAAAATGTGTGATTCGGTTTTAGAATCCCGTTTGTTTTGGATTAGATGAATTTGAAACCATATGACTGAAAATTCTAAGAATCAATATGAGAAAATAATAATAATAATAATAAAGTCAGGGTTGCTTATTGAATTGCGTATTATGAAAATTTCTTGTAAAACAAAGAACGGTTTTTTATAGACTGATAAGCAAATAAATAAAAGACTATTCTAACCAGAAAGATAAATATAAAACAAATAATGGCTATTAAATTAATCTACACATTCCCGCAAACTCGAAATTTGGTTGCAAAAAACATTGACATTGATCAGTTTGCCAATCAAAAAGCAAAAACGCGAAGTAGAAAGTGACTTTGTAAACAAATCGGCAATCTGCATGGAAAAAGGGACGAAAAATATCATGAAAGTGCCAATTTGAAAATAATAGAGAGCGACATGTGACAATAAACTTAAATACATGTTCGTTTATATAATAATTAATTGCGTGTAATCCAAATAACACTCTTGCTGTTAAGATGCAAGGAAATAGGTCGATGAACTTTGAATTTTGTGGCTCTGTGGAGCCTATGATTGATTCGTTAGTGGCCAAATAAAAAACAATCATCCTCTGAGAAGTTGACTGATCTCTTGTCATGGCACGAAGTAAAATTCCCCATCAAATGCTTTGCAAACGGTCCCAACACCTTTTCTCATAATTTCCATTGATATTCTCGAAAATCACTTTTTAAATGCTCTCGAAAAACCTATTGTATATTGTAAATCAAATGGCGTTGAAATATATATATATATATGTAAAGGGTAAAATCTACAATCGAATTAGATCAAATCGAGTAGGACCCTATGACTGTATTGTTGAGCCGACTAAGTGCGTGTTGAGTTAATCGAATGTGTTAGCTGTAAAATAATAGTAAAGTGAAGTAAATGAGACAAAGACCACATGAGATTTATAGAGATTCACTCTTAATGTGAGAGCTAGTCCTATGTGGTGGCTCTAGGGTTTTCTCTATAGTTGATGAAATAATAGAGTGAATGCCATAGCAGTGAGAATGGGAAGAATAGAGATGGAGAATGCAGGAAATAGAGAGAGATAATAGGCAGTAGAGAGAATCGGGTGAAGATGATGGAATTTCGAGAATTCTGGGATGATTCTGAGATGATTCGGCCTCCTGCAGGATGATCTCAATGTGGTCGGAGATGATGTCCGATGAACTAGAAGGATCTCTAATGATTTCTCTTATGCCCTGGGTGAAAATTCATTATTTGAGCGTGATTCTCGTAAAGTTCGAATGATCTGGAATATGAGATTGGATGATCTTGGGCGTATTGGGTGTGCTCTTCGTATAGAATGGGCCAAAGTTGGACGGAGATCGGATCCTTGCACATGTGGTGATGCCTTCTATTTATAGATGGAGATTGGTTGCTTCAGTTTACTCATTTGGTGTAGAACCTGTCATATTTGCTTATTGGAAGTTACCTTCTTTGGTCTTGGTTGACTTTTCATAAATAGCTTGCTTTGTTAAATTGGGAAAGTCCCTTTTTAGGCTTGATTCTTTCCCTGATTGCTTGTAGGAGTAAATATGAAAGGTTTCGTGATTTTTCCATATGATGACTTCACGCAAGTGCTTGCTTTCTGGATTAATCTCCTTGCTTTATGATGCCACTTGAACGGTGAGAGATGAAATACAAAATCTGATCTCAATAATATATACATATATATAAATAGATTAGGTTTCATCTCCATCATTCTATGTAAACCAACGCTTATAATATAAGGCTGATAATTTATAATACGAAGATCATTAATGTGTTATATTTCTTTTGATACTTCATTATATATATCAAAAACTATAAATAATATCATATTACATATAAAGTTATTTAAAATTTATGTATAAGTGAACTAGTCATTACATGCCTCTAAATATAACACAAGTTTGATGCATGCACCCTTCTGAATCCAAAATTTTCATATCAGTTTTTATTTTTTTTCTGAAAAGTCAATAAAAATTATAACTAATTTTTAAAAAATTAATCAACTCCAATAAAAAAATTTCATTCTTAATTGATATACCAACTGCATCAAAAAAATAAAATTGTTGGACAAATACAATCACTTAATATGTATATAAACAACATATCTATAGGATGACCATAGACTTTAACAAGTAAACTGGTTAAGTTTTGAACTTCGAGGGTAGAGGTTGGCCGAGACTCGATTTCAACAAAAAAACAATAGTACTTGTTTGGGCTCATTTGATAAAATTTGTTTGGACCGTGAAAGCCAGTAGTTTTTAGTCGTCATTCAAATACCAAAATGGTTGAATTTTTCAGTTTGACTACTATTTTTTTGTTTTTGTTTTGAACCCCACAAAAATGTTAGACACGCACGTGCATGATTGAGAGGGGTAGATTGGTAATTTCACACCATCATGGGGTCTTACATAATTAGTGGCTCAAAAGTAATAAAAAATTAAGGGGGTTGGGGTCCACAAAGTGACTATCTGTTTTAATTGCAAATAATACAAGAAAAGTAGATAAGGATGCCATGCAAAACATATGCAAATTGTGGCTACAAATACGAGTGTGGCCAAGTTGGAGAAAATATTAATGTGCACAGTACTAGTTCTGGTCATGAATTACGACCCTTGTTTTACGACAGCAATAATATCGTTGAGACGCCCTGTTTTACAGGGCAAACAATTACCTCTTTCACAAGGCAAATTATTTATTTATTTATTTTTTCGATTTTTAGGAGATCTGGGTTTTTACGTTTTAGTAATCTACTAGAATTATTAGGGTTTTTAGTATTTTATCCTCCTGAACTTTTTAGGTGACAATTTTTCCATTCAACTTCTTACTTTGGTACTTTATCTCTTCAATTTTTAAAATTTTCATATGATTGTATAACATTATTTAACAGTAATTTGTCGATTTTAGGAGATTAGGGTTTCTAATTTCTATTTTATATTCTACCAAAATTATTAGGCATTTTTAGTACTTTTGTTCTCCTAACTTTTTAGGTACGTACTTGATAACTTGTCCACTCAATTTCTAATTTTGATACTTTATCTCTGTAATCTGTTAAAGTTTTTGGATGATTATAATATATTAATCTATTAGTAATTTTATATATAATATTATTATAGATGTAAAGTTTAAATCTTCCTTTCTAAGTTAAAAAGAGGCACTAAATTCGTATTTTCAAATCTTTTGATTGGATTTTATTAAGTGCTTTCAGATGCAATAAGAGAGCTTTTTCTTTGTGAATACATAAGTAATTGATCATTGAGCATAATGGAAATTTCGAAAGCCAAAACGTCAACGTCCAGAGTTTTCTGTTTTTCATGTGCACGTAAGACTGAATATTCTCTCTCTTTTTTTTTTCTTTTTTTTTTTTGCCCAATGATAAAACATATTAAGGTAAAAGTAATTTTTACGAGGTAAAAAGTTCGAAATAATCAAACCTGTAACCAAAAAAAAAAAAAAAAACGATCAATTCTTAAATTTATTATCGCGAACCTATATTTTGCACGCCTATGAGCAGTTGTTAAAATGACAAAACAAGAAATTTTCCTTATAACATAAAACGTATATATAGACACACACACACATAACATATATATATATATATATATATATATGATGTACTTTACTTGTCTTTAATTTGTGAAGAACAAGTGAAAGGTATTCGGCACCATCCAGAAGCATCAGAATCTTACGATTGAAGTCTAAACAACAAGAAACTTTGCACAAGAATTTGGAATCTTAACAGTCCAATACATTTTTTAAATAAAATCCCCATTTTCTTATTCTACTTATATATATATGTTTATTATTTATGTTAAAAATATTTAAATACCTAATAATTTGGATTAGTTTTGCAAACCGACCAACCTACAAGGTCAATTTAATTGTTAATTTCTAGTATTTGTATTCCACAATGTTGGTACTAGACTTCCCCTGACCACAAATCCAAGTGACAACAACTTGTTACTTTTATGAGACCAAGACATTTCATCCATTATATATATATATATATATGTATGTATATTTATATATGTGGTATCTATTTTTCCATCTTTTTTTTAGATGTTAATTTGTCACAATCAATTTAGCCTACACTTTCTTCATTATATTATTGTTCCGACGACCGTCAATTGAGACAACTTTATTCCGAGAAATTTAGATGTTTTCAAGGGTGGTATATATATATATAGATATATATTACAGTTAAAACAGAATCATAAAATTTTGCTTAAAAAATAAAACGACCCTAGAATTTTTAAAATCTACTATATATATATATATAATATTTTGTCTTTTCGCAATATTTTTTTATAATGTAAATTTTATCGGATTTGACATTTAGAAAAATGAACATAAAAGTGATACCCTATTACATAATTATAAATTCAGATCAAGTTAAAAAAAGTTACAAATTCAAATCGAGTATGATTATAATTTCTATAATAAAGAAAATTTTCAATAATTTTTCAAAGCCTCGTCGAAGCTTTATTATTATTATTATTATTTTACTTCTAAATACAAATTTTTGCAAACTGGATGCAAACCATTTTTTCATTCAACAATAATCTGACAGTAAAAAGATCACAACATCATGAATATTTTTAATAGTTCCATTTTAAGAGTCGAATTGAATAAGAATGTTCTTCGAATATTACAAAAGGATGCAACGCACACATATACATATACATATATGTATATATATATATAACCGTTTTGTTTAATTAGGGAGGAATTTAACGTACTTCAATCATTTTAGGTTTTTAGTTTTTTTTTTTTAAGTGTTAGACAAGAAATCAAAGCTGGAAAAAAAAAAAACTAAAAATGAAAATATAGATATTTTGGACGTTAAAATTGTTGTCAAGGAAAATAAACGGAAATTAGAATCTTGCCAATTTTCACATCCCAAGATGACGGTCGAATATTTCCTTTCCCAACTCCATTGCCTCTTCAATTTCACCCGTCACTAAAATCGTTCAAACCCGACATTTGATTTTTTTTTTTTTGGCCCCCTTATAAATAATTGCTAATCCATTTTTTTATTAGGTAATATTTAGCTTTTCTTTCCTTCATGGAGGCATTCTACGAAATTATATTCTATATTTATTATATTCTTACATTTATTTTTTCACGTGGATTTGAGAATAAAAGAATTCCTTCTATACATTCTCTTATTTTTCATTACTGATAGAAATTACTATTTTAATCTTTGAATTAACTTTTTAATAGTATGTCGTTCTATAATTATTATAGTTCTCAGTTGCGCGTTATAAATTTTTAATGATTTTTAATGGATACAAAATCATTGGGCTCGATCAAGGATCGAAAAATCAATATATTTCCACTAATATTTTGGTAGAAATTTCCGTATTTTGAAAGTACCAATAGGAAAACAAAAGTACAGTATCTTTTCAAAATAATCCATGAAATTTCTGTAAATATCGAATTTTTACGGGAGTATTGTCGATTTTCGTGAACATTGTAGTATTAAATGACAAAGTATGGTGGAAATTTTAAAAATTTCCATAGAAATATCAACAAAATATTCTTAAAGTATCGATTCTTAGCATGTGTTTGCCTCTCAGGTTCAAACTTACATTTTTCATATCAGTTTTTTTTTTTATTTTTATGAAAAGTCAACAAAAATTATAACTAGTTTTTAAAAGTCAACCACCTTTAACCTAAAAATTTCATCTCAAACATGTGTTCCAAACGAAGCCTTAGTATTTTTTATTTTATTTTTTAATGTAATAAAATCATGACTTTTTTTAATTAACTCGAAATTTGCTATACATGAAGAGACAACGGGTAGAGATCGGGATACATATACATAATATGTCCAAAGTTAAATTAAAAATTACTCGAATCTCATGTCTTGGTCTCAATATTGTTTAAACTAAGACCCTCAAACGGCACATTTCTAAATTATTGTCCTTGTTATATACTAGCTTCATTTTTTTTGACTTCTAATTTGATGAGTATGGACGGTTAAAAGTTCAAACAAACATTAAATGTGGGCACAAAACATTAATATGTCAATTTGAAATATTGTTCTATCTTAAAATTTAGTGTTTTAGATTGAATTTCCATATTTTTATGTTAATTTTCATTGATAATGATACTTTCGTAAAATTAAATTATTGATATTTTCACAATATCGATATATTTAATCCTTGGACTCCATCTAGTGGTATTTTTATGGGAATTCCATCTATTGTTATATGGATTCTCATATTCAATATCTTTCCTTTTTGATACGTGGAAACTTATATTTTAAATTGTTATAAACTTAATCGAAGAATTAAAACATAATATCTTATCAATTATATAAATAAGAATACTATCTTAGAAGCTCTCTAAGAATAAAGAGGACCAAAAAATTATAGAATATCAACCAAAGCATGTAAAAAGTAAATGATTCCTTTTTCCGAGACTTGGCATACAATTCCCAGCTCCAATAAGGATATGATCAAAGACGTATCCACTTTCTTTAATGTAGGCAATCCAATTCAACTTTAAGCATTATTTAGAATTAAACTAATCTTTTGAAAGGAAAAAAGAAAAAAGAAAAAAAATCAAGCTAGGGATTTGCTCGTTTGTTTTGCCAATCCTTAATGTTAGTTGTTCTGATTTATTTTATTTATTTTTTAAACATATATCCATATGCCCTTTGAAGGCTATTTCAACCTCAATTAGCCTATGATTTATTATAAGGGAAAAAAAATCTTCTAATAAATACTTAAAATCACTTTTATATAAGTGTGCGTATATATTAAGAGAAATCACTTATATATTTAGGGGATGAAGATTATATCTTTTTATTTTAGGAAGAAATGTATATATATTTTATTTTGGAGATATAGAATTTCTTGAAACTAAACAAAAACCCTATAATCAATTTAGGGTCAAAATTTAATTTAATAAAAAGCGTTTCAAGGAGGGAGAGCCACCTATATATACACATTAACACACATATATGAATAATATATATGTGTATTCATATTGAAATTATACCATACATATACATATAGTTTTATTTTTTTAGTATTTGAAAGGAAAAGAAAATATCTTAATAACTAAGCAAGAAATAATAAATGAATATATACATGAAAATTTAAAAATCTAAACAATAATGCACACTTACTTTTTATCATATTTTTCATTTTTATTGTTCTATTCTTTTAGGGAAAATCTTCATATGCTATTGATAGGGTCAATTTATGAGTCAATCCATAGTTTTTCCATACTGTATTTTAATAGAGAAAATGTTTTAAATTTTCTTTCTAAAAAGAAGATGCTTTAATTTTGGTATAAGAAAAATTATTAACAAGTATGTAGGTTGTTTTCTCTTTTAGTTTAGCGTTATGTGGGTCAACCATTAATTCAAACTTAAAGTTGTCGGATTAGGAAATAAATAATGTGGTTGTTCGAGATATAATCTCTTTGTAAATTCACTATTACTTAGATTAACAAAACTAAAAACTAATTTATTTTCTTCAAAAAAAAAATTGCATTCCCTAAATTCATAAAAAAAAAATCTTATAGAAATTTGACCACAAATGACAATAAATATAAAAAAGACAAGTTAGTGGAGGATATAAGTGGAGAATTCTACAATTTTTATTATGTTATATTTTCATTAAGCCTCGTTAACATTTTGATTTGTTACGATTTTAATATTATTTGATAATTTAAAACTACCATCTAAAAAACTGAAAAAAAATCCAATTTACATTAGAAATCTGAACGTACTATGTAAAAAATCTAATTTAAATTTAATCCATATATTTTGCTCCATGATTTTTTTTCCCCTTCAAATTCTATCCGCAAATTTTCTGGAGTAAAAAGAGTGTGACCTAAAAATAAAAAATAAAAAAAAAAAGAAAAGAAAAGAAAAGAAAAAAATCACTTTAACTAAAAGAGGGCCACAACATTTGGGATAAATTACGATAACTGCCACTAAGACCACACACGGTCTTTAAGTACAATATTAAATAATGAAATTTAAATTATAAATATAAAAGAAAAAAACCACACTAGTAGGTAAAAGTATAAAGAAGAAGAAGAAGAAGAAGAAGAAACGAAGAAACACAGAAGAAACACCGAAGAAGAAGAAGAAGAAGAAGAAGACGACGAAACGTTTCTCTTGCTTTTCCGTTTCGATTCTCTCTCTGTATTTCCCATCAGATATTTTTTTCCTCTTCTTTGTTTTTCTCTCTCTTCGGAGCCCAGATTTTCCGAGAAAGTTAGAAAGAGAAAGCGAATGCAGGTTTTATTTAATCTAATCTAAAGGTTGCGTTGGAATTTCTTCTTCCTCCAGTTCTCCAGTATCTAGGGTCTCCAATTTCGCCTTGCCGGTGTCGGATCTGGTGAAATTTGGGCGTGCTTTGGTTAATGCGGCTGAGTTTTTCGTGAGATTTTTCTGATCAGATTTCGTGTTGTCTGTTTACCTTAAAGAAGATGAACTCAGATCGCCAGAAGAAGGTCTTTCTTTCTCATCCTTTTTCCTGAAATTTCTTGTCTTTTGTGTCTTCAAGTGCTTGAGGATCTTCCTTAGGTTTTAATTTTTGTTTGGTTTACCGGAAAGCAGAATCCGAGAAATGGAAACTTTTCACCTTTTAAGAAATTTTTGGGTTTTTAGTATTTAGGTTTTGTTTTGTTTTTTTTGTTTTCCAATTTTTTTCCCTACTTGGTCTTGAGAGACAAATATTTTTCTTTTCCCCTTCTCTAATTATCACTGAACCGACAGTTTTTCTGAAAGATTTGTTTTCTTTATTTTCCAATATTGTTTCTTTGTATTTCTTATTTTGCGTTGTCGCTTTGAACGTGAATTTCTCTACCTAATTTCTGGAAATTTGACGAGATTCAAATATCAAAACTAGAAATAAAATAATTTGCAAATTGTTTGTATGGTTTTACAAGATTTATTTTCTATATGTTCTGCTACTGTCTTGAATTTCAAGGAAAGGAATCTATTTGTTGTCGCTGTTGTTTATGTTTTATGTTTTTTTTTCCTCCTACAGAACATGATTCTGTTATCCTTTTATTACTTTTTCGAAATCTTTTATATTTTATAATGGCTTTAACCACACATTACAAATTAGAGGTAGAATGAACTCTGAAAAAATGGGGTTTTTTAGGAAGAGTTTTGAGCGATTAGAAATTTGGGGTTGTATTAAAATATGGTAAATGCTTTATTAACGTAAGTTTTTCATTCTTCAGATCAAGGACATGGAATTTTTCACCGAGTATGGGGATGCTAATAGATATAAGATTCTGGAAGTTATAGGGAAGGGAAGTTATGGCGTTGTCTGTGCAGCTATTGACACGCATACGGGAGAAAAGGTTGCGATAAAGAAAATAAACGACGTTTTTGAGCATCTCTCAGATGCTATTAGGATACTGCGCGAAGTCAAGTTGCTCAGGCTTTTACGGCATCCCGATATCGTTGAGATTAAACGCATCATGATGCCTCCTTCGAAGAGGGAATTCAGGGATATTTATGTTGTTTTTGAGCTGATGGAATCCGATCTTCACCAAGTTATCAAGGCTAATGATGATTTGACCCGTGAACATCATCAGTTTTTTCTTTATCAGATGCTGCGTGCATTGAAATATATGCATACAGGTGATTGTTTTAGTTGCGTTTTATAGCAGATGCTAAATTTTACTTGAAGTGCTTAAAATATTTTGTCGTGATCTACCTGTTTCTTTATTGCATATTTTGGCTTATTATTGGTTGTGTGTTTGCAGCAAATGTGTATCATCGAGATCTTAAGCCGAAGAACATTTTGGCAAATGCGAATTGCAAACTTAAAGTTTGTGACTTTGGGCTTGCAAGAGTTGCATTTAGTGACACACCTACCACGATATTTTGGACAGTATGTATTTGCACCAAGTCCTTGAATAGTTTTTATTTTGGCATTTCTTACTTGATAATATTGCTGTGAAAATTGTGCAAGAAAATTATAATTAATGATCATTCCAATATATTCACAGGACTATGTTGCCACGAGATGGTATAGGGCTCCGGAGCTTTGTGGTTCATTTTTTTCTAAGGTATTGCCTACATTTCGCTTACTTTTTATTTAAAGCCAGTTAAATGAGATGGGAACATGGTTTGTGGTTTGGTTGGAGTGTGAAATTGGTATGCCTTCTTTCTTGTTTTGCTCTCTATTTGTTTAGGAGTTCCACGTGTTCTCATTTTACTCTGGTGTAAATGAATTGGTTGTTTAGAGTCAGAGTTCTAATATGCACCGCGAAATTGCTTTAGTGCTTCTTTGAAAAGTGAAGTTTTTTACAATAAATCTCAATGTACTATATTGCTCGCTAATGATAAAGTTATCTCTAGATATCTTATATGGTCAAAGTGAGAGTTCTTTATTTCTTCCAATTTGCACATCTTGATTTTCATCTTATGTAACAATTTTGTGAAAATCTATTGTTCTCCTATCTGTAAGGCATGATTGTCCTTAAAGTTCCAGGTGGGGTGGCTTTTACTTAGCTTTTCTATTCACCAGATTGTAAGCTAAAGAAGTTGTTGATTGTCCTAATCTCTAGGTGTTAATCATACTAGGCTTATTCATGCACTAGGTAGTTGATTGGTTGTTTACTTATCCACCGCAACTCTTCTTTTGGTAGTCCATTTCATTCTGATAGAAGGTGAGCATACTAACAAAGAGAAAAGTTTAATAGGTCTTTTACTTGGTATGGAATAATTGGAATTATGCATGTTTTACTGTTTGTGGAATATGTTCTGAGTGCTTTGTATAGTAAGCAGTAATGCCTAGATTATAATAATTCTTGTTCAGGGAGGACTATTGAACTCTCCTGGAAGTTGATATGTCTTTCATTCAGGTAAATGGTGTCAGGTTATGTCCGTTTCTCTGGGGCGGTTTGATCACTGTACAAAGTTTTCTGTCTCTGGTGTAATGGTCTAACTTCTTTTTGGGATTTTTGTGCAGTATACTCCAGCAATAGACATTTGGAGCATTGGTTGCATCTTTGCTGAAGTGTTGACAGGGAAGCCGCTATTTCCTGGTAAAAGTGTTGTACATCAATTAGATTTGATCACTGATCTACTGGGGACACCTTCGTCAGAAACCATTTCAGGAGTATGCGCCAAATCTCTCTCTTTCTCTTTGCTTGTTGCCTGCATACACAAACATAGCTCTTTTCTTAGTTCTTCCTAGTTTGCTAATCTGGTTTTTGTGTTTCTAAGCTGTGCATTTTTAAATAATCCCCAGGTTCGAAATGAGAAGGCAAGGAGATACTTGACGGACATGCGAAAAAAGCCTCCTGTTTCATTTGCACAGAAATTTCCAAACGCAGATCCTTCAGCTCTTAGACTATTGCAAAGACTTCTAGCTTTTGATCCAAAGGACCGGCCTACTGCTGAGGAGGTCTGTCCTTGTTATCACTGTTCTTGGCAACTGAATGTTTTTCTTCTCAAGTTACATATAACTTCTAACAATAAACAGGCCTAAAGTCGTTTTGTTTTTTATTTTAACTTTTTAATAGGCACTGGCTGATCCTTACTTCAAGGGCCTGGCCAAGGTTGAGAGAGAACCTTCTTGTCAGCCCATCTCAAAGCTTGAGTTTGAATTTGAGAGGAGAAGAGTCGCAAAGGAGGATATTAGGGAACTAATATACCGGGAGATTCTCGAATACCATCCTCAACTACTCAAAGACTACATGAATGGATCTGAGGGCACAAACTTTATGTATCCCAGGTAGAAATCGGTTCTTACTAAACGTGCAACTGTTTATTGTATCGTTTGATGCTTTTATTTTATCTTCTTAATTAGAGGATGACATGTTGCTTATATTTTTGATCCAGTGCTATAGGTCAGTTTAGAAAGCAGTTTGCTTATCTGGAGGAAAATGGTGGTAAAAGTGGACCAGTTATCCCTCCAGAGAGGAAGCATGTCTCCCTGCCACGGTACTATTTGAAAAATGATATTAAATAATCTCTATATATCACGGAAATGTATATATATGTTTCAGTGATTATAGTTGGTGAAACTTCATCTACGTGTCTCACTATTTCAATGTCTTTTACGTACAGGTCGACAGTCCATACAAGAACGGTTCCTCCTAATGAACAGCCTATTATGGCTTCGTATGACAATCGACAACTGATGGCACATACTTCTAACAATATTGGAGTAGCAGATCCGAATTCCAGAAATCCATCAAAATTTTTACGGCCACCACCACGGGTACCAGCAGGTATAGAGTTACGTTGCTTTAATAACCGTTAATTTTATCTATATCACAAGTATCTGGAATCGTTTGAACTGTTTTAATGAAGTCAAATTTGAATTCTGAAAGCCAATGTGCCTTCCCAAATAAAGATCTACTTGATCTATAACAAATTATTTTTCTAGCGCAGCTAAACCAGGGAGAGTTGACGGACCGGTTCTACCATACGAGAAGGGCAGAAGCATGAAAGAAACCAACGATCCGAGGATTAGAAATGGAATCCTCCCTCAGGCCGTCTCTCCAGACTGCTTCTTCCGAACGCGCACTGCAAATCTAGAGAAGTCTGGCATGGACACTTCACAACACCGACCACAATCCCAGCAATTGAACATGGCGGCCAAACAATCTCCGGCCATGGTCAACGAGAAAAACACCAACCCATACTATCAACAGCAACCGAAGGTTGACCAGATGTCTGCCATTGACGCGAAACTGCTGCAAGCTCAATCGAAGTTTGGCGCTGTTGGCACAGCAGCCATAGCGGTGGCTACTCATAGGAACTAAGCCGCATAGCAGTAGTTCTGGATCGTCTTTGGCTGGTAACGTGGGGCTTGGCTTGGGTAGATTTGTGTAGGTTATGGCATGGTCCTTTGGTATGTTGCCTTCTCTTCTTTTGGAGAGAAGTTTAGTCCCACATTCTGACAAATAGCGCCCCGCGCCCCGCCCACCCCCCCCTGTAATTATTCATTCAGATTATTGATTTTTTAAATAAAAAATAATAGTTTATCTTCTTTTAATTGATTTAATTAACTTCGAATCAGACTGCCGATTCCATAACATGTTTTAATCAGTAAATATAGTCAATTTCATGTCCTAGATTTTAGTTTTGGAAGTTCTAATTTCTGAAAACATTTGTCCCGTAAATTTTTGAAAACGTTCTCCTCCAAACATTAAAATAACGATATTAATCATGATTAATGCTTACTTATTAACACAATAATTACCATCTATTTTTTAGCTGTGTTTTGAGCGGACGGATCAGGATAAATTGATAGTTCGAGAAGTGGTTTTAAACTAAAATGAAACTTAAAAATAACAAAGTGAAGCTTAAAAGTACATTGCAACATTGTAGCCATTCAAAGATCACAATGTTTGGAGTACACTTAAAAGTATAAATACAGTACAATATACACGCTAATACTTGCATGGTCGGCTCCAAACTGTTGAGCCATCTAATAATCTTCACCACCAGGCTCTAGTTTCATGGCATCAATGTAAGATTTTCCATCAAGTTTACGTGCAAAAAGGCCTCTGACATATTCTTGATATTCCAACGTTCTGTACAATGCAGGAGTTTTCTCTGTGATCAGGCTATTCACAGGGCCAATTTCAGCATCTACTCTCGGGTTGTAGAATGTAGCAATGGAGAGTCTTTCTTTCACAGAGTCTACGGTTGCTCGATGCTCAATGCTTCGATATACGCCATTGGTTATCATCTGCGACATACACATATACACTTTAGTAGATACGTACTTTATTTTTGCTAAGAGAAAAGGTGATCCATGATATCCTGACGCCTCCCGTTTACTGTCCATTTAAAAATCTAGTGGAACCACATGTGGAATAGTGCCAGACTTAACCCATTCTCCTATTAGGCTTAGTCCAGAGTTGCACACTTTTAAGGTTGAAGCTCAACATGAGGACATGAGAAATCAAAATCTAGTATTGCAATTTGGAGAAACTTACTAAAGATATTCATGATGCCATCACCATTAGTGATATAGCTAGGTTTATGACATCTAAGATAAACTAGAGGTGTGAATTTGAGCCGCTCGGCCCATGTGAGTCGCGAGGAATAAGCAGGTTAGGCTGGGAATGTCGAGTATAAACAAAGGTCGGTCCAGCCTGACCCTATGTTTTATATGTAAAATAACTATAAGAAAAATAATAAAAATAGACAATATACAGACCGACCAGCTGGTGGTCCCATAAACTTAGACCCAACCCTCTCATCATGTACAGGGTCAAGAAGGCGGGCCATGGGACGGCCTATTTTAGATGTTAAGAAGTGATCTTGTCCAAATTTATATACAAACAACAAGAGCATGCCTACTTGGTGCCTTAAGCTAATAATGGAAAGAATGATAAAATATTACCTCCAAGATATCTCCAATGTTGACAATGAAGGCATTAGGAAGAGGCTTAACAGGAACCCAAATCCCATCTTTCTTAATTTGGAGACCTTCCACTTCATTGATTTGGAGGAGAATGGTAAGGGCCACAGAATCAGAATGAGGAGTTAGGCCTATGACTTGTTCTGGTTGAGGGCATGGAGGGTAATAGTTCATCCTCATTGCTTGCATTCCATTTTCAAACAGCCTTGTCATTTCTTTGCCTTCTATTTCTAGAGCCTTTTCCATTTGGGATATTACTGACTTGGCTAGATTTTCGAGCTCCAGTGCATATGTCTCCAAGGTGTCCCTACATATATATAAGTGACAAACTTCCATTTAACATTTTAGTAATGAACAATGTTAGGGAACATTAGTCAATAATAGAATATGTGGGTTCCACAATATGAGACTCACTAGTGGGATCTATCTCTTTATTAGAATGATGTTTAACATCACTGGTGTTCTAAAGCATTTTTTTTTTTAGTAATTGAAGTATATATGTGTTGATGTGGTGTAGAAATGCTTGGCTTTTTTAACTTATGTTAGGATCATTCAAGGCCAAATAAGAGAACTTCGTGGTTTTTGAAGGTTCAACTATGTTAAATTTGAGAGGTTATATGTATAGTCTAGTGATAAATTTCAATATAATTGCATCATAATTTTCAACTATCTTAAAGGATAAATGTAAGATTATATGTTCGTTTGGTTTATAAATTTGAAAAGTAAATTTGAATAATACAATATATATATTTTTTAATAGAAAACACTGTAAAAAACTTTTTAAATGGTGACCAAAAAAATCTTTTTATTATGGAATGCCAATCAAACCCATAAGCGTACCATTCGATTCCATTCAAGAAAATATCCCAAATTAAAATTTGTAAATTGGCAAGTTTACCTACTTTTTTTTGTTTTTTTTATTTTTGTTTTTATTTTCAAAGGTCGTTTTCCGATTGACTAAAAAAACGTGATAAACAATTTTTTCCAACAAAAAAAAAAAATTAAAAATAGTGGATTTGGAGTCTGACTCTACAACTAATTGTTATTTGACAGCTGTGGCTCAATTTCTCATTTTCAATATTAGGTGTGAATCAACGAATTTTGAAGTTATCTTTCTAACATTATTCATTATGCATGAACTGATCGGATAATAGACTTATCATCCTTATTGTTAAGTTTTGGATTAAAAGAAAATCCCCTGAGAACTAAAAGGACATGGATTTGCAAAGGAAAGAAGAGAGAGAAATATACCTAAACGGAAGGGGAAGCTTTGGGAACAAGTGGGGCTTCCT
Organism: Ficus erecta; assembly: GCA_008635985.1. Taxonomy (NCBI): domain Eukaryota; kingdom Viridiplantae; phylum Streptophyta; class Magnoliopsida; order Rosales; family Moraceae; genus Ficus; species Ficus erecta. Next base: position 136,764 of record BKCH01000047.1, read on the forward strand.
CAAATCAAGTGGAAGTGTAGTCAAGAAGAAGATGTCATTCCAATCAAGCTTTTGTTCTTCAGAGATTACAAAGGCTTGTCCAAATCCTTCTACCTCTCCTTTATTTTGCCAATACTTTTTCTTCTCTTCCATTGTAAGATTGAAGAATTCTTCAACTTCTCTCTTCATTTTCTCTACCAAGGAAGTGCTTATCCCATGGTTTACCAACTACATGTACAAATTATTTAATCATTTTCTTCTAATCATCAAATGGGCTTTAGCTTTTAGTAATGTTCAGATTAGAAGATTCAGAAAAAAAAAAAAAATTCTCAATAATTTGAGCACTGCTTTAGTTCTTAAATTTAAATGGCCTTTTGAAAAAAAAAAAAAAAAAAACCTAAAATAAAGAAAAATTAACACACCAAAAAGATCCTATAATCTAATAAGCCCTCTACTTAAATTATTAATAAAGAAAAAAGTTACAAACTACCAAAGAAATTACAATGTATCAAATATTGGAAGAGCTTCTATGATCATAAATTACCACCTATATATACATATACATATATATATATATATATATATATTACTAATTTGCATTTAGGGGGCATTTGAATACCCAATCTGCAATCGAATCACACCAATTTGAATCCAAAATTTCAGGTTCAATCAAAAAAAAAAAAAAAAAGTGTTTATACGTCATATCAAACCAAGTTGTATTTTAGCTTCACAACTTCTTTAGCAAAAACAAAACCAAAAAAAAAAAAAAAACAAAACAAAACAAAACAAAACATTCACAACTTTTTTTTTCTTTTTTGTTTTTTTTTTCTTACTACAAAAGCAGTCAATTTTTTTTTCCAGATAGAATTGACCAAATTAAGTAAAAGAAATGGTATAGACAGGTATATACCTGGAAGAAGCCCCAGTCCTTGCAAGCTAAGTGGAGGCTAGCCAATTCAAGCTCAGATAACTCTCCAGAAACCAAGTACTTTTGGAAATCAATAACTGGGATTTCAGAAACAGAATTAATAATAATTTTATTGCTGGTTTTTTCATGTTGATCCGAACGTATGTATCTGGAAGGGACAGTATTTAAGGGCTCCTTTACCAATTCTTGAACACTCGGCACTAGCAAAGAACTTCCATACTCCATATTTTTCCTGATCTCTCTCTTAATTTTCCTCTTGCTTAATATTCAAGGTCTTGACGTCCGCGGTTGTTCATCATATATATATATATATATATATATATATATATATAATGGCGGAGCCAATTGAGATGGAGCGGGGGTACCGTCCCTATTGACTATTTTTGTTTAATTATTGCAATGAGCTCTAAATATTTTATGATTTTTGTTTGTTCTGTTCCGATTGAATGAAGTTTTTACATATTATAAGCCTCCAGTAAACTTCTACATATAAAAAATATATATGTAAATGGAGGGACTTCTATACGGTACCCTCCCTTACTCGTAATGTAATTTATGTTATATTGTATTAATTAAGTGATTTAAATATAATTTTTTTTTGTTTTGTATCCGATAATGGATAGTAACCGGCCCTTGTAATTTTTTATTTAAAAATTTATAACAATTAGTTGATTTACTTATGATTTCCTATTTAGAATTGTGTCACATGGTACTACTTAGATATTGATGCAAGTGACAAGTATAATTAAAAAATATGCTATTAGAATTACCTATTTGGTATAATATATCACCAAAAAAAAAAAAAAAAATACAAGTGGTGTATAGAAAAGTTGTCTGATAACAACCCCTCCCTATATATATGTATATATTTTGATTTTATTTCTCTAATTAAAAAAATGATAAATCTTCTTCATGTGTGTGCAATTTTTGTGGGAGTCATTTTGAATATTAATGTTTCGTTTGACATTTAAGTTTAACTCTAATTAAACTGTACTTTTTCATCCCAGTTTTTATTTTTTTTTTTCCCCTAAAAAGTTAACAAAATTTATAACTAATTTTTAAAAAATCAACCAACTTCAACTTAAAATTTTCATCTCCAACCGACGAACCAAACGCAAGTTTAATCTTCTTACCAACCAGCACTTCACATCTAGATTCGTGGTTCATTGATTTTGAATATGACACAAAATCAGGAAATCCTTTCTTTAAAAAAATAAAACAAAATAAAAAGAGGAGGCAAATATAATAAATCCAAGAATCGTCCAACTAAATTTGCCCACTCGTAAAATATAAATAGTTTATAATTACGAGGGAATCTTTAACCAAAAGTTCAATAATAATTAAAAAGATAAGTAAATAAATCCTAGAATAATCCAACTAATTGGCCCACTCATAAAAGATAAATAGTTTATAATTACAAGGAAATCTTTAACCAAAAGCTTAATAATAAAAAAGAAGAAAACATTTGGGTTGTCAGTCAAATATATAAATTGAAAAATTCGATGAGCTTGGAAAAGTTACAGCAAAGCATTTCTAAGAGGGCACATGGAACTAATAAACTACATTATTTAGTAAAACTCCGGGAAAGGAGCACTTAACTAAGGACCAGCAATATGATAATTAAGAACGACAAAAAATATTAACATACCTTAATGTTAAGGAAAAACAAATCTATATGAATGAAAAGAAATTCTAATGAAAGAATAATTATTATATTTGTCAAAATCAACAGAGTTGGCGATTTCATGTTGAAAAAATAAGTCTTGATAAATGCTGTTTGGTTGGTCCGCTTGAGTTAGAAAATTGAAGTAATTTTGATTGGAGTTGAGTTGAGTTTTGAAATTATGTGTTTCGTTGAAAATAAATTGTTTGAAATTACAAAGTGAAAAAATTTGAAATGTATTCGAAAAAAATATTAATACAGATTTTGTTTCGTTCTTGTCAATATTCGATGCAAATTTTTTTTTTTTTAAAACATAATTCATAACATCTCGATTTGAAATAACAAATTATATAATTTTAAAATTTGAGTTTTTAAGTTAGAGTTGGAGAAGTAAATAATAAAACTGAGTTTTATTTTTAAAAAAGAAAAAAAAAAAGGACAAAAAATTGGAATTGTTTGATTGGAATGAATAACCAACCAAGCACGTACTTAGATCTTCTCTGTCTATGCTAATCTGGCAGTGAGATATAGGTCTTAGTCCCATCACACATGTAACGAGTTGGTATTAGTCCGTGTGAGAGTTAGTTTCGGTTATAAAAGGGATTTTTCCTCTTAGTTAGGGGGTGTTTGGTGTGTAAGTTTGAGTTAAGATTTGTAAGTTTAAATAGTAATTTTTTTTTGAATTTTTTTGAATTTTCAGAAAAGACAAACAACTTTTTGGGGAAAAAGACAAAAAACATGATGAAAAAAGTACAGTTTAGTTTAAACAGAGTTTTTTGCCAAACAAGGCCTTAGTCATGATGTAGTTGGGGAGGGATCTTGAGAGACTTAGAGAGAGAAAGAGTTTCTAGAGTGAGAGTCAGATTTAAGAGAGTTGGGAATTTGCGTGACAATATTCTCTGGGGTTTGAGAGTTTTGTACTAGTTCATAAACTCAATACAAAGATTGTCTTCTTGGAATTGCTCTACTATGTTTTGATTTCTGTTATTGTTCTACAACTTGTTTGATCGAGTTTCTGGGAAATTCCGCAACAAATTATTTAGTAACGTCGTTGGATAAGTTAAGGCAAGTGTAATTAATAAAAAAATGAGATGAGACGTAAGAATATCACCGATCTTATTTTATTAAAAACAAAATCAACAAGATAATATGGTCTAAGACATTTATTTTAGACGCATTTATTATAATCTTTTTTTAATATATTTTTTAATCGGTGCATCGTAAACTTCTTATTATATAGTTATAATTTGTACTTCGAACTTTTAATTTTGACAATTTATACTCTGAACTTGTAAATCTGTAATAATTCGACCCCCATTGGTAACAATATATATATATGTATATATAAATTTTATGAAATTAACACTTGATTTACATATATGCTGTTAATTTAGAACATAAAAGATCTTTTTAAATCAATATACATAAGTAAAGAAATATCAATAAATTTATATTTAAATAAATAAAAATGATCATCCATGCTATTAATTAATGAATTATATGTATAAATCATATGTCAAATTATTTTAAAAGATTAATATTATAATTCATTAATTATGGTAAATTGTTATAGATTTGGGGTGTAAATTGTCAAAATTAACAATTTATTGTGATTTGATGCAAATAAATCTTTTGAATGTGAATTAAAGAACTTGGCAATTAATTAACTGAATAATATGAAAATATGATGTCTGAAACGGCAAAAACTTTTTTTCGCACGTACTTACCTACTTCATTATATATAAACATATATATATATATATATATATATATATGCATATTTAAAGTAGAATGCACTTCAGACTTATGAGGTTGATAAAGCACAACAAATAAAATATTATGACGTTGATACATAAAATTTTCAATGAAGGCTTACTTTTTCAAGTAATCATTTAGCATCAGGAGCTTCCTTGTCGGTTAATTAAATATCTGATATGGATTGATTTATAATTGAATACAAATATTTGTGTACAACCACATCCTACTAATTCTAAATGGACAAACTTGCATATATATATATATATATATATATACAAGCAAAGTAAACATTATCTCTAGGTCAGAAATGATATAGAAAAGAAATATAACTAAAGGTCTAACCACATTTCTATATAAAAACCATAATACATTAAAGAGAGTTAAAGCAAGAAAATATATTTAAAAAAAAGAAAAAAAAAGAGTAAGAGATGTAATGCCAAATGGCATTAAATAAGCTCAAATTAATAAATAATTCTACCCCACAATCACTTGCGCAGATTTGTAGGTCCAAATAAATATTAGGAACAACCACCAAACGCATTGGTCCTAATAAATTGTCAATCCTAGAAAAAAGAATATCAACTGAACAAATGATGAGTTTTTGAACTATTTAGGCACTCACACAATCTCTTATGCAATCACTAACTTATTTATGAAGAAGAAATTTGGTGATAGAATGAAATTAGAACTCAAAAAGATGAAATTTTACTGTTAAGATATGATTTAAAAAAAAATAAAAGCTACATTATGAACAATTTATATACCTTAGCCTAGAAAGCTGGTTGTTAATGACCATGTCTGTCTCCAATCAGTGTTCCTGCAATAAACAAATAAGAAAACTATTACACATTTGAAAAATTTTCTAATATCTCCTACAATCTACTTTGTCTAATTCTCTAAAATTTCCAATGGGAAAAAAAATAGTACTCACATAATACTATTTAAAAAAAAAAATTTCGTACTCGCACAGTACAAAAACTAAGTAGAAAAATTATAAGTTAATAATCACAAAGAACATATTAATGACAACAGATTAACCAAACAACATTAAGGATGTTGTACACAATGCGCGCATAAGTGGAAACTAATTAAAAACATTACTTGATCTGCTTCCATCAGGAATTGAGAGATCAAGAGTATAAACTGAGTGAGACAAAGTAAGCAGGCGAGACAATGAAAAAAAAAAAAAAAAAAAAATTAGCACAAGTATAATATGACAGGGTGTAAAAAGAAAATTCATTCTTAATAAACTTAAATATAAATTCAATCAAGAAAATAAGAACAAAATGAAACTTACCTCCAATAGTAATCATATTATTAAGATAGAAAATGGACCTTATAACTACTAACACTATCATGTTGAATAACTATGTTATTATGAATTTCTTACCCCAAGTGTCACTGTGAAGCCAATTAACGTTGTTCCCTTTACAACTATTTATCTTGATGAAGTGGCAATGCAAGTTGTGTAGCAGGCAAAGAATTTTGAGGTTTATTTTTTTCTTCTCTCTCTCTCTGGGTTTTTTTTTTTTTTTTTTTTGATATATTTACTTGTATATCTTCTAAAATTGGTATACTATTACAGTTGGTTTCTTTCTTTGGTTGTTATAGAGGTGACACATTTTTGTTCTCTTTCCAAGTTTTGCCTATCTATCCACACAAAGCACCAAAAGTCAAGTGTTCAACCAAAGTACACTGGAGTAAATATGAGTAAAGATAGAGGAAGGATATTTAATTTTAACATATAACTCAACTGCAAGTTTCACGTTGCAAACCTCTCGCTTTTTCTCTATCTTCTCTCTCAAGACTGTGTTATGGGTTTGTTTGCTTGCCTTCTCTCTTTGGGCCGGACCTTGGCTAGGCCCCAGACTCCCGACCGTAAATAGGAGAAGTCATTGTATGCTCAATGAATATTGGATTGTGTAAAGGGAAACAATTACATTTTTATTTTTAGTGTTTATCAACCTTAGTAATGTTAATCTTATTATTGTAACTACTAAAATATTATTTTACATAATAAAAAAAACTTTAGCACATGGAAAATGATTAAGAGTATATGAGTAAATTTTATATGTGTTACGTACTTTGTACAAGAAATCAACACTAAAGGGATATAAATTGACATTTTCCTTTTTCATTCCCTATATTGTATGGGGTGTACTAAAATCTCATTCCTCATTTTATAAGTAAACATATGAATAAGTGGAAAAGACCGAAAGTGAATGATTATTCACTTTCCATTTCCCTTTGATGCAAAGTAAACATGCCCTAATAAGAATAAGTATTGCAATAAAGTAAAAATGTGATCAACAATACCCTTTTTTAGGCTATATATGCAAGTTATGTGAAAAAAACTATCCGAATTGTGATGGATTTGAGCAAAAAGAACATGCCAAAAATTTAGGGGATTGATTACTAAAAATAAAAAAATAAAAGACTAAATTTCAAATTCAAAAAAAAAAAAAAAAAGGGATATTCATCCAAGCCTATAATTATTAAGTTCGTAAAACTTCAAAAACTAGTAACTTTCTATAAAGACTCTATTAATAGAAAATTATTGTTAAAGATAGACACATTTGATTGTTATTAAAAAAAAAAAAAACGAAAAAAGCCTCTCATATATATATATATATATATATTGTGTGCTCTATATATATAGATTAAGAAGTTATATGAACAAACTACATATATAAGGATTTAGATCTTTTTAGGAGAAATTATAGCATTCAGGTAATAACTAATATTTTACATATACATAACACATATAAAATTACTATAGTATATTTTAGCGAATAACTGCGAAAATATGAATCGAGAGTTTTTTTTTTTTTTTTTGGTCCTTAGCAGAAATTTTCTTATTTCTTTTCGCTAGATATTCGTTTAAATCGATTCACCTTCTAATTGCGTTTTTTCATTTCCTTTTTTTTTTTTTTTTAATAGAATCTTATTTCCTTGTTTAGATAGTTTAATTGTCATTTTCTTATTCACAATTTTCCTTTTAGAGAAAATTTAACATGTTTTTATGTAACGCCCACCGTTTTCTAAAACGGATGTTACACGTATTTAATATTTTATATTGATGCTAAAATGTTATTTATGATTTATGCTAAAGGTTATTAACATTTTAGTTAGTAATGTTGCAAGTGACGGCCACGAGGGATCAATGTGCTGGAGAGGTTCATGTTAAAATTATGCGTCTTAACTTATTTTAATAATTTCTTAATAAATATAATTTTTACAATGATTTACTTATGTACATTATACAATGTTAGTATTAGATCTTATATACTAATTATGTAGGTATGTATATATATAGAAATAGTGAATATAAGGTCAAGGGAAGACAAATTAGTTGCCGTGGGTTTTTATAATAATAATAATAATAATGATAATAATAATAATAATAGCACCCTAAAAAAAGAAAAGGGAAACCCTACTCCTTCATTATCTATATATATGTATGTAAAGTTTTAGGTTTTATTCTTCCATTTGCCTCTTCTACTTTGCTTTTACTTTTCTTCTCCACAAAGAACTTGTGAAAGTTAAGGTATGTAATTTATGTCTTCATATTGGTTGATGACTACTTTTCTTGATGGTATGTAATCTCTGAGTATATCCTATATGCTTTTGATGGACATTTTTTTGTGTTTTCTACAATTTAGATTTTGAGAATGCTTATTAATATGATATTAATGTTATATAAAAATTTTGGAGTCAAATTAATTAGGGCTGATTTAATAATGAATTTTTATTTTGAGATTGTTCATCGTTTGAAAATTTGAGAATCAATGTCTCTGTATTCCGGAAGGTACACTGAATTGATATGATTTTATTTCATGATGATTTTCGGAAGTGTTTTGTTTTTATGTGTTATTAATTGCTGGTAATTTTTACGGATTTAAATTGATTGTATTTTAATTAATACGAAATTTTGAAGGAGAACTGTTCACTGCCTTGTCATCATGAGAAATCTGCCACCTTGCATTTAAAACGCATGTACAGAATTCAAATAATTTTATTCCACTATTGATTTTTAGTATGTTGTAGATATATTGTATAAAGTGTTTGGGAATTTTTATGGAATTTATTACATGTTTTCTAATTTATACGGAATTTTAATTATGGACTGTTCTCTGATTACTGTTTACTGGCAGAATTTCGTAGTTTATTTAGAAAATCTACGTTTATTATTATTAATTATTTTTCTGATCTGTAGAAATTATGAGATTAATATTGATATGTTGGCTTTGTGACTGCAAATTATTAGCCTCTAATCACGTGTATATTTTGAGATAAAATTTGTTTTCTTATGAGATAAATTGACAGATCAATGACTTAGAGAAATTTGAATTTCAGGAAAAAAAAAAAAAGAACAATTTCGATTGGAGTTAATTCAAGAAAAGGGGAAAAAAAGAAACACAAATTGCATAAAACTGCCCATTAAGCTCGACAACAAATATCATTATTAGACATAAGCTTCCTGCAAACATCACATGACCTTATACTCCTCACATTGAGACATGACATTGAGAAGAAATTAGTTAGAATATATCAATTGAGAATACTTTTGAAAGAAGAATACCGCTATTCGCATTGAACAAAAGAAACATAAACAATTTACGATTTAGCAATCAAACATGATAGAGAACGCTGTAATAAGCATGTGCGAAGGCAGCAACAAAATAATACTCATTTTACCACCAAAATAAAAAATAATAATAATAAATAAATAAATTGACCAACTTATGATTACAGATAGCCTAGTGATAATTCCACACCCAACTCCACCTAAAAATGTGGAGTTCGCATTAAACTAAAGAAACATAAATAATTTACGATTTAGCAATCAAATGTGATAAAGAACGCTGTACTAAGCATGTGTGAAGGCAGCAACAAAAAAAACACTCATTTTACCACCAAAATAAAAAAAGTAATAATAAAAAATAAATAAATTGAACAACTTATGATTACAGATGGCCTAGTGATGATAATTCCACACCCAACTCCACCTAAAAATGTGGAGTTCGATTTACCCCACACTAAGTTCAAAAAAAAAAAAAAAATTTTTAAACAACTAAAAAAATCACTAGCATAAATTCCAAGGTTTTCTTATTTTATATCATCTTTACCTAGTTCTGTAGTAGAAAAAATAGTTTTTTTTTTTTTGTTGGGTTAAGAAACTGTTAATTCTTATGTTTACAGGAGATCAAATCCTCACAAATGATGTTTGCTTATATATTTATTTTGATAATCATGACTTCATAAAGAAGCACCTAAATTTGGAACATTACAATAGGAGCAAACAAAATAAAGTTGGGGCCTGGGAGTAAAGAAAAAAGAGTACACTATTAAGCAACTGATAAAACCAGAAATAGCATACTGAACAATGCACACAAAAAAGAACTGAAATGAATCTAAATTGAAGAATTAGGGTGATTACAAGCCCTAGAATGATGCGGATATTCGAGATACTACTAAATTTTCCTGCTTGACTTAACCCAAGACTTTCCCAAATCTAAACCCAAAATCTGCATGCCTCTCTCTAGCTAATCATCCTTCTATTTATACCACGAAACCCTCTAACTAACAACTGAATGCGATTCACGAACTACCTCACTTTGTCTAACTGAATATGATCTCAAGGAACAAAAAAACTAACTAACTGCACTAACCCCTGATCCTATCAGCAATCGATGAACTAATTAGAGTAAGGAATAAAGAACAAATGTTTGTGAACTTTCCGAGAGCAATCAAGGTCATTGATTAGAGCCCATTTTGCCACCCGGTCAGTGTAGAGTACTTCCAAGCTCTTGGGATACAACCAAATTTCGTTGTTGTTCAAGGCTTTTAATTTCTTCAGTAACGAGCAACATGTTCTAGACTGGTTTCCATAGATTACAAAACCATTTGCAAGCACTCACATCATTATTCCACACAGTAGCACCTCCATATTCATGTTTATACTGAAGCACCAAATAGTAGTAGAAGGATCCAAAACGATGCTAATTCAGTCATGGAGGTTTATTAAACACCAAGGGAATATATATACATATATATATATTTAAAGTAGAATGCACTTCATACTTATGAGGTTGATAAAGCACAACAAATAAAAAATTATGAGGTTGATACATAAAATTTTCAATGAAGTCTTACTTTTTCAAGCAATCATTTAGTATTAGGAGTTTCCCTGTCAGTTAATTAAATCTCTGATATGATATGGATTGATTTATAATTGAATACAAATATTTGTGTACAACACATCCAACTATATCTAAATGGACAAACTTGCATATACAAGCAAAGCAAATATTATTTAGGGGCTCCACGCGCACATGTTCTATTTATCTTATCGACTTTTTGTTTTGTCTTTTTAATTGTTCGTCTAATTAATTTTTTTGACACCTCATATAATTGTTCAAGTGTCCTCATCATCATGGGATTTATAGATATCACTTCTTATAAATTAAGAGAAACAAAAACACTTTCAATTAAGTTAATTTCGACTTATAAGTCCCATCAAATCAATCAATTTTCACTCACCAAGTTAGTTACAACATATAGTTAATCAGATTGTTATTTATGGTGTTTTAATGACAATATTAGGATTATGAATATTGTCAATCTTATTTCTCAAATCAAAATTCATCATTACCATTTCAACCAAAAAAAAAAGAAGAAGAAAAAGAAAAAAAAAAGTAAATAAATAAGAGATTGACTCCTGTTCCACTTCTAATAAGCAATAAGCAGGTTATAAGGACACAGAAAAATAAGGACATTGAATTTGAACTCCTAGAATGGTAACACGTCCTTTAGTAAATGTATTTTAATTTTCTTCTAAAACATTTTTTGTACAAATTACCAGGTATTAGAAGGGCACAATTTAAACTAGAATCTTTTCCGGCTATTTTTTGCCTTCTCTTTTTTATTCTAGGCACCAATGGTCTACAATTTTTACTTCTAAACATTTAATCCCTTTGTCTGTGTGAGACTTCCTTTCTATTTGTATATTTTAAAAAAGTTGTAATTGAATTTTGGGACATCAGTTTATGCTATATGGTTTTTAGTTTGCCTGGAATTGTAATATCTTAGTTTTTTTTTCTTTATACTTTGTAATCTTTATTAATTTTAACTCGAAAGTCACAAATCAAAAAACTTCACATGCAGCTCTCAATCCGAGTGGGAATGCAAGCCCAAACCCAAGCCCAAGCCAAGTTTTTAACGTATTCGTGAAATTTGTGGTTTTGACTTTCGTGAAGATAATCATTTCCCAAAAATTAAAGGGTGGTTGATGACCAACCTCTATCATACAATTTGTTTATATTGCAAAATGATATTGTCAGACGTGTATATTTTCTTAAATATATAAGTAAAATATCATATCCGACAATCGTATGATAAAATATCACAGTTTTAAGGCATATTTGATATCGCCTTATACTTACATCAACTATAATATTAAAGTTGATAATTTTTCCTTTTCATAATACTAAAAATTATCAACTTTAATATTAAAGTGCGTAAAATTATAAGGAGGTACTCAAAATAAACTCTACCTAATTTTCTCCCATTTTTAATGTCCCTGTTGGGCCCTCTAAAGTGCTAGATAGGTTCTTCGGCCCAATGGACGGACCAAAGCACTTACCAGGGAGTCCGTGGCTCTCGAGCTAGTAAATAAAATAAGTGTCCCTCCTGTTATGACCTTATATTTAACATACATGCATAACTAAATTAGCATAAACATATAGTTGATAAAAAGAAATTAGTAGGGCTACATTTTATTATATTATTCCATGAAAAAGGAAATTCAAATATGTAAAGCTTGATCACCCAATTAGGACCCCTAAATAAGGACTAAAAAACCCTCAGAAAATCCTTTAAATCAAGCCTAAACAACTGGGGCCAATAATCTTGCTAATTAATAACCATAAGGCTAGAAAATCAAACAAATCTTCAGAATATGGAAAAAATCACTGAATTTTAACAGTCCATAGCATACTTCAATCTATATTATTAGAGTGATTTGTTATGACTATGAAAGTCCACATAAAAAATATTCCAATGTATTTTCTATAATCTGGCAGTGACGAAATCTCCTCTTTTGCTAGAAGCACCAGATTGTGAATCTTCCGATTGTATATGTCCTTATGTTGACATGTCGCATTATAATCTTGCGAAATTGTTGATGCAGTAGCAAGGGGATTGAGCATGCAGGGTGGCCGTTTGGCAAGGTGACTCCATCTGCGATCGGCGAAATCCATCGGGAATCGAGGTTAGGCTGAAATGAAGGTGATCAGAGAATGTACATAGTCGATCGCAGAATGGCGGCACAAAGAAGAAATTAGGCGGTGAAGAACGGCCGGATAACCACCAAGAAAACCTTCGAGAGGACTCAGTTCTCATTGTCCAAATTTGATGCCTCAAATAGTGTCAAATTAATATCATATTATGCTTCATTTTGAAAAATTGTAATTCAGTTATAATATATGAAATAATATAATTGGTTAAATAATGTGGTATAAATAAGATTGGATAGATATCATTTCAGACATAGATTATATTCAAATACTAGCTATAAGTGCAGTTTTTGCCCTTTATCCTCGATATTTGTAGCTTAAGGGATAGTTTGATAATGCTTTTAGAGATTTCAAAAGTCCTTTATGCTTTTAGAGATATCAAAAGTCCTTTACACAAACTATGATACAAATTTTATGTTTGGTAAAAATGTTCAAAAGTCATTTGCATAAACATCAATACATTTTAATAGTCATTTGGAAAATTTAAGAATTGTAACTTTTGTTTTTTAGTTGTTACTTCTACTTTTACTAGAAAAGTAGAAATTATATTAAGGATTATTTACATAGATGTCTAAATTGAAGATTATGATTTAAAAAATATCAATTTTTTCTTTTATTTATATGAATGTCTAAATTGATACTTATAAAGACCAAATTACCCGTTCATTAAGAATTGAAACTAAACAAATAAAGAATTGATTAAAAAAAGAAAGAAAAAATCTCTAAAAAAATGTAAAACTAAACAAATCTTTTACAAAAAGTAAAAAATACCAATTTTCTTGCTTTATTATAAAAACAAAAAAGAACCATAACTGATATTAATTGTATGATACATGAAAAATATTCATTATAATAAATAATTGGTCATTAATATAAAATTTACAACGAACATATAAAAAAATTAAATAGTTATTGTAAAGAAATATGAAACACTTTAAAACGTTAAAAAAAAAAAAAACATCATAATGATATAGTAATTATCATAAAGATAATGATATAATAACACCATAAAGAAAAAAAGTATAACACATTAAAAAAAACATCATAATAATATAGTAATTATCATAAAGAAATAAAAAATTTCATCACACATTTAAATTTTAGAAACTAACTATAAAACCAACACTAATAATAATAAATAAATAAATAAATTATCACAATAACGTTACAATTATTGTAAAAAAATCCAAATCATACCACAAAAAAAAAAAAGGTTTCTAAGAAATCTAAAGCATACTTAAGAAATATGTTTATTAAAAAACCGTATTTACATTAATAAGCCATCACTATAATAAGAACTAGTTATCAAGATAAATATATAATAATGATGAATAAATAAGAAAAAAATAGGAATAATAATGAAGGAAAATGATGTTGAATATAGTAAAAGAACAAAATAAGCACTACAAGCAAATTTTTTTTTTTAAATGGACATTTACATAATATTATCAACAATAGACATATTTTAAAATAAGACTCTCAAAATATATTTTTTTGTGTAATTATTTTTTATGTCAAAAGCACAGCATCTGAAGTGCTAATATTTTTTGTGAGGCCCACTCAAATATTCAGCAATGTAGATTATGTAATATATGCCTCAAAAGCTAAATTTGAATACAATTTCTAGAAAGGATGACGGTTAAGAGTTTCCTTAAAAAAAAAATAAAAAAATAAAAATAAAAAAGTACACTGAAAAGACAAGAAAAAACACCACAATAAGCAAAGAAAAACATGGTACTAATAATATAATATTCAATTGGAAAACAAAATAGTGTATGTATCTACCATCATCATCGAAGGGATAATAACATTTCTATATTTTGTTGATGTTTAATGCGTATATGAGTTATTTTCAATAGGTTCAAGTCCGAGAATGTAAAATAAAAATGCATATAATTAATTCTGTTTGTATTGGACACCACTTTATTTTAAGTTGTACGTAATGCACATCCAATCCCTAATTCCATCTAGGAAAAAGGACACCGTACACCAATTTTTATTTTTATAGCAAAGCCTAATATTTAAGTGTGTGTGTTTACACACACACACACACACACACATACATATACATATATATATATATATATATATATATGCACACACATACATATATGTATCAAGCCCTCTCAAAAACAACAGGAAGTACAGGACCATCCAAGGCCAACAACCTCTTGCCATTCTCAACCAATGCCCCAACAGTAGTAGTACTACAATCAAACTTGCACAGTGGACAAACTTCAGTAGGGCACCATTGAAAGTTGTAGATCCCTTCATCTTGTTTATTAATTCTAAAATAGTTACTTGCACTCCCATCGTCTCCGGTGCCGATAAGTCTCCTCTGTGTGACCGGATCTCTCTCGGCCAATTTCCATGTTGTCGACGTGATGCAAGTCGTGTACACGACGACGGTGACCTTGACGTCCCTAGACTCCCCGATCACCATGCTTTCTTCCTCGGCAAATGGCTCGAATCTCAATGGAAATCCTTCAGAGCCTGAGTCATTTTCCTGGCCGGCATAGTACCTGCATGAGTCGTTCCTGTCGATCACGGTGAACGGCCCGCCATTGTCAGTGACAGCGGGCTTGACGTAGTACTCCACACCGCTTTCAAGCGGCTGTCCAGCGGTGTCGAGCACGGGGTCTTGGGCCGTGGCTACTATGGCCATGACAAGGCACATGTAGCCCAAGATTCCGAGCAGTTTCATATTCATCTTCATTTTCTGTACGTATTGAGTGGAAAAAAAAATTGTGATAGGGTTTGTGAACTGTTCTAATACGTAGATGTTTTTACTTTCTTATCATGGCTAGCAAATTAGGCATAATATTTATAGATACCATAAGATATGATGTTGTGGAGAACTATGACACGTAGAGATTGAGGGTTAAAGTCCTTGGGTCTCATCCATTTGAGAAGTAACTTGTACCGCACGTAATAAGGCCATTTACCATGGTTTTGATTTTTATTCTCGTATATTTGGATGTTTTCTTGTTTGAATGATAAGATACCAATGAAACAAGTACATATTAAGTACCAAACACCTAGATAAAGAAATGGAATATTGGTCCAATTAAGCTTATCCATGCACATGAAAATTAAAGTCAATTTTTATATCGGCCACTTTATTTGAAACTTCTTGAAAGTTTGTTAGTCACGACTCCACGTGAATATATAAGAAAAGTTTCATCCAATATATAGGATTCTTATTAGATAAACTAGCTATAAGCTTAGGTTATATCAAGGATATAACTCCTTATCGAAATTGAAGTCATGACGGAAGCATAAGAAAATAACATTCTCTAATATAATCATTTTTTGATCTACGTTGAAAAGGTTTCATGAGAGTTTTAAAAATTTGAAAGAGGTTTGTTTGACCATGAAACAAACCAATGTGCGTTTATGTATATATGTTCATCTCCAACTTAGTTTTTTTTTTTTTTTTTTTTTTTTTTTTTTTTTTTTTTTTATAAATTAAATTGCGGAGAGGTAATAAATGATATATCAAATAATTAATCGACATTACCAACTACCACCGATTATGGTGGTCTATTGGTATTTGATTATCGTGGTGGGTCTGTGATCAAAGGTTTGAGTATTGTGTGACTCTTTTTGGGGTATTAAATATAAAAATTATTTTCTACAATAGGAATTGGGGTATGCTGACATTAGTCGCCTCCTTCTCAGACCTTTTTTTTTTTAATCAAAAAACAAAGGGCATACTAACTAATTTAACACCCCTAAAGCAACTACTCCATATCAAGCCACCCACGGCAATATTTATTAATAGGATGAAAAGTACGTAAGTTCAAAGCAAAAGAAAAAGCCTTAATCAAGTAGGTTGGCAATTTCTGGCATGGCATGAAGACACGATGAAATAAAAATGATGAAAAATAAATGGGTTTGGTCCACCTATCTAATTTTTTTCTGTCATTTTTAGATTGACATAGATAATACGAAAATAAATGGATAGATTTTGTGTCAATCTGCTTAATCCATTTTAGTTTTACAAGTCAATTGCGTGTCGATATGATAATAATCACTGGTTTATGACTCATACATATGTTTGATTTAGATATTTTAATGTGTTCATTGATTCTCAATATGTTTTTGTTAGTTACACAATTCAATTGCTTGTTTTTGTTGTAATTAACAATCAATTGATGTTGGTTTTAACTTTTAAGAAAATTTTAAATTTTTTTTCTTGTTCCAATTAATTGGATCATAAATAGTTCTTATTTTCGATCTACCACAGCCCGTTTAATAAATGTGTTCACGTAATTTGTTGTGTTATCTACGTAACAAACTTTTTACATACTATGTTCTTGACCCGCTTGTTAAGCGTGCCAAGTTCATGTTGAGAGGAATCGTGTCCTGTCATAAAAGTATTGGCCTAATAAGTAAAATATGAATTGCCAGCTCTAGATTTGAGATCCAAATTAAAGCAAAAAAAAAAGTTACTGAAAGGCTAAACCAACGTCAAAAGATGAGCAAAAAGCTGAGAGAAGCTCTCAAAATATTATAGGGTAAATTTCATTTTTAGCACCTGTGAAATAAATTATATTAAAATCAGCACCACTTTTTTTCCCCTTCACTTCTAGCACTGCCACGTTATTTTTCAGTCTGATATGTGGGGCCCAGAAGGATTAATTGTATGTCAAATTACTGGTTTATCCTCATCTCCCTCGCACGGCCCCCAAAAACCAGCATCTACAGTTCTTTAGAGAGAGAAAACGAAATCTAGAGAGAGAAATAGTTGCAATCGCTCGGAAACGCTCGGAAACCATCCGAAACCACCACAAAAGGCATCTATAAACAGCTTCGTGATATACAAGGCCACCTACTTAGAATAGTTTAAAAACTAATTAAAGATAAGTTAACGAATCAAAGAAGTCGAAAGTTAAAAAAATTACAAAATCTGGTTTCAATGTCTAAAAAGTTTGCGTTTAACGATTTGTTTGCAGACGTTGAAACCAGATTTTGTAATTTTTTTCCCCTCTGCTATGATAAAATTACAAAATCTCTTTTTATATTGATTAGTTATCATAGAAGGTTTTTGACAACATATATCCGGAATTGTCTTTCACAATGAGAGTTTTGGCTTATAATATAGGGTAAATTTCACTTTTAACACATGTGAATAAATTTACAAAATATCCGGATATATGTTGTCAAAAACCTTCTATGATAACTAATCAATATAAAAAGAGAGGGAACACCTGTAAGATACAAATTTAAAAATCCTTGTTTTGATTGCTGTCAGACCTGACAAACTTGGTCGAGTGGGACCCTCAGTCTACTTCCACCTAATTTTGTTTTTGTTGCTGCCTAGTTAGGTGGTTTCTGTCCTGCTTGGCTTTGCGTTTGTTAGTTTGGTTCTGCTTCTTGTTTGTTTTGCGTGTTTGGCCTCTGGCTTTTCTTGTGGAATGAATTTCCCTTTTAGCAAAATATATATATATATATACACACACACATATATATATATATATAGAGTACTTTTCTATAGGAATTGTCCTTTCTAGCCATAAATAGAAATTGAAGTTTTAATCATTAGTTGAACTTTTTAATAACTTGATTTCTAAAAAGGAGAAGTCTTATATTATATCATCTAATTTGTTAATATGAACACTTATATATTATATTGTTATTGAAAAGCTAATTAATTTAATGACTAATTCTAAAATTTTTAATATTGATAGTGAAAAATGACCGCTTCTGTCATAGAAACTCCATAGAAAAAATATTAGGAGAAAAAAAGTAGTATATGTTTATTACAGGCAATCGATTAATTGGAGCCAGAGGATACAGACATATTTTCACAAATTCTTATAAGCGGAAAAGGTCAAGAAGAAAGTTTCAAAGCTTTTTACTCGTAAACAAAACAAAACAATAATATCCAATTGCGTATTCTAATTGAAATTTTAAAGATAATAACCCACCTATTTATGACCTGTATATGTTTGTGTTTATGAAATTTTATGTGTTTGTTACTTCTCATGACGTTCTAGAATATTTTTGTATTTACTAGTTATACTATTCAAATTCTTTTAATTGTAATTAATAGCCAATTGATGTTGGCTTTAACCTTTTTTTTTTTTTTTTTTTTAAATTTTAAATTTACATTGTTCCAGTTGGGTTATAAATAATTTCTTCTTTCAAAATCCACCATAATAAATGTGCTCGTGTGTACTAGTCGTGTTATTCGTATAATAAACATCTTGTGTCCATATATATGTCGAGCTCTTGACACATTTATTAATCGTAAAATGTTTGTGTTGAATCTAATCATGTTGTGTTATAAAACGTGCCTGCTCTAAATTCAGTACCCAAAGCAGAAAAGTAACCAAAAGGCTTAAGGAACCAACAACTAAAGATAAACAAAGCTGGGAGAAACTCTCAATAGATTATAAGTTGAAACTCTCTTTGTGAAAGACTATTCCGAATACGACTTGTTAAAAGCCTCCAAGTTCTAAGAAAAAAGGGAACTCCCATTGTAGTAATTGTCCTCTTTAATTACGGGTAAAAATTGTTGTTTCAACTATTTGGATTAACTTTTCAATCTATTTGATTTATGAATGAGAACGGCTATATATCGCATGTTGTAAATTGTTAATTTTACACTTATAAATCATATCATTAAAAATTCAACGATTAAAATAAAAGTTTCTAAAAGTAGTGAAAAATAGGGGATGACAATTTTCCCCGTTAACCCGCGGTGACTTGCCTTAAAGTGAGGTGGGAAAAATCTGATTTACACGTATTAAAAGTTTAACCCGTCGCAGATTACAGGACAAGGGACTGGTTCATAAATCCCGACCCTATTCCTCGTTTGTCTGTCCCGTTTAGTTTTATATTATTTTAATACTATGAATATTTTATATAATATCTTATTATAATATTAAATTTTAACATATTTGAGATATGGAAAATTGAATATTATATTTTTGTTTATTTTAATCTTAACTTTTTATTTTAATATTTCATATTTATACGATGGAATTTAGATAATAGGATTAAACTTTACACCCCGAACTTATGATAGGAAAGCCCATTGTGCCTCTGTTAATTTAAACAAGACGGAAATGAAAAATGTTTTTATTCGTTGGGTGGATTGGTGACAAGACTGTCACATCCTGAATTTGTCCTATTGTCGTCTTTATGAATGAAGTTTTCATAATAAAGTAGCATATAATATTTATTACAGGCAGTCGATTAATTGGAGCCGGAGAAAAGTAAAAGTCAGCTAGAAAGTTTCAAAGCTTTTGATTAGTAAACGAAATAAATTCAATAACACGCGTATTCTAATTGTAAACTATTTATAAATTATAAGGAGGGCTGCTATCCTACATCCTTTTTATATAATATTTATAATTATTTTTAGGATACAATCTATCAATCAAATGATTTTAATATAATATATTTTAATTAATATATTATGTGATGAGTTTTAAATAAAAATTTATTATTTTATAATATTTTAAATAGGAAGTTATATAAAAATCAATTAATTATACTAAGTTTTTAAATAAAAAAATTACATGTGCCGGACAGTATATTGGTATAAGATTCCAGACCTTTCTTATGTTTATATCTATATATACATATATTTATATATATTTAAGGTTGTAATCTAATTGAAACTTAAACGCGCAAGAAATCAACAAAACCTGCACATAAAAGTCAATGTGCCTATTTGCTGTCATACGGAAGTATAAAAAAAGAGATCAAAATAATACATTTTCCAACGCTGTTCTCTCATATAAATATTATTTCGATTTTTATTTTTTATATTTTTTAAGAGATCTAGGTCGCAGATATTGCCAACTAATTTTTTTGAATAAGCAAAATAATATTCAAAAATAAAAGAAAAAGACCGTACAAATAATTGCCAATAAATTAATTTACTCAGAACAATTGTGGAAAAAAAAAGAAAAAAATGAAGAAGATGAAAGAAAACAGAACTAGTTGACTTTCAGAAAGGGATTAGTTCTAGCTACAGGATTTTATTAGGCAGGACTACATTTGATTTCCCTAATATAATCTCTGGTTATATATATATATATATATGTGTGTGTTTCAGAAAATCTCTGGTTTTATTTTGTAATGAGTTCTAGTAATTAGATATAATCTCTAATTTTATTTTATAAGTTCCAGTAATTAATTCCTTCGTTGAATCAAAGTAATACAGTAAACACCAACAGAATCCCTTATTAATTCGAGAAAAGTTTATATATTATTACTCAACGACAATGTCATCAAAATATTTAAAGGACATCCAAATTAAATTGACACATCTGAACAAGGTCATCTCATTAGAAATAAAAACAAGATATAAAAAAAAATACCGAAAAAATAACATTTATTGATACAAAATGAATTTATATATATATATATGTGTGAGTGTGTACAAGACATGAAATCATGAACTAAGATCATACCTATATACGCTCACATGGTTGAGCTAGCTACAACTAGCCAGTTTATTAAAAATTATAAATGTTACATTTATTCACTACACCATATTGGTAAGAGAGTTTATATATGTGTGTGGATATATCTATATATATATCACTAGTACAATCTCATCACCATATGAAGGAAAATTAACTAGTAGGAAGTCTCTCAAAGACAACAGAGAAAGCAGAAGTATCGTTCAAATACAACAACCTCGTCCCATTCTCAATCAAGACATTAACAAACCCACAATCAAGCCTACAATAGGGGCAGAGTTGAGAAGGACACCACCTCAATCCGTACGACCCATTTAGCATCACTTCCGGCCCTGTGTAAACGTAAAAATAGTTTAGAAGCGTCGCGTTGTCTCCGGTGACGATCAATCTGCTCTCCGCCAACGTGTCGTTGTCGCCGATCTTCCACGTCGTGGACTGATTGCACGTCAAGTTCCCGGAGAAGTCGATCTTGAAGTTCCTCGTCTCAATCACATTGGTTTCATCCTCCATGTAGGGCGAAAAGGTGACTGGCATCCCCCCGGTCGAGTTAGCGTCCTCTTGACCGACATAGTACGGGCAGGAACCGTTTCTATCGACGAGCGAGAAATTACCGCCGTCGTTGGCGATGGCGGGCTTGATTAAGTACTCCACGCCGCGGGTGAGAGGCTGGCCGGAGGTGTCGAGGATGGGATCCATGTCAGCTCTGGCTGCTATGGCCATGGCAAGCCATAAGCAGATAACTAGGGTTCCTGTGACCTTCATGACTATAGATATGTTACAAGGCAAATTTTGATCAATTTTTGGGTTTTGTGTAGATTTCAGATAATTACTTTGTATTTATAGGATGAGGCTAGTTATGATACTGTTATATAGGAGAATTTCAAAAGAAATAAGGTGAGGAATCAAAAAGTCTAAAGTCTATACTTTTCTTTTTTTGCTAGATCTAAAGTCTTTACTTATCAACAAAAAAAAAAAAAAAAAAAAAGTCTAGTGTCTTACATTTTTTATGCAACGAAAATTCATGCAAGGTTACGTGGCAAGTTCTAAAGTTCTAGATTTATATTAAATACATCTATTTCAACGTGGCAATTTTGGGGAAAAAAAAAAGTGGGTTTGATTTTTTGATCTTGATGCGGTCAATATAAATAATTTCTAATATTAAAAAGTTGATATGAAGATTAGTCAAGGAAGTAATCAATTAGAATATTATGAAAGTTAGTTGTGAATTTTAATTTGCCTTAATTAATTACTATTATATTGGTTAAAAAAGATTTTTGGCATGTGCGTTTACACTTGCGTCACGGCATATAAATCGTAATTCTTGCAATATTAGTACCATAGAGAGAGAGCCCTTCCATGGTCAAATGGATAAATCTAATCCTGCCCACTGGCCTTAATTAATATTTCAAAATCTTTGACTTTTCATTTACTTATTTATTTATATATCTCAAGTTTACTCCGAACATGTACAACAGAAAACTTTGACAACGGCCTTGTTACACGGTTACACGGTGAACTCGAAAGATGATATGATACATGTCCCCATTCCTATACTCTTTTGTGTCGGTGAGATAATATCACATCACACTTATTAAAATAGGATTATTCTCGGCTGTAACTTGAATTTTAAAAAGCATATTATTCATGTGATCATGATCTGATATTTAAAAACTCTCATACCCTTATGAATATTAATTCTATATATCTAATACTTTTTATTTGAATTTTGATTAAAAACAGATGTAGAGAAAAAAAATAGTCTCACTAAATGTCTGCTGTTATAATTGTTGTTAAAAACAAACAAAAAAAATCTAAATTAATTCCTTTCTTTCCTGTTTGTTTTTGTATTAAATTCTAACATGAAAAGTCAAGTGTAACAAATTTGAAACTTGTGAGGTGAAATGGGTATTTTTAAAATTCAAAAAATAAAATATAAATGACCTTATATATAGATAAGAATAATCTGTAAGAGTTTTAATGACATGGTCTTTTAATTAACACATGACATAATGCTTCCTTTTTTTCTTTTGTTTCTATCACGCCTTTTAAAAAAAAAAAAAAAAAAAAAAACCTTCTTTCCTTTTTTTTTTTTTTTCCTTCCTGTAATGCTGAAGGAATTCATATTGTTTTCCACTTCAGTTTTGGGACAGAGTTTAAAGACGGAATCGTCCTTTCCACGCGATTACCAATTAAACTTATCTTTTATTTGCATATGATCTTTTGGTTTTGCAAATTGAAAACAACATCCACGTCACCGATATTGAGAATATTACATAACAATAATAGGATAAAATGACATTTTAAATCATTTTCTTATTTACTTTCTTATTAATTAATTAACGTAAAAGTTTTAAAATGGGTTTAACATTTTTTTGTAAATAATTTTTTTTAATGAATAGAGAAGGAGTTTCATATAAGAGAAACTAAACAAACATATTAGATTAACACCCGTTAATTAAGCAACTCATCCATATCAAATCTTCATTCATACAAAAAAAAAAAAAAAAAAAAAAAAAGAAAAGAAAAGAGAAATCTAGAATCCATCTCTCAAACTAACAAATAAAGATAATAATACATAAGCAACTCTATGAAAAAGATTAAAAAAATAATAATATTGGAATATAGAAGTATCTATTCTCGAAATAAATAATCGAAAGAGGAGTTCTATTAGAAAAACTCAGTGGGAAAAAATTTTAAGAAAAGAGAAAAAAAAGTGTATGATCCAAGATTTTATTATGTAACTTGAAACCCGTATTACTTCAAGCACGAGAAGTATAAATATTTCTCTTTGCAGGATCATGGGTTATCATTTTCTGTAAGTAATTAAGCTTTTTCATTTTATCTCAAGATCTTAAAATTATTATCTTCACTTGTTTGTACAATTATATAATTATTGAGTTTCTGTCTTTTCGGAGTTCATTAGCTTTCGGTCATATAGCATAAATTAAAGACAAAAATGTATTAAGAGAAGTTCTGTTAGCTGAGCTGTATTTTGTAATGTTAGATTCCTACTAGATTCTGTTAGATTGTATTGAGTCCGATAGGAGTTATTTTCAAGATATTTATGAAACAACTTCTGATTTTCTCTCTTGTTGGATCAAATGTATAATAATGAAATTCACTGGCTCTTGTTGTTGTTGTTGAGCCTTTAACAATGAGCTTTTGGGTTCTTCAATTTCTCTCTTTTGGCTCTCTTTCTCTCTTTAGATTTTCTGTTTCTTTTTATGGTATCAGAGTGTATATATTGAGCTGTTTGATCAGCCTTCTTTGTATTGGAGTACAGTTGGTTCTTTGTAATGCCTCACTATGATGAGACCAGATATTTCATTTACAATCAATAAGCTTAGAGTATTTATTGGGAGGTCTTGAAGATTTTGCTTCGTTTTTCTCGAAATTTTATATAATTACAAAAAAAAAAAAAAAATCATCTCATTTGAACTTAAAATAACAAAGTTATGGAATTTTGAAATTTGAGTTTACTGTAGACATTTGAAGATTTAAATAGTGTAAAATAGTTTTAAATTGAGAAAAAAGACAAAATATATATATATATATATATATATATGAAAACTAACTCCAAATGTTGCCCGCAAACGGCCCTTAAAAACTCATGAAACTTTTAATGAAAAAAAAAGAAAAAAATCGATATTGAAGTTCGTTTTCAAGTTAAAAAAACCGAGATCCACACATGAAGGGGGCAAATTTCTCATGAACATTGGATTTAATGTTGAAGAACTATATGTGCTTTATTTTTTGTATTTCCTGGACTTATTTAACCCAGCAGTCAAAAAAGAAAAATGGCAAGAAAATTAAAAAAATAAATAAATAAAAGGGAAGACATTTAACACCTCAATTTTAGTAATAACCTTTGTCAAAAACTGAAAACCACACCTATCAATCTATCCAAAAGGGGGGAAAAAAAATCCATCAACGCTTCTTTCATTTTTCCAATTTTTTTGTTTGTGGGTTTTGAGTTTGCCATCAATTTGGCATATGGATTTCGAGGCATTAATAAGGGACGACAGAGAGCAAGACAAAGAGTCATGACAGAGGATCTGGGTTCATCTCAAAGCTAATAAAACAAGAGAGTAATAAAGACAATAATAAGCAACTCTATAAAAAAAAGACAAACGAAACAACCGGAACATTAAAGGATCTATTCTTTTAATAAATATAATTTAAAGAGGCGTTCTATTAGCAAAACGCATTGGGAAAAAAAGTTAAGAAAAGAGGAAAATAGATCATAATTTGTTGATAGTAAAGTTTACAGTCAAATCGAATCAGATCGTGTTGAGTTCAAAGAAAAAACTCTTCTCCCCCCTCTCCCACCTTTTTTTTTTTTGGCAAATGTGTAGGATTTCATATGCCTTTCCACTTTAGGGTTGCAGACGGAATCGTTATTTTCACTCCACCACTACCAAACTCATTTTTTATTTTTTATTTATTCATTATTATTATTATTATTATTTTGCAAATGATCTTTTGCTTGTACAAATTGAAAACATCATCCACGTCATCGATGTTGAGAGCAATATTACGTAACCAAGGATAAAATGACATCTTATTTCATTTTCTTATGAACTTGAACAGTGTTTATTATTATTTTTATTATTTTTTGAGGTGAAGGCTGAAGTTCCATTAATGGGCCAATTCGGCCACCACACCAGGGGCTATCCAGAGAGGAATAGCCTCTGAAAAATTACAGCTGAGAGTCGACTTTAGAGCATGGTTGGCAAGCTGGTGAGCTACGTTATTAGCCCTTCTAGAAACAAAAGCACAAGACTTGAAGACTTCCACATATTAACATAACAGTTTTGAAAATACATATTTTATGTTTTTCTTATAAAGGAATTGAGAAACCTAAGGCCTCATTTGGGGACTTTTGGAGACGGAGTTTTGAAAGTTGAGTTAAAAATGTGTGTTTGGAGAAGGACTTTTCAAAATGAACGTGATATAGAAAATAATATAAAAATTTAAAATGTGTTAGGAAAAAAAATATGCAAAATAAATATCTTTTTATTCATCTCGTTGTGTAAGCATTTTGACATAAAAATTATCTTATTTCGATTTAAAATGAAAAAGTTATAAATTTTTAAAATTTAAAGTTTTGAAAATAGAAGAGAGAGGAAAAAAAATAATAGAATTGAGAGTTTTAGATCAGACATCCGAAGAAGTTGCCCTAAATGGGATCTTAGCATATTCCAATTTGGAGGAAAAATCTAATGGACGAGAGAATTATCAGATGATCTATGCATTGTAAGAGTTAATTGTTAAGGGGGCGTTCAGATTCACTAAATGACGGCCTTTCCTTTGGAGCTTTTAAGCTTAAAAAGTGGGCATGGGTTAATAACCGAATAACCTTAGGAATCCGTAACTGACCCAGCTGATTCGGGTCAAGAAATTAATAGACTTATCCACCTTCCCATTAAAAAACCAAGATCCCCAAGGGTTCTATGGGCACAACTGCAGTCCATATATAGATTGGGTCCACCAAAAAGCATGGACCGGAGCGTTAAAGAAAAAGGCATTGCACAAAAACATGCATCGACACAAATTAACGATATATTTGATACAATATAAAAATTTATATAATTAAGTAGGTACAAATATTATGAATTTTAAAAATTTCTTAACAAACTTCAGTTATTTTCTTAAAAGGAAAGATAAGTTGACAAACAAAAAATTAAAAGTATCACAATCATTTCAAGTAAGTCGTTATTGTATAAATTATTAATTTAATTGATTAAGTGGGTTGACACCACGATTAATAAATGGGTTGTGTTTAAGTTGAAACTTTCTAATTTGTTTAATAAACAGTTTGCGTTTAATTTGATGTTTTCTAACATGATTAATAAACAGGGGGATACGAACATTTCTTCTGGCATCAATTTTTAGTTGTTTCTAAACTCATCAATTGGTTGAATATACTAGGTTGTTTTCCTTTTTGCGTTGTCATTTGATCTATGTTTGTGATGTAATTTTTCAGTTTACCTTTTCTTTTTAGTAATATGAGTAGTGAGCTTATTGCGGGATTGAATTGTTAGTATGTGCTGATCTAATTAGGAGTACTAATTTCTTCAGATATGTTTTTCTTCCCTCTCACTAGATATAAAATACACACACACATATATATATATATATATGTATATATATATATGTGTGTGTGTGTATAACTACATGAAAAAAGGCATACGAAAACAAATCTATTCGACCTGCTAAAAAGTTCAACTAGAAAAACTCAGTGAGAAAAATCTAGAAGAAGGAAAACGAATATATATTGATCCAAACCAGTTTTATTTATGTAACTTGAAACCCGTCTTTCGTACTTCGAGTGTAAAGAGTAAAGATATTTTTTTCTTTACAGGATTAGGGGTCAACTTTGTCCACAATTCATTAAGCTTTGTCAATTTATTTTAAGATCTTAAATCACTATCTTCATTTTTTTTCTTCAGTAATTGCAAAACTATATCGAGTTTTTATCCTTAAAGTTCATCTTTTGGTGATGTAACATCAATTGAAGGCGAAATGAAGCTGGGACTGGAACCTCTGATCTTATTGATTTGTTTTCTTGATTTAACATTTTTTGCACTGGATATTTAGCTTGCATTTGAACATCAGGTTTTGGACTCAAAAATTCCAACTCAGTTTTTGGCTTTTTCAGAAAAGTCAACAAAAATTTTAACTAACTTTTGAATGGTCAATCAAGTCTAACCTAAAAATTACATTTCAAACCGGTGCGCCAAATGCACTCTTACTTATAAATATTTAGATTTCTAGTTTTTCTCTTCAACTGTTAAGAGTCCATAATTTAATTATCTTTGCTTTATAATTGTCCGTACTTACATTGTCCCATATATTTCTGTTAATGCGCGATTAGAGAAAATATCCTCATCTCAACAAATTGCTATCGAAGTTCCCGTGTATTTTGCATTGATAAATATTATCTTAGTTGTGCACTTATAAGAGGTTATAATTAACACTTTTCGACTAGCTCAACAGATGTGAAAAGAGAATGATTTAGTTAGGAAATCCCACATTTTAAATTTAAGAGTATTTTCGTTTCTTTTCCACAAATGAAAACGTATTCTGTATATTTTATACCATTATAGAAATATCACATCACACTTATTAAAATAGGATTATTCTCGACTGTAACTTGAATTTTAAAAAGCATATTATTCATGTGATCATGATCTTATATTTAAAAACTCTCATACCTTATGAATATTAATTCTATATATCTAATACTTTTTATTTGAATTTTGATTAAAAACAGATGTAGAGAAAAAAAATAGTCTTACTAAATGTCTTCTGTTATAATTGTTGTTAAAAACAAAAAAAAAAAAAAACAATCTACATTAATCCCTTTCTTTCCTGTTTGTTTTTGTATTAAATTCTAACATGAAAAGTCAAGTGTAACAAATTTGAAACTTGTGAGGTGAAATGGGTATTTTTAAAATTCAGAAAATAAAATATAAATGACCTTATATATAGATAAGAATAATCTGTAAGAGTTTTAATGACATGGTCTTTTAATTAACACATGACATAATGCTTCCTTTTTTTCTTTTGTTTCTATCACGCCTAGAAAAAAAAAAAAAAAAAAAAACCTTCTAAAAAAAAAAAACCTTCTTTCCTTTTTTTTTTTTTTTTTTTTTCCTTCCTGTAATGCTGAAGGAATTCATATTGTTTTCCACTTCAGTTTTCGGACAGAGTTTGAAGACGGAATCGTCGTTTCCACACGATTACCAATTAAACTGATCTTTTATTTGCATATGATCTTTTGGTTTTGCAAATTGACAACAACATCCACGTCACCGATATTGAGAATATTACATAACAATAATAGGATAAAATGACATTTTAAATCATTTTCTTATTTACTTTCTTATTAATTAATTAACGTAAAAGTTTTTAAATGGGTTTAACATTTTTTTGTAAATAATTTTTTTTAATGAATAGAGAAGGAGTTTCATATAAGAGAAACTTAACAAACATATTAGATTAACACCCGTTAATTAAGCAACTCATCCATATCAAATCTTCATTCATACAAAAAAAAAAAAAAAAAGAAAGAAAAAAAAAGAAAAGAGAAATCTATAATCCATCTCTCAAACTAACAAAACAAGAGAGTAATAAAGATAATAATACATAAGCAACTCTATGAAAAAGATAAAAAAAAATAATATTGGAATATAGAAGTATCTATTCTCGAAATAAATAATCGAAAGAGGAGTTCTATTAGAAAAACTCAGTGGGAAAAAATTTTAAGAAAAGAGAAAAAAAAGTGTATGATCCAAGATTTTATTATGTAACTTGAAACCCGTATTACTTCAAGCACGAGAAGTATAAATATTTCTCTTTGCAGGATCATGGGTCATCATTTTCTGTAAGTAATTAAGGTTTTTTCATTTTATCTCAAGATCTTAAAATTATTATCTTCACTTGTTTGTACAATTATATAATTATTGAGTTTCTGTCTTTTCGGAGTTCATTAACTTTCGGTCATAATTAAAGACAAAAATGTATTAAGAGAAGTTCTGTTAGCTGAGCTGTATTTTGTAATGTTAGATTCCTACTGGATTCTGTTAGATTGTATTGAGTCCTTTAGGAGTTATTTTCAAGATATTTATGAAACAACTTCTGATTTTCTCTCTTGTTGGATCAAATGTATAATAATGAAATTCACTCGCTCTTGTTGTTGTTGTTGAGCCTTAACAATGAGCTTTTGGATTCTTCAATTTCTCTCTTTTGGCTCTCTTTCTCTCTCTAGATTTTCTGTTTCTTTTTATGGTATCAGAGTGTATATATTGAGCTGTTTGATCAGCCTTCTTTGTATAGGAGTACAGTTGGTGCTTTGTAATGCCTCACTATGACGAGACCAGATATTTCATTTATAATCAATAAGCTTAGAGTATTTATTGGGAGGTTCTGAAGATTTTGCTTCGTTTTTCTCGAAATTATATATAATTACAACAAAAATCATCTCATTTGAACTTGAAATAACAAAGTTATAGAATTTTAAAATTTGAGTTTACTGTAGACATTTGAAGATATAAATAGTAAAAATAATTTTAAATTGAGAAAAAAGACAAAAAAAAAAAAAAAAACATATGAAAACCAACTCCAAATGTTGCCCGCAAACAGCCCTTAAAAACTCATGAAACTTTTAATGAAGAAAAAGAAAAAAATCGATGTTGAAGTTCGTTTTCAAGTTAAAAAAAACCGAGATCCACACATGAAGGGGGAAAATTTCTCATGAACATTGGATTTAATGTTGAAGAACTATATGTGCTTTATTTTTTGTATTTCCTGGACTTATTTAACCCAGCAGTCAACAAAGAAAAATGGCAAGAAAATTAAAAAAATAAATAAATAAAAGGGAAGACATTTAACACCTCAATTTTAGTAATAACCTTTGTCAAAAACTGAAAACCACACCTATCAATCTATCCAAAAGGGGGGAAAAAAAAAATCCATCAACGCTTCTTTCATTTTTCCAATTTTTTTGTTTGTGGGTTTGAGTTTGCCATCAATTTGGCATATGGTTTTCGAGGCATTAATAAGGGAAGACAGAGAGCAAGACAAAGAGTCTTGACAGAGGATCTGGGTTCATCTCAAAGCTAATAAAACAAGAGAGTAATAAAGACAATAATAAGCAACTCTATAAAAAAAGACAAACGAAATAACCGGAACATTAAAGGATCTATTCTTTTAATAAATATAATTTAAAGAGGCGTTCTATTAGCAAAACGCATTGGGAAAAAAAGTTAAGAAAAGAGGAAAATAGATCATAATTTGTTGATGGTAAAATCAACAGTTAAATCGAATCAGATCATGTTGAGTCCAGAGAAAAAAACTCTTTCCCCCCCAACCCCCCAACACTTTTTTTTTTTTTTTTTTGGGTGCAAATGTGTAGGATTTCATTTGCCTTTCCGCTTTACTTTTTGGATGAAGACGGAATCGTTATTTTCACTCCACCACTACCAAACTCATTTTTTATTTTTTATCTATTCATTATTATTATTATTATTATTATTTTGCAAATGATCTTTTGCTTGTACAAATTGAAAACATCATCCACGTCATCGATGTTGAGAGCAATATTACGTAACCAAGGATAAAATGACATCTTATTTCATTTTCTTATGAACTTGAACAGTGTTTATTATTATTTTTATTATTTTTTGAGGTAAAGGCTGAAGTTCCATTAATGGGCCAATTCGGCCACCACACCAGGGGCTATCCAGAGAGGAATAGCCTCTGAAAAATTACAGCTGAGAGTCGACTTTAGAGCATGGTTGGCAAGCTGGTGAGCTACGTTATTAGCCCTTCTAGAAACAAAAGCACAAGACTTGAAGACTTCCACATATTAACATGAACAGTTTTGAAAATACATATTTTCTGTTTTTCTTATAAAGGAATTGAGAAACCTAAGGCCTCATTTGGAGACTTTTGGAGACGGAGTTTTGAAAGTTGAATTAAAAATGTGTGTTTAGTGAAGGACTTTTCAAAATGAACGTGATATAGAAAATAATATAAAAATTTAAAATGTATTAGGAAAAAATATGCAAAATAAATATCTTTTTATTCATCTCGTTGTGTAAGCATTTTGACATAAAAATTATCTTATTTCGATTTAAAATGAAAAAGTTATAAATTTTTAAAATTTAAAGTTTTGAAAATAGAAGAGAGAGGAAAAAAAAAATATAGAATTGAGAGTTTTAGATCAGACATCCGAAGAAGTTGCCCTAAATGGGATCTTAGCATATTCCAATTTGGAGGAAAAATCTAATGGACGAGAGAATTATCAGATGATCTATGCATTGTAAGAGTTAATTGTTAAGGGGGCGTTCAGATTCACTAAATGACGGCCTTTCCTTTGGAGCTTTTAAGCTTAAAAAGTGGGCATGGGTTAAAAACCGAATAACCTTAGGAATCCGTAATTGACCCAGCTGATTCGGGTCAAGAAATTAATAGACTTATCCACCTTCCCATTAAAAAACCAAGACCCCCAAGGGTTCTATGGGCACAACTGCAGTCCATATATAGATTGGGTCCACCAAAAAGCATGGACCGGAGCGTTAAAGAAAAAGGCATTGCACAAAAACATGCATCGACACAAATTAACGATATATTTGATACAATATAAAAATTTATATAATTAAGTAGGTACAAATATTATGAATTTTAAAAATTTCTTAACAAACTTAGGTTGTTTTTCTTAAAATGAAAGATAAGTTGACAAATAAACAAATTAAAAGTATCACAATCATTTCAAGTAAGTCGTTATTGTATAAATTATTAATTTAATTGATTAGGTGGGTTGACACCACGATTAATAAATGGGTTGTGTTTAAGTTGAAACTTTCTAATTTGTTTAATAAACAATTTGCGTTTAATTTGATGTTTTCTAACATGATTAATAAACAGGGTGATACGAACATTTCTTCTGGCATCAATTTTTAGTTGTTTCTAAACTCATCAATTGGTTGAATATACTGGGTTGTTTTCCTTTTTGCGTTGTCATTTGATCTATGTTTGTGATGTAATTTTTCAGTTACCTTTTCTTTTTAGTAATATGAGTAGTGAGCTTATTGCGGGATTGAATTGTTAGTATGTGCCGATCTAATTAGGAGTACTAATTTCTTCAGATATGTTTTTCTTCCCTCTCACTAGATATAAATACACATATATATATATGTGTGTATATAACTACATGAAAAAAGGCATACGAAAACAGATCTATTCGACCTGCTAAAAAGTTCAACTAGAAAAACTCAGTGAGAAAAATCTAGAAGAAGGAAAACGAATATATATTGATCCAAACCAGTTTTATTTATGTAACTTGAAACCCGTCTTTCGTACTTCGAGTGTAAAGAGTAAAGATATTTTTTTCTTTACAGGATTAGGGGTCAACTTTCTCCACAATTCATTAAGCTTTGTCAATTTATTTTAAGATCTTAAATCACTATCTTCATTTTTTTTTCTTCAGTAATTGCAAAACTATATCGAGTTTTATCCTTAAAGTTAATTAACTTTTGGTGATGTAACATCAATTGAAGGCGAAATGAAGCTGGGACTGGAACCTCTGATCTTATTGATTTGTTTTCTTGATTTAACATTTTTTGCACCGGATATTTAGCTTGCATTTGAACATCAGGTTTTGGACTCAAAAATTCCAACTCAGTTTTTGGCTTTTTCAGAAAAGTCAACAAAAATTTTAACTAACTTTTGAATGGTCAATCAAGTCTAACCTAAAAATTACATTTCAAACCGGTGCACCAAGTGCACTCTTACATATAAATATTTAGATTTCTAGCTTTTCTCTTCAACTGTTAAGAGTCCATAATTTAATTATCTTTGCTTTATAATTGTCCGTACTTACATTGTCCCATATATTTCTGTTAATGCGCGATTAGAGAAAATATCCTCATCTCAACAAGTTGCTATCGAAGTTCCCATGTATTTTGCATTGATAAATATTATCTTAGTTGTGCACTTATAAGAAGTTATAATTAACACTTTTCGACTAGCTCAACAGATGTGAAAGGAGAATGATTTAGTTAGGAAATCCCACATTTTAAATTTAAGAGTATTTTCGTTTCTTTTCCACAAATGAAAACGTATTCTGTATATTTTATACCATTATAGAAATATCACATCACATTTATTAAAATAGGATTATTCTCGACTGTAACTTGAATTTTAAAAAGCATATTATTCACGTGATCATGATCTGATATTTAAAAACTCTCATACCTTATGAATATTAATTCTATATAACTAATACTTTTTATTTGAATTTTGATTAAAAACAGATGTAGAGAAAAAAAAATAGTCTCACTAAATGTCTTCTGTTATAATTGTTGTTAAAACAAACAAAAAAAAAATCTAAATTAATCCCTTTCTTTCCTGTTTGTTTTTGTATTAAATTCTAACATGAAAAGTCAAGTGTAACAAATTTGAAACTTGTGAGGTGAAATGGGTATTTTTAAAATTCAAAAAATAAAATATAAATGACCTTATATATAGATAAGAATAATCTGTAAGAGTTTTAATGACATGGTCTTTTAATTAACACATGACATAATGCTTCCTTTTTTTCTTTTGTTTCTATCACGCCTTTTAAAAAAAAAAAAAAAAAAAAAACCTTCTTTCCTTTTTTTTTTTTTTTCCTTCCTGTAATGCTGAAGGAATTCATATTGTTTTCCACTTCAGTTTTGGGACAGAGTTTAAAGACGGAATCGTCCTTTCCACGCGATTACCAATTAAACTTATCTTTTATTTGCATATGATCTTTTGGTTTTGCAAATTGAAAACAACATCCACGTCACCGATATTGAGAATATTACATAACAATAATAGGATAAAATGACATTTTAAATCATTTTCTTATTTACTTTCTTATTAATTAATTAACGTAAAAGTTTTAAAATGGGTTTAACATTTTTTTGTAAATAATTTTTTTTAATGAATAGAGAAGGAGTTTCATATAAGAATACTAAACAAACATATTAGATTAACACCCGTTAATTAAGCAACTCATCCATATCAAATCTTCATTCATACAAAAAAAAAAAAAAAAAAAAAGAAAAAAAAGAAAAGAGAAATCTAGAATCCATCTCTCAAACTAACAAAATAAAGATAATAATACATAAGCAACTCTATGAAAAAGATTAAAAAAATAATAATATTGGAATATAGAAGTATCTATTCTCGAAATAAATAATCGAAAGAGGAGTTCTATTAGAAAAACTCAGTGGGAAAAAATTTTAAGAAAAGAGAAAAAAAAGTGTATGATCCAAGATTTTATTATGTAACTTGAAACCCGTATTACTTCAAGCACGAGAAGTATAAATATTTCTCTTTGCAGGATCATGGGTCATCATTTTCTGTAAGTAATTAAGCTTTTTCATTTTATCTCAAGATCTTAAAATTATTATCTTCACTTGTTTGTACAATTATATAATTATTGAGTTTCTGTCTTTTCGGAGTTCATTAGCTTTCGGTCATATAGCATAAATTAAAGACAAAAATGTATTAAGAGAAGTTCTGTTAGCTGAGCTGTATTTTGTAATGTTAGATTCCTACTAGATTCTGTTAGATTGTATTGAGTCCGATAGGAGTTAATTTCAAGATATTTATGAAACAACTTCTGATTTTCTCTCTTGTTGGATCAAATGTATAATAATGAAATTCACTGGCTCTTGTTGTTGTTGTTGAGCCTTTAACAATGAGCTTTTGGGTTCTTCAATTTCTCTCTTTTGGCTCTCTTTCTCTCTCTAGATTTTCTGTTTCTTTTTATGGTATCAGAGTGTATATATTGAGCTGTTTGATCAGCCTTCTTTGTATTGGAGTACAGTTGGTTCTTTGTAATGCCTCACTATGATGAGACCAGATATTTCATTTACAATCAATAAGCTTAGAGTATTTATTGGGAGGTCTTGAAGATTTTGCTTCGTTTTTCTCGAAATTTTATATAATTACAAAAAAAAAAAAAAAAAAAAAATCATCTCATTTGAACTTAAAATAACAAAGTTATGGAATTTTGAAATTTGAGTTTACTGTAGACATTTGAAGATGTAAATAGTGCAAAATAGTTTTAAATTGAGAAAAAAGACAAAATATATATATATATATATATATATATATATATATGAAAACCAACTCCAAATGTTGCCCGCAAACAGCCCTTAAAAACTCATGAAACTTTAATGAAAAAAAAAGAAAAAAATCGATATTGAAGTTCGTTTTCAAGTTAAAAAAACCGAGATCCACACATGAAGGGGGCAAATTTCTCATGAACATTGGATTTAATGTTGAAGAACTATATGTGCTTTATATTTTGTATTTCCTGGACTTATTTAACCCAGCATTCAACAAAGAAAAAATGGCAAGTAAATTTACAAAAAATAAAATAAAATAAAAGGAAGACATTCAACACCTCAATTTTAGTAATAACCTTTGTCAAAAACTGAAAACCACACCTATCAATCAATCCAAAAAAAAAAAAAAAAAAAATCCATCAACGCTTCTTTCATTTTTCCAACTTTTTTTGTTTGTGGGTTTTGAGTTTGCCATCAATTTGGCACATGGATTTCGACGCATTAATAAGGGACGACAGAGAGCAAGACAAAGAGTCTTGACAGAGGATCTGGGTTCGTCTCAAAGCTAATAAAACAAGAAAGTAATAAAGACAATAATAAGCAACTCTATAAAAAAAAATAAAAAAGACAAACGAAACAACCGGAATATAAAAAGGATCTATTCTTTTAATAAATATAATTCAAAGAGGCGTTCTATTAGAAAAACGCATTGGGAAAAAAAGTAAAGAAGAGAGGAATATAGATCATAATTTGTTGATGGTAAAATCAACAGTCAAATCGAATCAAATTGTGTTGAGTTCAAAGAAAAAAACACTTCTCCCCCACCTGTCCCACTTTTTTTTTTTTTTTGGGCAAATGTGTAGAATTTCATATGCCTTTCCACTTTAGTTTTCGGACAGAGGTTGAAGACGGAATCGTTATTTTCACTCCACCACTACCAAACTCATTTTTTATTTTTTATTTATTCATTATTATTATTATTATTATTATTTTGCAAATGATCTTTTGCTTGTACAAATTGAAAACATCATCCATGACATCGATGTTGAGAGCAATATTACGTAACCAAGGATAAAATGACATCTTATTTTATTTTCTTATGAACTTGAACAGTGTTTTTTTAATAAATTTTTTTTTTATAATCTTTTTAGGTGAAGGCTGAAGTTCCATTAATGGGCCAAATCGGCCACCACACCAGGGGCTATCCAGAGAGGAATAGCCTCTGAAAAATTACAGTTGAGAGTTGACTTTAGAGCATGGCTGGCAAGCAGGGGAGCTACGTTATTAGCCCTTCCAGAAACAAAAGCACAAGACTTGAAGACTTCCACATATTAACATGAACAGTTTTGAAAATACATATTTTCTGTTTTTCTTATAAAGGAATTGAGAAACCAAAGGCCTCATTTGCGGACTTTTGGGGACGGAGTTTTGAAAGTTGAGTTAAAAATGTGTGTTTGGACAAGGATTTTTCAAAATGAACGTGATATAGAAAATAATATTTAAAATGTGTTAGAAAAAAAAAATACAAAATAAATATCTTTTTATCCATCTCGTTATGTGAGCATTTTGACATAAGAATTATCTTATTTCGATTTGAAATGAAAAAGTTATAAACTTTTAAAATTTAAAGTTTTGAAAATAGAAGAGAGAAAAAATAATGTAGAATTGAGAGTTTTTGATCAGATGTTAAAATTCCATCTGAAGAAGTTCCCCCAAATGGGACCTTAGCATATTCCAATTAGGAGGAAAAATCTAATGGACGAGAGAATTATCAGATGATCTATGCATTGTAAGAGTTAATTGTTAAGGGGGCGTTCAGATTCACTAAATCACGGGCTTTCCTTTGGAGCTTTTAAGCTTAAAAAGTGGGCATGGGTTAATAACCGAATAACCTTAGGAATCCGTAATTGACCCAGCTGATTCGGGTCAAGAAATTAATAGACTTATCCACCTTCCCATAAAAAAACCAAGACCCACAAGGATTCTATGGGCACAACTGCAGTCCATATATAGATTGGGTCCACCAAAAAGCATGGACCGGAGCGTTAAAGAAAAAGGCATTGCACAAAAACATGCATCGACACAAATTAACGATATATTTGATACAATATAAAAATTTATATAATTAAGTAGGTACAAATATTATGAATTTTAAAAATTTCTTAACAAACTTCAGTTGTTTTTCTTAGAAGGAAAGATAAGTTGACAAACAAAAAAATTAAAAGTATCACAATCATTTCAAGTAAGTCGTCATTGTATAAATTATTAATTTAATTGATTAGATGGGTTGACACCACGATTAGTAAATGGGTTGTGTTTAAGTTGAAACTTTCTAATTTGTTTAATAAACAGTTTGCGTTTAATTTGATGTTTTCTAACATGATTAATAAACAGGGTGATACGAACATTTCTTCTGGCATCAATTTTTAGTTGTTTCTAAACTCATCAGTTGGTTGAATATATTGGGTTGTTTTCCTTTTTACGTTGTCATTTGATCTATGTTGGCGATGTAATTTTTCAGTTTACCTTTTCTTTTTAGTAATATGAGTAGTGAGCTTATTGCAGGATTGAATTGTTAGTATGTGCCGATCTAATTAGGAGTACTAATTTCTCTAGATATGTTTTTCTTCCCTCTCATTAGATATAAATACACACACTTATATATATATATATATGTATATAACTACATGAAAAAAGGCATACGAAACAGATCCATTCGACCTGCTAAAAAGCTCAACTAGAAAAACTCTGAGAAAAATCTAGAAGAAGGAAAACGAATATATATTGATCCAAACAAGTTTTATTTATGTAACTTGAAACCCGCCTTACGTACTTTGCGTGTAAAGAGTAAAGATATATATTTTTTTTACAGGATTAGGGGTCAACTTTGTCCACAAGTCATTAAGCTTTGTCAATTTATTTTAAGATCTTAAATCACTATTTTTTTTTTTTTTTTTTAGTAATTGGAAAACGACATCGAGTTTTTATCCTTAAAGTTCATTAACTTTTGGTGATGTAACATCAATTGAAGGCGAAATGAAGCTGCGACTGGAATCTCTGATCCTATTAATTTGTTTTCTTAATTTAACATTCTTTGCACGGGATATTTAGCTTGCATTTGAACATCAGGTTTTGGACTCAAAAATTCCAACTTAGTTTTTTGTTCTTTCTTAAAAGTCAACAAAAATTTTAACTAACTTTTGAAAAGTCAGCCAAGTCTAACCTAAAAATTACATTTCAAATCAAAGCACCAAATGCACTCTTGCTTATAAATATTTAGATTTCTAGCTTTTCTCTTCAATTGTTAAGAGTCCATAATTTAATTATCTTTGTTCTATAATTGTCCGTACTTACATTGTCCCATATATTTCTGTTAACGCGCGATTAGAAAAAATATCCTCGTCTCAACAAGTTGCTATCGAAGTTCCCATATATTTTGCATTGAAAAATATTATTTTAGTTGTGCACTTATAAGAAGTTATAATAATTAACACTGTTGATGCCGAGAATGTCTCCGGCAAATACACCCAAAGTAACAGTCGTCCGGTCAAATCAGGCCAAACGCTCCACCGTCGATCACCTGCAAAAGGGAAGCACCTCGGGATGAGGGGGACACCGGTGTGGTGTCTGCCGTGGGCACTCCGATGCCTAAGTCAGTAATAATTCTGATGAGCGTAGGGAGAGGCAGAGATTTGGCAAGGCAAAGAATGACCGTACCTGAATGTGTGTGTTTTCCTCTATTTATAGGCGTCTAACCCGGACTCGGGTGCTCGGGGCGACCCGATCGGGTCGGCTACCTAGGGCGCCCGGCAGGGGGCTAGGGTTGTAGGCCTGCAGGGGCTACTGGCCCAATGGGCGTGTGCCACGTGGGGTTTGACTCCGAGTGGGGGACAGAAGGGTGTCCGCCGACGGCGCCTGCAGGGGCAGGTTCGGTGTCAGAGTAGGTGGCGGCGGGTGGCGAAGTGATGTTCTGCAGGAGTAGGTGGGCGGCGACTGTAACAGATGGGTGCCAGGGCAGGTACAAGCGTCAGCTGAGATGACCGTGGGCCCAGATGACCCTAGCAAATCCGGAGGCAGCCGATACGATGGTTATCCCGAGAACGTAGTTGTCCGCGTACACAGCCAGCTCTTGCGCGGTCAAAGGACCTTGTCGGCCAGTGCCTTGGTCTGCCGACCATCCGAGACGGTAAGTGTATCTCCGAGAAGGTGGGAAGATCGAGGAAAGTGGTCGGCGGTGGTACTTTGTGGTCGGAACAGAAACCGACATCAACATAAGCCCCCCAGCATCTGTGGACTGACTTGGCCAGGGATGCTGGAGTAGTCGTTTTCTCGTCTACTGTTCGACCATGGTCTGGTAGTCGGATATTCGGACAATGCAGGTGTTCTCGGGATGATTTCGATCGTTGCCACGTGTCACTAGTGCCACGTGTCGATCCGAGACTGGCGGGAAGGCGGGGCGACACTTCAAATTTTTCAATTTTCGAAACTGTCGCCGACGTGGATTAATGACGGGAAACCGAAGCGTCGCCTCGCGAATCGTGCCCGAACTTTTCGCTAAACCTTCGCCTATAAATAGCGGGGGGGTGACCCCCATTTTCTCATTGTTCGCGAGAGATTAAGATTGCCGAGAGCTTCCGAAGACTGCCGAGGACCATCTAGCTCAGCAACTTGCAGACCAGCGTCGACCAGATCCGAGAAGGTAAAAGTTTTTATTTTGCCGAGAAAATGAGTGACGTTTCTGATTCTGAGAACGCGGCCTTGTCCGAGAGCGTCGACATCTCGGGGAGTGACTCTTCGTCATCGGGCACAGGGTCATCATCGACTGGGGAGGCAACGGGCCCGAGGGGTAGGACACCGGACCAGCTGTCGGGGATCTCCGATATTCCGTCGCCTGGCGACGAAGTCTTCCAGAGCAGCCGAGAAAAGACCGGCGCTACTCGACTAAAAGAGATACTCCGCGCGGGTCCGAGCACAGCGCCTGACAGCGAATTCGTCGCGGAGTTGGGCGGTGCTTCCCAGGCCCAACAGCCCCCGGTCGTTGACCTGACGGCCGAAGAGGAAGCTGCCGAGAGAACGGCGAGTCAGACCAGCACTTCTGGCCGAGATGACGAGGAGGTCGTCGGCTAGCACCGACCCGTCCGGGGAGGACACCGAAGCACGCGACCGTGAAAGCGGGAAGTCGATGCGCATCAACGATATTAAGGTGTACCGACCGAGCCGACGCCGAGATGACCAGGCTCGCAAGAGGCCGACCAGTGTATACGGCAGATTATTTCACATCTGCCGTCACACAGAGGTACCTGGTCCTGCTCCGTCGAGATTTCGGAATCCCGGAGGACGTAGAGCTCTTGGCTCCAGGGCCTGATGACATCCCTTCTCGTCCCCCGGCCGGCTACATCGCCCTTTCCGCCGAGTACTTCCGGGTAGGGCTACGTCTCCCCTTCCATCCGTTCATGAGGCAGGCGCTGTCCAGGCTGAACGTTGCACCGGCCCAGCTGAACGCGAACGCCTACCGCCTCCTGGTCAGCTGCTACGTCCTGTGGTCGGCGAGCGTCGGCGAGAAGATGCCCGTTGCTGCCTTTCAGAACCTCTACCGGATGAAGTCGGCTCCTTCGTCAAAGGGGTTCTACTACTTCCAGGGGTTCAAGGGGACCTTCATAACCGGGTGCCCAGACTCGGATAAGCAGTTCAAGCACCTCTGGTTCTACGTAGGTGGTCGGTGGCTTCACGAGCGCCTGACATACTATGAGCTGCCTCGGTCCGAGAGGGTCCCAGTTTGGTTCAGGAGGGGCTACGTGTGGACTCGGGCACCACACGACTCGGAGCAGACCCGGGGGAGGATAAACTTGCTGCGGGGACCTATCCGACCCCGAGAGGAACCAGCACGGGCTGCTGGCCGAATCCAGCCTAAGGCAGTACTGGATCGGCACATCCTCCAATTCTGGCCTTGTAGACGACCAGCTGAGGACCTCTCCCAAGACGGTTACAGTTGCGGCTATGCCCCCGCCGGCGGTCCAACTCCGCTCTCCGACAAGCCGACCAGCAGGGGTGACGGACACTCGATCCGGGGTTCAACGGGGGGTTCCCGAGGCCACGGTCCGCGTGTCCTCGTCAGGCGACACGGCCCCGGGAGTATGGGGTCCTCGGGTCGCTGACGAGGACTTAGACCTGGTCATTCGGGATCTGTCCCCTGCCCGAGGCCTCCGGATCGAAAGTCGCTGTCACTTTGTTGTCTTGCTGTTATTTTTTAATGAATTTCCGAGCACTCACAGACTTGTGTTTTGCAGAACCGATGGCCGACCGTCGCGGGACCAAACGCCCCAGCCTGGAGGTGAGCAGGGAACGGCTCCTCAAGAACGCCAGGCTGGCGAAGGGGAAAGGGAAGGAGAAAGAAGCCCCGCCACCGAGCAGAGCCGTGGCTCCCCCAGCAGCCCCCCGTGAAGCCAGCTACCCCCACAGCAGCCCCGAGCAGCCGGCACTCGGCTCGCCACGACTCTCGACCAGAGAAGTCGAGGGAAGACCGGTCTAAGGAGGATCGGTCGAAGGGGGATAGGCCGAGCAAGGATAGGCCGAGCAAGGATGACAGGCCGAGCAAGGACCGTCCGAGGGACGACCGCCCAAGAGGAGATCGGCCAAGCCGGCACGAGCCTAGCTCAAGCCGTCCCCAGGTTGCCCCTACCGGCAGTCCCGCCACCCGCCGCCTCAACTGGGCCGGGGCGAGGAGCCGCCCACCGAGTCCTCGATTCACCGAGTAATGGTGAACAAGTTCGCGGAGGCGTTGACTGCCGAGCTCGCAGCGGCCTCCACTCGATCCGACCACATTGAGGCCTACCATGACTCCATCCTCCAGTCGATCGGGGTAGGTGCAACTCTCCCCTTTGTTGTTCCTGATTTTCGCTTCTCCCCCCTTTTTTTTTTTTCTAACACTCTTGCTGATAGACTATCTGCACCCTCTTCTCCGGGAGCGCGGCCGCAAGGGCCCACGCCAATCGGATGGCGGACCAGCTCAAGGCGGCTGAATCCGACATCAGGGTGCTGAGGAACTCGGAGAGTGCCGCAAGGGCTGCGAGGGGTGCCGCCGACCAGGCTAAGACGGTAGCCGAGGAGAAGGCCAGGGTAGCCGAAGAGGCGGCCAAGGAAGCCGAAGAGGTGGCGAAGGCTGCCGAGGAGGCGGCTAAGACAGCCAAAGACAGGTGGATTAGGGCGGAGGACTGGGCACTCGCGGCGCAGCAGAAGGCCGAGGCGGAGGTGACTTCACGCCTCGAGATTGAAAATGCGTTGAAGAAGGCTCAGGAGGAACTCGCTGCTGCCCGAGCCGAGCACCAGCGATACACTGACGTCGCCCTCCCTGCCGCACGCGAAGATGCTCGTGCAGAGGCGCTGGCCGAGTACCTCGAGTCTGAGGAGTTCAAAGCTCGCCTCGCCTCCGAGTACCAGGATGGGATGCGAGACATGAAAGCCTGCTTCATTGATAGGAATCCCTCGCTAGTCGGGGTGGATTGGTCGTTCGTCCCTTCCTGGTCGGAGGAGACAGCGGCCGAGGAGCCCCCGGAGGAGGGTGAAGTGACAGGCCCTGCCCCAGTGCCCGAGGACGTGGTCGTCGTCGACGAACCGACGCCACCCGAGGTTCCCAAGCAGGCCGTCGAACCAGAACAGCCGCCGCCAGTCCAACCGACCTCTCCAGGCCTCGACATCTCAATGGTCAACCTCTTCCCAGACCAGCTAGACTAGAGCCAGCCCCTGTTTTGTGTGGTCTACCTGTTTTTACGTTGTTTAGTCTTCTCTTTTTTTTTTTGTGTGTTTTTTTTTTTTGGGTTCGAGGGTGCCCAACTTGTACCCTCCTCCTGAGTGTAACCGCTAATTTTTAATGACATAATTTCTTCCTTTTTCCAACTGCTCTGGTGTACTTATATATATATGTACATATTATTATTTTTTAGGAACTGTGGTTTTGGTTGGGTACTCGGAACGTGCTTCCGTCCGAGTACCTCTCATCCCCCCCCGGTTCGACTGGGTGGACTTCTAGTGGACCCGAGTCGAACCACACGTGTCCTTGGCCGTGTGGACTATATATATTTTTTAGGAACTGTGGTCCTGGTCGGGCACGTCCAATTCTGGTCGGTGCCCGGTCGTTGGACCTGTCTCCTTGGTCCGAGAACCATAGGAGATGAATTTAACCATGTTGGGTCCTGGTCGGGCACGTCCAATTCTGGTCGGTGCCCGGTCGTTGGACCTGTCTCCTTGGTCCGAGAACCATAGGAGATGAATTTAACCATGTTGGGTCCTGGTCGGGCACGTCCAATTTTGGTCGGCGCCCGGTCGTTGGACCTGTCTCCTTGGTCCGAGAATCATAGGAGATCAACAATAATACAGACAACAAACCAAGACACCTTTTGTTTTGAATAGATTCTTATCGTATATATCGGCCGAGGCCTTACAAAATATTCATTGATAAAAACGCTTCAAGTGGTTGGCATTCCAAGGGTGTCCGAGCTCTCTGCCATCCTGGTCGGCCAAGCGATATGTTCCTGGGCGGACAATCTCGGTGACCGTGTACGGGCCGTCCCATTTTGGGCCAAACGAGCCGAGGCCGGGTTCTTGGACTATGACCTTTTTTAGAACAAAGTCCCCTACTCGGAACGCCCTGGGTCGAAACCTTTTGTCATAATATCTGGCCACCACTTGGTTACGGGCAGCTGTTCGAATTAGGGCCTGCTCACGTCGTTCCTCGACCAAGTCGAGCTCGGGAAGCATCTGCTCGGCATTATCCTCCTCATCGTAGTTCTCCACTCGGAGGCTCGGCAGGCCGACTTCGACAGGAATGACAGCCTCTACTCCGAACGCCATTGCGAATGGGGTTTCCCCAGTTGTGGTACGCTTGGTCGTTCGGTAAGCCCAGAGTACTCGGGGAAGTTTGTCAATCCAAGCCCCCTTATGCCTCTCAAGGTTCTTTTTCAAGTTTTCCTTGATGGTTTTGTTGGCGTGCCTCCACCTGTCCATTACTCTGAGGGTGCCCGGGAGAAGAGAACACCTTCTTGATCCCGAACTGTTCACAGAGAGCGATGAACTTGGGATTGTCGAATTGCTTCCCGTTGTCTGTTACCACGGTGTGGGGGAGACCGAACCGACAAATTA
Source organism: Ficus erecta (assembly GCA_008635985.1). NCBI lineage: Eukaryota > Viridiplantae > Streptophyta > Magnoliopsida > Rosales > Moraceae > Ficus > Ficus erecta. The sequence continues at coordinate 181,577 of BKCH01000047.1, forward strand.
TGCTCTTCCACAAGAAGCTGGTGCACTTCGCCTCCGTCTGCTGGGCCAATGGTTCTACCTCGACCCACTTCGTGAGGTAGTCTATTGCTACGATGCAATAGCGAAGCTGTGATCGGGCCATGGGGAGTGGTCCGATCAGGTCGAGTGCCCATTTGACGAACGGCCAAGAGCACACCACCGAGGTCAGCTTCTCGGGGTGCGACTTGATGGCCCTAGCGAACTGCTGGCACTTTAGGCATTTTTGGGCGAAGTCCATCGCTGCCCATGGTCGGCCAGTAGTACCCCTGCCGAAGGCATTTGAACGACAGGGCTCTACCCCTGAATGATTCCCGCAGACCCCGCTGTGTATTTCCTTCATGACGTACTCGGCTTCGGCAGGGCCAACGCAGCGCTGGTAGGGGGAAGAGTACCCTCGGCGGTACAATTTTCCGTCGATGATTATATACCTGACCGAGGTGTTCTTTATCCGCCGAGCCTGCTCTCGGTCCTCGGGAAGCTTGGACTCTGCGAGGGTACCTGATGATCGGATCCATCCAGGTGGTTGTGTTCTCGGAACAGAGGACCTGCTCTTCCCGCTCGATACTCGGCTGGTCCAGTCGTTCGATGGGGAACGAAACCAGACCATCGAGGTCATTCCCCGAGGCGAGCCGAGCAAGGGCATCTGCCTCGACGTTCTCCGAACGAGGTATCCGAGTAACCACCTGTGTCTTGAACTGGCCGAGCAGGGCTTTCACCCTGCCCAGGTACTTTCGCCATTCTCCGCCTCCTTCGCCTGGAACTCCCGGTCACCTGGTTTACAATGAGCAATCGAGTCGCTGAACACTTCGATGTCTTGCACTCCAAGTTCTCGGGCGAGGCCGAGCCCGGCGATCACAGCCTCGTACTCCGCTTCGTTATTGGACGCCTTAAAGTTAAAGCGGAGCGCCTGGCTGGTCTTGTACTGGTCGGGGCTTACGAGGATGAGCCCCGCACCGGAGCCCCCCGAGTTTGAGGATCCGTCAACGAACAGTCTCCACCTTGAGACGTTCATGTTCGGCGCCGTCGGGCTGTCTTCACGGGGCGCTGCGACCTCCTCCGAGGAACCCGGAGCCGGCTCGGGAGCGCCAGTGAACTCGGCCACGAAATCGGCTAACGCTTGCCCCTTTACCGCGGTGCGTGGGACATATTCGATGTCGAATTCTCCAAGTTCGATGGCCCATTTCGCGATCCGCCCCGACAGCTTGGGGTTCTGAAGTACTTGGCGGAGTGGATAGCTGGTCGGGACACGGATCGGGTGACCCTGGAAGTACGGCCTCAGCTTGCGGGCCGAAGAGACCAACGCCAAGGCCAACTTTTCCAGAGGGGTGTACCTTTCCTCTGCGCCTTGAAAGGCCTTGCTGCTGTAGTAGACGGGGAGTTGTACCCCGTCTTCTTCTCGGATTAAGACCGAGCTGACTGCCTTCTCGGACACTGCAAGGTAGACGAGTAGCACTTCCCCGGGTACGGGTTTCGACAACAGCGGTGGGCTAGCCAAGTACTCTTTCAAGCCCTCGAAAGCTTCCCCACACTTGTCATCCCAGCTGATCTTGCCTTGGCCCTTAAGCGCTTGGAAGAACGGGGAGCACTTGTCGGTTGACCGGGACACGAACCGAGAGAGGGCAGCGATCATTCCGGTAAGCCTCTGAACCTCCTTCGTCGTCCTCGGCGGCTGCAAGTCGACGACGGCCTGGGCCTTGGCGGGGTTGACCTCGATTCCCCGGTGGTTCACCATGAACCCGAGGAATTTCCCTGACTCCACCCCGAAGGCGCACTTGGCCGGGTTGAGCTTCATCCGATACTGCCGCAAAATGTTGAAGCAGGCTCGGAGGTCTTGGACGTGGCCGCCTGCTCGGCGGCTCTTCACCAGCATGTCGTCGACGTACACCTCCATCGACTTCCCAATGAGCGGGGCGAACATCTTGTTCATTAGCCGCTGGTATGTCGCCCCGGCGTTCTTGAGGCCGAAGGGCATGACCTGGTAGCAGTATAAGCCCTGGTCGGTGGTGAACGCCGTCTTCACCTGGTCGGACCTGCTCAGTGGGATCTGATTGTATCCCGAGTACGCGTCCATGAAGTTGAGCAACTCGTGGCCAGCCGTCGCGTCGACCAGCTGGTCAATCCGAGGAAGTGGGAAGCTGTCCTTCGGACACGCCTTGTTGAGGTCCGTGTAGTCTATGCAGACCTTCCACTTCCAGGTGGTCTTTTTGACCAGGACGACGTTGGCCAGCCATTCCGGGTAGGTGACTTCTCGGATGAGGCCTGCCGCGAGCAGCTTCTTCACCTCCACGTTGATGGCCGCGTACCTCTCTGGGTTGAAGGCTCTCCTCTTCTGGATCACGGGCCTATGTCTCGGATCGACGCTCAGGTGATGGCACATCACCGTCGGGTCGATTCTGGGCATATCCTCATGCGACCAGGCGAAGACATCTCTGTGCTCGCGGAGAAATCCCTCAAGCTCCGCTCGGGTCTCGGGACCAAGTCTCGAGCCGAGCATCACGGTCCTCTCCGGGTGCTCGGGATCCAGCTGGTAAGGAACCAGGTCTTCGACCGAGTGTGCACGGATCTCCTCCTCAGGAATCCGCGGGTCCAGGTCGCTTAGGCGGGTGATCTCCCCATTAGGGATCTCGACCTCGTCTATCGTGAAGACGGTTGCCACGATTATCGGGGCGGATGCCTTTCGGCACACTTTGTTGACCGCCTCCATGTAGCATTTCCTCGCGCCCTCCTGGTTTCCCTGGAACACGCCGACCCCACCGCTGGTAGGGAATTTCATCGCCAGGTGGTAGGTGGAGACTACCGCCTTAATCGCATTGAGGGTCGGCCTACCTAGGATAATGTTGTAGACGGATGGTCGGTCCACCACGATGAACTCTTCCATCCGAGTTACCCTTTCCAGGCCATCCCCGATTGTGACCGGGAGGCTGACCGTCCCGGCAGCACGGACACACTCTCCGGAGAACCCGTAGAGGGGAGTTTGGGCGGGCGTGAGCACAGCACCCTCTATCTTGAGTCTCACGAATGCGTCCATGAACATTATGTCAGCGGAGCTGCCATTATCGATCAGGACGCGGCGGATGACGTTGTCGGCTACTCGGATCTCGCCGACCAGCGCGTCGTTGTGGGGGTGGAGTAGTTGATCGGCCTCCTCATCCGTAAAGGTGATTGGCGCGCTGTCTTGGTGGCATATTTTGGAGATATGCTCTGCCATATTGATGTACTCCCCCCGGGCGTAACGGTGGGCCTCCCGAGCGTAACTCCTGCGGCTGCTGGCCGTGTCACCGGTAAGCCGCCCCGCCGAAAATGGTGTGGACGATGTGCTCCTGCTCCGGCTCATCGGTCCGACCAGCTGGTCTCCTGATTCTGCCGAGGAGCTTGCGTCGTCCTGCTCGGCCCAGCCTGGGTGATGACCCTCTCCACGAACTCCCGCAAGTGGCCATCGCGGATCAGCAGCTCGATCTGGTCCCTGAGCTGTATGCAATCCTTGGTGTCGTGGCCCACGTCCCTGTGGAAGTTGCAATACTTGCTTTGGTTCCTCCGCGATCCTTGCCGGAGTGGTGGAGGATCCCGGAGCAAGCCCCCGACCACTCACCTGGTGGAGGACGTGTTCGATAGTTGTCACCAGCGGGGTATATTGCTGGAACCTCCCCGCTGGCGTTCTCTGGTTGGGGCTGGGCGTAGCCCGGTTGTCCACGACCACAGCCTTCGCCCTATCTTGTCGGCTGTGGTCGGATTGGTTCTTATCCGACTTCCTTCCGGGAAGCCGGGGTGGTTCTCTGGACGAGAGTCCTCTTTCTCGGACGTACTCGTCTGCCTCGGCGTGCCTCCAGGCGATCCCCCTTAGCTGCGCGAAGGTGGGTGGCCTATCGTAGGCGAGCGTCCAGACGAGCCGTGCGTCCTTGATGCCTTCTCGGAACGCCCCCATCAAGGTGTCGTCGGTGCAGGACTCAGCCTGCACGACCGCTTTGTCGAAGCGCTCGAGGTACGTCTTCAGGGGCTCTGTCTCGCCCTGCTTGATGCTGAAAAGGTGGGATGCTCCCAGCTTCCTAGTCTTTGAGCTCAGAAAGACTGGTGCAAGGGCGTCGGCGAGCTGCTTAAAGCAGCCAATCGACCCGGGGGCCAGCCTCCGGTACCACTGGCGGGCCGGTCCGGACAGGGTCAGGCAAAGCGACTTGCACAGGGCGGCCTCATTGGCGTTCTGGATCAGCATGTGTGCCTGGTAGTTTCGATGTGCTCGTCAACGTCGGTGGAGCCGTCGTAGGGAACAATGGACGGCATCTTGAACCTAGCCGGGTACGGGGCCGCCATAATTGCTGGGGAAAATGGCGGGTCCACCGCCCCGAACTGGTCCATGCCGTACTGCTGGCCCACGAGCTGGTCGAGCTGCCGTTGGAGCTGGTCTAGCCTTGTCTGATTGTAGTCCTCGGTCTTGGCAGGCTTGTCGACTGAGCGTTCTCGGCCCAGGCGCCGATGGATCGCCGGCCTGCCGAGACGGTCAAAGACAGAAGTGGTACTCCCCCGGATGTTCACGGTATCTCTCCCGCGGTTATCCGGGTTGCCTCCAGTCGCTGCTGGACGTTCGGGCGCTCCCGAGCGGGTGTCCTGCGTGTGTCGGCTCCTGGACCGCACCCTGCTCGGCTCTGCGCCCTCTTGGGGCTGTCTGCCCAGGCTCTCTCGGTGCGACCGGTTGCTCCTGTCACCCGATGGCGGGGCATTGCGTCGTCGGCTTCCTGACCCTGGGGGCCTGCTTGGTGTGGACTCGGCCATCTCGGGCGGTTCCTCGGGGAACTGAACGACATTAGCTTCTTGGCGTCCTTCCACCAGCGTCCTGATGAGCTCTGTCAGGTTTCGGACGTTCTCGGTGAGAACCTCCGTCTGGGTGGGCCTTCGCTGCGCCCGGGCCCTTCTCGCGCGCTGGGACCTCACCGTGCCCCTCGAGCCGGAAGGCCCCGGGTTGTCGGCGTTCTGGAAATCTTGGTTGTCTTGGTCAGCCATGACTTGGGTGAACGGGCGCTCGGGGAGCGCGAGTGATGAAAAGATTGCTGGAAAGGCGCGGCGCCCTCCTTCTAGCGCCAAAATGTTGATGCCGAAAATGTCTCCGGCAACAACACCCAAAGTAACAGTCGTCCGGTCAAATCAGGCCAAACGCTCCACCGTCGATCACCTGCAAAAGGGAAGCACCTCGGGATGAGGGGGACACCGGTGTGGTGTCTGCCGTGGGCACTCCGATGCCTAAGTCAGTAATGATTCTGATGAGCGTAGGGAGAGGCAGAGATTTGGCAAGGCAAAGAATGACCGTACCTGAATGTGTGTGTTTTCCTCTATTTATAGGCGTCTAACCCGGACTCGGGTGCTCGGGGCGACCCGGTCGGGTCGGCTACCTAGGGCGCCCGGCAGGGGGCCTAGGGTTGTAGGCCTGCAGGGGCTACTGGCTCAATGGGCGTGTGCCACGTGGGGTTTGACTCCGAGTGGGGGACAGAAGGGTGTCCGCCGACGGCGCCTGCAGGGGCAGGTTCGGTGTCAGAGTAGGTGGTGGCGGGTGGCGAAGTGATGTTCTGCAGGAGTAGGTGGGCGGCGACTGTAACAGATGGGTGCCAGGGCAGGTACAGCGTCAGCTGAGGTGACCGTGGGCCCAGATGACCCTAGCAAACCCGGAGGCAGCCGATACGATGGTTATCCCGAGAACGTCGTTGTCCGCGTACACAGCCAGCTCTTGCGCGGTCAAAGGACCTTGTCGGCCAGTGCCTTGGTCTGCCGACCATCTGAGACGGTAAGTGTATCTCCGAGAAGGTGGGAAGATCGAGAGAAGTGGTCGGCGGGTGGTACATTGTGGTCGGAACAGAAACCGACATCATCAAACACTTTTCAGCTAGCTCAACAGATGTGAAAAGAGAATGATTTAGATAGGAAATCCCATATTTGGATCTAAGAGTATTTTGGTTTCTTTTTCATAAATGAAAACGTATTCTGTATATTTTATACCATTATAGAAATAATTATGAACTTGCTGCCCAACAAAAAGAAAAAGACACGCTTTTCTTCAACAACATAATGAAAATCAAGCTATAATTACTAGCAATATATAAGAGCTAGATCTCCACTTTATTCACTAGTATTGGAGTAGTACAATTAAACGCAAAACAACATCATCATATATATATATATATATATAAATATATATTTCATTAAGAGATATATATGATGTTGTTCGACCAGAAATATATTACCCCCATTTTCTTAATTATTACATACAAGGACTCATACTTCATGGAACTTTATATTATTAGCTCTCTCAAACACAACAGGAAAAGAACCGGTAAAAGAAAAACCAGAACCATCCCCAACCAACGCAAACAGTCTCTGGCCATTCTCAAACAGCAAACCAACAGACCCACATATGAAGAAACAAGTGGGACATAACTCAGCCGGGCACCACTCTAGCGTGTAGATATTATCAAACTCCTGGAACGTGCTGATGTAGAAATAGTTGTCGAATCCCGGGGCGGCGGCGGCGACGTCTCCGGTACCGATCAATCTCCTCCCGCTCACGGCATCGAAACCGCCAACCTTCCACGTCGTGGACTGCACGCAGGACGTGGCGCCGGAGAAGGCGACCTTGAAGTTCTTGAGTTTTCTCACCACATTATCTCCCTCGACATACGGTATTCCATCCGCCGTGACGTTGCGCTGTCACCGGTATTCCATCCGCCGTGACGTTGCGCTGCCCGACGTAGAACGGGCAGGAGCCGTCCCGGTCGATCAGGGTGAAAGGGCCGCCACTCTCGGAGGCGGCGGGGTAGATGAAGTACTCCACGCCGCGTCGAAGAGGCTTACCGGTGGTGTCGAGCGCCGGAGCGTTGGAATCGTCGTGCCGGGCTGTGGCTGCGAATTTGGCTGCCATGACAGTTAGCCATATGCAGCTCAGGCTTTGTCCGATTAACTTCATGTTTAGGTTTAGTGTTTTCAGTACGTAAATACACTGGTTTAGTGACACATTAAAAAGATATCGTCATAATATTTATAGCAGAGTACAAAGTCAAAATTTTTTTTAAAAAAAATTCCTTATCCAATTTGGCTAATTATTTAAGATTTGAAATACAACTTAAGGTGGGGCGGACTATGGTGGCCGACTCATTTTTGTTTTGTTTTGTTTTTTTTTGTTTTTTCTAAAAAATAAACAAAAATTTTAATAATCTAATAGTTAGACTATAAAAAATTTAGTTCCAATCGGTGATACCAAAAAAAAAAAAAGATTTCTTCATAAAATTTATATAGCAAACAGTTCAAGTCAATTTTTGTTAACCATATTCAATTGAGCTAATTATTTAGTGCCGTAAAAGATTTGAATTACAACTTAAGGTGGGGACGGACAATGCTGGCGAACTCATTTTTGTTTTGTTTTGTTTTTGTTTTGTTTTGTGTTTTTTTTTTTCCTTAAAAAAGTCAATAAAAATTTTAATTAATTTTTTAATAATCTAACAATTACAATCAAAAAAATTAAGTTCCAATCGGTGAACCAATACAAGCTTAATCTTTTCTCTTAATTTGCATTCTTATTTTGTCGTGTTTCTTTTAAGTCTTTGTAACCTTTTTTTCCCTTTTCTTTTTAATAAAGTTTGATTATTAGAAAAGGAAATACAACTAAGAAAAACAGTCGACTTTAGGAAAAGGAGTGGCTGATTAAGAATGGCTGCGAATTGTGAGATGGATGGTTTTGTAGCGTATAAATTATTTGCAGACTAAACCTTTTGGCTCCAACTTTAACGTTGTAATCATGTGGGGCTTAATGTGGTGTACTAAAATGTACTATGTAGACGTGAAACAATAAAAGTGCTTCCAACCCACCGTTTTATAATTAACATCTTTTTTCTTTTCGTTGGACCATATCTCAAATTTATTAAAAGAAAAACGAAGATATAAAATTTTGTCACTAACATCTTTTTTCCTTTTATTTCACTATATCTCAATTTATTAAACGAAAAAAGGGAAGAATATGAAAACAGAAACGAAGAAATTCATAATCCAACTAAAGGCAAACCAGAGAAGAAATGAAAGTAAATAACAGCCTTTCAATTGTAAGATGTTGAACATTTAAGATTGTTGATGGTACAACAAGAAAAAACCACGTTTGAAATATTGTGGTTTGTAGTTGTCAATGTGGTGCTTTAGAAATCACCTATATTTCTTCAGTTCAAAAACAACTAAAATTGGGCCATATTAGGGTCAATTGTAAGATCTTAGACGTAGGTGTTGTTTGGAATTTTAAAACTACTAAATATTTATCTTTCTTTTTTTTTTTTCCTTTAAATTTTCATGAATATACAAATTTTAGAAGTCCATAACTTTTTTATTGCAAGTCGAAATGAGATATTTGAAGAAACAAAAAAACAAAACAAAAAATCTCAGAATAATGAGAGTAACAAAATAAGATTGGTATTGCATATTTTTCTTTTCGAACACATTTTAAATTTTACTAAATTTTCTATTTCACAATTTATTTTCAATTCACACTTCAGTCAAACATACATAACAATTCTAACCTACAAAACACTCCAACTATTATTCCAACATTCCTGTTGTGTCAAAACACAATTTTTTATTAAAAAGAAACAAATTTAAGATATTCATTTACCCTATATTTCAAGAAAAAATATTTTCAAACAGGAAATTTCTCGGGCACTGATCAGAGTCATGCTCATGATGAAGGCTCTACATCTTTTTCTTCTTTTCATAGGCAAAGAATTTTCAAGGAAAAATATCAATAAGAAAGAAAGATGTATCTACAACCTAATCCTTAAAAGATGTAGAAAAGAAGGGCTCTCTGCCTCTACAACTCTTTCATCTTATACGCATCTTAAATACCGATAGAATAAGACCAACGTATTTATTTAGAATTTATTTATTTTTATGGTTATATATATATATAGTGTCACTCTCTTGTTGGGCACCCCGATTTTTTCTAGACGAGAAATGGCCGCCTCCTTTGGGGCCGTTGGATGTGAAATCTCTCTCTCTCTCTCTATCTATCTCTCTAAAGGGAAGAGCATGGAAGATTAATCGATTTGAGAGTTGGCCCAACTAAAATTATGCAAAAGAATACAACTATTCGAAGTGATCAAAATATCCAAAAGCCTTTGCAGTTAACATACTCGTGCAAAAATTAGCAAGCAAAGGCTGCGAATTTCAATAAAAATTGTTGCCTTTATACACTAAATTTGCTCCTCAAAAAATTCTCTACAAATAAGGTAGGCCTCAAAATCATCATGTCGCTAAGTTACCTCTTAGGCAGATTGTATACGACACTGGATTCAGGAAAACATTTGGAAAATAAACTACCTGAAAAAGCTGGAGACGAGTCTTTCTTCTAGTAGCTTTAAATGCTTTGTCATGTGCTGTAACAGTCCTTTCCTGCTTGCTCTCATGCTTCTTGTTAAGTTCATATCACCGCGGAGCGTTGGCACGGGCCGAGAGTGCCAAATCAACTTCCACCTAAAAGATTAAAAAAAATGGTATGTAATAGCATACACATCACAGTGATGCAAGAGCCAGACACCTTAAAAGACATTCCAACAACATAAAGAGAGGCTATAAGCACGATGAAAAAATAAAAAGCATGACGATCGAAATATAGAAAACAAGCCAATTAGACCGAAGTCTTATATGTTTATCAGCCTCCACTTCTATAATTACAAGCTTACGATATTAAAAAGCAAATCCTTCATCACTTACTAATCACTTAAAAAAAAAAAAAAAAGCAAATCCCTAATCAATTAAAAAAGCAGATCCCTCAAAAAAAAAAAAAAAAAAAAAAAAAAAGAAAGAAAGAAAGAAATCCTTCATTTCCTCATCCCTAATCACTTACTAGCAAAGACATGCTAGCAGGTGTGTACAATAAATGCCCTAGATCTTGTAAAAGTAAAATTTATAAATATCATGAGAGGAAAGAGTAAATATATGATGTAATTCTATACTATTGATCTAAGCCACCGAAAATAGTGAACTAGACGCTAAAAGGCACTTTATCCACCAGAATTGTCTTTTCATCATCATCTATTTCATCAAGATTGTTGCTCAAAAGCAATGTCATAATCATCTCCAACTAAGCTCTAACTTCATATCTCTCTTTTTCCCTATGAAACTCAAACTTTAAAAATTTATAACTCTAAACCAAACAAGACCGGTATTACCTATTAAAGTTTGAATACATTTTAAGTTTTTTTAACAATTTAAATATCATAATTTATTTTTATTCATTCATGTTTCAAACATTACATTTTCCAAATATACACTGCAACAAATAGCAGCTTGTACGAAGACATTAAGTCGTTCCAGAAGGTCAATAGTTGTTGCAAATAGTGTTTTTCGCACACATGTTGTTGCAAAAACCCAGATGTAGATAGTTTATTTGTGATGACAGTTCATTGTGGCAAATGTATTAGCGGCAACAATCATCGCTAATTAGCCGTCACAATTAATTTGTCGGATTTCTATTGAAGATGATGTGGCATCAGCTATTTCCTATGACAATTGTTGAAAAATGTTGTCACAAATAGTAGTTAAGGTAATATATGGACAGTTTTATTTGCAACGAAATTTTGAGATTTGGTTGTCGTAAATAATGATTTATGGCATATTATTTTCGATCGATGACTTATTGTCGTCATAAATACTGTTTTTCTTTAACATTTAATGATGAAAGATTTAATAAATTTAACGTATATTAAAAATCAAATTTGAAATAAACATAATGTGACTAATCAAATTATCAAAATTTAACATGAAAGTAAAGTTCAAAAATAAAAGTAATAATAGCTTGTATCATTGATAAAATAAAACACAACAAGCATAATGTTTACAACAACTTGTGACAATTTTTGCGACGACATTTACTGTTAAAAAGAAATGAAAAGAAGCACCTTGCCTTGTTGCTCTTTCGTGTGGAGTGAAGGAACCCAGGTCTCTTTGCTAGGGCCATTTTTTCGGAGTTATATTTAAGAAATTAAATCAAATAAAAAAAAAAACAATCGGGTGACAAAATCGTCCCAAATCAGTAATGGCGAGTGGAAGATTCATTTTTATATTCAATGGATGAATGACATTGGAGACTTTGTTAATGTTGATCCAACAACTCCAAAAGTATTAGGGTCCGTTAGGTGAATGAGTTTAAGTTGGAAATTTTAAGTTTTAATAGTAATTTTTGTTGACTTTTCAGAAAAGATAAAATTTTTTTTCAGAAAAAGATAAAAACTGATATGAAAATTTTAGTTTGAGATTGAATATCAAACGGAGTCTTAATCATGTAGTTGAGCTCGTATATCTGGAGGACAACTAGTGCGTGGCTTGGTATGAGAGAAAAACAGTAAGAGAATTTTGTTTTATACGTCTATCGATCCTAGAATAGTCTTAATCAAATTATCATTGATAAAATAAAACACAGCAAACATAAATGTTTACAACGACTTTTTGCCACAAGTCGTCGTAATTTTTGCGACGACATTTACTAATAGAAACAAAAAAATTGAAAGAGTAGCACCTTACAATGGTTGCTCCTTTTATGTGGAGTGCAGGAACACGTCTTTTGATAGGGTCATTGATTTGGAGTATTTTAAGATACTAAATAAGATTCAAAAAAAAAAAAAAAAACAAGTGATGATATCAATGCAAATCAGTGACGGCGAGTGTAATCTTCATTTTTTTATTCAACAGATGAGCAATACCGGATACTTTGTTAACGTTGATCCTGTAACTCCAAAAATATTAATCATGCAGTTGAGCTCGTATATCTGGAGGACGATCAAAGCGCGGCTTGGTATGAGGGGAGAACAATTAGAGAAGTATGTTTTATACATATATTGAGCCTAGAATCATCTTAATGGAATGAGAGAGAGAGCACTTCGGGATCTTCCTCTACTCAAGGATTTCGAGCCACCCAAGGATTTCGAGACTAGTATCGCCATGTATGACATTGAGGAGGAGGAGGCGTCACTGGCTCTATCGGCGTCACTTGATCCGCCAGTAAACGTAAATACTCGAGAGATTTTGGATCTACTGATGGGCCTCCCAATATTCTGGAATGTCTGCCGGATGGATGTCCCAACATTCCTGATCGTCGCTTTCATCGGATTTGTTGGGTGCGCTTCCAAACATTGTCGCCGGTCATTGATTTGAATGTCTTGCGAATCGTGGTCGAGCCGATGGTGGTGTCATATTATTTATGATGACTTATTATTGTCCTCGCAAATACCTTTTTTTTAACATTTAATAATAAAACAATTAATAAATTAATGTAACTTAATAAACCAATATAACTAATTAAATTATCAAATTTAAGATGAAATTAAAGTTGAAAAATAAAAGCAATAATAGCTTGTATCATTGATAAAATAAAACCATAATAAACATAATGTTTGCAACGACTTGTTGCAATTTTTGCAACGAAATTATATATATATATATATATATATATAAGGAAAGTTATTTGCTTCAACTATTTGTTGTAAATATCCTATTATTGGCCACATTTTGTCTTTAAAGCTATAGATTGTAGTAGTGACATGTACTCATTTTTTTTTTCAGACAAAAAAAAAAATAATAAAAATAAAGTTCAATCCCAATTTATTATACAAATGGACCCAAACATAACTGTTTATTGGCTTAAAATTTTTTTGTTAACAATGGCTCGCTCAAAAATAGTTTGTATTTTATTGGAGTCCTAAAATCCCTGCTGTACATGTCATATTCTTTTTCAAAATAATCGATTTAGGAGTTTTTTAGCACCTTTCTCTCTCAACCACTTTCATTTCTGTTTTCATTGTACTTCCCCTTCTCACTTGTCTCTCCCTTTCTGTTTCCCCACACCACCATGTCGGCGATAATATCTGAGCTTGTTTTACAAGAGAACGACAATGGTGAAGGTTGGTTTTCTTGGCCTGATGAAGTATCTGCTACACTCTCAAATAGCCAGAGTTAGACTGGAGTTTCTCGAAAGATAAGCATCTTACGGTTGTTGCTCTTTCCAGCCAACCGAGGATTTCGAGACTGGTACCGCCGGGGATGATGTTGAGGAGAAGAGGTGTCATTGGTTCTGTCGGCATCACTTGATCCGCTAGTAAACGTTAACACCCAGGAGATTTTGGATCTGCTTATTAGGCCTCCCAATATTCTGGATCGTCTGCCGGGTGGGTCTACCAACATTCCCGATCATCTTGATTCACCAGATTTGTAGAGTGATGCCCTAACATTCCTGATTATTTTGATCTTCTACAAAATAAGGCCGGTATGTTTGATAGGGAGGAGAGAAAATAAGAAGAAGAAAGTAGTAAATCATATAGGTAACGGAAATGGAGAATGTTGGAGGTTCTTTCTTTACTATTATTTGGTATGAAATCCTTTCCATCTATCTCTACCTTGGAAGATCAAAATTCAGATATTTTGAAGGATTAGCTGTTCCTAAATTAATCATTTCCTTTTTTTTTTTCTTTTTTTTTTCATTTCAAACAACCATGAAGCGTGAGTCTAATATTTATCATGCCATGCCAGATAAAAAGAATTTCACCCATAATTATGTATGGATCATGTATATAGATAGCCAAATTACGACCTTGCTTTAAAAAAAAAAATCTAAAAATAAACTTATTTGTAAAATGAAAAAAATAAAATAAAATTTGACCATGATATGCTGAGAAAAATAGTCTTAAATATAATTTAAAAAAAAAAAGTAGATTTCGTCCTAAAAAATAGTCAAAACAAAAATTTAAAAATCTCTAAGAACATTCGCTTTTTACTTTTGCATATTTTAAAATTATTTTTCATGAATACCTTTTTATTTTTTGTTATTGATTTTTCTTATTTGCTGTGCAATATCTATTATCTATAACATTATATAGAAGTTGCAAAACGAGTTACATTTTTTGCATTTCAACTTTTCAATCCAATGGTTCAAACTATTCTTTCTTCACTCTTTTTATAACTAATGGAATATATATAAATCCACTTGGTTATTCTATGTTCTCACACTTGCTCACATCTCACTCTTATACCAATTTATTTTTGTCTTTTAACTTTTTCTATGCCTTGGACATCAACAATATATACGCACACATACAAGATGTTTCCGTGTAATTCTAGAATCAACCAAATGATATAGGCCCCACAACCTATTATACAGGTCGATAAGAAATATCTTCAAAACTTTTTAAAGGAAAAGAAATTGACAAAATAAATAAACATAAAGATTTAAAAAAATCTTAAGCCCAAGAAATCAGTAAAGATTGTCAAATTGCTCCTCACTCTCTACGATTAATCAACATCCAAGAGTATATGAGATATTCATTTGAGTCATTTTCTACAATATTTCACAACATTTACATTTTTGTTTTAAACGAAGCATATTGCTGATAAAATAAATCATCACAATATCTTGAAAGGTCTACTTGTATTTTAAGAGTGTCATCTATTTGTTTTCTTTTTTCATTCTTTCTCTCTTTTTTTGTTTTTTTTCCTATGGCCTACAAAATGTCAAACTCGAATTAATTAGTATTTTTACTGCAATGAAACCCTCAATGCATGTGATTCACCCGGATTAAAAAAAAAACATCGCTATTACATTTCTTTTTTATTTTGACTATTCTCACACTTTATATCATGCATTTATTTTTTTTGACTTTTGTCATGCCTTGTACATATACTACGCATTTAAAAATGCTTAAATCTCTACATGAATTATCTCTACCATTTTATACTTGTATTCGAAATTTTCTAAAGTAATTGTAAATTTTATTAACATATATTCTCTTACTAATTTTTCCAGCAAAAAAAAAAAAAAAAAAAAAAAATCTCTTACTACTTTTTTATCCCTTCATTATCTGATTTAGAGATAAAAACCAAGGCATTTACCAAAAGTAAACAAGTGCCGTAGGCACTGCTACAATCTAGTCTATTATAGAAGGGAAGATAACGTCCAAGCATTTTTGGACTTCAACCACAAAAGGACAAAAAAAATATTGTTCTTCTAACTTTTTTGCCACGTGCCAATATTTCAATAATGCTAGCTTTTTTTTTTTCCTTTTTTTTTCTATTTTTTCGTACATGCTTTATATTTTCTTCTTTTTATTAAAATACATTGATTTTTTTTTCCTTTTTTCCCTTTTCTACTTTTTTTTCTTAAATATCTTTTTACTTGAATATTTTTTCTACAACTGGATTTTTTTTTTAAGTATGATTGTATTAAGTACTCTTTTAAAAGTCTCGATAAATTTTTTTTCTTCTCAAATATGCCCTTCAAAAATTACTATTTAAGTACTTTCACAAAAAATGGAATTGCACTTTCCCTTAAAAATACAATTATTCTTTGACAAGGGGAAATAGCTCTTAGTTTTTTTGTTATTCTACTGTTTGCGTGTTTTTTTCTTTTATGTATTCTTTTTTTTTTTTGGCAAATTTTAAATTACTATATAATTATTTCTTCAAAAACATATATTTTGATTTCAAACCGGAAGTTTATAATGATGAATGACTATATAAGAAAACACACCTTTTTTCTTATTATTTGCTCTTTATTTTCCTAAAAATTTTAACTTACATATAATTATTAAAAAAATATATTTGACTTGAAACATTATTAATAATGCATAATAACTTAAGGTATCTTTTTTAATAAAAACATGCCAAAAAAAAAAACCATATATTAATGGGGACGTGCCTCCTTCAATCTAGTTATAATAATATGGTCCATCTGTTGTGA
Organism: Ficus erecta; assembly: GCA_008635985.1. Taxonomy (NCBI): domain Eukaryota; kingdom Viridiplantae; phylum Streptophyta; class Magnoliopsida; order Rosales; family Moraceae; genus Ficus; species Ficus erecta. The sequence continues at coordinate 197,334 of BKCH01000047.1, forward strand.
AATAATATTTTGTACATATATATAGATTGTTTTTGCTTAATGACACGGTCAATATATATGAAAGTGATTTGAAAGCGATTAAATCTGAAATATATTATTTGACATTCTTCTGTAAAGCAATAAAGTTATTGTCATATTGACCATGATCATACTGTTATTGATGAAGATAATTTTATATAATGGTAAGATCTTTATAGTATAGACATCATGTGACGATATATAATCGTTAAAGTGATATGGTCATTATCGTAATGACCATAATGTCAAACATAAGCAAGTAACAGGGCAAAGGAAAAAAAAAAAAAAAGATAAACCTAGTTATATGAAAAAAAAAAAAAAACAAAAAGAATATGGTTTCAAATTTTTAATGATGAATTGAACGTGTTTGAAGAAAAATAGGTGAAAAAATAAAAAATAACCGCAAACCTCAAAATTTCAAATCAATTTAAAAAGGAACAAAGTGTTTGCATGAAATAATTAAGGGATTTAGTTTAATTCCTTAAAAAAATCAGAGCATCAAAAGGTGAAAAAAAGTGCATTAATAATGTGAATATATGTTTTCTTTTCAAAATTAAAAAAAAAAGAAAAGAAAAATCTAAAAAAAAATATCAGAAAACATAAATTGTGGAAGGATAATTGTGGTATGAAAAAACCTTCGATTTCAAATTCGTTTAAGTTTGTAAATAAGTTGATTTGTAGACATTTTTTTTAAAATAATGTTTAAAAATGGACATTTTGTGTAAATACTTCAATTGGATATGGGTGGGTTTTGGTGCGATTAAATTTCGGGTTCCACTTTTGAAGGAGTAAATTTCATGGCTGAAGCACACAAGTATTCGTGACCCGAACCGATAATCCTCCATTTTGTGCAATTTTGTTTTAAGCTCCAAGGTTTTCTAGAAGGTCGTTCCCGTTTTGAGTGAACCAATTTTCCTATCAAGTATCCTATTAACATTGAGTCACCCATTATGATAGAAAGATTCACAAATTCGGAATGCCATATATTCTTCTTTCTAGGCATCGGTTTCACAAAATTAATTTGATCGATAAAAATCGCCGTATGATTGGTATTTTTGTGGGAGATCCTCTAGAATAGAAGGCTAACCTAACGTAGGATTATGGTTGAACAAATTTGGCACAAGACGTACATTTGCGGTCTAAATGGCAACAATAAAACGGACAATTTAAGACGTGTAAATGATAAACAAATGAAAATTCTTGTAATGTGCTTTTGGAAAATTATTATGCAAATTATTCAAATATTCTGACGATGAACTATAATCTCTAGTGTTGAGACCAGACTTTGTCTCCCTGTACTGGGTCATCACAATCGCTGGATCAACGAACGACATACAATGAACCATGACTGATCAAGTGTTCTCGAACATTTGGGCTCTGCCCAACGAATGATTATCACTCGCAAGAAAAGTGACGAATGACGAATGATTATCCTCGACCATTTAGTCTCAGTTCTCTTAAGGCCCGTTAATTTACCAAGTATAGATTGGGTGGGCACTTGGCCCAACAAAATGAACGATGAATGATGCTCAACCATTGTTGGTCATTTTGGATGATCGGTTTGTCGTTCATTGCTTATATTTAACGAACAACGAATGGTGAGAAATCAATGTCCATAACTGCTAGATACACGATCAATCAAGGCATTTTGGCCCACATTCTTGCACACGTATTCCGAATTACTCGGGGTAATGGGGAACCGCCCACTACTGTCCTAAAAACTCAGACCCATGATTTCTCCTCCATAAATAGAGGAAGACTACTCACATTTGAGGATCCCTTTTTCTAAAAAAAAAAAAAAAAGCCCTTTTGCTTATTGTTATTCTGCCGGATTATATCCAGAGATTGTAAAATTTTGTACAAAGAAACCCATATATAGTGAAGCCAAACTCAAAGGACGTAGCACGATATTCCGGCAAACCTCTTTAAATTCCGGTGTATGTTGATATCTTTTACTACTTTCAGTTTTTATTTATCCATTTCGTTTTCTAATTACGATTGTTCAGTGATATTCATATGTGATGTCCAATGACCCCAATAATTTATGTATGTTAATTTTCTTATGATCTAATCCTGGTTGAAATTTGACTGTAGATTCCTAACATCTACATCTAGAAGGATAAATCAGTTGATAATTATTATCTTAATGCTTGTAATAAAAAGAATTTTAAAGTTAAAAAAAAAAACCATATTGTGTTCTTTTAATTTACTTCTTTTATACCGTTTTCATATTTTGTTGAGTTCCCCTTCAGTTATTTTGATTTAGGTCTTTGTAAGACTTTTTTTTTTCCTTTTCTTTTTAATAAACTTCTTAAAAAAAAAAAAAAAAAAAAAAAACTAAGGAACGTAGCCAACTTTTGGAAAAGGAGTGGCTGACTAAGAGTGGCTGCGAAAGGTGAGAACTGGGATGGTTGGTGGCATATAAATTGTGTGCAAACGAAAGCTTTTGGCTCCAACTTTAACGTTGTGATCATGTGGGGGCTCAATGAGGAGTACTAAATGTACTATAGAGACGAGACCCCAAAAAAGTACTCATAACCCACACATGTTTTTTTTCGTTTCGTTTGACAATATCGCTCAAGAACTAGACTCAAGGGATTGTGCCCACCACTGTTCAAGACAGGAAGGTGGGACGCTTGCTAAACACCGCGCTTTTTTTCTCTGTCTCCATCTCGTCCCTATTATTATTCTTTCTGTGTTCTGTCACAAGCACGACTCCTATGCCCTTCAATTTCCCAAAATACTATTATTTTCTCATAACTCTCTTTTTCTCTTGAGAGGTCAAAAAAATTTTATTTCAAGGGATTTACTTAAATTTGTTGTTTGGAAAAGAGAACTTATTCAAACCCCGAGTCCACACCTCTTTCGTTGAAGATTGTATGGTTAGGCCTCTTCGTTAAGACAAAACTGATGGATTTTTTTTAAGAACCAACCCTAATTTACAAATATTTTTAGAATCTTCTTCTTCTGAAATGACACCATTTTGCTCGAAGTTGTCTGGAGTTTGAGTCCATGACAATGAGCCAAATAGAGCCGTATGGCGAAATTTTTGGAAGGATAAAAAAAAAAAAACTTATCTCACTAGGATTTCTCCCTCTTTCGGAGATTTTCAGCGATGAACAATACCCATGGCAATTTTTTACAAGGAAAAAAAAGAAAAAAGAAAAAAGAAAGGTGTCATGATAAATTCTAAACTAACCACTTGATAAAATCCTTTGTCGTTTGGAAGTTTTTATTTTATTTTTTAAATTGTGATGACAAATTCTAAAAACTAAACACTTGACAAAATGCTTTGTCGTTTGAAAGGTTTGAACTAACTTTCCCTCCAAGAATTTCTTTCCGCAACATTTGATCCTATTTCAACGTTGTTGGGCCCTTTTCTCACTGCCAATGTGATCCAATGCACCTAATTGCGTAACCCATCGATGGGAAAAGCAGCTGTATCCCATGTTAGAACTGCCTAAAATTTTATAATTGACATCTTTTTATTTTATTTGACATTATCTCAGATTAATTAAAAGAAAAAGAAAAAAAAATGAAAACATAAACAAAGAAATTCGTAATCCAACTTAAGGACAAACCACGGAAAAAAATTATTGAAAACAATATCTATAAAAAAAAAAAAAAAAATCTTTCAATTGTAAGATTTCCCTGCCGACATTTAGGATTATTGATGGAACACCAAGAAAAAAAGATCACGTTTGAAATATTGTTGTTTGATGTTGTCAATGTCGCGCTTTAGAAATCACTGATATTTCTTTATAAGTTCAAAAACAACTTAAACTACACCATGTTATGGTCAATCGCAAGATTTTAGACGTAGCCTCGTACGTAACACATTTCTTGTCTTAATTTCTAGTGCAGCCTAATCCTTCTAGCAAAAAAAAAAAAAAAAAAAAAAAAAAAAAAAAAGACACACACACACACACAACCTCATCCATAAAAGATGTTGAAAAGAAGGGCTCTACTACTCTTTCATCTTTCGTGTCATAATTTCTTGAGAAGACCTACATCTCAATACGAAAATTTGAAACCATTATTTTATTTTATTTTTATTTTTTTCGTTTTGGGTTCTACGTTTACGTAAATACATTCATTAGTTTATATATAAAAATATATAGGTATTTGTATATTAGTAAAGGGAAATTTTGGTTGGTGGCATTTTTTTAACTACTCCTTTAAATAAATAGCATAATTTTTCGTTTTTATCCTTATATATGGGGATTGATTATGGTTAATTAGTGATTGATCAATATTAATATTTATATTTTACTGATTCATTATGATTAATCACTGATTTATATTGGTCAATTATTGATTGATTATGATCAATCACTGTTTATTGATCATTTTTATTAAATAAAAAATGGTCATTGTAGATGCTGGGAATCTACTGTCAAATTTTAACAGGGGTTAGTAAATAATGATAAAAACGTTAATTGGGATTCTTGGACATCGTTTATGAAAATCACAAAGTAATCATAAATACGAAATAAACCAAATCAGAAAATGAAAGAAGTGAAAATAACAACACCGATATTTATAGAGGTTCACCGGAAATGTGCTAAGTCCTCTTAAGTATGCTGATTTTTCGGTATATTTGAATATTTAGAATACAGTGGTTTTCAGTTTCTGGACGTAATTTGACAGTATAACAGTAAGTAAAAAATGAAAGAAAAAAGGATCCCCTTCAAGAGGGGGGGTCTTCCTTTATTTATAGAGAAAAAATAGTGGGTCAGAGCCCACGGATAGTAGTGAGCGGTCCTCTCACTAGGGATGATTCGAAATACGTATAAGAATGTGGGTCTTGATGCCACGATTGTTCATGGGTTTGACAGTTATTGAAGTGGATTTGATATGACGTTATAATCAATCGTGGGCTTGACGGTTATTGGGATTAGTCCTTATTTGTAGTATTCATCAAGTATGAACGACGAACGATGAAACAGTCAGTCAAGAAGGCTAAGGGTTATGCATCGTTCATGGCTTACTTCATTGGCACAAATGTTCACCCGGTCCATGCGTGAACTGACGGGACTAAAGGAAACAATATCGCTTGATTACGAATGATCATCATTTGCCTTCAAACCAAGTTGAGGTTATTCATTGGGCCCAGCCCAAATGCTCGAAAATGCCAAATAGACTGTAATCTGGATTTCATCGTTCGCTTGATAAACCGTTGAAGACTAACGGTGTTATGGGGAGACGGAGTCTGACCCCAACAGTCATTTGCCTAAATGAGTGTTTAAAAATATTTTCCTTTTCACCTGATTTTTCATTTTATTTTTTCTGGTTTTTACTATCGTGCGTTAGTGATTTACTATTAAACCAGACGGATGGATCTATAATTGATAGACCAATGGTATATTGTTACTAGACTAGTGTATTATTGTTTTATATTCGTTAATCACCAACCGAATCACTCAATCTATTAATGATGAACTATCAAGTAGTCTATCATCACAACATTAAAAAAAAAAAATTGGAAGAAAATTTTTTGCTAACTGAATAAACTTATTACATTTATTAAAAAAATCACTAAAAAAAAAAAAAAAAAAAAACTCTTTCCCAACAAAACCAGAAAAGTAAATGGCTATTGAGTCATATTTGAAACCTTCACGACACTTAATAACTCATTTAATTGATAACACGAATTGACTTTTATTCCCATTGCCACGTGTCATCTCTAGAACGATCCTCACCCACCCTACCGTATCCTATTATTACTATATACTAAAGGAGAAGGTGATTTTACTGTTTTTTCTACAGTAAATCACAGTGTTCTCCTTCTTTTTTTTTTTTTTTTTTGTTTTCGCAGTTCGTGCTACAGTAATGCACAGCCCAGGACAGTGTATTTACGGTTTTTGCCCTTCTGCTCCTCTAATACGGGCACAGTGAATGGGCGATTTTGCCCTCAAAACTCTCTTTCTCTCTTCTCTTTTCTTTGCACCGCCCATTATGTGTTCCAACTTTCGCTCTCTAATTTTTGGGTTTTCCCTTTCTCTCTCTACCGTTCCCTCTCTCTGTCTCTCCTTCTTCCAACTTCTTTTGGTTCTTCCTCTCTCTCTACTGCTCTACATCTCTCTCTTTTCTTCTTCTTTGAATTTTTGAGTTCCAAATCCTATTTTCCCTTTTCTCTTCTTCCTTTCATTGCCGATTAAAAATACCACCAAAACCAGATAAGCAAAGAGAGGGAGGGAGAGGGGAGTGAAAGGGAGTTGCCGAAGGGGGAGGGGAGAGAGATAGAGCCCGCCGAGCCTTTCCCCCCCGGCCGCCGCGTCTCGATCTGGGTCTCCCTCGCGTCTCTTCTGGCACCGGCAAGCTCTCGCTGGCCGCCCCCGGCGGCGTCTCGATCTGGGTCCCCACGGGCGTCTCGATGCCGACGAGCTCTGGCCCCCCATCTCACGCCGTGGAGTCTCGATCTCGGTCCCCACCCCCCCCAAACCCCGCGACAGCTTCTTGATCTGGGTCTTCCCCTCCGGCGGTCTTTCGGCCCCCCAACCACCCCCCCTCCCCGTTTCTCGATTTGGGAGCCGCCGCCGAGCTCGGACCCCACCCACCGACCTCAAAATCCAGTTCTCAGCCCCGACGGAACCAACCCCCCTTTCCCCAAACCGAATCTTTTGGGTTTTTTTTTTTTTTTTTGATTCGTGCAAGTGCAGGTTTTAATTTGTTGTTGTGTGCTTTGATTTTTTCCTTCCTTTTTTTTCCCTATTATCCGGGGAGTTTTTTTTAAAAAAAATATATTGTTGTAATATTTAAATTTATAATAAGAATTTATGTATTTAAATCGTTTTATGATTATAAATTATTGTAATTTTAATTGTCTGGTTTAAATTTTTTTATTATGTAATTCCATACTTTTTATTTGTAATGATAAATATTTTTTCCCTGAATAATATTTAATGGTTAATTAGTATAACTTAATTTATTCATTATTTGATTTAGTTAATGCGAGTTTTTATTAAAGAGAATGAATATGTCAAAAAAAATGGAGGTGTCCAAAAAAAAAAAAAAGTAGCAGTACTTAAAAATTTAGTGAATTAGGTTTTTTTATTAATGTATATTAAATTTTTTATTGAGTATAAATTTTTATTTTATTTAAGAACATAACTAAACATAATTTATTGATTATTTAATTAAATAAATCTAAGTTCTCATAAAAAAAAAAAGAAAAAAGTTAAAAAATAACATTTTGATAAATTGTTATATACTAGGAATAAATAAATCTTGAGCCAAAATTGTTTTGCCATTCGTACGGAATGGTATAGTTAAAACAAATGATAAAAAGTTTGTAGTTACAAACAAATATATATTAAGAAAGTTAAAATAATTTACTTCAATTAATTTTAAATACGTAAAATAACACTACATGAGTAAAACAATATATAGAAATTACAAAATACTCAATTGAAAAAAATTTAGAGGTAAAAAAAAAAAAACATATAGAAATTACAAAGTACTCAACTCAAAAAAATTTACCGCGCCAAAAAAAAAAAGAGTTAACATAATAAAAAAAAAATTAATTTAACAAGTAAATTAATTTTTTTAATAAAACAATATCATATATACCAACGAAAAAAAACTAAGTAAATTAAACTATAAATTAAAGAGTAATATTTTAATTAATTAATTTTACGTAAAATAAAATTGCATAAAGAAAATAATATTTAGAAATTATGAAATGTTAAATTTTAAAAAAATTTACATAGAAATAAAAAAGAACTGAATTAACTTATTTAAAAATTAAATTAACATAATTAAATTATAATATCAAAAAATTAAAAGGGTAATTAAAAATTTAAATTAAAAATATCTAATGACAATTTATAAATATAAAATTATAATAAGATTGGTAGATATAAATTTTTTTCCTTCTTTTTTTTTTCTTTTTTTCCTCCCTGTGATAAGATTTTATTTTAGAAAAAATACATTTATAATAATCGTAACTAAATTATTATAGATGTTGTATATAAATATTTTTTTTAAAATTAGATTTATTAAATATGTAATATATTTTTATATTTATTTATTAAGTAGATTATTGTAAATGTTGTATATTAATATTATTCTTTAAAATTAGATTTATTAAATATCAAATATATTTTTGCATTTATTTATAAATTTAATTAGTTTTTTATATATTTTTTAACTATCTTTATTTAAGTTATTAAATTTTTTTATTAGTATTATTGTCATTTTGATTTTGTAAGATTTTAAGAAAAATTATACTAATTATAATTATAATATTTAACTTGACAATTTATTTTTATTATATAATATTTAATTTTTTATCTATTTTTTCTTTCTTTCCCGTGCAACGCACGGGTATTAGACTCGTAAATACTAAGAGTATAGAAACATCAAAACCAGCCATTAAACTAAAACGTTATTATTTGTCTAAGTTCTTCATCTAAGCCAAAAAAAAAAAAAAATATGAAGCTGAACATGAAGCTGATCGGAAAGCTGAGCTTTGTATTGCTTTTCATGGCGGTATCAGCCACGTCAGCCCAGAATTCCCCTGTGCTTGACACTTCCGGACAGCCCCTCCGGCGCGACGTCAAGTACATCATCAAGCTCGCCATCACCGACAACGGCGGGCCGTTCACCTTGATCAACCGCAATGGCTCGTGTCCACTCTACGTCGGGCAGCGGAACGTCACCGCGGACGGGATCCCGGTGACGTTTGCGCCTTTCGACGACGGAGAGAGCATGGTGAGACAGCTGAGCAGCTTCAAGGTGTCATTCTCCGGCGCCAGCACCCGCGTGCAGTCGACGACGTGGAAGGTTGAGCAGGACGAGACGGTCGACGGGCGGAGACTTATCGCCACCGGAGACGACGCCGCGGGATACTCCAACTATTTCCTCATCGACAAGTCTGGAGATTTTGATGGTGTCTACAAAATAGATTGGTGTCCGGCTGATCTTTGTCCCACTTGCAAGTTTAGGTGTGGTTCTCTTGGTTCTTTGTTTGAGAACAGGCAATTGTTGGCTGCTTTGGATGGCTCTGCTCTGCCTCTTGTCTTTGATAGAGCCTAAGCTTTGGGCTTATATATATATATATATATGAGTAGTGATATAAGCATCAATTTTAATTTAAATTTTGAGTATTAAGTCGCGTGACGATAAATTGTCATCTATTTGATTATTTTGACAATCGTTGTCATATGAATTCATTACTCAGAAGCTAGAATTGAAATTAACGTCTCTAATATTATCATATCTGTGTACATATTGGTCTTCATCATCTGATTACAATAAGTAAGAAATGGAGCTTATATATTAATAATTTTAAGGTTAAACATATGTAAAATTAACTTATTTGTAATGCAATATTGTTCTAGTGTATACTGATATATATAGCTAAAATAAAATTGTGATTTTAGCCTGCGTAGCTAGTAGTTATAGAGAAAATGGGATGACCAAATTTCGAAGATAGAAATACACTTAAATCGACCCGCGTTTTAATTGTGGAATATCCCATTCGAGAAGTTATAATATATATAGCTAGGTTTATGCAATATTCCACTAATCTTTAACCCCTTAAATCAGACGTACTTATCTGAGAAGAACTTCCACCCCCTAAAAAAAGGTTTTAAGCGGATCGTATGCATAGCGAACTGACCGTCTTTTAATTCACCTTAAGGCTGTGTTTTGTTAGGATGTTCACCTAATCTATCAATCGGCCACTTGATCCTATTTCATCCATTAAATTGGATTGGATTAAATTAGAAGACCAATGGATTAAGAATTATCGTAATACAAAGGTTACGGATTGGATTAGAGAAATCCGATGCTTACCAAATATTGGACTGGATCTGAACAAGATTGGGAGTATAACGGATTTGAATTGAGAGCCCGTTTGGGGTGCTATCTGCATATGGTACTTTACTATATGGGTTTCAAAATCTCAACTCTAAATCAAACTTTCAATCTCTTCCATTTTCAAAAAACTCAAACTTTAAAACTCCATAACTTTTTTATTTCAAATCGAAATAAGATAATTTTTATGTCAAAATGCTTATGTCGATGAGACGAACAAGACTAGATCAATTTTGCATTTTTCCCAACACATTTCAAATTTTTGCGAAATTTTCTATATCACATAACTTTTTTAAAAGTTTTCCCCCCCAAATACACAATTTCAATGCAACTTTCAAAATATCATCTCTAGATGTCCCTCCAAACAGGCCCTTATTCAATTTAAAAGTTATGGATTGGATTATAGATTGATCTCCAATCAAATATGATTTTCCAATCAATTATTTTTTTAGTATGATAATTTATTATGGATCGAATATGATATTTGACAAGTTTAGCAACCATTTTAATAATCTTCATAAAAATAAAAAGAAAAAGAAACGGAAAAATGAATGGCTCTTGGTTTTAAATAAGTATACAAAACTGCTATTTGACCTAATTTCTGGAACTAATAAAGAATGTAAACATGTCCTTTATCATAATCGAAAAAAGAACTCTTTCTACAAATCTTTAGTGGCAAAGGTGACAAAACCGTTATTAAAGATTTTCATAATATGCTCAAAGAAGAAAATAAATTAGTAATGATATAAATCATGAAAAGTTTTGTCACGATTATTCAAGTTTCTAAATTCGATAAGTTAATAACATACTTTTTAATTTTGCGCTACATCATAAAACTTAAAATACTACTTAAAATATATCTTAACTACGACAAAGTGAAGAGTTACAGTTTTGTCAAAGGAGATTTTGCTTATATTATGACATGATTGTCACAGATCCAAAGCTTAAGCTATGATAAGCTCCATTTATTGTAGTACATTTCATTGTTCACTATATATGATTAAACTAAACGTGGTTTTTCTTCTTCTTTTTCTTCATAATAAAGGAGCTTTTCTTCATTATTCTAAGCTCTCTCAAAGACAACTGGAATTGCAGGACTACCATCCCACACCAACAACCTCTTCCCATTCTCAATTATAGCCCCAACTCTCCCACATCTTGCCCACCTACACGCATACGGTAGACACGCGTCTTGAGGACACCACCCTATGAAATAGGTGTTCTCAACCTGCCCGGTACTAATATAAAAGTAGCTGCTTAAACCTCCATCATCTCCGGTGCCGATAAGTTCACCATCAAGTTGCCATGTGGTTGACTGCCCGCAAATCGTCAGCGCCGCGAACGCGACCTTGAAGTCCCTTGCCTCCCTCACAACATTCTGGTCCTCGAAGAATGGCGCAAAGGTCACCGGAAGGCCCTTTGCGGCGGACGAGTTCTCCTGACCGACGTATAAAGGGCATGAGTTGTTCCGGTTGATCAAAGTGAAGCGACCGCCGTTGTCGGTTATCGCGGGCTTGATGTAGTACTCCACACCGCGGCGGAGGGGCCAGCCGGTAGTGTCGAGCACGGGGTTTTGAGCCGTCGCTGCCACGGCCATGGCAATTAGCCATATGGAGCTCAGGCCTAATCTGATCAAATTCATGTTTAGCTTCAATTTTTTTAGTACGTATATAAACTGTTTCAGTGACACAAAAGAAAGTTATCGTCATAATATTTATAGCAGACTACAAAGTGGTCAATTTTTGTTAACCTTATCCGGTTGAGCTAATTATTTAGTGCCGTAAAGATTTGAAATACAACTAAGAAGTCATGGAGCGGATAATGTTGACGTAAATATTATAAGGCGGACAATAATTTAAGTCGTGTAATTGGTAAAAGAAGATAAATTATTATTTTGTGCTTTTGGAAAAAGATAAACAAGTATTTTGAGGAAGAACAATGAACTCTAGGAGGACAAATCAGTCGATAATAATCATAATAGCGCTAGTAGTAAAAAGAGTTTTAAAGTAAAAAAATCTTAATGTTAATTTGCTTCTTTTATACACTTTTCCTATTTTGTTGAGTTTGTTTTTTTTTGTTTTTTTTTTTTCTCTTGGTTGTTTTAGGTGTTTCTAAGACCTTTTTGTTTCTCTATTCTTTTTGGTAAATTTCGTTTATTAAAAAAAAAAATTGAAATACAACTAAGAAAAGCAGCCAGCTAGGAAAAGGAGTGGCTGCGAATTGTGAGATGCATATGTTTGGTAGCATATAAATAATATCCAGACAAAAAGCTTTTGGCTCCAACTTTAACGTTGTAATCAGTAATCATGTGGGGCTCAATGACAAGTACTAAATGTATTATGAGACGTGAAAAAAGAAAAAGAAAAAAAAAACATTATAGTGTTTCTAACCCACTATTTTATTATTATAATATTTTCTTTCTTTTTGTTTGAAGATATCTCAAATTAATTTGAAAAACAAAATACTTTATTATGAACATCATTTCTTACTTTTTGGTTGAAAATATCTCAAATTTACTAAAAGAAAAAATAAAATTAAAAACAGAAACAAAGAAATTCATAGCCCAACTTATAGACAAACCAGAGAAAAAAATGGGAATGACAAAAAACAGCCTTCCAATTGTAAGATTTTTGACATTTAGGATTAATTATTGATGGAACGGCAAGAAAAAATCACGTTTGAAATATTGTTGTTTGATGTTGCCATTAATGTCAAATCACTGATATTTCTTTAGTTCATAGACAACTCAAACTACACCACGTTACAACTGTATCATGATTTTAGACGTAACCTCGTAAATATCACTTACATTTTTCTTTTAAAAAAACAAAACTATAAAATTAAGCAATTAATTATCTCCTCTCTCTCAGATGCCCTAAGACTGAACTCTGAAGCCAAAAAAAAAGAAGGAAAAAAAAAAAAAAGTTCTCTACGGTTTTGTGGAATGTGTTATTATCGCTATTTTATGCCTACAACCACAATATCAAAAAAAAAAAAAAAAAAAAAAATTTAAACATATATGTAATTACATAGATTAGTTCATAAATACATATATACATATACATATAAGTTTTTTGTCTTAACATAGGTTATGGTATAACAAAAGGTAAATAGAAAGATAGATCATGGTCAGTTTTTAACTACTCCTTTAATCAAATACCCAAACTTTTTATTTTATTTTTAGGTAAATGGCTGTTTTATTATTAGATTTTATGATGATCCATAACTAATATATTAAAAATCCATTGTTGATGGACCAGTCAATCAATGGTAATGATATATTATATATCATTGATGAACTGATATGTTTTAACTTCGCATTGATTAATAAAATATTCATCATCAAATCTATTAGTGACACCACTGGCGAACCATTTTTTTTAAATGATAATTTTCTTAAAATAAAAACATTGGACATTTATCGAAAGTGAGAAGAGAAACACTAATCCTAGGAAAGTTTCATTTATACTTCACACACAATTCTTGCATAGTCGCCACCCCCACCACAACCCGTCTTGCATATCTCCTAGATAAAATTACTATAGATTGAATTTGTGAATCCACCGATAAATCTGATGTTTAATGAAATATTGGACTGGATCGGATTAGATTGGAGGTCTAGCGGATTGATTCATATATGAATTTTTCCAATATGAAAGTAACGGATTAGACTAAGGATTGATCTTTGGTATTGTGCTATCAATGATTTTTCAATCCCAATCAATCATTGTTTTAGTATGATATTAATCACTGATTGATTAGATTTGATATTTGACCGGGTTAGCTACTATTTTGATTAATAATTATCAGCCATTTTCTTTAAAAATAAAAATAAAATAAGAAAGAAAGAAAAGAAAACAGTATGGTTAATTCTTTCTACAATAAGTGTAGAAAAGAGCCGCATCTAACCTAATTTCTCGAACTAATAAAGGATGGAGATATATCCTTTATCATCAATGAAGAAGGAACTCTTATAATATTTCCACGAATCTTTAATGACAACGACGACTGAGCCGTTAATATTAAAGATTTTCATAAGATACTAAAAGTAGAAAACACAATGAGTACTGATACATAAAAGTTTTATTAGGGGTGTTCATCAGATGAGATCCATCTTATTTTAATAATATAATACATCCGATCTAATTAAAGGTCGGTTTTTAAAAATATCCTCTAATTCAATGCATTAGTGGTGTAACATTCAATCCAATCCAATCCAAGTCAGTTTGGATTGAATTGAATTAATCGGTTGTGCTTAGACTTTTCATTTGGACTTTAATATTTTCTTCTTCTTCTGTTCCCATTTTCTTGCTTGGCCTATCTAAAACGGATAATCTATTCGGTATTTTTGACATACATCACATACTAGTTAAAAACTAAATTTTAAAAAAGCTATTATAGGACGTGCGAAAGTATAACATAATATGTTAGGAAATTAGAAATTGAGAGAATGGTTTTTCTTGTTTTAATATCATAATATATAGGCTTTCAAAATTTTAATGTGAAGACGTATGAAAAACATATTCATATCACATACTAGTTAAAGAATGGTGTTTTGAAGGTAAAACGTGCATATGATCCAATCTAGATCGGTTTTCAATAATTGACATCCGATCCAATCTAATGGAGGTTGGTTATCCATAAATGATGGATTGGATTAGATTGAATCGATCAGTCTGATCGGTTAATTGGATCCGATGAAAACTCTTAGGTTTTATAATGAATATAATGAATGTCCAAATATTTATGGTTCGTTTGGTATTTCAACTTAACTCGAATTGAACTGTACCTTTTTATATCAATTTTTGTCCCTTTTTTTTTTTTTTTTTTTTTTCTCTGAAAAGTCAACAAAAATTATAATTAGTTTTTGAAAAATCAACTAACTCTAACTTAAAAATTTCATTTTCAACCGGTAAACCAAATGCAAGCTTAAACTCGATAAGTTCTGAAAAATTGAAATTACTATTTTATTTCATTTTTGTTTTTAACCCCCTAATAATTTTTAGGATATTGCTAAACTTTCTTTCATCATCATGTGAATCGTTTCTCAAACATAGTATACTTTTTAATTGATGTATTAACTACGGTAAAGTGAAGAGTTACAACTTGTCAAAGGAGATTTTTTTTTGGTAGAATTGTCAAAGGGGATTTTACTTCTATTATTACATGATGGTCACAAATCCACAGCTAAGCTATGGTGAGATCCATTTATTGTAATACATTCAATTTTTGCTCATATCAATACAAACTTTGACTTATTCTTATATATATATATATATATATATATAGACACACACACACACACACACACATGGGGAATGTTTTCTTCTTTCTAAGCTCTCTCAAAGACAACAGGAATAGCAGGACTACCATCCCACACCAACAACCTCCTGCCATTCTCAATAATAGCGCCAACTTGCCCGCATCTCAACCAATTACAAGGATCTGGTAGACAAGGATCTTTCGGACACCACCCCACGAAATAGGTCTTCTCAACCTGCCCGGGACTAATATAAAAGTAGTTGCTGAAACCTCCATCGTCTCCGGTGCCGATAAGTTCACCATCAAGCTGCCATGTGGTTGACTGCACACAAATCGTCACCGCCGCAAACGAGACCTTGAAGTCCCTACCCTCCCTCACAACATTCTCGTCCTCGAAGAAAGGCGCAAAGGTCACCGGAAGGCCCTTTCCGGCAGACGTGTTTTCCTGACCGACGTATAGCGGGCATGATTCGTTTCGGTTGATCAAAGTGAAGCGACCGCCATTGTCAGTTATCGCGGGCTTGATGTAGTACTCCACGCCCCGGAGGAGGGGCTGGCCGGAGGTGTCGAGCACGGGGTCTTGAGCTGTGGCTGCTATGGCCATGGCCAGCAGCATGAAGCTCAGGGTTTGGATCAACTTCATGTTTCACCAACTTATTCACAAAACTTCAAAGATATACGTATGTTGATAAATATATATCTTTCTGGGTGTCTTTTTTTTTTTTTTTTTGGGTTATTTTTCATAGCTGTGTAACATATGGTATTTATAGAAATTGGTGTGAATTTAAGGACTAAGGATTCGGTTTTGGGATAATACGTGGAAGAGTACTTGTAAAGTCAATAAGGTTTATCCGATGAAATAATAGGCGCCGTGAGAGTTTAAGATACTACAAACTAAGGGTATGTTCGGTAGGATGGAGAGAAAATAAAAAAGGAGAAAGTGCTAAATCAATTGGGTAAGGGAAATAGAGAAAGTTGGCCGTTCTTTTTCTCATATATATATTATTTGGTATAGAGTCCTTTCAATAATCTATCTCCAATTTAGAAGATTAAAATTGAAGCTTTGTTTGACATTTAAATTCAACTATAACTAAATTGTACTTTTTTATCTCAGTTTTTATCTTTTTCTGAAAAGTCAATAAAATTTATAATTAATTAGTTTTTTAAAAATCAACTAATTCTAACTTAAAAATTTCATCACTGACTAGTTAATTGTGAGAAAATGGTGGGTAGCATATAAATTATTATGTGCAAAACAAAAGCTTTTGGCTCCAACTTTAACGTTGTCATCATGTGGGGTCAATGAGAAGTACTAAATGTACTATAGAGACGTGAAACAAAAAATGTGCTTCTAATCCACTATTTTATAATTAACATCTTTTTTTTTTTTGGCCATATCTCAAATTTATTAAAAGAAGAAGGAAATAAAATAAAATATAATTATTAACATCTTTTTTCTTCATGTATGACAATATTATCTTAAATTTAATAAAAGAAAAAGGAAAAATAAAAAGAGAAATGAAGAATTCATAATCCAACTTAAAGAGAAATCGGAGAAAAATATTATGAAAACAATAAAAAACAGCCTTTCAATTTTAAGATTTTAGACATTTAGGATTATTGAAGGAACCATTGAGAAATAAAAAATCACGTTTGAAATATTATTGTTCGATGTTGTCAATTTCGTGCTTTAGAAATCCTTGATATTATTTATTAAGTTCAAAAACAACTAAAAACTACACCATATATGTTAGGGGTCAATTGTAAGATTTTACATATATTATTATTTTTAAATTTAGGATAAGGGATTCGAACTCTTTATCTTATAATATAGTTAGTTGTAGAATTACTGCTATGTTATACCTGTAACCTCCAATTGTAAGATTTTTGACGTAGCGTTGTAACACAATTTAAAAAAAAAAAAAAAAAAAGCAAAAAAAATAAAAATTAAGCTATTACTTAGCCTCTCTCAGCTGCCCTAGTACTGAAGTGTCTGTGAAATCTTGTTTCAAGAAAATAAAAGAAATTTCAGAGAGGAAAAGTCTCGGTGATCACTAATCAAGCAGAGCAGATAAAGGCTCTCTACATCTTTTTCTTTTTCTTTCTTTAACGAGCAAAGCATTTCTCAAGATAAAAATAACAAGAAATAAAGAGAGTAAGTACAACCTAATCAATAAACGATGTAGAAAAGAAGCGCTCTACAGCTCTTTCATTTTACGCATCTTAACTTCTTGTTGAGACTTCCATCTCAATGAGAAAATTTAAGACCGTTTTTTATTTGGGTTCTACATTTACTTAAGGATAAATTTCATTTTTGCTCCCTTAATTTTGGTGTTTTTGTAACTTACACTACTACAAAAAGTACATTATACGACGGAGATTACACGACGGTTCCTTGAAACCGTCGTGTAATGTCGGACTTTACACGACGGTTCCTAAGAACCTTAGGAACCGTCGTGTAAAGTGCTCCGCGAGGACTTTACACGACGGTTCCAAAAGAACCGTCGTGTAAAGTCTGACTTTACACTACGGTTCCAAAGAACCGTCGTGTAAAGTGCCTCGCGGAGCAACTTTACACTACGGTTCCAAAGAACCGTCGTGTAAAGTCTGACTTTACACTACGGTTCCAAAAGAACCGTTATGTAAAGTGCCTCGCGGATCAACTTTACACTACGGTTCTAAGAACCGTCGTGTAAAGTCCGACTTTACACTACGGTTCCAAAGAACCGTCGTGTAAAGTGCCTCGCGGAGCAACTTTACACTACGGTTCCAAAGAACCGTCGTGTAAAGTCCGACTTTACACTACGGTTCTAAAGAACCGTCGTGTAAAGTGCCTCGCGGAGCAACTTTACACTACGGTTCCAAAGAACCGTTGTGTAAAGTCGGACTTTACGGTTTATTTTAAGACCGTCGTGTAATCCCCAAGGGGGATTACACGACGGTCCCTCATGGGACCGTCGTGTAAGATTACACGACGGGCCCTGGGGGCCTGACGTGTAATCCCCATTGGGCCCGTCGTGTAATCTCCCCGAAATTTGGGGGATTACACGACGGGCCTGAGGGACCCATCGTGTAATCTAATATTACACGACGGTTTTAAAATAAACCGTCGTGTAATCTTCAAAAAAATTTGAAAATTTTTAACTTTCGTTTTTCGAAATCCGCGTGCAAACCCATTACTTAAATACAACTTCCTCTCCTTTTCTCTCCACATACCTTCTCATTTCTCTTCACTCTCTAAATTTCTCAAGTACCCACTTCCTTCTCCAAGCCGCCACCAACTCCGTCGTTGCCGCCGCCATCGCCGTCGCCGTAGCCAATTTATTGGTGTTGGAGTGTCTATTCATCTTCAAAGAAAATCAAGGTAAGTTCATATACAACTTCAAATAAATTTGGGATTTTGTCTTGTTGTTTGTCACTAAAGATCCATTTTTTAGCATGGGTGTTTAAGTTCATAATGATGCTCTTTGTAGATTAATGGTTTGTGAATGGTTTTTACACTTTACATACACATGAATTTTTCCCGCCCACAATATGCTCGATGAAATGTCAACTTAAGTTTATGGAGGAATAATATAGAAGCAATCACTATTATATATGTATAAAAGCATACACATGAATTTTTTGAGTGTTATTTTTGCCCTATGGCAGCGTTTTTTTTGCACTTATGGTTTTTTTTTGTCCTAATTCGTGGGGGGCGCCGAGGCGCCCTTGTGGGGCGCCCGGAACCGTCGTGTAATCTACTTTTGGTGTAGTGTGATTACACGACGGTTCCTACCGGAACCGTCGTGTAATGTTCGTTTTTTTGCTCCGCCACGTAACTGTTTACCGGGATTACACGACTGTTGGAAAACCGTCGTGTAAAACTTAGATAAGACGACGGTATTAAAACCATCGTGTTATCTTCCACGACGCTGGATTACACGACGGTTAAGGAACCGTCGTGAAAACTTTACACGCCGGTTAAAACCCGTCGTGTAATCTCTCTTTTCTAGTAGTGTTAGCTCCATAAACTTTGAAAATTGAATAAAATGCTCCATGAACTATAAAATGTATCGTTTTTTGCTCCTTCCGTTAGTTAAATAGATGAAATTACTGAAATGACAAATAACTAAAGTGTAATTTAATGAGGACAAACTTTATTATTGCTCCTTTACCTCCCGAATTTTGAAAACTGATGCCTATATCCATCAAACTTTAAATTCTTAGCAAGAACATCCTTCAAACTTTAACCATTAGCAAAAATATACCTTATTTAATATATTCATCATATACACTAGTACAAAAGGAGGATACCACGACTGTTTTTAACCGTCGTGGTATCTTTTCTATGACAGTTTTCTAACTGTCATGGTATTCAGGGTCGTGGAATCTATTTGAATTCCACGACGGTTTTTTAACCATCGTGAAATAGACAAAATTGACGTCAAATGGTGGGTAGATAGTAACTTTCCACGACGGTTTTTTCAAAAAAAAAAAGGTCGAGGTAGGTTATGTAACGACCCGCCTAGCACGGACCGTTACCGTACATACATACATGTTTAACATACTTAATTGCTTAACAAAAGTAGTGAAATTTTTTTTTTTTTTTTTTTTTTTTTTTTTTTTTTTTTTTACTACTGAAGTACTGTTTGGAATATATAAATATTAAACATAAGATTCTGCGGAAGACATAGCGGCTTATCCCTTCTTTCACAGTTGCCCCGCCAACTCCATTATCTTGTATCAAAATTCGCCAGTAGGTTGTTTACCTACAGCATAGACGTAAGTCGTGAGCTTTCGCTCAGCAAGTACAACTTTATTTTCCGCAACATAAATAATTATAAACTTATCATAGTAAATCATAACATATTCTAATTATGCATGATCCAATTATGCTTTATTATGCGTAATTGTTTATGGGCCCCTTATCATGGGTGATCGTACCGGGCGCGCAACTATGGAACGGTTGGGGCGGCCAAACCAATTCCAACTCGATCCACAGTCCTACCCGACCTTGGACGGGTCGGTACGTCACTGGCAAGCTCGCTTGCCACTATACTTATTTATCATCTTGACCTTGTTCTTATTAACTGTGAACATGCTTCATGATGTCACATGAGTATAACTGATAATCATATCTTAGTTATGCCATCTACTTTAAATTATAGCACATAACATACATTGTATCATGTTATATTTAAAAAGCCTATGCTGTAGGCGGAGTTGTACTTACCTCTCTTACTATGTCCCTTTTTGATACTGTTCTCTAGCTGGCACAGCTGCAGGCCCTCTCCTGCTTGAATAGGGACATAGGTGAGAGTTCAATTCTCATTGTGCAGTGTTGGTGTCCTAACCAACATGCTTTACTAATTTCTAGTTGTATGTCCCCGATACTTAATATCTGGTTTGGTCACAATTAAAAATCCTACTGTTTGGGAGGATTTATTCTTTAAAAAGATTATTTGGACAAACCCTTGGGTTGACAAAAATGCTGGGTTTCTTTAAAGCCTTGAGCTTTGGGACTAGGTCCGGTAATTCAGGTGTTGTCCTTGATTATCGTCCGTAATCGGCTTGATTACAATTTTTATCTTAAAAACTCTATTTTCTTATCCTTTTACCATTTTGAGAGATTTAACTTTAAATCCCTTTAATATTTTTGGTAAAAATTCCAATCTTTAAAACAAATCTTTATAAAGGTCGTTTAAGATTGAAAACTGCTTTTGGAACAGTTTTATGTAAAAATACAGTTTTCTTTTTCTTTTTGAAACTGTTTGTAAAACTTATGTGCAGGAATTTTCGGTTCCCTGCACACTCTTCATAAAACAATACCAGTTTAAAAATCCATTTGGAATTTGAAAAACTTGTCTTCATGAAAGTTGTAGCTCTCGAAAAATGCTAAAACTTTCATGTTTTACGAAAAATCCAGTTCTGCTTGTATTTGCGTCAGTTTTCGTTTGAAACAGGCTGATCCTGTAACTTGGGTCTGGGCAAATCCGCCACGGATTTTTGTAAAAACGAAGGCCATTGGAGCCTCATTTTTAAAATCTGCTCACGTGGTCTTCTAGGAAAAATCGTTCCGAGCAACTTTCGTGTTTTACAATTTACCCAATTCGTCCTCTAAATGCCTCTAATTTTTACTTTCCCGAAACTGACCAGTTTTGAATCCGAATTGGCAGTTTTGGTTGTTAAGTTCGTTTTACGTCCTATTTCGTGGAATCTATCTCGACCGATCACTTCGGGAGTCTATATGGCAAACACACAGCGTTTCTAACGTCCCACTTGAACCTTTAAAACCGTCCAATTGAAACCATGCAAACCAAATTCAAAAACCCTAACTTTTTGCATACATCACATACAAGCATCAAACTTTGCTCCTTAAGCTAACATGCTTCAATCACTGCCTTATGGCAGATTTTTGGACCAAACTAGGGGACACACAACCCTAAGCATCAAGCATGAAAATCAATCATAATCAAGCACAATAATGCAAGAATTTAAACCATACACCCTTAGATCTACAAATCAAGCACATACCTCTAACTTTAGGGCACAACATAGGAAATGGACTTATGTCCTTACAACCAAATTGAACTACCATTTATCTTTAAATTTGAGCTCAAATAAGAGAGTTAGGGTTCTAGATTTTTACCTTAGACCAAAGTCAAGTTTGGTCACCAAAATCTCTTCCTCCCCCTAGCTCTCCTTAGCTCACGGCCACACCACCCAAATGGCACCAAAAATTTTTCGGTTTGATCTCCTTGGTAGATCCACTCCAAGCCGAGCACTCCACCAAGATTTGGCCTCAAATTTTTCAACTTCTCTTCCTCCCTTACACACTCGGCCACACCACCCAAGAGACCCAAAAATTTTCTAAATTTTCTTGGCTTTTTCCTAGCTCAAATCCGAACCCTAGGAACAAAAACCTCAAAGAAATTTTTGATTTCTCTCACCCCTTTCTCTCCTCCCAATTTCCGGATTTTCAAGAGAGAAATTTGCAAGAGTTTGGCTAGAGTTTTTGATTTTTTTGTGAATAATGCTTCACCTATTTATAGGCAACTTTTGGGGTCACTTTGAAATTATTTTTTTGTTCACCTTTTCAAAAAAATTCCATGGAGAAAACTTATTTCTATTTTGGCCCCAAGGTGGCCGGCCACATCATGCTCTAGAAGGCTCCATTTTTATCCAAAAATTTTTGATTAATCCATAGTGATGTCATAATTATAAAGGTTGATGAGGTAAGCCTAATTATGTTTGGCAATTTTTCTTGCTAAGCAGTCCAAATTCAAGTTAACACAGATATTTTTAATACTGTTAACTATTAATAACAGTATTTTATCACTAAACTGCAGTCCAAAATTTATCTGTGTAAAATTTGACTGTATAAAATTTTTCTTATAATTTGAAGCCCTTTGGCCCAATATGCCCTAATTTATGTGCTTGATTTTTCTAGGGTGATTTTAAATCTTAATCTTAACATCTTGTCCGAAAAATGGTTTTTCGCAGTATATTTTCCATACTGTTTGACCATAATTCAGTATCATCGTATGGTTGACTTTTCTGGTCAACCCTTGACTTTTTGTGTCAATGTTGACTTTTTAGGTCAAGCTTTGACCGCCATGCAAAACCATGCATACGTGAAATTTTCTACTCTTCTAACTCAAAATGATACATACTTGTTAAAGCAATCATTTTTAAGTCTCATAAGATCATGAGAACTTAAAATTTTCAAGTAAAAACCCATCTCAGATTTTCATGAATATATTCTAAACATTGCATAAGTTTCTTTACAAAACAACGTAAGGTCGTGAAAATTTGGTTATTACAATCTTCCCCCCTTAAAAATTTTCGTCCTCGAAAATTAGAATAAATCGGGGTAGTTCTTTCTCATCTCATCTTCCAATTCCCAGGTTGCTTCTTCAACCTTGTGGTTGCGCCATAAAACTTTAACCAGGGAAATGGTTTTGTTTCTTAGGACCTTCTCGTCTCGATCCAGAATTCGAACTGGCTTTTCTTCATATGTCAAATCCGTTTGAACTTCCACCGGTTCTTGACTAAGCACATGCGACGGATCTGGTACGTACTTCTTTAACATTGAAACATGAAAAACATCGTGCATTGCAGCTAATTCTGGTGGCAAAGCAAGCCTGTAAGCTACTTTCCCAATCCTTTCGAGAATTTCAAACGGCCCTGTATATCTCGGACTGAGCTTCCCCTTTTTGCCAAATCTCATTACCCCTTTCATAGGAGCAATCTTAATGAACACGGCCTCTCCAACTTGGAACTCCAATGGTCTTCTACGTTTATCGGCATAACTTTTCTGTCTGCTAAAAGCTATGTCGAGCCTCTGCTTAATCTTCTTGATATCTTCAGAGGTCTTCTTAATGAAGTCTGTTGTTTGTAGTTGCTTCTGTCCAACCTCTTGCCAGTGGATGGGAGATCGACATTTCCTTCCATATAGGGCTTCAAATGGTGCCATACCAATTGAAGCGTGATAACTGTTGTTGTAAGAAAATTCGATCAATGGCAGCTTCTGATCCCAGTTTCCTTTGAAATCCAGAACACATGATCTCAGCATATCTTCCAGTGTTTGGATAGTTCGTTCCGACTGGCCGTCAGTTTGGGGGTGAAAAGCTGTACTGAACTTCAGCTTTGATCCCATGGCATTGTGAACACTGGTCCAAAATCGAGAAGTGAAACGTCCGTCACGGTCTGAAATGATTGATTTTGGCACTCCATGCTGCTTAACAATCTGAGATACGTAGACTTCAGCCAACTTTTCCACTGAGAATGTGGCTTTGATAGCAATGAAATGGGCTGATTTGGTCAATCTATCCACCACAACCCAAATTGTGTCATTTCCACTTGTCGTCCTGGGTAATCCTACTACAAAATCCATAGTAATTTGCTCCCATTTCCATTCAGGGAACTCTATTTTCTGCAATTCTCCTCCAGGATGTCGGTGTTCAGCCTTAACTTTCTGGCAAGTTAAGCATTTTGACACGTATTCTGCTACTTCATTCTTCATTTTCGGCCACCAAAAGTTCTCCCGGAGGTCCTTGTACATTTTGGAAGCTCCTGGATGTACCGAGTATGGCGTCTTATGAGCCTCTGACATGATCTGATCCTTCAGAAATTCAAAGTCGGGAACACAGATCCTTTCTTTGAAGTAGATAGTGCCATCGGCAGAGGTTTTGAACTCCTTGTTCTTTCCGCCAAAAAGTTGTGCCTTTAGCAAAAACGAATCTTTTCCTTGGTGCGCTTTAATGGATTCCAATAGATCGGACTGAAGAGTCAGAGAAGATAATTTCCCCGTGATCATCTCCAGGTTGAACTCAGAAATCTCCTTTTGTAGTGGCTTAGGGAACGCTTCGATAGACATTAGCATGCCCGATGATTTTCTACTTAAAGCATCTGCTACCCTGTTTGCCTTTCCAGGGTGATAAAGGATCTCGCAATCGTAGTCCTTTACAAGTTCCAGCCATCTACGCTGTCTCATGTTGAGCTCCTTCTGGGTAAAAATATACTTGAGACTCTGGTGATCAGTGTAGATTTCGCATTTGTTTCCATACAAATAGTGTCTCCAGATCTTAAGTGCGAAAACTATCGCTGCTAGCTCCTAGATCATGCGTAGGATAATTCCGTTCATGATTCTTCAATTGTCTTGATGCGTAGGCTACTACTTTCCCATTTTGCATCAGGAACAGCTCCTAATCCGTTCTTGGAAGCATCACTAGTAAATTACGAAATTTCCCACCTCTACATCTGGGATTATTAACACGGGCGCACTTGTCAGCTTTTTCTTGAGCTCTTGGAAATTCTCTTCACACTTCTGAGTCCATTCATACTTTTTATCTTTTCGAGTGAGAGCGGTAATTGGTGCAGCAATCTTCGAAAATCCTTCGACAAAACGTCGGTAGTATCCGGCTAATCCAAGAAAACTTCTTATTTCCGTCACACTCTTGGGTACTGGCCATGAACTAACTGCTTCCACTTTCGCAGGATCTACGGAAATTCCCTCTTTCGACACAACATGCCCCAAGAAATGAACTTTCTCCAGCCAAAATTCACATTTTGTGAACTTAGCATAAAGCTGATTCCTCCTCAACGTTTCCATTACCATCCTAAGATGCTGCGCGTGTTCCTCCTTGGACCTTGAGTAAATCAAAATGTCATCAATGAAGACAATGACGAATTTATCCAAATATTCCTTGAATACTCGATTCATAAGATCCATAAAGGCGGCTGGGGCGTTAGTTAATCCAAAGGGCATCACCAAGAACTCATAGTGCCCATATCTTGTGCGAAAAGCTGTCTTGGAGATATCTGCCTCCCGAATTCTGAGCTGATGGTACCCTGATCGTAAATCGACCTTTGAAAACACGACCGCTCCTCGGAGTTGATCAAAAAGATCGTCAATCCTTGGAAGAGGATACTTATTCTTGATCGTGATTTTATTCAGTTCACGGTAGTCAATGCACATTCTCAATGATCCATCCTTCTTTTTGACGAATAAAACGGGTGCTCCCCATGGAGAGTAACTTTGTCGAATGAATCCTTTGTCAAGCAGTTCTTGCAACTGTACTTGAAGCTCTCTCAGCTCAGCTGGCGCCATACGATAGGGGGCTTTCGATATTGGGGCAGTTCCAGGTAGCAGCTCAATTTCAAAAGAAATTTCCCTTTCTGGCGGAAGTCCTGGCAAATCCTTCGGAAAAATATCTACAAATTCCTTTATAACAGGAACGTCTTCCGGTATCAGCTCCATTTCTTGATCCTTGTCCACCATGTTAGCTAAATATCCTTGACAACCATTAGCTAACATTCTCCAGGCTCTTATTGCCGAAACAAATCGAGTTGCTGGACTCCGAGACTGACCATAGAAGTTGAACTCGACTTCTCCGTAAGGGTTGAACGTCACGCATCTCTTGCGGCAGTCAATCTTGGCGTTGTATTTACTCAAAAAGTCCATTCCTAAGATCACATCGAAATCCTGAAGCTTGATTGCAATGAGATCTACATATAATTCTCTGCCACAAATTCCTACGGATGTGTTTCGTATCCAAAAATTGGACCACAAAAATTCTCCGGATGGCAGAGAGGTTTTGAATGGTTGTTCTAAACTATCCACACCCCTTCCTATCTTTTGAGCAAATTCCAATGATATGAACGAGTGGGTAGCACCAGAATCAAATAGGACAATTGCATCATAGGTGGCGATAGAAATCTGACCTGTCACCACATGCGAAGTCCCGGCTTCTGCATCTCCTTTGGTATAGGCGTAGATTCTGGCTTGCGATTCAGGAGCCTCTAATCTGCCTTGAGCGATTGAGGGTCCTTCGAGCTTTGCCTGGACTGCATGTAACTGGCTGTTGGGGTTCCGGCTTGGGTATGAAGGATTCTGGCCTTGGGTGTTCAGAGGTGCAGTTCTTTGCAAAATGACCCTCCTTGCCACAGAGGTAACATGCATTTGATCCCATTCGGCATACTCCCGGATGTTTTCTCCCGCACTTGGCACACACCGGGTAGCTATTGCTATTGCCCTCATTTCCACGAGCAATCTTTTTCTGAGGGTAGTTTCTTTGCTGACCCTGGCCAGTAGAGTTCTCGTTTCGTTTATTCTTCCCAAACTGTTTAGAACCTTGAGCAAAATTGCGAGGCTGGCCTTTTTGGTTCATTTCGGGATTCTGACGGGGTTGCGTCTGCTTTCCCATGGCCTTCTCTTCCTTCTTTGCCTTAAAAAACTTGGCTCGTTCTTCCTTGTCCCGGTTAATCCAATATTCTGCTCTTATGGCTCTGCTTATACAATCGGATACCCGAGTAGGTGGACTATCACCAGCACTGACTTGCTTAGCGATATCTGACCGAAACATCTTCATCATTAATCTAACTTTTTCGGTCTCACCTGGCACCAATTCCGGGCACAAACGGGCTAAGCTGCTCAAACTTATTAATTGCCTCCATTACCGTCATCGTTCCCTGTCTCAAACTGGTAAATTCATTCCTGCTGGGCTGCCAGGATTTCTCTGTTAAAGTACATAGTTCGGAACTCTGACACGAAATCTTGCCAACTCATGGCCGTAACGTCGCGACGCATCTGGACCGTCATCCACCAGTGCCTAGCGTCTTTCTTGAGAGCGAAGGAAGCACAAAGGACTTTTTCTTGCTCTGTCAGCCGCATGAAATCCAAAATAACTTGGATGTCAATCAACCAATTGTCAGCGGCAATCGGATCTGTTGGTCCCTCAAATTCCGGCGCTTTCATCCGCCTAAATCTCTCGTAAAGCAGATCTTCCCGTACGGGAGGTAAGTTCGCTTGTAACCCTACTGGTGCTACTGGAACCTCTGGTTGAGCATCAGGTACCGGAGGTACTACTGGAGGTACTCTGATATTTTGTGGGGGAACCTCATTAGCCTGAGGTCTCTGATTTATCTGAGCTAACTGCTCCCGGAGTCTATTGGTCTCCTGTTGCTGCTCAAGTAACTGTCGTTGCAAATTTGCTACAACAGTTGCTAGATCCGGTGCAGGTGGGTTCTGGTTCACAGGCATTGTTCTGCGAGGTCGTACCATCTTTTATTTCCTATTAAACCATAAGAGAAGATATTATCGAACTAGTAATATCTTTTTTTTTTTCATCATACATTATATCGTAATACATTAGATCATAACATAATCATTCTTATCATAACATGGCTTACGTAATCATAACGTATCGCATTATAACATGATTTTCGTGATCATAACATAACATGGTACTTGATCTATTTCTTGGAAATTTACAGAAAGTACATTATATTTGCCAGAATAATAGATACAAGATTGTTACATCATTCTTGTAAATACATATCTGTTTCATAGCATTTTATATATACATGACCAAAAATGGTAATGGGAGTGTCTAACACTTCACCATCATACATAGTCAAAATGGCGATGGAAGTGGCTACCACTTTCCATCATACATCAGTACAAGCCTACTATCCAAAAAAAAATAAGCGAGTACATATCAGTCCTAAGGTCAAAATAAATATACATGATCAGCCAAAATGATGATCTCTATCGCCATCTAAGCGGCTCCGTCGGAGTCAGTCTCCCAATCTCCGTCGTCGAAAATGATCTCCTCTGGGTCATCAACAAAATCCTCCTGATCCTCAAACCATCCTGCCTGCTCTGGCTCGGGCACCGGCTCCATCTCCTCGTCGTCGTCGTCCTCCTCACTGGATATATCAATGACAATGGGATCTGCCGGTGGATCTGCTGGTATAATCTCAACATCATCCTCCTCGTCACTGGGGATATCTATGACAGGAGGGTCTGCTGGTGGATCATGGGGTATAACCATAACATCGTCCTCCTCTGGGTCCACTGCATCTGGGTCACCCTCAGCATCCCCCTGATCCTCGGCCTCATGGGCTGGCACCTCCTGCTCCGGGACTGCAGGAATCGGCTCCTCCGGGGGTGCTGGTCCTACCTCGTGTAATGGCTCCCCTATGCCAGCGTCATCTACGGGTGCCTGATGATCACCCTCAGCGGCCTCTGCCTGCTCTGCGTCGGCACGCACCTCAGCATCTAAGATATCCTCAATCATGTGCCCCACAGACATCCTAGGTGTGGGAAAAGGGACATGCTGGCGAATACGGCCAGGTAAGCCGTTTCGCAAAACGGTCAGTGCCTCCATCACCGGGTGGTCTATGTCCTGAGGGACGTAGGGCATCATGGCCTCCAGAAATCTTGTGCAGTAATGAGTCATGGTCTCGAGAGGGTATGCGTGCCACTCAAGCGCATAACTATGGTATCGCGTCTCGTACATATCCCTATAAATGTCGGGATCACGCTGAGGCGCTCCTGGCCCGTAATCCAGTATCGGTCCAAACCGTCCTATCATCAGTGTACGAAAATGCATCCAAGTCCGACTGGGTAGCTGTGGCTCCCCTACTGACATCCACCAAATACGGGCGTCGCCTTTCAAACATCGACTCCCCAACGAGACCTGTAGTCGCCCCGGGATATGACTGGTACGGAAAATCAGCTCCGTGTCATATAACCATGCTCCTAAAGATACCGTGTGACTCGTACCGTCAAATAATAACGGATGTGCCTCGTAGAAGATGATATAGCCTCTCGGTCCGCATCTACGTGATCCGGATCCATATCGACGAATCTACATACCATAATCATATAGTAAATATTTATGCATAAACTAATTTTAACTTACAATGATAGTGGCGTTGGAAGGCGAACTGTGAAATCAGGTAGCAGGGAACCGCTCTGATACCAACTCTGTAACGACCCGCCTAGCACGGACCGTTACCGTACATACATACATGTTTAACATACTTAATTGCTTAACAAAAGTAGTGAATTTTTTTTTTTTTTTTTTTTTTTTTTTTTTTTTACTACTGAAGTACTGTTTGGAATATATAAATATTAAACATAAGATTCTGCGGAAGACATAGCGGCTTATCCCTTCTTTCACAGTTGCCCCGCCAACTCCATCATCTTGTATCAAAATTCGCCAGTAGGTTGTTTACCTACAGCATAGACGTAAGTCGTGAGCTTTCGCTCAGCAAGTACAACTTTATTTTCCGCAACATAAATAATTATAAACTTATCATAGTAAATCATAACATATTCTAATTATGCATGATCCAATTATGCTTTATTATGCGTAATTGTTTATGGGCCCCTTATCATGGGTGATCGTACCGGGCGCGCAACTATGGAACGGTTGGGGCGGCCAAACCAATTCCAACTCGATCCACAGTCCTACCCGACCTTGGACGGGTCGGTACGTCACTGGCAAGCTCGCTTGCCACTATACTTATTTATCATCTTGACCTTGTTCTTATTAACTGTGAACATGCTTCATGATGTCACATGAGTATAACTGATAATCATATCTTAGTTATGCCATCTACTTTAAATTATAGCACATAACATACATTGTATCATGTTATATTTAAAAAGCCTATGCTGTAGGCGGAGTTGTACTTACCTCTCTTACTATGTCCCTTTTTGATACTGTTCTCTAGCTGGCACAGCTGCAGGCCCTCTCCTGCTTGAATAGGGACATAGGTGAGAGTTCAATTCTCATTGTGCAGTGTTGGTGTCCTAACCAACATGCTTTACTAATTTCTAGTTGTATGTCCCCGATACTTAATATCTGGTTTGGTCACAATTAAAAATCCTACTGTTTGGGAGGATTTATTCTTTAAAAAGATTATTTGGACAAACCCTTGGGTTGACAAAAATGCTGGGTTTCTTTAAAGCCTTGAGCTTTGGGACTAGGTCCGGTAATTCAGGTGTTGTCCTTGATTATCGTCCGTAATCGGCTTGATTACAATTTTTATCTTAAAAACTCTATTTTCTTATCCTTTTACCATTTTGAGAGATTTAACTTTAAATCCCTTTAATATTTTTGGTAAAAATTCCAATCTTTAAAACAAATCTTTATAAAGGTCGTTTAAGATTGAAAACTGCTTTTGGAACAGTTTTATGTAAAAATACAGTTTTCTTTTTCTTTTTGAAACTGTTTGTAAAACTTATGTGCAGGAATTTTCGGTTCCCTGCACACTCTTCATAAAACAATACCAGTTTAAAAATCCATTTGGAATTTGAAAAACTTGTCTTCATGAAAGTTGTAGCTCTCGAAAAATGCTAAAACTTTCATGTTTTACGAAAAATCCAGTTCTGCTTGTATTTGCGTCAGTTTTCGTTTGAAACAGGCTGATCCTGTAACTTGGGTCTGGGCAAATCCGCCACGGATTTTTGTAAAAACGAAGGCCATTGGAGCCTCATTTTTAAAATCTGCTCACGTGGTCTTCTAGGAAAAATCGTTCCGAGCAACTTTCGTGTTTTACAATTTACCCAATTCGTCCTCTAAATGCCTCTAATTTTTACTTTCCCGAAACTGACCAGTTTTGAATCCGAATTGGCAGTTTTGGTTGTTAAGTTCGTTTTACGTCCTATTTCGTGGAATCTATCTCGACCGATCACTTCGGGAGTCTATATGGCAAACACACAGCGTTTCTAACGTCCCACTTGAACCTTTAAACCGTCCAATTGAAACCATGCAAACCAAATTCAAAAACCCTAACTTTTTGCATACATCACATACAAGCATCAAACTTTGCTCCTTAAGCTAACATGCTTCAATCACTGCCTTATGGCAGATTTTTGGACCAACTAGGGGACACACAACCCTAAGCATCAAGCATGAAAATCAATCATAATCAAGCACAATAATGCAAGAATTTAAACCATACACCCTTAGATCTACAAATCAAGCACATACCTCTAACTTTAGGGCACAACATAGGAAATGGACTTATGTCCTTACAACCAAATTGAACTACCATTTATCTTTAAATTTGAGCTCAAATAAGAGAGTTAGGGTTCTAGATTTTTACCTTAGACCAAAGTCAAGTTTGGTCACCAAAATCTCTTCCTCCCCCTAGCTCTCCTTAGCTCACGGCCACACCACCCAAATTGGCACCAAAAATTTTTCGGTTTGATCTCCTTGGTAGATCCACTCCAAGCCGAGCACTCCACCAAGATTTGACCTCAAATTTTTTCAACTTCTCTTCCTCCCTTACACACTCGGCCACACCACCCAAGAGACCCAAAAATTTTCTAAAATTTTCTTGGCTTTTTCCTAGCTCAAATCCGAACCCTAGGAACAAAAACCTCAAAGAAATTTTTGATTTCTCTCACCCCTTTCTCTCCTCCCAATTTCCGGATTTTCAAGAGAGAAATTTGCAAGAGTTTGGCTAGAGTTTTTGATTTTTTTGTGAATAATGCTTCACCTATTTATAGGCAACTTTTGGGGTCACTTTGAAATTATTTTTTGTTCACCTTTTCAAAAAAATTCCATGGGAAACTTATTTCTATTTTGGCCCCAAGGTGGCCGGCCACATCATGCTCTAGAAGGCTCCATTTTTATCCAAAAATTTTTGATTAATCCATAGTGATGTCATAATTATAAAGGTTGATGAGGTAAGCCTAATTAAGGCTTGTTTGGCAATTTTTCTTGCTAAGCAGTCCAAATTCAAGTTAACACAGATATTTTAATACTGTTAACTATTAATAACAGTATTTTATCACTAAACTGCAGTCCAAAATTTATCTGTGTAAAATTTGACTGTATAAAATTTTTCTTATAATTTGAAGCCCTTTGGCCCAATATGCCCTAATTTATGTGCTTGATTTTTCTAGGGTGATTTTAAATCTTAATCTTAACATCTTGTCCGAAAAATGGTTTTTCGCAGTATATTTTCCATACTGTTTGACCATAATTCAGTATCATCGTATGGTTGACTTTTCTGGTCAACCCTTGACTTTTTGTGTCAATGTTGACTTTTTAGGTCAAGCTTTGACCGCCATGCAAAACCATGCATACGTGAAATTTTCTACTCTTCTAACTCAAAATGATACATACTTGTTAAAGCAATCATTTTTAAGTCTCATAAGATCATGAGAACTTAAAATTTTCAAGTAAAAACCCATCTCAGATTTTCATGAATATATTCTAAACATTGCATAAGTTTCTTTACAAAACAACGTAAGGTCGTGAAAATTTGGTTATTACAGGTTAACCTACTACGATGGTTTTTTTCAAAAAACCGTCGTGATAGGTCATTCCACGAATTTTTTTTTTACCCAATTCATGCGATTTCCCACAAGTGACAAATACCGTGTGTTATTCATTGCATAGCCCATATTAAAATAATAGCTAATATTCAATTGATTTTGTGTCACATTGTACAACAGTTATTACAAATACATACACTACATTACAAAATTAGTAGGTTGTCTTCTAACTACATTGGATGAACCGCATTACATAATTAGTCCACTCTTGCCTTACTAAACTCATTTCAACATCGGTATAAAAATCTTTAGTTTGAAGTAAGACTAGTCCATTGAGAGTCAAGGTTATCTCTCGCATATAGGCTAAAACAAAATAACCGCACTCAACATAACCTTCTTGTAGCGGACACCGAACAATATCAATCAATGTTCGTCGGGATTGAATCTAGATAAATTTGTTCGTCGTGGTTTTCTAATTTGAGAACTCATTGACACATCCTCCTTATCTTGTGATATTTTAAATCAATCTAAAACAACTCTGCACCCAAACACGTAAAAAATGGTCAAAATGTGACAATAAATCATTATACAATCATGTCACCCAAACGGTTGAAAACAATCACTCAAAATCATACTTGTGTAATTGTAAATTAATCTAAACAAAATCTTAACATAATTATGTAAAAAATACACAATCTAGTCAAACGGGCATTTTGTTGAACATGTAATATGCAAAAGCATAAATCACAAAATCAACACTTTTTTTCCAGATAACAATCCAAACCTAATAGTCTCCCAAACAATTTAAATCAATCTAAAACTCAAAACGAACCCAAACACGTAAAAAATCACACAATCTAATCAAACGGGCATTTTGTCAAGCATGTAATATGCAAAAATATGACAAACACATTCAAAAAAAATTTCAAGAAAACAATCACCCAAAATCACAAACACAATCAACAATAACCCAAGTTTACAATCAACCAAATGAACTTCCATAATATGTGTAGTGCAAGAGAGAGCAAGAGAGAGAGAGACTTACCAAGTACACAGCCGTGGGTGTGGTCGACTTCGTAGCGGGGTAGTCGGCGGAGAATGGGTTTCAAGGAAGAGATTGGAGAGAGGAGTCATAGCGGCAAGTAGAGGCGAGAGAGATAGGTAGAGGCCCGAGAGAGAATTAGTGGTGGAGTCGCGGCCGGCGGAGTTGAGAGGTGACGGAGAAAGGGAGAGGCTGAGAGAGAATGGAGGCGAGGTAGGAGAGAAAATGGAAGGAGGGGTCACGGTGGAGGAGATGGGTGAGTTTGGAGAGACAAGAGTGAAAGAGGCGTAGGAGTGAAAATGTGGAGGGAATGAGGTTTTTTTTTTTTTTTTTTTTTTTAGTGGCGGATTCAAGCTACATTTAGGAAAAAAAAAAAATAAAATGTACCACATACCACGACGGTTTTTGTCAAAAACCATTGTAGTATATGTAACACGATGGTTTTTGACAAAAAAACGTCGTGGTATATTGTAGTTTTTAAAAAAAAAAAAAAGTGGCGGATTCACACAAAATTTTGAAAAAAACAAAATTTTTAAAATGCAAGACATACCACGACGGTTTTTCAGAAACCGTAACCGTCGTGGAAGCTTACGACCATTTTCAAAAACCGTCATGGAAGTGCTTGGCAACCATGACGGTTTTCGGAAACCCTATTTCGAACCGTGTTTTTACCGTACTTTCCACGACCGTTTTTTAAAAATGGTCGTGAAAGCTCCGTCGTGGAATCTGCATTTTGTAGTAGTGATAAGACTTGGAAAACTTTATTTTTGCCCCTTAAATTTTAGTACATTTGTAACTTTACCTCTAAACATTTAAAAACTAATGCTTATACCTCTCAACCTTAAAACTATTAGTAAAATCACTTGTATTTCGTCCACTTAATATAGATGTAGCATTAGTATAATAAAAAGGGAATTTAAATTTAAATTTTTATATTACAAAAATAACCTTTACAATCTATAAAACTTCAAGGGATATAAATGTACAAGTTCTTTAAATTTTTGTTTTGTTTTGTTTTTTTTGTTTTTAATAAAGACTTCAGCTTCAAAAATAAGTCGTATAAATAGCTAACAACACTGGAAAGGATAAAAGACATAAAACAAACACAAAGTCAATATACCGAAGCCTAAAAATGACTAATGTGTTCATAAGATTTGTTTTTAAAATTGAAATTATTTATTAAAAAAAAAAGATAATAAAGGAACTTGTATATTTGGATCCTTTGAATTTTGATAGATTTTTAAGTTTATTTTTGTAATTATAAAGATTTTAAGTTAAATTAATCTTTTATTATACTAGTGTCACAACAGTTTTAAGTGGACGAAATATAAGTGATCTTGATAACAGTTTAAAAGTTGACATGTATATGAGCACTGGTTTTTCAATATTCGGGGGTAAAGTTACAAATGTATTATTTATGAGACAAAAATATAGTTTTTCCTAATTTTGTATCGCTAAAATATGAAATAAGGGATATTTTTACGAACAGTTTAAAGTTTAAGAGCATTCTTATCAACTGTTTAAAGTTTGAGGGGTATAACCACTAGTTTTCAAAGTTCGAAGACAAAGTTACAAGAATATTAAATCTGGTAAACATTATGGTGATGGTTTTTATGCTAAATCTGGTAAACATTAATTTTAACATAAAAATAACACATGCAAAATTTTGATATAGTGGGTCCCAATTTTCCCATGCCAGATAAAAAAAATTTCACCTGTATTTGTGTATTAATAGTTTTTTAATAGCCACCGACCATTTTTTTTTTAAAGAAAAGAAAAAAGTCTGGCCAATTTTTTTAAATACGCACACAAAACTTTCATCTGATCTAGTTTGTCGAACTAATAAAGGATGGAGATATTTCCTTTATCATCATTGAAGACGGAACTCTTAGTTATGAATCTTTACTCACAACAACAACAAAACCGTTGCTAAATATTTTCATAATATACTCAAAGAAGATAACACATATTGAGCAATAATACAAATTACGAAAAGTTTAACACATAAAAATCATAAATGCCCAAATGTAAAAACTCAATATGTTTTGCAAGATTGAAATGATTTTTTTTTTTTCAACATAATTAGTTATTTTTTAATTTTATGATACATAATTGTACTTTATTTCATCACATGAATCGTATTCCAAAAATAATACAATAAGTTACTTTTTAGATACTATATACTGGTAATATGGTTTTTTGTATTTTTTTTGTATTTTTTTTGCTGGGTACTATATTTATAAGGTCATCTTCAATGTTTTTATCTATATCAATATTATATTTGTTACAAAAAGTGTGAAAAATAACATTATCATATTTTATACTCAATATATAATGCTATTTTTATTTTTTATCATAATTAATATTATGCTTCGTTAAAAATGAAGTTTTAGTATTTAATTTAAAAAAAATTAAAATTGAAAAATATTGTGATAAACTGCATGAAAAAATCATAATTAATATTATGCTTCGTTAAGAATCGAATGTTAAGTTTGATATTGGCTATACTGTGTGGTAAATTGATCACAAAATTTAACATATGATAAATTTAACATAAAAAAATAATACTTTATTATCTAAATATCAAATTTTACAATTAACATAATAATTTAATATTATATTAAAGATGCTCTAATATTATAATGCGCAATTATTTGCTAATTGGTCTTCAAGTCCTAATTAACAGGGTAGAAATCAACATTCTTTTTAAATGGAGATAATAATCTTACATCACCATTTGACAAATTAAATAACCTTTTGACAAAATTAGCTTTTAATTCAAGAAAAATTACACCGACCCCGTTATCTTAATCGATATTACTACAGTAAATTCTTTTTTTGTTTTATTTTTTTCCCTTTCTTAAACTTAATTACATTACCACCTGCTTGACCATTAAAATTCTATTGATTGAACTTTGAAGATGTGCAAGTTTGATCAAAGTGGTATCTTATCATATTGATAAAAATCAAGTGGCATTATTATAATTTTTCATTAAATTTATAATGTTAAGGATGTGTCTGTAATGAAAAATATTGAAAATTTATTTTTGGTACATTGAATAAATACATTAAGAGTCTTCTCTGATCGCACCAACCTTTGGGCCCAGTACAAATTATTATCTTGTTTAGTCCACAGCAATTAATTGCTCTTTTGCTCAATAATATGTAAGACATAAATGAAAGTACTAAAAAAATTACCGATCTAGTCAAAATATTATGATGCATCTCCTTATTAATTTTTAATCTTTCTTGAACCTCGAATAAATATCACCATTAGGTTAATCAACCATCTATGTGTTGGAAAGAAGAGGGTTAACCTTTTTTTTTTTTTTTATTAAATCTAGAACACGAAGAATAAACGGAAAATGCCTCTTGACTTGCATATGATATATTATTATATTAATCAACCAAATAATTGCTACATGATGATGCTATTTGTTCAGATGATAATTCTTTTCGTTGAGTAATTATTAAAGTACTTTTACTTTTCTGGCTCCATGTTCATACACAAAACCGTAGAGATCATTATTACATATGTCTTTTTATGCAACATGCATTGGCTTGCTCCTCTCTCTCTCTCTCTCTCTCTCTGTCTCTCTACACGTAACACTTACATTTGTCTTTTCAGGAAAAAAAAAAAATTTAAAACTAAGCTATTATTTAGCCTCCCTCTCAGCAGCCCTAGGACTGAAGTGCCCATTGAAATTTTATTCCAGGAAAATTAAGGGCCCGTTTGCGGCGGTTTTTTTTAGATAGTGTTTTGTCATTTGAATTTCAAAACTCCGAAATTTATAATTCATTTTTTTTCTTCCATTTTCAAAAAATTTAAAATTTAAAAGTTTATAACTTTCTTATTTCAAATCAAAATAAAATAATTATCATGTCAAAATGTTTACAACGACAAAACAAATAAAATAAGATCCATTTCACATATTTTATTTCAAACACATTTTAAATTTTTACATTATTTACTATATCACAGTTTATTTTCAATTCATACTCCAATCAAACACATATTTCCAAACTAACTTTCAAAACTTCGTCTGCAAAAGTCCACCCAAATGGGCTGGGAAGAAAAGAGAGGCCTATTACAAAAAAAAAAAAAAAAAAAAAAGTTACAACATTTTTTGTGACACTTTATACAGCATTGTTGTGTGACTAAATGTCATTTTTAGTGGCAAGATTATGACAAATAAGCATTTAATCACAAATTTATATTGTGACTAAAACTTTTAGTCATAAGGGTTTTAGTCACGACATGACAAACTTTTCTGGAACTAAAAACCTTGTGGCTAAAAATTTTATTCATAATAAAAGTTTGTGACGAATTACTTGTTAATCATAAGATTGTGACCCAAAGTGATATAAGAAAATGTTGTGATTAAAAATTCATTTTTTTTAGTGAGGAACAGACTCGGTCATTAATCAACAGAGCGCGCCGTTGAAGGATCTACATCTTTTTCTTTTTCTTTTCTATTAAGCAAATAATTCAATAAGAAAAAAATAATAATAAAGGAAGATAGAGGTCCAACCTGATCCATAAATTAATTAAAGATCTAGAAAAGAAGACTTCTACAACTTTTCCGTCTTACACGTTAATTTCTTGTTGAGACCTACATCTCAATGAGACAATTTATGACCAAAGTTGTTTTGTTTTTACATTAGTTCACATATGTATGTATATTAACCTTCTTGGGTTTGGTACTACAAAAAGTAAATGTTTTTTTTTTTTTTTTTGTCTTTTCTTTTCATGAAGAGAGAGCTAATTAAGGCATTTGAAATTGCAAGCACATCCCAATTGACATTTGTTTGGCATGTAGTTTTAAAATGTTCATCTTGAAAAAATTTTAATTTCAAAATGTGAATCTTTTTGGATTGGTGCTTGGAATAGAGAAAAAAAAATTCAATTTCAAAATATGAATCTTATTGGATTGGTGCTTGGAATGGAGGAAAAAAAAAAATAAGTATAGTGGAGATTTGAAATAGTGAAAATTTAAATTGAATTGAAATCTTTTCAAAAAGTTGGATTTTTAACTATATGCCAAATAAGGTCTGGACACCCACAACCGACTTGCTGCCAAACTTGAGCCCTAATCCAATTTTATTAATAATCAAAAATGAAAAAGAAAAAAGAAAATCCGAAAAAGAAGAAACAACCCATAAGGGCTATAAAAACCAAGAAATAGGACAAAAAACCGTCTCTATGGGCCGCACAATTCGGACAATTACATATTCAAACATACTCATTTAATAAACAGGTTACAAGAATTACTCATGTAAATAGTATAATAAACTAGTCACATGAAGTTGACATTTCTGATATATACGTACAATAAATAGGTTAGGTCATGTTTGAATTGATATTTCCTGACACGATTAATAAGTAAGTGTTGATTCGAATAAATGAATGTCAAGACAATATTGTCACATTTCTAAGCTATCTTTAAATTTTTGTTGCACAAAATATCAATTTGATAAATTCATATATTGATAATGAATTGCATTTCTTCCAATCTAAAAGTAATGATTCCTTTGGTAATTTTTTATATTGTATACATTTTAATAGTTTCCTTAGTTATTATGCAACGCCCGGGGTTAATGATGCTTTGGAAATTTTTTGTGGAAAATTTTTCCACAAAGTTACTTTGTAGAAGAGTGAAAACCGATACAGGACACGTAAAACGCGTATTGTCTTGGTAGGACACATGACTATTGACCAAGACATGAAGTTGTGAGTATATTAAGGAAGCGTGATTTGAATACTGCACTCATAAAGAATCCTCTCTTTTCTGTTTGCAATACTGAATTTGGCATGACAGTGATGACGATAAAAGAAATCCCGCCTCCTAAAATTTTCCTCATGACAACTATTCTTCTTGTTGTGTTTCTTCTTCTCATGCATCCAAACTTTGGATTAAGTACCTTTGTTCCCAGCATTAGGTGCATAGAAAGGGAGAGACAAGCACTGCTCAATTTCAAACTAGGGATCGAAGATGACTCTGGCCGGCTTTCTTCGTGGGGGAATGAAGACACAAAGAAGGATTGCTGCGATTGGGAAGGAGTTCGATGCAGCAACGAAACAGGGGAAGTAGTTGTGCTTGATCTTCATGGCAATGATTTCGATGAAAACCGCAAGTTAAGAGGTACGATTAGCTCTTCTCTGATGGAGTTGCATCATTTGAGACATTTGGACCTTAGTCATAACAACTTTTATGGGGAGATTCCATATCATCTTGGAAACCTTTCCCACTTGCAACATCTTAATCTCGGCCGAAATTTTTATCCTGATGTTGGAAACTTCCAATGGATCACTGGTCTTTCTAATCTAGAATACTTGGATCTGAGTTCTATTGTTCCTTCTGTATCAACTGATTGGCTAAGAAGTGTAAGTCGGCTTACTAAGCTGTCAACTTTAGTGCTTTCCAAGTGTTATCTTCTCTCTCCCTCACTCTCCGCTCTTTCTCACATAAATGCTTCTTCATCTCTTTCCAACATTTTTCTCGACCACAATTTACTGAATTCTTCGATATTCATGTGGTTGTTCAACACAAGTACCAATCTTGTTTCTGATCTTGACCTCTCTTTTAACGGGTTAACTGGCTCGATTCCATATTCTGTCGGTAAAATAAATGGCCTCACATATCTCAATCTCGATGAGAATAACCTTGACGGAGAGATTCCCGAAACCTTTGGAAATCTTTGTAATCTGAAGGTTTTGCATCTGTCTAGCAACAATCTCAGAGGGCAACTTAACTTCTTTCAGAACTTGTCAAATTGCGCTCGTCCCTCAATGGAGAGAATAAAAATGGATACAAACAATTTTACTGGGCCACTACCTGATTTTTCGGTATTTCCATCCCTGAAAGCGATATTCCTTTCTAATAATAGTTTAAATGGAAATCTGCCCACAGCCAGCATTGGAAACCTGTATGACCTTGAGGTTTTGGATGTTTCTTTGAATGATTTGGGCGGGATGATCTCTGAATCACACCTATCAAATCTATCCAAATTAACATTTTTAGGCCTATCTTCTACTTTGAAAATAAACTCCTACTGGATCCCACCATTCCAATTGAGAACAGTAAGGCTCATGTCCTGCAAGCTGGTAGCACCTTACCATTTCCCGACTTGGCTAAAAAATCAAAGAATGCTTTCCCACCTTGATATCTCCGATCTTGGAATTTCCGATGTGATCCCTAATTGGTTTCAGAACTTGACTTCGAACAATATGTATTATTTGAATCTCTCAAACAATCAAATCCATGGCATGTCGCCTATATCACTAAGCATGGGAGTCTTGTCTGTATTAGATTTGAGTTCGAACAATCTTTTGGGGATCTTGCCAAGAATTCAAGCCGAGTCCATGGAATTCCTATGTCTGTCTAACAATCAGTTTTCTGGTTCAATTACTCCCTTGTGTAACTTTTCACTCCCTAGCTCCGGCATTGGCCATCTTGACCTCTCTAATAACCAATTATCCGGTGTGATTCCTGATCATTGTCCTTTAAGCTGGCCTATGATGTCCCTACTAAGTTTGGCCTACAATAATTTCTTCGGGAAAATTCCAAGCTCGCTAGGTTCTATAAGGTCACTGAAAATATTGGATTTATATAATAATAGTTTCTCTGGAGAATTACCTTCATCAATGAGAAAACTTCGAAGCTTGCAATTTATAAATTTGGGTGGCAACTTACACTCTGGGAAGGTACCAGCATGGATGGGAAAAAGGCTCCTAGATCTAAAGATTCTCATTCTATGCTCAAATATGTTCCATAGAAGCATACCCTCAAGTTTATGCATGCTAACAATGTAACACCCGAATTTCTTCGGTTCATATTTTATAGACATTTCGTGTAAATATTTACCGTAATCGGTATTTCATGAGGAAGTTCGTTTTAGAACTTAATTTTGTAAAACGAGTTCTTAAGATTTATTAAGACTCAAAAACAAATTGCATGAACTCGCAAAAGACCTTTATGAGTGAAATGAGGTCGTATTTGCACATTTCAAGACAAGTCGATGTTGACCAATAAGTCAGTTATACCAAAACGGTCGAAAACGTCAAACAAGAATTTTAAGATTTCAGTACAAGTGAAATTACTGCTAAAAACTCATTTCTTGATCAAGATGAGTTTAAATAGAATTAAAATCACCTTAGAAAAATCAAGCATACTAAGTTAGAGTTCAGGGCGAAAGGATTCGGAAAAATAAGAGAAAAATTTTTCTGATCGAGTTTTTCACAGATCGAAATTTTTAAATGCAATGTAATTTTCGATACTGGGTATTTAAGCAACTCAATATTAAAATTTATTGCAATGTGTTGATATTACACAATTTTTCAAAAAGATTGAACCAAACAAGCCTTTAAGCTTAATTACATCACAATTAAGCTAAGTTAGGACATAACCCTCCACCCACATGGACCAATGAGCATGTGACACCTCATCTATGAGTTGTCAACCACTCCCCCACTCCTCTCCCCTAATCAGCCGGCCACTCAAGCCCCATTGGGCAATGGCTTGCAAAAATTTGAGGACCAAATAGCAAGATTTGAACCAAATTTACCTTGGAAAAGAAAGCCTAGGATTTCCCCTAGCTAGAGACACTATTCCTAGGGATTTCAAACCCCAAAATGTCAGCAGCCTTAACCCCATTCTCAGCCATGCCATTCGGATTTTCCCCTCCAAAAATCCGAAGAAAGAGAGAGAGAAGAGAGAGAGAGAGAGAGAGGAGATCAAGAGAGTTCAAGCCAAAAATTTTGTGAGAAAACTCCCTAAAGCCTTCGGTTTTCTTGTGAGTTCAAAGGAGAGATTTGTTCAAAAAAAATTTCCCCTCTCTTTCCCATCTTGCCGAGTGTTTGGGAGTTGAGAAAAAAAAAAAAAAAAGGATTTTTCGGGTTTTGGCTAGAACCAAGGGTTGAATGAAGGTGTGATCTAGAACCAAGAAAAACCAACCATTTTGTGAGTTGGTGCTTAAGGAGATCCACGGAAATTTAAGTCCAAACCATGCACTTTGGAGGCTAAATCTCGACTAGGAACAAGCTAGTGACACCCCCGGATTTTGAGGTAAAAAAAAATCCGAACTTTACCCTAGTTTTTGGGTTCAAATTTTTGGTTCATTTTCTCAAGGGTTTTACCGTGTATTTCAAGCACAAAAAGTTATAAGAGCTTAAGCTCACAAATTTCGGTTTTAGCCATAAATAGCTTAGGTTATATTTTTATGCTTGATTTAGGTTTTGAGGTGATTATTTTGCATGTTTGGTTGGAGATATGCTCTATGATTTTTTGTGTGCTAGAAATGCATGCTAGGGTTTCTATTTAAGGGTTTTATGTCCCTAACATGTTTATCAAATTTCTAGATGCATGTTTTAGGGTTTGTATGATGATATGGTTGAGCTTTGTTGTATGTATGTTTCTCTCTCAAAACCGTGGACCAAGGGGTCTCGGCCTTGAGTCGAATCCGAAAACACGGGATTTAAAATTTTATGTGTATGAGGGACGTTAGAAGACGTGCATGTGTTAGTAGGTCCCGCATTGGGCGGTCGAGCTAGAGCGACGCATAGGGACGTAAAATTTGGACTAACACCAAAACTGCTCTCGGGTCCAACACCCGGCAGCTCGGAAAAGTGGGATTTACAGGTCCTTAGAGGCCGAATGGGTAAAAACTTAAAACACGAAAGTTGTTCGTTAGGGTGTTTCCTAGGGGGCTGCGCGGACATATTTTTTAAAAAAATAATAAAATAAGGCTTCAATGGCCTTTGTGTTT
Source organism: Ficus erecta (assembly GCA_008635985.1). Lineage (NCBI taxonomy): Eukaryota > Viridiplantae > Streptophyta > Magnoliopsida > Rosales > Moraceae > Ficus > Ficus erecta. The sequence goes on from BKCH01000047.1 coordinate 240,809, forward strand.
AAGAAAAACCGAGAACTGGTCAGGGTGACCAAGTTCCAACGATTCACATGTGTTCAAAACAAAAACTGGTATCAATTGAGCTAGAATCAGAAAATGTTCAAAACATGAAAGTTTTAGATCTTTTTGTTAGCAACGACTTTCGTAAAGAAAGCATTTCCAAACTCGTTTTAGATTTTAAGTTATGAATTTTCAAACAAAAGCCGTGCAGTGAACAAAATCTCATGCACGAGATTTTCTAGACCAATGACTAGGAAAAACGTTTTTCTAACTTTCAAACATCATTTTCAAACCCGAAAACCGTTCCAAAGGTGGTTTTCGATCCCCAAATGTTTTATAGAAATATTTTCAAGTGTTTTGTAATTTTCAAGACAAGTTTGGGTGCTATTCATCAAACTTACTTAAATAAAGAAGAAAATGATATTTTAAGCAAGTTCAAGGTTTTCAAGATTAAAATGAATAAGATACTGCGTTAGTAGCCGGAAAATTATCCCGAGTTACTAGGGCCTTGCCAAGCCCAGTGTTAACCTTGCAGATTGAGGTTTAAGTTAAGATTATGATTTTCTACATGAACCCTTAATTAATAATTCCGTTGTGGGTTACTCCGTGTGACCCCTTCACATGTGTTAGTAGAGGGTCGTATAACCGAAAAATGTATATGTTGGTTTAATCCTACATTAAACGATCTTAGAATAGAGACCTCACGTGTAAACGTCCATGGGCAGGAGGTGACCTGCGAGCGTGCTCGGGAAAGGAAATTCGATCACGCGAACAACGAAGACAAAGTAAGTACAACGCCGCCTATAGCATAGGCTAGAGTTGTATGTTTACCTAACATGTTTGCTTTACACTGTTTAAGTATTATTTGATGATTTGCTCGATGGTTGCAATATGCTTACTGTATGATGAATGTTTCAAATGCTAATGTCATGCTTTAAAAGTACGTCTCAAGTATTGTTATTATGCTTACATGAAAAAGTATGCCTGTTCATGCATTGATAGAACATGAGATTAGGAGACATCATACAAGTATGTTCACTAATCTATGAAGTAGAAAAATGTCAAGAAAGACATACAAACAGAACGTTTGAGAAAAGGCCACAAGAGCCAGTGTCGTGCCCCCTGATGACGATCGGGTCGAAAGCTTGGGCAATTTCCTCAAGCTGCGCGCTGGGTACGTGCACATCAAGTTAACGGGCCCACAAGTAAAATCAACAAGATAAAGTGTGATACAAGAAAGCAAGCATAACTGGACATAAACGGTTCATGCATTTCACGATAGAATGTCATGTTTAAGATGAAGAAATCGATGATATGATGCCATGTTTATGCTTTCATGTTTAAGATGTCATGTAAAAGGTTATGTATATTTCATGTAATTGGTTCGCGGTATAGGAGTTGTACTTGCTGAGCTTTCGCTCATTGTTTGAAGTTTATGCTGTAGGTAAACAGCCTGTTTTGAATTAACCGCATGGTGAAGGGTGAAGCCGGTGGCTGTGAAATGATGAACGGGTTGGGGTTCGCAACTCAGAAGGATTTAATTAATATATCTATTTTGAGAAAACAGACAGTTATTTTATTGTGTATGAGTGTATGTAAATATTTTCTAAGTATAATGCTTCCGCTATTATTATAAAAAAAAAAAAAAATCCCCACTATTTTCATGATAAGAAACAAAAATGGGATAAAACAAGTTTAAGTTTGAGTAAGTTAAGTCAAGTGACGGCCTGTGCAAGACGGGTCGTCACAAACAAATCTGCAGATCTTGGACATATCTCATAACAATATCATTGGAGTAATACCACAGTGCCTTTATAATTTCACTGCCATGGCTCATAATGCAAACTTTAGCGAGATAATGGAAATCCGACGTCCAATTTTTAGAATTGCACCGAACATGGAAATCGAGACTTCATGGGCCTACATAGTCAGGGCACCTGTTTCGTGGAGAGGAAGAACTGATGTGTATGCAAGAAACCTTGTATTCTTGAGAGTGATTGACCTTTCAAGCAACAGATTGAGCGGCAACTTCCCCAATGGAGTACTGAATCTTTCGGGGTTAGTGGCATTAAACTTATCAAGAAACAGCTTGTCCGGAAGACTCCCCAACGACATTGGTCAGCTTGATCAACTGCAGTCACTTGACTTGTCTCGGAACCAGTTCTCCGGTGAAATCCCTACAAGCATGTCAGATTTGCATTTCTTGAGTTATCTGGATTTGTCATACAACAACCTATATGGAAGAATTCCATCTGGAACTCAACTTCAAGGCTTTAACTCCTCCGTATATGCCGGTAATCAAGAACTGTGTGGTCCACCACTTGCAAATAATTGATCCACAAGTGATGATCAAGAAAACCCTGCTCAAGGCCGTGGACAACCAAGTACTCATGATCACGAAAGTAACGAAGACGAGTTCACGAAATGGCTTTATATTGGAATGGGGTCAGGCTTCGCTGTTGGTTTCTGGGGAGTTTGCCTTGTTTTGTTCTTCAATCGTGCTTGCAGACATGCCTACTTCTCGTTCTTCAACAAACTGGTGGACTGTCTTTTGGTTAGGATTGCAATCTATAAAGCAAGATTGTTGAGGTCACGATTTTGAAGGCAGCCCTTCTTTGTAATGAGGTAAGCTTGTATTCATCTTGGGCGAAACTGGTCTTCTTCTTTTTTGTTTTTTTGTTACTTTCAGTGATAAGCAGTAGTTTGTCTTCATTTTTAGTAGTTGATCATAATACATTTCTTTTTTAAGTAAATAATGAGAAGAAACAATTGCGTCAAAATGTGATAGGCCATATCCTATTAGATCGCAGTCATAGTGTTCTAAGTTCCCTACTCAAATATTATTGTAAGGAAATGGAAAAAAAAAAAAAAAAAAAAAGGAGTCTTGGAAGTTACTCTAATTTGCATATTTTTATAACTTTTTTGTATTTATTTGTAGTATTACAGGAGGAGGAGCGGAGTACGTACGTACCAAGGAGTCAAATGTGACGGAGCCAGAAACTCATCCGCTAGGGCAATCATACAGAAACATATGTCGAAACTTTGTGCAAACAGTTTCATGGTTCTCTTATTAATTTGATCTTTATGTAGTTTTTGTAATATATCAGCTGTTGTTTCTCTTATAAATAGCTCTTTACTTGAGCTGATATCATTAGTGACGTCTGTAAAATCTAGTGTGGGTGTGATTTGAAGTTCTATGTATAAAACTGGACTATCTTATTGTCTTTCTTTTTCGGATAGTTATCATAAAACTCCTCTGTGTTTTGTTTTTTTCTTTTTTTCCTTTATTTATGGATTTCTTTATAGATTTAGAAATTATATGAATACATTAAAATTCTGTAGTTTTAAGTACCTCCGCTTTGTTGATCAAATTTGGAGACAAATAACTCATTTCTTCCTTATTTGATCCATAAATATTGCCGTATGATTGATGTTTTTGTGGGAGATCTTCTAGAATAGTAGGCAATTCAAACAGCCTAATTTAGGATTATGGTTGAACAAATTTGGCACAACACGAACACCATGCAGTCTAAACTCTAGCAATAAAACGGACAATGCTTTAAGACGTGTAATTACTAAAAAAAAAAAAAAAAATTATTGTAATGTGCTTTTGGAAATTAATTTGCAAAATATTTAAATATTTTGACGAAAAATTACGAGCTCTAGAAGGATAAATTAGCTGATAACTATCATCTTAACGCTTGTAGTAAAAAGAATTTTAAAGTAAAAAAATCTTAATGTTTTCTTTTAATTTACTTCTTTTATACCCTTTTCTCATTTTATTTAGTTTCGCTTTAGTTGTTTTCATTTAGGTCTTTTTAAGACTCTTTTGTTTTGTTTTTTTTTTTTCCTCCTTTTCTTTTTCGTACATTAATTTTATTAAAAAAAAGAAAAAAAGAAATACGACTAGAAAAGTAGCCAACTTTAGGAAAAGGTGGCTGATTAAGAGTGGCTGCGGATTAGGAGATGTTGGTTGGTTGGTAGCATATAAATTATGGGCAGACAAAAAAAGCTTTTGGCTCCAGCTTTAACGTTGTGATCATGTGGGGCTCAATGATGAGTACTAAATGTACTATATATGGAGACGTGAAACCAAAGAAAACAAAAAAGTGCTTCTTACCCACCGCTTTATTATTAACATCTTCTTTCTTTTTTCAACCAAAAATATATATATATATATATATATATATATCTTCTTACTTTTTGTTTGAAGATATGTCAAATTTATTTTAAAAAATAAAATACTTAATCATTAACATCATTTTTTTTCTTTCTGTTTGACAATATCTCAAATTTTGTAAAAGAAAAATAAAAAAAATAATAAAATATATATATATATATATATATATAAACAAAGAAATTCATAGTCCAACTTAAAGACAAACCAGAGAAAAAAAAAATGAAAATAACAAAAAATAGTCTTCCAATTTTAAGATTTTTGATATTTAGATTATTGAAAGAACACCAAGAAAAGATCATCACGTTGTAATCAAGAGTTGATATTTCGAGGATTTTTTATATTTTCTATCTTTATTCCACTGAAATTAATATTGTGCCGTCAGTAAGGAAGATAAGCAAATTAAGAAATTAGTCAAAGTAACATCATAAAATATATGTGTACGTATATGTGAACACACATACATACATACGTATAGTGGAGCTTTATTAATACATAACTTTGGAATTATATGATAGTACTCCTCCCCATTACTCACAGCTTAGCTATAGTAACTCTAATAATAACTTTTAAATATCAATTTACGTGACATATGAGTTTTTTTTTATTTTATATATTTCAGATTAAAAATAATAATACCTTATTGTCACGTAAGTTGATACTAAAAAATTAGAATTAGAATTGACTTAACCAGAACTACTCTTTTATGACTAATGTCTACTTTCCAGACTCGTAATCACGTGCTCTCTCAAACACGAGACTTCTACCACTACCGGAACCGTCGTCCAAAGCCGCCAATCTCTGTCCATTCTCAAACAAGTTCCCAACAGATCCACACTCAAACCTACAAATAGGGCAAAGCTCAGTCGGACACCACTGTATACTATAACAACTACGACAATCTTGTTCTTTTCTAATGTAAAAATAGTTCGTGTATCGGCCTTCTCCCGTGGCGATCAACCTCCTTCCGCTCACCGGCTCGGTCTCGCCGACCTTCCACGCTGTCGACTGCACGCAGATCGTGGCGGCGGAGAATGTGACCTTGAAGTTCTTGAGCTCCCTAACCACGTTGTCTCCCTCATCGTAAGGCGCAAAGGTCACCGGGATACCGTCCACCGAAACGTTTCGCTGCCCTACGTAGAAAGGGCACGAGCCGTTTCGAGAGACCAAGGTGAAAGGACCGCCGGCTTCGGTGATGGCGGGCTTGACGTAGTACTCTACGCCGCGTCGTAGAGGATTTCCCGACGTGTCGAGGACAGCGGAGCGCTGGGCGGTGGCTGTCATGGCCATTACAAGAGATACACAGCTCATGAGGATTAGGTACTCCATGTTTGTGGCCTTCATTTTTTAGTACTCTATTTTCAGTGTTTTTTTTTTTCTCTTTCTTTTTTTTCTTTGCTTTGCTTTGAGTTGGGTTCTCAATTCTCACGTCTAGCTTGGTATTTATTGTATGTAGTGGGGGTTAGGATAACAGGATATGACTCTTCTAGTGGTTGACACGTGGCATGGTGGTGATACAAAGTCAATGTTTCTTATCCAATTGGATGGATTATTAAGTAGTGACGTGAGAGTTTGAAATACAACTAATTATTACAAAACAAACTTTTGCAAACCGAGGTTGAACATTGGCGGGCGATGGTGAGACGGTGACGTAGATGTTAATCAGTGATTGATCAATGCTAAAATATTTGATATAATATTTAGTTTACATGTTAAAACGATGTCCAAATCAACAAGCAATCAACATTAGTGTGAACTTGAACTGCATGTGTATGTGTGTATAAAGCTTTTGTTAGTATGCATGTGTATTGATATATTTTCATTATTTCTTAATTAAAAATAGACGAAGTTCAAAATTTGATTGCGGATGATTTCTTTTTCTTTTATAAATGAAAAAAAAATAAGAGGATCAGTGGTGTCTTTACTTCTCCCGGTTTAGTTAGGATCATCGATGGGATCATAAAGGATCATATCTTGAGCCTTCGGCAGCCAGAGGTTCATAGAGTCCTTCAACAAATGGTATTGTCTAACCAACATATCACATTACTCAAACCGCCCTTGATCTATTAAAATTAAAGGCTCTAAATAGGACCTATTTTGTCACCATGCATGCCACCACCGTCAGTGGTGCGCGGAAACGCTTCTTTTGATCATTAGGAATGTTTAGAATGGGAGAAAATTGTTTACCAAAACTATGAACATGCATGATATTGTCACGAAAACAAAATTAGAATTTAAAATTTCAGTTCAAAACTACTACTTAGGCAGCTCATTTCTATAAGAAAAGCAGCTATGGTGGCTGATCAAGTACATGAGAGAGATTTGATGATAAGATCCGTCGTGTGAGGATAAGTAACAGAGGCGTGATAAAAATCTCTTCTTTTTGAGTATGAACGGAGACGGCTGCTGGAGGACATTCTGCAAATTGCAACCAATCTGTAAAATTATGACTCAAGTAGTAAAGGAACTACATATATAAATATATAAATATTATATATATATATATATGTGTGTGTGTGTGTGTGCGCGCGTGTGTGCGGCAGCAAAAATAGAATACTAGGACCATCTCCCATGTACTACTGTCAATGTCAAATTATTTAGCACATGCTTGACATCTAGCTAGTTTCTAGCATTAGCTTTTGAGTAGGAATAATATCTATATCTAGTGTTTTTTTTTTTTTAATGCATGCATATTCTTGACATTAGATATAGTATTAAATTATACTGTCATCCCGGCCGTTGCCTGCTTTGGGTAGGTTTTTTTTTTTTTTTTTTCCCCTCTCTCTTTGTTACCTACTTAGTTAAAACATATATATATATATATATATATATTTAAGTAGTATTCACATAGATACATGGGTTTATTGGAAAATTGCAAGTCATTTATATATATATATGTGTGTATATATATATGTCCCATTGTTTTCTTAATTTAGAAAAACGGCATTACTTTTTTTAAATGATCCACATTATTGAACTACAAATGTTCTGATAGTCTTTTATCGATAGATCTAGTAATGCATTATACTTATAAAGTCGTCAATCAGTGATTAACTAATACGAATCAATAATTGATTGATTTATCAGTAGTACCATTGGTCCATCAATAAGAGATTATTACTACATCTCTGATTAATATTCATTTACATTTATTAAAAAAAAAATCGACTCATTATTTAGAGGGTGGCCGAGAACAGCTATCCTTGATATTGGGCAAGGAATAAAATACGTAAGAAGGCATGATCATAGCTAGATCGGGAGAAATTAAAGTATTAGCATTTCCTTTAAAACGAATGAAACGGTCAATTAAGATAGAGAATATAGTTGATCTCATTAATGTTAAAGAAATTTAGAACGCAGCGTTTAATAAGTATTGAAAATTCATAGTCATCAATGCTTAGCGAACAAAATCATGAACATACCGCGCTTAGAGAATGCCTCCAAATAATTGATGCTGACACAATGACTCCATCTTATTCAAGAGAAGAAGATAACATATTTGACAAAATATTAACATAATATTATTAAAATTGAGGTAAGAAAACTATTGAGATTTTTGTCAAATACTTCCGTAGTTTCATTCCATGCCTGATTTCGTGGGATATATTCATATTGCCTTGCTTAAATTTGTTTGATAAAATCTCTATTGATTATTGACAATGGATAGTTTTCCGTTTTGTTACTTATAACCTTTCCGTTGTCGTCTATTTTGTTACTTATGATCTTCTTTTATATGAAGCTACTTGACAAATTTTTTATTAGTGAATTTTCTCTCTTCTCGTCTCCAATGACGTAGGTATTTGTTAAATCTTCGTGATCTTTTGATCTAGGTAGTTTCCATTTATTTTAAAACTAACAAAAACGACATTTATGATGAAGCTTTATTCATATAACTCGTTAATGAGCTAGGTGCAGATAATATTCCATATATATTACAATGCTTATTAAAATTAACACAAACGACATACACTTTTTTTTTCTTCACACAAACGACATTCACGACGGAGCCTTATTATTATTATTAATTTTTTTTTCTTTTTGCTATCTATATGGGACTTATTTAGTATCATTTTTAAGCCCTCTCAAACACAACAGGAAGCACAGAACCATCCAAAGCCAACAACCTCTTGTCATTCTCAACCAAAGCCCCAACATCTCCACATCTAAACCTGCATGTCGGACACAGTTCCGCAGGGCACCACCGAATCTCATACGTATTCTCAACCTTCCCTCGGCGGATGTAAAAATAGTTTCCGAACCCGCCGTTGTCTCCGGTCTCAATCAGTCGCCTTCCGGTCTCCGGATCCTCCTGGCCGACTCGCCACGTAGTCGACTGCACACAGATTGTGAAAACGTCGAATCGAACCTTGAAGTTCTTGGTCTCCCTCACCACATTTTCTCCCCTGACGAACGGTGCAAATGTCACCGGATCACCGTTACCCGCCGGAGAAGTTCTCCTGCCCGGGGTAGAGCGGGCACGAGTCGTTCCTACTGATCAGAGTGAAGCGGCCGCCGTTATCGGTTATCGCTGGCTTTATGTAGTATTGCACGCCTCGTCGGAGAGGCTGGCCGGCAGTGTCGAGTACCGGGTTTTGGGCCGTGGCTGCTATGGCCATGACAAGCCATATGCAGGTTAGGGTTCCGATCAGCTTCATGTTCATCATCTTTAATGTAATGATCAGCACACAATATGATAAAATATGTATATATTTTATTGACAATTGCTTGATCTACAAGGTTGTGTGTTTTTCGATTCTATAGGACATGGTATTTATAAGAATTGGTGTCGAAGGATTTACTCTTCTTTTTTTTTTTGATAAGTGTAACAGTTGTGAATCGAAAGTCAATTTACCTTATCCAATGAAATTATCGGTGCCGTGAGTGTTTCATATACTACAATGTATTACAGTAGACAAATTTGAAAGAACATGATTTAATAATAATTTTCACACCCAAAAGTACATCTTATAAAACACAAAAATTAAAAATAAAAATAAAAAACACATCTCTTATCTCAATTATTCTCTCACTATATACATTTTAGAAAGAAACAAACAGGACAAAACATGCTAAGAAATTGTAAGTGAAAACACATTACTTAAAAACGTTTTCGGCCTTTTGTACTCACCTCAATGTTAAAGTCTTTTAAGTTTAAATTTTCCCACTCTAATGACGATACACACACACACATATATATTTATGTATAAATTTGACATGATTAGGATCATGGTCTACATCTAGAGTTGGAGTGATCGTACTACTTACCTCATACAGTTCTTCATTAAAAAAAAAAAGAATTTAACTTTTTATAAACTTGATCAATTTGAAAGCAAAAAAATGCAATAATTTGTATTAATTAATACGTTTTAAATTATCATGTCTACTTGTGTCCCTACCAATCGGAGTAGTGTTAGAGACCAACTATAATCACAATTTTGAGTGCCAATTCACGTATCAATATGCGTAGTCTCTTTATTAATAAACACAATCAGTAACTGATATGACAATTTTTTAAGCATTTACAAATAATTAAAAAAAAAAGATAACAACTCACATAAATATATAAAGAGTTAAAAATTACTATGGCAGTTGCAGATTCTAGCCTTTTTATCCATCCGCCATAAGAAAAGCGTCGTCCTGTAAGGGCCTGTCTGGTATGTAATATAGGATAATATTAGAGCATTGGATTGGAACGTCCAGGAAGAATATGATTGCTTTTTAGTTTATTATATCCTGTATTTGAGAAGTGCCTACTAGGATAGAATTTATATTTTAACTAAATAAAATAGAAAATTAGCATTTTAATCCAAATGCCAAACTTTTTAGAGTTAAGGTTAATTTTATAAACAAATGAAAAAAAAAGATTAAATTAAACCTACTATATATATATATATATATATATATACACTAACGCACATATATAGGTAGTCAAGGTAAATAATATATTATCGCCGGAAAGAAAAAAAGTGTTTAAACAAAAAATCTCCGGTAACAATCGTGTGAGTATATAGATGTTAGCTTATATATACACACACACACTCGCGCGCAAAATAACAATATCAATATAGGAAATAAAAAATTTCATTTTCAGAATCGAAGCAGACAGCAATCATTTCAACCAGTCGAATCCAGCCTTATTGCATACTTTTATTGGGGATAGCTTAATACCCTGAGAAGGGGATTCGAACTCGGGCAGGATAACTTTTTATCCAATATAGTGTTTCAAATTTTTTATCCAATCAAGGGATTAGAGTCTTATCCTAATCCGGTCCTTTTTTCATCCCTAATCCCTAACACTAAACAGGCCCTAAATACATAAAGAGTATGCTGAAAATATCAATTCTAATTAGTACCAACTCACGTGTCATATTGATGTGACAATATTTTAATACACTACAATAAAAGACTGACAACTTATATATTTCATATAAATTGATACTCAAAAATTGAGATAAGAATTAGTATATTTATAATTTTTATATATAAATATGACGAGAGATGGCTGCAAAAGGCAGACGTACGTAACACAGTGTTCCAGCCACCGCAACAATCGTTGTCGACTCGTCCTCTTACTCATGATAAGGGCGAGGATGAGGATACTTTATTCATTTTATTTTCCCATACTGTTTTTGTACTTTCGATTATTACATTGCATGATTTTTTTGTACAATTATTATATGATGGCTTATTTTTTACATAGTGTGTTATTATTAAAAGTTTGTAAGAAAATATTATTGATATTATTTTAAATAAATGATAATGACATAAATCAGTAGCTGTACTAAGACACCCCAATTAAGTCAGACACATTTTTAACACACCCCAATCTATCTATCTCACATTAAATTAAAAATAAAAAAAAAAGAATTGATCAAATAAACAAAACCAGACTCCAAATAAGAAAAAAAAAAAAAAAAAAACTCAGAAACAACCTACCCCATTAAAACTCCTTGCTATAAAAAACCCAAAGGAAAAATTCCTATAAAAGAAAAAAAGTGTGCATTATTTATCCAAGATAGATAAAACATCTCGAAAACGGGCCTCGAACAATTTTCCTATCACGCATAGAGCCCTTCTAGATGAATTAATTGCAAGGGTCCATATCTTTAATTAATAGGTTTCGACCATTTATACACCATAAAAGAATGCACAAAGTATTAGAATTTCTCATTGTCTATAGAAGAATCTATTTATAAAACAAAAATAACTAACTCAGTTTCACAATAGTGTTTATTTTTTTGTTTTCTCTTCTTTTTAGAGTGGCTTTTTTTTTTTTTATTTGGTCAAACTCCATTGTATATTATTTATTATTAATTTCATGTGAGATGAATAGATGATGGGAGTGATAAAAGGACAGTGATCTCGTCAACATATCTTGATGCTTTTATTGATTCTTGTCATCATTATTAATATAATAAAAAAAGAATAATTTAGTTTCGCTTATACTATTATAGATCTCATAATGCTCCATAAGAATGAAAAAAAAAAAGACATCTTTATCATTAATATGTCGCTGATATATTGGAGACCTTTTAACCCGTCTTCTTTATTAGCAGCCCTATATTCAAACCTAGTACGATAAATTTGGCACTATTCCTTAATTCGTTGTATTCAAAACTCTCACGGCGCCTCCTACTACTCCATTGGATAAACCAAATTGACTTTATAACCCTTCCACGTATCATCCCAAAACCAATTCACTCCTTAAACATCCAATTCCTATAAATACCATACGTTACACAGCCATTAAAAATAAAAATAAAAATAAAAAAACATTAAAAAAAATCTAGCAAGAAAAACCAGTTTGTGAAACATGAAGTTGATCCAAACCCTGACCCTAATTCTGCTCGCCATGGCCATGGCAGCCACGGCACACAAGCCCGTGCTCGACACCTCCGGCCAGCCCCTCCGCCGTGGCGTGGAGTACTACATCAAGCCTGCGATAACCGACAACGGCGGTCGCTTCACTTTGGTCAAGCGGAACGACATATGCCCGCTATACGTTGGTCAGGAAACCTCGTCCGCCGCGAAGGGGCTTCCGGTGACCTTCGCGCCGTTCTTCGAGTACGAGAATGTTGTGAGGGAGAGGAGGGACTTCACGGTCTCGTTCGCGGCGGTGACGGATTGTGTGCAGTCAACCACATGGCAACTTGATGGTGATCTTATCGGCACCGGAGACAATGGCGGTTATGGCAACTATTTTCATATTAGTCCCGGGCTGGTTGAGAAGACATATTTCATAGGCTGGTGTCCACAAGACCCGTGTCTACCCGCTACGTGTAGTTGGCTGAGATGTGGGCAAGTCGGGGCTATAACTGAGGATGGGAAGAGGTTGGCCGTGTGGATTGGTCGTCCTGCGATTCCTGTTGTCTTTGAGAGAGCTTAGAATGAAGATTAAGAAGAAAAAGAATAAGTCAAAGTCATGTATATTTGACCCAGCAAAAAAAAAAAAAAGTCAAAGAGTCAAAGTCTGTAAGATTAGTAAAGATTGAAATGTATTACAATAAATGGAGCTCACCATAGCTTAGCTTTGGATACGTGACCACCGGTCTCCTTTGGCAAGGTGTAACTCTTTACTATTCTGTCGTAATGAAGATATGATATGAAGGATATTGTATCATCTTCTTTGAGTGGTTGTCAATGAATTTATCATTAAAGATTCGTGGCTAAGACTATCTCTAATACATTTCTCTATATTAGTACTATATTTATTATAAAAAGTGTGAAAAATCACATTATATGTTCCAATGTATGAATGTTATTTCTATTTTTTTTTTTTTAAATCATTGTTATGTTTTGAAACATATAAATGCGAATTTTAGTTTTTAAATAAACAAAAATGAAAGTTTTGTAATAAATTACGTGAAAATTAAATGCAACAATCAATAAAAATCAAATGTTAAATTTGACAGTGACTATATCTTGTGGCAAATTTACCACAAAGTTTAGCATATGAAAAAATTAACATCAAAGATAGCACTTTATTGAAGAGCACTTTTTCATCCAAATGCCAAAAATTTATCATTGGTATAATAATTTAAATCATATTGGTGATACTCTAAGAGTTTCTTCTTCAGTGATGATTAGGACATACTTCCTGCCCTTAGTTGTTATAAAATTCCTTTGGGGATAATTATCAAAATAATATAAAACAAAATCTCTGGGGATTATTAAAAAAAGTGGACCACACGATATGAAATTCAGAGATGAGACCTATCTTTTAATATATAGTGTAGTGTTTATAGTGATGTTCTTTAGTGTTTATAGTGATTTTTTTTTATTTTTAAAATCAAACAAAAGTTTGCATCGTTGGTCAGGGGAGAAAATGTGAGAGGAAGACGAAGAACTTCAAGGTCCGAGTTGATGTTGCCACAACATGTTTGCGGTCGACTGCGTGGCGAGTCGGCCAGGAGGATCCGGAGACCCGAAGGCGAGTGATTGAGACCAGAGACATCGGCGGGTTCAGCAATGTTGGGGCTTTGCTTGAGAATGACAAGAGGTTGTTGGCTTTGTATGGTTCTGTGCTTCCAGTTGTGTTTGAGAGGGCTAAATATCATTTTTGTCAAGTCCCATATAGATGGGAGAAAATAAGGCTTCATCTTGTATGTCGTTTGTGTTAGTTTAATAGACATACAGTCGAACATTACCTATATTGTCCCTATTAAATAACTTTTTGGTTCACCACTAATTTCGACACATTATATGTATTAGAGAATCAACTTATTGTTTCAAATTCGGGAAAGTTATTATTTTATAATATATTAATATAATTGTTTTATCAGAAATTTTAATTTTATTTATATGTATTTTAGTTTAGAAAATCTCTTTGTTAGTCTTAGATAATTTATCTGACTTTATATATTGTAATTTTTTTTTGTATGATTTACTGTCATAACTATTTTTTGTGGGCAGTTAAAATCAAAACATGGAGCCAAGAATAAACCAAATTATCATACTACACCAGAAGGAGCTGGATTCAAGTCATACATCCGACATTTAGAAGAGCAGGTAAATTTGTTTGTACTTTTTCATAATTTTTGACATTTTAGTTTAGTTAAACATGTTTACACTTTTTTTTTTTCCTATCTCAGAATGTGCAGATAAATACGTAGAATGAAATAGAGAGAAATATTGTAGTTGGGCATGCTAAAATATAAAATTCTCCAAATATCAACTCTTAATAGCTCAGTTTAAAACATTACAACAGTTCTTTACAGTTTTTTTTTTTTTTTTGGTTGAAAACGAAGAAAGATTAATGAAGTTGAATAATATATAGATTTGAGCTTATTATCTATGGAGAGTTATGAGTACTTGGCTTTTTTCTCTACAGTAATTAGACTTATTTTTTTTTTTTCCTTAATTTTATAAACTGACTGAACAATGATTTAGTTAGTCTCAAATTAGAGGTGTATACATTTGATTTTCGTAGAGTAGGGCATACATTATTATTATTATTATTTTTTATTTTTAAAAAAGAAATTCCATATATCATGAAAAATTAAAAGAGATAGTTTCCCACCTCTGGTTTGTTTTGTGTGCGTTCTAGTTAAGTTGTTCTCCGGTGGTATCCATCTGTTGATTTAGTTAGTATTATGGCCATTCAAAGTTTATTGCAATCTCTATGTTGTGAGACTGTGTCTCGATCTATTAAAATATTTTATTGATTATATATGTTTTTTTTTAAAGCTTTGTACATGTTTGATTATAGGAATGTTGAGAATAGAAAAATTCAAAGAATTTTCGGTCACCGAGTCTCATCGATTATATCCTCCTCACTGATCTAAGCTTCATGAGATCATGCTGATGAAATTGGTCTTAGTCGATGGTTGTCTCTTGGACCACATAGTTGTTTTGTATTTAGTATTAGTAATTGTATCCTATTTTAATTTTGAATTATGATTAAAAAAGAAAACTCAGTTTAAAACATTACAATTGTTCTTTACATAATAGTATACTTCGAAAATATTGCATATAAGAAAACTCAGTTTAAAACATTACAATTGTTCTCTACAGAATTGTATACTTCGAAAGTATTGCATGTATAACCATGATCTTTGGTTATTTATTTATTTATTTAAATTGTAAGTAAGAATAATGAAGTTGGAGAATGTATAATTTGAGCTTATTATGTAGTGGAGGTGATGAGTTGGCTTTCTTCTATAAAATAATTGGACTTTTTTTATAAAGTAATTGAACTATGATTTAATTAGTTTTCAAATTAGATTTTGTAAGGGCGTATATTTGATTTTCGGAAATGAGTAGGGCACAAATTAAATATTTGAGTACGAGATCCTAACTTAGAAGTTTAATATAAGTAGGTACGTAAAATACACATATATTATGAAAAATTAAAGATTCGCTTAGCTCCTACAATCACAGAGAAAAATAGAATATTTGATGTTCTTCGTGCTACAATGCTTTTCAAAAGTTAACAATATATATATATATAGTTGCATTAGAAAATGGTTTCCTTATCCCATTGCCAAATTTTAATATTGCCTAGAAATTCGGCATGATGTTGGAGATTTTCTAATATAGTTAATAACGATGGAGCCAATGACTCACCGCAACAAGGGGTGTGAATAGAGGAGAAGAGGGAGGAATTAATAAGGAAGAAATGAGGTATTTGTCTCCAAATCTAAGGGAAGGGATTTGAAACTATAGAATTTTAAGGTATTTTTATAATTTTCAAAAATCTGTAAATTAAGAGATCCATAAATGAGGGGGGGGGGGGGGGGGGGGGGGGGGGGGGTGTGGTGAAGAAGAAGAAGCAAAACGCAGAGTAGTTTTATAACAACACAAGATCGTCTAGTTTTTATACATAGAACTTCAAATCACACCTACACTTGATTTTAAAGACTTCAATAATCATATCCGTTTAAGTAAAGAGCTATTTACATTAGAGAAACAACAGCTAATATATTACTGAACCTACATAAAGATCAAATTAATAAGAGAACATGAAACTGTTTGCACAAATTTAGTGGCAGACATATTTCTCTATGAATGCAGTAGTGGATGAGTTTCTGGCTCCGCCACAATTGACCCCTTGGTATGTACTCAGCTCCTTCACCTGCTATACTACAAATAAATACAAAAAAAAAAAAAGTTATAAAAATATTCAAATTAGAGTAACTTCCAAGACTTTTTATTCCCCTTTCTTTTTAATAAAATTTGAGTAGGGGACTTAAAACGCTATGACTGCAATCTAATAGGGATATGGCCTTTCACATTTCGACGCGGTTATTTCTTCTCATCATTTACTTAAAAAACAAAGTTACTATCAACTATTAAAAAATGAAGACAAACTATTTTAATTACATAAAGTAAAAAAAAAAAAAAAAAAAAAAAAAACCAGTTTCGTCTAAGATGAATACAAGCTTACCTCATTGCAAAGAAGGCCTGCCTTTAAATTCGTGGCCTCAACAATCTTGCTTTATAGATTGCAATCCTAACCAAAAGACAGTCCACCAGTTTGTCGAAGAACAAGAAGTACGCATGTCTGCAAGCACGATTGAAGAACAAAACAAGGCAAACTCCCCAGAAACCAACAATAAAGCCTGACCCCATTCCAATATAAAGCCATTTCGTGAACTCGTCTTCACTGCTTTCGTGATCATGAGTTCTTGGTTGTCCACCTTGAGAAGGAATGTCTTGATCATCACTGGTGGAGCAATTAGTTGCAAGTGGCGGACCACACAACTCTTGATTACCGGCATATGCAGAAGAGTTAAAGCCTTGAAGTTGAGTTCCGGATGGAATTCTTTCAGAAAAGTTGTTGTATGACAAATCGAGACAACTCAAGAAATGCAAATCCGACATGCTTGTAGGGATTTCACCGAAGAACTGGTTCCGAGACAAGTCAAGGGACTGCAGTTGATCTAGCTGACCGATGTCGTTGGGGAGTCTTCCAGACAAGCTGTTTCTCGATAAGTTTAATGCCACTAACCCCGAAAGATTCAGCACACCGTTGGGGAAGTTGCCGCTCAATCTGTTGCTTGAAAGGTCAATCACTCTTAAGAATACAAGGTTTCTTGTATACTCATCAGTTCTTCCTCTCCACGAAACAGTTGCCCTGTCTATGTACGCCCATGAAGTCTCGATTTCCACCTCAGTTTTGTTCGGTGCAATTGTAAAAATTCGACCTTGGATTTCCATTATCTCGCTAGAGTTTGCATTATGCGCCATGGCAGTGAAATTATAGAGGCACTGTGGTATTACTCCAATGATATTGTTATAAGATAGGTCCAAGATCTGCAGATTTGTTAGCATGCATAAACTTGACGGTATGCTTCTATGGAACATATTTGAGCGTAGAATGAGAATCTTTAGATCTAAGAGCCTTTTCCCAATCCATCCTGGTACCTTTCCAGAGTGTATGTTGCCACCCAAATTTAAAAATTGCAAGCTTCGAAGTTTTCTCATCGATGAAGGTAATTCTCCCAGAGAAACTATTTTTATGTAAGTCCAATATTTTAAGTGACCTTATAGAACCTAGCGAGCTTGGAATTTTCCCGAAGAAATTATTGTTGGCCAAACTTAGTAGAGACATCAAAGGCCAGCTTAAAGGACAATGATCAGGAATCACACCAGAGAATTGGTTGTTAGATAGGTCGAGATGGCCTATGCCAAAGCTAGAAAGTGAAAAGTTACACAACGGAGTAATTGAACCAGAAAACTGATTGTTAGACAGACTTATGAATTCCATGGACTCGGCTTGAATTCTTGGCAAGATCCCCAACAGATTGTTCGAACTCAAATCTAATACGGACAAGATTCCCATGCTAAGTGACATAGACAACATGCCATGGATTTGATTGTTCGAGAGATTCAAGTAATACATGTTGTTCGAAGTCAAGTTCTGAAACCAACTAGGGATTGAATCTGAAATACCAAGATCAGAGATATCAAGGTGGGAAAGCATTCTCTGATTTTTTAGCCAATTCGGGAAGTGGTATGGTGCTACGAGCTTGCAGGACATGAGCCTTACTGTTCTCAATTGGAATGGTGGGATCCAGTTGGAGTTCATTTTCAAAGTGGAAGATAGGCCTAAAAATGTTAATTTGGATAGATTTGATAGGTGTGATTCAGAGATCACCCCGCCCAAATTGTTTAAAGAAACATCCAAAACCTCGAGGTCATACAGGTTTCCAATACTGGCTGTGGTCAGATTTCCATTTAACTTATTATTAGAAAGGAATATCGCTTTCATGGATGGAAATACCGAAAAATCAGGGAGTGGCCCAGTAAAATTATTTGTATCCATTTTTATTCTCTCCATTGAGGGACGAGCGCAACTTGACAAGTTTTGAAAGAAGTTAAGTTGCCCTCTGAAATTGTTGCTAGACAGATGCAAAACCTTCAGATTACAAAGATTTCCAAAGGTTTCTGGAATCTCTCCGTCAAGGTTATTCCCATCGAGGTTGAGATATGTGAGGCCATTTATTTTACCGAGAGAATATGGAATCGAGCCAGTTAACTCGTTAAAAGAGAGGTCAAGATCAGAAACAAGATTGGTACTTGAGTTGAAGAACCACATGAATATCGAAGAATTCAGTAAATTGTGGTCGAGGAAAATGTTGGAAAGAGATGAAGAAGCATTGATGTGAGAAAGAGCGAAGAGTGAGGGAGAGAGAAGATAACACTCGGAAAGCACTAAGGTTGACAGCTTAGTAAGCAGACTTACACTTCTTAGCCAATCAGTTGATACAGAAGCAACTATAGAACTAAGATCCAAGTATTCTAGATTAGAAAGACCAGTGATCCATTGGAAGTTTCCAACATCAGGATAAAAATTTCGGCCGAGATTAAGATGTTGCAAGTGGGAAAGGTTTCCAAGATGATATGGAATCTCCCCATAAAAGTTGTTATGACTAAGGTCCAAATGTCTCAAATGATGCAACTCCATCAGAGAAGAGCTAATCGTACCTCTTAACTTGCGGTTTTCATCGAAATCATTGCCATGAAGATCAAGCACAACTACTTCCCCTGTTTCGTTGCTGCATCGAACTCCTTCCCAATCGCAGCAATCCTTCTTTGTGTCTTCATTCCCCCACGAAGAAAGCCGGCCAGAGTCATCTTCGATCCCTAGTTTGAAATTGAGCAGTGCTTGTCTCTCCCTTTCTATGCACCTAATGCTGGGAACAAAGGTACTTGATCCAAAGATTGGATGCATGAGAAGAAGAAACACAACAAGAAGGATAGTTGTCATGAGGAAAATTTTAGGAGGCGGGATTTCTTTTATCGTCATCACTGTCATGCCAAATTCAGTATTGCAAACAGAAAAGAGAGGATTCTTTATGAGTGTAGTTTTCAAATCACATTTCCTTGATATACTCACAATTGCAACTTCATGTCTTGGTCAATAGTCATGTGTCCTACCAAGACTACACGTTTTACATATCCTGTATCGGTTTTCACTCTTTTACAAAGTAACTTTGTGGAAAAATTTTCCATAGCATACCTTGCAAACTAAGGAAACTATTATAATTAAAGCAATAAAAAAAATTACCAAAGGAATCATTACTTTTCAATTCGAAGAAATGCAATTCGTTATTAATAAATAGATTTAACAATCCTTTATCAATCTATGAACATATCAATAGATATTATTTTCAACAAAAAATTTAAGATAACTTAGAAATGTGACAATTTTGCGTTAACGGTCACTTGTTTTAGAAAAAATTTGTCGTGGTCATTTGTCTAAAGGTGAATTAATTTGTCAAAAGGTGATGTGAGAACTTTGTCAAAAGGTAAAAAAAATTTGTCGTAGGCCTTTCCTACTAAAATAAATAAATACATAATTTGTCAAAAGGTGATGTGAGAAGATTATCTACATAAAAAAAAATGTTGAATTCCATCTTGTCTAGAACTTGAAGATCAATTAGCATGTAATTGGTGCTATGTACAATATTACAAATATAGTACACGCAATAAAAAAAAACACCCCCCCCCCCCCCCCCCCCATATTACCAATATAGTGTCTAAATTATTAGAAGAGCAAAATAATAATTAAAAGAACTATTTGGTTTCAAGCCTCCATACTTTGGTTATTTAGTTTTTCAAGGTTAAAAGGTAATTAAAAGATGTTGGGGCTTTGGTTGAGAATGGCAAGAGGTTGTTGGCTTTGGATATAGTTCGGTGCTTCCTGTTGTGTTTGAAAAGGCTTAAAAATTATAACAATTAAGTACAATATGGATGGGAGAAAATAAGGCACAACTGCCCAACTCTCTCCCTTTCTTTTCTATATCTTTAATTATTTTATGGATTAGATTGGACCTACTCTCTTTCTTGTTATATTACTTTTTCTTAATAAATTCTTTAATTATTAAAAAGAAAAGGATGTAAAGCCTTCATCACCGCTCGATCTGCTAATTAGTAATCGAGACTTTTCCTCTTTTTTTTTTTATTATTTTATTGGAATATTAAAATATCTACGGGCACTTCACGAGAGAGGCTAAAAAATAGCTTAATTTTGTATTTTTGGTTTTTTATTAAGAAAAATGTAAGAAATAAGTACGAGGCTACGTCTACAATCTTACAAATATGGGTAAATTTCACTTTTAGCACCTGTGGAATATTTAATATTAAAATCAGCACCACTTTTTTCCCCTTCACTTCTAGCACTGCCACGTCACTCTTCAGCCTGATATGTGGGGCCCAGAAGTATTAATTGTATGTCAAATTACTGCTTTATCCTCATCTCCCTCGCATGTCCCCGAAACCAGCATCTACAGTTTTTAGAGAGAGAAAACGAATTCTAGAGAGAGAAACAGTTGCAGTCTCTCGGAAAAGCTCGGAAACCGTCCGAAATCACCACGAAATGCATCTACAAACAGCTTCGTGATATACAAGGCAGAAAAAATTTAAAAACTAATTAAAGATAAGTTAACGAGTCAAAGAAGTCGAAAGTTAAAAAAATTATAAAATCTGGTTTCATTCAATGTCTAAAAATTTTGCGTTTAGCGATTTGATTGCAGAGGGGAAAAAAATTTCTTTTTTTTCAACTTGTTTAACAGTTGGTCTTCTTATAGGGACGGTCATTATCATAATGACCGCCTGGTAATTTTCGTTGTGACCCATGTGACTGTTAAATCTGTAATACCAAGCATTTCTACAATAATACGATTTCTTTTGTTTTAAGAAACTTGTACAAAATTTGAAGATATGCATGAAAAAGCTGGTTAAGGTTTTTGTTACGTTTTGTGAGTTTTATGATTTTATAAGACTCGAAAATGATTGCTGAGTCAAGCAAATGACTTTTTAGGCAAAAAACGAGCTAAATCGTCAAAAATTTTATGTTGGTCAAAGTTTGACCGAAAAACGCCGACGGTTGACCAAAAAGTCAACTATTGACCACGGGAGTCAAAGTTTGGCGGGAAAGTCAGCGGTTGACAAGAAAGTCAATGGCGGACGAGAAAGCCAAAAATTGACTCAAAAAGTTAATGAAAAAGGCTGTACGATTAAATAATTCGTAGTATAGAATTGTACTGCGTAAAGCCGTTTTTATATCTAAAAACGATATGTTTAGGATTCAAAACCACCATAGAAAATCAAGCACATTAATTAGAGTATCTTGGGCCAAGTGGTTCCAAGTTATGAGAAAATTTTTATACAGTTCATTTTACACAGATGAATTTTGGACTGCAGTTCAGTAAACCAATACTGTGTATAAGTAAATCCAGTATTGGAAATACCTGTGTTAACATAAAAATGGACTGTATAATTGGATAAGAGCCAAACAACCTTTATGGTGGATGATATCATCCACCTTTTTAATTATTGCATCATTGTATTAATTAATAAAATGGAAAGAATTTTAGAGTCTTCTAGGCCTTGGTGGCCGGCCACATACCCCCCCTCCCAATGTGCAAATATTGATTTTGTGGGGTTAATTTACAATTTCAAGAACTTCTCCAACCTCTATAAATAGGTGACCCCAAAATCAAATTAATTAGAGAAAAGCAACTAAACTTTGCCAAAATTTTTACCCACCAAAACCGGATTTGAGGGAGAAGGAAAGAGAGGAATCCTAGCCTAAATCAAGAGCAAATTAGGAGAGTAAGGGTCGGTTTTGGTTGAGGAGCAAGCAAGAAGAGTGAAAAAAAAAATTTGGTGCCCAATTCCCTAACCAAGGCCGGTTGTAGGGGGGGAGAACCAAGCAAGTTTGGACTGGATTTTTGGAGCCAAAGTGTGGCTGGATTTTAGCAAGTTGGTGACCTGAAATTGGGCAAAGGAGCTCGACATTTTAGGGAGCCAATCACTCTTGAAAAGTCGGCTGTGAAGGGAGGAAAAGGGAGAAGTGAAGCAAGTCAAATTTTGGACCCGAAATTGAGGTAAAACCCTTGAATCCATAAGCTTTTCATTTAAATTTCAATTGAGGAAATTTAAATGTATTTAAGCAATTGGTTGTAAGAGCATAAGCTCACTGTTTATTGCTGCCTTAGTTTAAAAAAAAATTTTAGGGTTTGTGCTTGATAGGTTAGGGTTTTGTTGGTGGTTACAAAAATATGCATGTTAGGTGTTTGATGTTTGGTTAGGGTTTTATAAATTTATGCATGATGTTTATGTTGATGTGAGAGATGAATGTTGAACGTTAGAAACCACTGCATGTGTGTATTAGAGCTCCCGCGGTGGCTGGTCGAGCTAGGTTCCGCGTTTAGGATGTAAAATGAAATCTAAACCGAAAACTGTCAGGTTCGGGTGGATCCTGACCAGTTTCGGGAAAAGTTAATTTTGAGGCCTTTAAAGGCCGAATTGAGAAACACTTAAAACATGAAAGTTGTAGAACACAGTTTTTCCTAGGGGGATACGCGAACAGTTTTCCAAAATGAGGCTCCAATGGCCTCCATTTTTATGAAAACCCGAGATCAATGTGCCCAGACTTCAATACACGACCAGTCAGTTTCAAATGAAAACTGACAAGGATATGAGCAAAACTGGGTTTTCCTCAAAACACGAAAGTTATAGGGATTTTCGATAGCTAAAACTTTCGTGAAGAAAACTTTTCTAAAATCTGTTTAGATTTTTAAATGAAAATGGATTTCAAAAACTATACAGGAAATAGGGAATTCCTGTGCAGAATTTTCCAAAACCGTACAGAAAGAGGAAAAATTTTATATGAACTGACAAATGGCATTGTGAGACTGTTCCAAAGATAGTTTCCAATAGTCAATAATTTTTATGAATTTTATTTTACGATTTCCAATTTTTAAGTAAAATAAAGGGTTTTGCACCAAAAACATAAGGTTTTCTAAAAAGAAAACAAAAATGAATTTTGAAATTTAAAGTTAAACTTAAATAAAATAAGTCGATTAGATTAGATTAGATTTAAATCCTAGGGTTACTCAATGTAACCAAGTAGGATAATGTAAAATTAATTAAGGGAATATAACTAAGGTTATATAAGAATGTTGGGTATACTGCCAACATTTCTAACCCTTACTTTTGTTCAATCTCAGAATATAATATACAACGGTGTCCCGACGAACTCAAGTTAGATAGTGGACACATCAATCACAAACAAGGTAAGTACAACTCCGCCTACAGCATAGGCTTTGTTGTGTATACTTGCCTAAGTATGAAATGTTAAGTGCTATGGGTGATGAAGTGTTACATGCTAAATGTGCTATAAAAGTTATATGTTAGGATTTAGGAAATGTTACAAAGTGTTATGATTATATGCTATGCTTTATGAAATATCATGAAATATGTTATGAAAAGTAAAATGTTATATGCTAATGAAAATGTTATGAAAAATGTTAGAAACATGTTAAGATTAAAATATGCCATGATTTAATTATGTAGAACATCACGACGCATGTTCACTGATTAACTAAGAATGAGATCAAATACAAGATAAAGAATGTTATGATGGCAAGCAAGTTGCCTGTGTCGTATCGACCCGCGTTAGGTCGGGTTGGACTGTGGATTGAGTTGGAATTGGACTGGCCACCCCAACCAATTCATAGTTGCACGCCCGGTACGGATACTTATGGGGCCCATATGTTAAGATAAGCTAAGAAAGTAAGTTATGAATGGATAAGAAAGCATAAGAAAGCATAAATGGCTCATGCATATGTATGATAAATTACGACATGTTATGAAATGTTAAGCTATGTGATGTATGCAATGATTAAATTATGCTATGTTATGTATGTGTGTCTTATTGTGTTGTGTCGCGGTTTAGGATAGTTGTACTTGCTGAGCGAAAGCTCACTGTCTTACGTCTATGCTGTAGGTAAGCAACCTGCTAGCAATTGCTGATACAAGATGGAGGGGCGAGGCTTGGCGGACTGTGAACCGTAGGAATTATAGGACCGCTACGCGTTTTGAATTTATGTTTATTAAGTTAAGATACGCCAAACGACTTTAATTAATATTTGTTATATCTTATGTACGTTTTCGTGTGAGTGTCACACTGTAAAAAAAAAAAAAAAAAAAAAAAAAAAAAATTCCGCTGTTTATGTCAAATAAGTAAGTACGAAATATACGTATGTATGTATGGTAACGGCCTGTGCTAGGCGGGTCGTTACAAAATCTTAGCGTATAATTTTGGTCACAACGATATTGACCAGGTAGTCATTATAAAAATGACCAGTTTTTTGTCAGACGTCCTCCCACAGGATCGGTCATTTTCATAATGACCCCATGGTCATTATCGTTGTGACCCCTGCAAATGCTCAATACGGTGACGTATTGGTCAACGTGTTAGACCATTGGTCATAACCGTTATTACCAGACGGTCATAACCGTTATGACCGTCTGTATAACGTAGCGGTCATAACCGTTATGACCAGACGGTCATAACCGTTATGACCGTCCGTGTAAGCCAGCGGTCATAACCGTTATTACCAGACGGTCATAACCGTTATGACCATCTGTCTAAGCCAGTGGTCATAACCGTTATGACCAGACGGTCATAACCGTTATGACCGTCTGTGTAAGCCAGCGGTCATAACCGTTATTACCAGACGGTCATAACCGTTATGACCGTCTGTATAACGTAGCGGTCATAACCGTTATGACCATACGGTCATAACCGTTATGACCGTCTGTGTAAGCCAGCGGTCATAACCGTTATTACCAGACGGTCATAACCGTTATGACCGTCTGTGTAAGCCAGCGGTCATAACCGTTATTACCAGACGGTCATAACCGTTATGACCATCTGTCTAAGCCAGTGGTCATAACCGTTATGACCAGACGGTCATAACCATTATGACCGTCTGTGTAAGCCAGCGGTCATAACCGTTATTACCAGACGGTCATAACCGTTATGACCGTCTGTATAACGTAGCGGTCATAACCGTTATGACCATCCGGTCATAACCGTTATGACCGTCTGTATAACGTAGCGGTCATAACCGTTATTACCAGACGGTCATAACCGTTATGACCGTCCGTATTATACGATACGGTGACGTATTGGCGAAAAAAACCCTAACAAAATTTTTCGTTACAGCTCCCGCCCATTTCAATCGCGACATTACCTTATATATACAGTAACCAAAATTTTTGAAAACTTTTTCTTTCCTCTTTTGGTTCGTTATTCTCTCAGTGAAGCCTCACGATTCTTCTCTGCACCATTACCCACCGATCGAATCTCATTCTAAGTCCAACAAATCTGAACACATCTTTGTGCACTCTGTTAATTCAACATCTGACCATCCTCGTCACAGTTATCGGTCATATCTGCCAGATCTTCAAGCTTCCAATAAGCCAATCTGAGGTAATGGTGCTTGTTATTTGGTTTTATTTGTTAATTTATGATTTAATGGGCGTGCGTTTTGAAATATATTGTATAAACAAAATCTCTGTTACCAGTTTTGAGATATAATGGTGCTTGTTATTCGGTCTCCTGTAGCATATAACATAATCTTAGATAACAGAAGAAAACCAAACTATTGGATAACTTGATACATATACACACACATATATATGTAAAAAAAGGAGTCAAAATTATTTATATAAGGAAGTGTATTTTCAGTGTGAAAGGAAGTTGGTTAAATGGGGCTTGCAAAGAAAAGTAGCACAAATTAGAGAGTATTAGTATCGACGATTATTCTAATTTAAAAAAAAAAAGCATTAAACTTGATGTCCAACATTCTGCAAACCTTTATAGAAATAAAAGTTTTATAGTCATGAAATATCTCTTAGGCTTTGTTTGATAACAAAATTTAACTCCAATTAAAATGTACTTTTTCATCTCAATTATATCCATTCAAGAATGGATGCGGTTTGTGTTTTCGTAAAGTATAATGGTCAATGGGACGCCACAATGAGATATGTTGGTGGCGAAATGAAGGGAATATTGGTGCCCAAGAACTCAACATATGTTGGTCTTGTTGAGTTGGTGAGAAGTGTGCTTGGAATTAGGGGCCCAGACAAGAATATAGTCATGAGATACGGTGTTGAACCTGGATTGCCTCTTGTGAGGATACAGTGTGATGCTGACGTTAAATTCTACATACAACTAAAGAAGAAGGATGTTCATGTGCTTAGCAAATTTTCAGTTACAATCGATGTATTGGATGAGCCCGCTGCGGAAGCCATGGCACAAGAGGTAGGGGCAAGCAACCACATAGACATTCAACGTTCTAGGGAGGGGGGACAGAGTGATGAAGTCGTGCAACATGTAAATGACATTAATATCATCCTAACCCCTCCTCCCCCTCCTCCTCATATCAATTCTCCAACAGTCGGTCTGGATTTGCACACCGACTATGGAATTGAAAATCAACATCAAACATTGAACAATGACTTAGGCACGGATCATGATGATTGTAATGCCGGGAAATTTAATGTTTCGGCTGATACTCATCGTTCAAACGAGAAGAGTATCGCAGCAAGCATTGGAGGCCATTCTATAGTCAACAATACTGGATCTCAATATGACAAAGTATCAAGTAGTGACAGTGTTTCCGAAGGAGTCGTTCTTGCTGATTATACACCTATCACGCTGCGCGTAAACTGTGTTTTTGATAACAAAAAGTTACTGCAATACCATCTTCATCATGATGCCATGAGTAAACACTACCAATTCAAGGTGAAGAGGTCGAACTCTACTCTATTACACGTTATATGTATAGATAATGAGGCTTGTCCATGGCAAATTGCGTGCGATTAGGATGAAAGGTAGTGAACTGTTTGTTGTGAAGAGGTTCGACGACGTCCATACTTGTTCAATTGAAATCGTTCAAGGGCATCATCGTCAAGCGAAGAGTTGGATGATTGGGGAGTGTGTTAAGGCAAAATACTTGGATCCGACCAATTCCTTATATAGACCATCTGAAATAATGCGAGACATGCAGGCCGAATTTGGAGTGTCTTTCAACTATCTTAGAGCATGGCGAGGGAAGGAAGCTGCACTGACAAGCCTGAGGGGCGATGATGCTGAGTCATACGAAGGTAATTTCCCTTGTCTGGTTATACGTTCGTTACTGTCCTTATAACTATTATACTTAAAACATGGTGTTGATAATTTAATATTTACAGTTCTGCCAGCGTGGGCTGAAATGGTGAAGCGGAAAAATCTTGGATCCGACGTTGACATTGAGACAGACTCAGCAAATTGTTTCAAATTCTTTTACATGTGCTTAGCTGCTTCGAAGCATGGTTGGCCTTATGTCGTCCAGTAATTGTGGTTGATGGATCAGCACTAAAGGCCAAGTTTGGAGGTATGTTGCTTGCAGCCTGCGGACACGACGCAAATGGCTCCATATTTCCCCTTGCATTTAGTATCGTTCCGTCGAAGAGCAATGAATCATGGACATGGTTCTTCGAGAAACTAAGGGATTCAATCGGCACGCGAGAGTCTCTTGCTATTGTGGCCGATAGGCATAAGGGTAATCGAATATGCAGCCAACCTTGTGTATCCAGATGCTGGCATTCGGGATATGCGTCCAACACTTGGCTGCAAACTTGAAGACTAGATACAAAGATTTCAAAGGCCCTTTGAAGACCTATTTTGACGGTGCCTCGAGAACGTATCTTTTAAGTGAGTACCATCGTCATATGGAATCCATCCGTGTTCGTAACCCCGACATGCATCGTTACCTTCTTCAGGGCCGATCCTGTAAAGTGGTCGCGAGCATACTTCAACGGTCGGAGATATGCAATCATGACAACCAACATTGCAGAGTCATTAAACAATGTGGATCGGAAAGCCAGGCTAATGCCAGTTGGATTCTTGGTGGAATGGCTTAGGGGACTGCTACAACGATGGTTTGTCGAGAGACGTGAAGAGGCCATTAAAATAACATCTAAACTGGCCCCGAAGGCAGAGAAATTGATTCGCACAAACTTCGCTTTAGGCCTAACAGTAACGGTTTGTGATAACAACCCCATTTTTAAATTTTATTATTATGGCTTCTTCTTAATGCGATCGCTTAAACTAATGTCTTAAGATTACATTTGTAACAGCCTCGGCCAGCTGATCAGTTTGAGTACACCGTCACCAACAATGCTGCCCAAATATGGATTGTCGATATGAGCGAAAGGACATGTACTTGCAGACGATTTCAGGTCGATCAAATTCCTTGCCCTCATGCAATGGCCGTATGTAACCACCGTCGAATTGATCCTTATAATTATTGCTCTAATTACTACACAAAAGACTATCTGTATGCTTGCTATGTACATGTAGTCCACCCTATTGGCAGCCCCGAGGGCTGGGACGTATCTGAAGAAGTAAGATTGCGAATTATTAATCCTCCCACTACAAAGCGTGGGCCCGGAAGGCCACGGGTTCGTAGGATACCGTCCCAAGGTGAAGAACAAGAGCCTAATCGGTGTGGTAGATGTAATGGTTACGGACACAACCGTCAAACATGTACCAACTCAGTACCCTTACGAAAACGTCCAACCACAAGGCCAGATACAGAGTTCATAACACCAATTTCATAAATGTGATGATATTGTATGATCATTTTACTTTGTTTTTTTGGTTTATTTATCATTGTTGTATAACAATTTACTTTACTTTTTTTTTTGTATCATTGTTGTATAACAATTTAGCTCAGTTTATCACACTTCATGTTGTATAACAATTTACTGTACTTTTTTTTTTTTTTTTTTATCATTGTTGTATAACAATTTAGCTAAATCTATCACACTTCACATTAAAAATGACCAATATTTTTATGATAAGTACAGAGTGTAATATTTAGTACAATAGATTGCTATAACACGCTTTTATTATATAAAAAAAATTAACTGTTAAGCCAAACATTTTTTAGGTGGATTTAAGACCAGAGGTAATAACAGTTATTACCGTCTGGTCATAACCGTTATTACCGTTATGACCGTAGTATAAACCAGTGGTCATAACGGTTATGACCTGTCTGGTAATAACCGTTATGACCGCTACGTTATACTATCGGTCATAACGGTTATGACCAGACGGTCATAACCGTTATGGCCGTAGTATAAACCAGTGGTCATAACATTTATGACTATCTGGTAATAACCGTTATGACCGCTACGTTATACTATCGGTCATAACGGTTATGACCAGACGGTCATTACCGTTATGACCGTAGTATAAACCAGTGGTCATAACGGTTATGACTGTCTGGTAATAACCGTTATGACCGCTACGTTATACTATCGGTCATAACGGTTTATGACCAGACGGTCATTACCGTTATGACCGTAGTATAAACCAGTGGTCATAACGGTTATGACTGTCTGGTAATAACCGTTATGACCGCTACGTTATACTATCGGTCATAACGGTTATGACCAGACGGTCATTACCGTTATGACCGTAGTATAAACCAGTGGTCATAACGGTTATGACTGTCTGGTAATAACCGTTATGACCGCTACGTTATACTATCGGTCATAACGGTTATGACCAGACGGTCATTACCGTTATGACTACTGGTTTATACTATGGTCATTTTCATTATGACCGTCTGGTCATTTTCATTATTATAGAGTGTTGATTTATGATGATATTTCACCCTTTTTTTGTTTTTTTTTGGTACTATTATAGACTGAGATAAATTATTTTTGTACTAACTATTTAACCAATTTTTACATTGATTTATTTCAAAATTGGGGGTTTATTATGTATCAATTCGAGTTGAAATTGTTTTTGGGTTCCAATGAAACAATGCTTAATTTAATTATTAAAAAAAAGAGTTGAGATATATATTATATATTGAAAGACAGATCTTAATCTTAACTTATATATAAATATTCAAAAGGTTAAAAACCGGGCTTTGTGATAATTCGTAAAACCTATGATTGTGACAAATAAGATAAGTCGACAAAAAGTTTGTAAGTTATTATTATTAATATTAGAAATAGAAAGTGACTCTTTTATATTCAAAATATAAATAATTTGATTTGTTTTATCAAAAATATTACTGATTATTAAAAGATATTTAATGGCGCAAAAACTTTTTTGCTGATTCCACTCTTTCATCATCATAACTCATTTTGTTATATCTAATATTTATATGTACTACGTTCAGGGTATTATAATATGCCTTCTTACGTTAATTTTTGAACATAATTCGTTATGTGCCATTAATTTTATTTGACCAATTTATTGACGTATTCCGTTAAAAAACCATTGTATCAACAATTTATGGGATTAGTGGTATTATTTGTTATTTTAGTTATTGTATTGCAGCAATATTTTAGGCTCATCCCAGCTACCAAAATTATATATTGTTGAGAGTTTAGGGACTAATTTAGCAATTTACCCCTTAAAGTCTAAACTAGTGTCACTTAACCTTTTCTTGCTAGAATAATTGGAATTAAACCAGCGGTCATAACAGTTATTACCCGACGGTCATAACCGTTATTACCGTCTGTATAACACAGAGGTCATGACCGTTATGACCGTCTGGTAATAACGGTTATGACCGCTGGCTTACACAGACGGTCATAACGGTTATGACCGTCTGGTAATAACCGTTATGACCTCTGTGTTATACAGACGGTCATAACGGTTATGACCGTCTGGTAATAACCGTTATGACCTCTTTGTCATACAGACGGCCATAACGATTATGACTAGACGGTCATTACGTTATGACCACTTGTTTATACTATCTGTCATAATTGTTATGACCGATATTATAATACATCAGTCATAACGGTTATGACCGTCTGGTAATAACGGTTATGACTACTGGTTTTATACTATCAGTCATAACGGTTATGACCGTCTGGTCATAACCGTTATGACCGATAGTATTAATATTGAAGATTTGCATACCAAGTCTTTTATTATTAGCATGTACAAAGATACATTCCATAAGATACATTCCATTGATAATGAAACGTTTTATTCCTACCTGATCATCAATTTGATGAGTGTGTAATGTTACAATTAATTTTACAACGGTAGACCATAAAAAAACAAGCAATCAATGGGGATTACAAAGAATTAAATAATAGAATTGTTAACAGTCTGGACAATTCTTAATTACATAATTTAAAAAGTTAGTCTAAATGTTAAACGTCCTCCTCCTCATCAGCATCACTTTTATAGGCATCGGCTAGCTTATTTTTGGCATGGCACCACATGTGACAGGCAAAATACTCCCTGAAGATTTGCATGCGTTCAGCAATCACCCAATATCTGACATCCCTCCCTTCTATCAAGCACTCAGCATACTTGATTGTAAACATTCCACAGTCACCCCTGTTGCAAGAAAGATGGAAAAAACG
This sequence comes from Ficus erecta, assembly GCA_008635985.1. Taxonomy (NCBI): domain Eukaryota; kingdom Viridiplantae; phylum Streptophyta; class Magnoliopsida; order Rosales; family Moraceae; genus Ficus; species Ficus erecta. Next base: position 272,673 of record BKCH01000047.1, read on the forward strand.
TTTATTAACTAAGCAACACACTCCAAACAGTTCATACATAGAATTAATTTGCAATGCTTGTACTAACCCATTGGCTTGTTTAGGGATGTCTTTCATTATGGTGACTGGTATTGGGTGATTTCCTGGAGGAACCCGTGGTTTGAACTCGAACAAGCTGTTTTTTTCAACTAGAAATGGAATGAACTTTGACAGACCTTCCATTCCTTCGCGGACCCTGTTGTTATGACGTCCTTCATGCTGAAGAGAGTCGTATACCTCAAGGGACCAGTTTGTTAAGTTGAGCTTTGCTAATGCCCAATGTTTCAGCTCAGTGAAGTGCATTGGCATTAGCACCGTGTTAACGTGAAACCACGAGGCCCCACTCTGGGCACGCACGCCAAGCATTATCCTGAACACAGAATCACAGCAGGCCCCAATCGAACTTATCGGGTGCTGCCTGGTAGACGGTCCACAACGAACGGACTTTTGCAGCAAAAAACGTGTCTACGGTTGTCACCTTTCGTTGTTCCAGTTCAGGGTACTGCCTGATCTTCTTCCTCAGGTAGTAGAATGCAACGTCAATGTGCTGCACAAACAAAAAAGATGCAAATGAATTGGGAAAAAAATACTTACATAACAAAAAATGTATCCTGTTAACTCAAATAAATACAATATGAAATACAGGATACTCAAATAAATTTACTATATTTTGAAGAAAGGTACTTACTTCATCCCATAGCCAAATAGGAGAGGTAGCTAACTCATAATACCAAGTCTTTTTTTCCACCAGCATGCAGCCGAGGTCATGTGATTTGTCAAGAACATCATGCTTTGCAGTGTATCGGGGAGGACGTTTACTAAACATAATGTACCGTCTGGTTAAGTGGTGATGAAGTTGTTAATAAATTGTAAATTTCAAGACGAGCATAATCTGTATTATAAAAAAATTTACCCTGCAGGAGTCTTCTTCAATAATCCTTTTGGGAACCACTCCCTGAACTCCTCTAGCTTCTCCTTCGAAGGTTCATCTGCGAGACCCGGAGGGAGGGGAGGCAGCAGATTAGTCGGAGGCTTCGAGGGCGAGGCAACATCGGTGATTGTTCCAGAGGGCCCTTGACCAATCCTTGATAGTCTGGCTCTCTTCTTCTTACGCATCTGTAAGTGAAATATGTAAAAAAGAGTTAACATTGTACACAATGACAATAATGACTATATAACTAAGTTACAGATATTCGTAACAACCACGTCACCGAGGCTCTCATCGTCGTCTGGCTCCGAAACCTTCACGATATCCATGGTAGTGTTTTTTACCACGCTCTCCTTCTCCGGTTCTTGCACTATCTGCTCAGATTTTCCCTTCGTTTGCAGATCCGGTGCTGGTAAATCAGAGGGCAAAGCCTGTGTGGTTTCACAACATGGCATAAGAATAAATACAATGTTCTAGTTGTGGAACACAGTTGAGATAATCTACATTTAATGTAATACTCGACTAACTAACAGCTAAATGAGTACCTTATTCTCGTCAACCTTGTCTTCCCGAGGAAAAATCACCTTTTCGGCGGTGAGGAACTCCATGGCTGCTTGAACACCCATATCAGCTGCGGCTCCGACGTCAGAGTCGAACATCACATCATCTTCGGTGCCGATGTGAGGTGAAGTAGGTTTGAGCTCATAATTATCGGCCGTCTGAACTTGAGGCTTCTGGCGGCTGCTGACAAATTCCTCGGTGTGTGCCTTCCCCTTCCCCTTCCCCTTCCCCTTCTCAGAAAAGTTGGCGGCCAACATTTTTATTACACTTCTCATTAGTTTGTTAGCCTTCTTCTGGCCCTTTTCAAGAGCCACCAACTTCTCTTTAATGGAGACAACCTCTCCCCCGGATTTCCTTTTGAAACTCCTGCCAATCAGAGTTTGTATCGGAGCTCGGTCGGGGTGCAGAAGGCTTGGGGGGCTTAGGAGCTAATTTTGGCACAACACTTGGGTTCTTCAAAAATAGCCGCGCAACCCATGGGTCCTTCAACTCTTCCTCGGTTGGCATGAGGACAAAACACTTACCCTGAACACATTTGATGTAAGAAAAAAAAATCAGTAGGTAAAAAAAATCAGGACAAAATACTTATTGAATCAATATGCTACTATAACCACTGTTATGGTAACAGGCTTGTGAAAATGATAAATTGACCAACATTTGTAATTGACATTGCAAACATAATAAATATACGTAAGACATCCTATACAATAATACCTGATCTTCGCCAACATCGGAAAAGGTATTTATGACATCATCGAACTTGACAAATTCCACGGTGGTCCACGACAGCATTCGCGGACAGTGATGCTCGTACTTCTTGCTGAATTTCAATGCTATCGATGGGAGGGTCTCATAGGCCCAGACGAGCAAGGCATGAGGAAAGCCCGATACACTGTAATGCACTTTGTCGGGCCTTTTTGAAGCTCGTCTCTTCGTCGACAGCCTGTTCTCAACTGCATTACAGATTGCAGTCCGAGTTGTCTCCCATGACAGAACGCCCCAAGGAAAAGCATTGAAATCAGCAATGCTATCGGCCAGTGAAAAAAACTTAGCGTCTATCTTGACGGAGTTTGCATTTGATAAGGGAATGCAGAACATCAAGTATAGTAAACTAAGCTTCACAGCGTTGTCGTCGTTGTCAAACGCCGCATTCGACATCTGCAGCTCCAAATTTTCTCTCGACACGCCTCTCAAGGTCGAAAAATATCTTGTGATTAATCGGCTTTCGGCTACTGGGAGATGGGTAGACCCTGTGCATTTCATGCCGGTGATGAGGCAGAACTCGTTGATGGAAAATCTGCCAAGTTCGCCTCCGATCTCGAACCAAAGAGCATCACCCATTTCTGAGTGATCCGTCAATCTCATGACAACGTTGTGGAAGACTTGGCCAGCCCAACCAAGATCGGTTAATCCCAGAAAATGCTTAATGCATGGCTGCTTGAGGATGGCCTCGTACTGTTGAGGAGACAACCACTGTCTCAGCTTCTTACATGTTTCCAGAATGTTGATAAAAGTGTTTATTTTTGCCCTGGTAATGTCAGCATCCGATACCCGTCGATTGTATTGAACCTGCGGTAATGTTAATCGTAACATAAAATGGTAAGTATACTAATGACAGTGAAGTAATAACAAAAATTACCAGGCATACAAATTAATCACCATCAATTAAACAAAAATTGTCGGACTAAAATGACAAAGTCATTATGAAAATGACAGTCCGCAACCAACAAAAAAGCTGGTAATATTTGTGACCAACAAGCCATAACAACATGAAAAAGAGAAAACACTGAGTAATTATTATTATGACCAAGTAATAATTAAAATGACCATCCTAAAATAAGTTAAAACTCACAGTAATCATTATTATGACCAACAAGTCATAATGAAAATGACCACCGGACATACTAAGTAATAATTATTATGACCAGAAAACTGAAACTAAGTAATAATTATTATGACCAGAGAGTCATTTTAAAAATGACCACTCCATTTTGTTTCAAATAGCCGAGAACTCTACACTTAAACACAAACATCGATGAAAACCCTAATATAAAATATAAACCAAAACACATACTTGAGTTAACGGATGTTTTATGGTACAGAAACAGATAAAAAATCTTAACTTTATGTACAATATGATAACATTGTTCAGTAAATCAACTGGAAAGTGGAATATCATCAAAAAACGCATACAAAAATGGGAACTTTTTTTTCAAAAATCAAAAAATACTGCATATTCTTACTGAAAAATACTAAAGTGTAAACTTTTTAAACACAAAGACCAAAACAAATTTTATTCGATCCAGCTTCCGATATCTTTTATTATATTATACGGCACTTATATATATATATAATAACAATGAAAATATTTAAAAAAAAAAAAAACACAAAAAAATTTCATTACCTTTTCAGAGTCGGATATATTGTCGTCTTGTTCACTCATGAACATTTGGGAGACTTTTAGTTCGACTTCCCCCTCAGTAGCATTCGGCGCAGTTTCTGTAGTGTTCTTCTCTGACATTTTTGTTGGCTTCGACAAGGGTTTTTTTTAAGTATTTTTAGACGTTAACAGACGTCCAACCAGTATATAAAGGGCTACGGTGGTGGTTTAGGACGGTTTCCGAGCGGTTTTAGAGCGGTTTCAAAGCTTTCTCTCTCTAGAATCGGAGTTTCTCTCTCTAAAACACTGTAGACGATGATTGAAAATTTCTGTGAGATTATTCGAGGGAGAATGCCTTTTGGGCGGGTGAGAGATGAGGGTAAATCTGTAATTCGGCATTTAAATGACTCTTGGTATTTCCATTTATTTTTTTATTAAAATGCAGATTACAAGACGGTCAACTTCATAATGACCGTCTGGTAATTTTCATTGTGACCTCTTTGTGCCTAAGGTTTTCGCCAATACGTCACCGTATTGAGTTACACAGACGGTCATAACGGTTATGACCGTATGGTCATAACGGTTATGACCGCTACGTTATACAGACGGTCATAACGGTTATGACCGTCTGGTAATAACGGTTATGACCGCTGGCTTACCAGACGGTCATAACGGTTATGACCGTCTGGTCATAACGGTTATGACCACTGGCTTAGACAGATGGTCATAACGGTTATGACCACTGGCTTAGACTGATGGTCATAACGGTTATGACCGTCTGGTAATAACGGTTATGACCGTCTGGTAATAACGGTTATGACCGCTGGCTTACACGGACGGTCATAACGGTTATGACCGTCTGGTCATAACGGTTATGACCGCTACGTTATACAGACGGTCATAACGGTTATGACCGTCTGGTAATAACGGTTATGACCAATGGTCTAACACGTTGACCAATACGTCACCGTATTGAGCATTTGCAGGGGTCACAACGATAATGACCATGAGGTCATTATGAAAATGACCGATCCTGTGGGAGGACGTCTGACAAAAAACTGGTCATTTTTATAATGACCACCTGGTCAATATCGTTGTGACCAAAATTATACGCTAAGATTTAACAGTCACATGGGTCACAACGAAAATTACCAGGCGGTCATTATGATAATGACCGTCCCTGTAAGAAGACCAACTGTTAAACAAGTTGAAAAAAAAGAAATTTTTTTCCCTTCTGCAATCAAATCGCTAAACGCAAAGTTTTTAGACATTGAATGAAACCAGATTTTGTAATTTTTTTAACTTTCGACTTCTTTGACTCGTTAACTTATCTTTAATTAGTTTTTAAATTTTTTCTGCCTTGTATATCACGAAGCTGTTTGTAGATGCATTTCGTGGTGATTTCGGACGGTTTCCGAGCTTTTCCGAGAGACTGCAACTGTTTCTCTCTCTAGAATTCGTTTTCTCTCTCTAAAAACTGTAGATGCTGGTTTCGGGGACATGCGAGGGAGATGAGGATAAAGCAGTAATTTGACATACAATTAATACTCCTGGGCCCCACATATCAGGCTGAAGAGTGACGTGGCAGTGCTAGAAGTGAAGGGGAAAAAAAGTGGTGCTGATTTTAATATTAAATATTCCACAGGTGCTAAAAGTGAAATTTACCCTACAAATATTGACCCTATTATGGTGCAGTTTTAGTTGCTTTTGTACTCAAGAAATATCAGTGATTTGTAAAGATGTTCCTTCAACAATCCTAAATGTGGGCAGGGAAGTAAGTGATGGTGAATAAGACGAGAGAGAGAGAGTGTGACGCCCCGACTTCCCAAGCCAGGTCGACACCATACGTACTTGTTCTTTACTTGAAAATTTGAGATAATTTTTTTTTTTTTTTAAAACATATTCACATAAGTTATCTTGTGGAGAAAAACTTGTCGTACATACAGACTATACTGAAAGTACCTTCTTGTGTCTTCAAACTTCATACATATAACAAAACATAATTTACTTTGGAAATATTAACATATTTTCTGAAAATTGGATGCGGAAAATTATGCGTAGTGGTATCCCACACCGCCCTTTACCAGCCGCATCGTCCGCATAGCCCACTAATTAAACTGCAGGCTTCTTAACTACAGTATGAAATATAAGAGTGAGCTTTCGCCCAGCAAGTTCAAACATAATCTCACAAAATATATTTTAAACCTCTTAAAACATGTCAATCATCATGTAATTTATGCATGAACCATTTATGATTGATTGAATGTCTTATGCTTCATTATAGACTCAATCTTGAACTTATTATCTTGTCTTAACATGTGGGCCCATAGTGTCCGTACCAAAAGCGCGCAGCCTCCAGACAAAGCTAGGGTTTGCAAAGCCCTAACAGTTCTGGGAATTATAACTTGACCCTTCACGATCACGGAAGGTAAATATCACCACTGAAACATGTAACCTCCTCGATCACGGGAGGTTGGTACGACACCTTACTTGATTATCTTACCAAGTGATTTAACATTAGTGAACATGCTTCATGATGCGCTATGTCATATCTTACTCAACATTTGCAATAACATGGCCTTCTTGAAAACATGTCATTTCTGAAACCATGACATTTTTGTAAACATGGCATTTTTGTAAACATGGCATTTTTGTAATCATGGCACTTTTGTAAACATGGCATTTTTGTAACCATGGCATTTTTGTAAATATGGTATAACATGTCATAATATAACTTAGCACATCATAGACATAGCATAGCATAACATGTCATGGCATCGCATATCATAGCACAACATAGCATGTATATCTGAAAATATATAGTATACTTGAAAATAGTCTTTACTATTTTCATACTGTAGGTGAGGTTTGATACTTGCCTGATATGCTAGGTTCCGGGTTTCGTTGCTTTAACTCAGATCGCAACTGCAGGTTCCTTCCTGCTATTAAAAGAACATAGGATAAGAATCCTATAAAATGCTGGAGACCTTCCCAACATTCTAGTTATATGTCCCCCCACACATGTCTCGATCATTTACTAGGTTACTAATTGTAATCCTAGAATTTGTGGTTAACCAAACTTGATTCGTTACTTGTTAGGTTACTTGAGGTAACCTTGGGTATTAAATTCAAGTATAGTATCAGGTTACTATCCCTATTATCGGGCCTAAACTTTAGTAACTTGCGTATCCTTCCCGGTTACTATTCGTCAACCTTTTGTTACTATACTTTGGCTTATAAAAATCCAATTTGAAGATTTTGGCTAAAAAAATCCTTTGTTTAACTTTAAAATTTGTGATTTTCAAAGTAGATCTTTATAAAATCATTAAAGGCTCAAAAATGCTATTGGAACAGTTTCCATAGTCAAAACAGTGGTGTTGGTGCAAAAATACAGTTTCTCTACTTGTATTTAGAAAATCCTGTGCAGGAATTTCTTGCTCTATGCACAGTTTTTATAGTTCAGGTTGTATTTAAAAATCCAGATTGAATTTGAAAAACTTGTCTTCACAAAAGTTCTTGCTCTTGAAAAATTCTAAAACTTTTGTGTTTTAAGAAAAACCCAGTTCTGCTTGGATTCTTGTCAGTTTTAATTTGAAACTAATTGGACGTGTAGACTAGGTCTGGGCAGATCAGCCTCGGATTTTCGTAAAAACGGAGGCCATTGGAGCCTCATTTTGCAAATCCGTCCATGTTGCCCCCTAGGAAAAACTGTTCCAAGCAACTTTCGTGTTTTATGTTTTACCAAATTCGGCCTCTAAAGGCCTCAAAATCGGCTTGCCGTAAAACTGGTCAAGATCCACCCGAACCTGGCAGTTTTTCGGTTTAGAGTTCGTTTTACGTCCTAGACAAGGAACCTAGCTCAACCAGCCACCGCGGGAGCTCTAATACACACATGCAGCGGTTTTCTAGCGTAAATTTTCTTTAATCACAATTTCTAACATCACCATGCAAACCTAATTGATATTGGATCAACTAAGTTGCATGATTTCGGTTGCACAAAACCTAGCAAGCATACTAATGTTTTTCTAGCAACCTAGCACAAAATTATCATTCACCAACACTAGGGCAGATTGGGGACATATAATAAACTAATATTTAGCATGCAAATTAAGAAAATTAAAGCAAGCATGCACATAAAAATCAAACTCAAACCACCCTTAGTTCTAGATCAAGCACAAAACTCTAAATCCTAAATTTGGGCACAAATTTAAATCTAATCTAGGCCAAAACTTAAATTGAGCTTATGCTCATACAGACTTGTTGGAAATACACATAAATTTCTCAATTAAAACTTAAATTGAGAAGATTAGGGTTTTAGAAGAAATTACCTCAATTAAGATTAAGGGTTTGGCTAGGCTTCCTTGGTTTTTTTCCTTTCCCCTTGTCACCACCAAAACCGGCCTCCTTGACTTGTTTGGCTCCAAATTTTCCTCCACCACCCTAGCTCTAGAATCCGGCCACTCCAATACACAAAATCCGGCCACACCCAAATTTTTTTTCTCCCCCCTTTCTCTTCCTCCCACAACCGGCCTTGAGCCAACAAATGGGTTTCAAATTTTTCTTCAAATTTTTGTTGGTTCCACACAAAAATCTAACTATCCTAACACTTTAATCACTCTTGGTTTTGTAAAATTTCCTTTCTTTCTTGCTTCCTAAATCCGGATTTGGTGAGGGAAAAATTGGGCATAATCTAGCTAAGGTTTCTAATTTTTTTTGTGAACAAGAGTTCACCTATTTATAGAGGTTGGAGAATTCTTCAAAATTGTAAATTGACCCCAAAAGAAGCAAAATTTTGCACAATTGGAAGCTTAGGTGGCCGGCCATGGAGTTGTCTAGAACAACCAAATTTTTTCCAAATTATCTTAATTCCAAAAATGATGTCATAATTAAAAAGTTAGGTGATGTCATCCTCTTAAGGCCTCGTTTGGTTTTTTCCTTCAAATGCAGTCCATTTTTTAGCTAACACAGATATTTCCAATATTGTGCTCACTAATACACAGTATTGTTATTCTATACTGCAGTCCAAAATTCATCTGTGTAAAGATGGACTGTATAAATTTTTTCTTAATTCCTTAAGCCCTTATGCCCTTTATTTCTAACTTGGTGTGCTTGATTTTTCTATGGTGGTTTTAAATCCTAATTATACTGTCTGGTCCGTAAAGACGGTTTTCGCAGTATATTTCTTGTACTGCTTATCGTATCACAGTATCGTCTTTTGTTTGACCACTCTGGTCAACCTTTGACTTTTTGGTCAAACTTTGACCAACATGATTTCATGAAATTTCATCATGCCTTTTTCCTTAAAAGGCCTATTATGGAGTCTCGTGGCTAATTTACCGAGAACTCAACCCTATACTGATAAAATTATGAATTTTTGTATTGGTATTCATAATTTTCATACAATTGCACATAAATACATAGTACAAACTTTAGATTTCTTATATACAAGAAAATCATGAGTTCGTGAAAATTTTTGGATATTACAGAGAGAGAGGAGCTAGGCCTACATGCATGTGGCATGTATATGTTTATATATATGTATATGTCGAGAGAGAGAGAGAGAGAGAGAGTTATCATCTGAACCAATAGCATCATCATATAGCAATTCTTATATATGGTTGATTACTAATAATCATGCAAGTCAAGAAGCATCATCAAGAAGCATTTTGTAATCATGCAAGTCAAGTTAAAACTCTTCTTTACAACACATAAATGGCATCCCCAAGTTCTTACTGTTGATTGACCCAATAGTGCAATTTATTCGAGGTTCAATAAAGATTAAAATTTAATTGCTATGGAAACTTTTTTTTATTATTAAAAGAAGATAATGGATAGTTGGTATCACGATAAGATTAAGCATCTCAACTAAATTGGTACCTAAAGTCTTAAGGATTATATGAAGAGTGTTATAAATTTGACACCTCCTTATATCTGTATCCACCATAATATTAAAGTTAATAATTTTGTCATTTCATAATACTAAAATTATCAACTTTAATATTAGCGTGGGCAAAATTATAAGGAGGTACTCAAAACATGGCTCTCCACCTAATTTTCTTAAACTCTTAACCCATCTCAAACCAAGCCCCTAACTCAAATTTATTAGAATAAAATAAAATTACAGTAGTATAAAGAAAAGAAAATCAAGATATTACAATCTCAAAAGAGAACTGACAATTGAAAGTTATATTTAAATTGTCTCTGAAAACCTGTTCCTATAATAAATCTCATTAAAAACTTTACTAATAAAACCTAGATCAATAACAAAAATTAATATAGGAAAGAATGTCTGCACTAGTTAAACCTACAACGAAAAACTTTTTAAGGAAAATTAATTGATATGAAACTATTCAACAAAAAAAAAAAAAATGATATGGAACTAAAAGATAGTGGGATGACAACAATTTGAACTTGGGTCTAAAGGTTGGTGTGATGAGAGGAGACTAATATATTTCAATATTTCATTATCATAAAATAAAATTTCAATATCGTTCATTACAGAAACATCCTGAACATTATAAATTAAGTGAAATTATACAAATACGGCCACTTGACTGTTGAGAGTTGAGACAGATGCAATAAAATGAAAAAGAAATCCGAACTGATCCAATACATTACTGGCTGGATAGAACATCAGTGGACCAGTGTGTAAACTACAAGCAAAATGAAACTGTGTAGACAGTGCACATGTGGAGTACTGTGTAGACAGTGGGAACGTAAAAACAGAGGATGAAAGCTGTAACAGTGTTAGAGTTAGTTTTTAATTCTTAGTTAGTTGCAGATACATCTTGTAACTATGGTTAGTATAAATAGACTTAGTTTTTCTATTTTTCAGTAATGAGAGAATTAGAGTTACAGGAGAGAGAGAGAGAGAGTAAGAGAATTCTAGAGAGCGAATTGAGGAAACACAATAGAGAGAGAAATTGTAGAATTGGGTTTCTTGAGTGTTGATTCTTGGAGTCTCTAAAAAGTGTAATTCTATAATTAATCTAAGTAAATCTCTCTCTTCATTCGTTCATCTCTAATGGTGTGTCTTTGAGTTTGTGTCATTTTCATAACATTGACTTTTATCATTTATCATAAGATACCAATTTTATCAAACTTACACAAGTTCAAAGTTCAATCAAATGCGGGTGGCAATGTAAATGAAAGAGAGAGGGAGAAAAAAAAAAAGAAGAGATTTTACTGTATTAATATTTATTAAAATAACAGCGTCGGTGTCACTTTTCCTAAGTTAGAAGATAAGTTTATGTAAAGGTGAATTAATTTGTCAAAAGGTGATGTGAGAACTTTGTCAAAAGGTACAAAAAATTTGTCTTGGGCCTTCCCTACCAAAATAAATAAATAAATAAATAATTTGTCAAAAAGAGATGTGATTATCTATGCGAGTAATTGTGTGCTATGTACAATATTACAAATACAGTACACGCGATAAAATAAAATTTAAAATAGAGAGAGAGAGAGAGTTATATTTACATAGTAGGTCAATCATAAAGTTTCATGTTAGTAACTCCTTTAATTAGAATTGTGGTCATAACTGTGGGGGAAAGCCGCATGTCATTTAGTGACCCGAGAAAAAAAGAACTGAAAGTTATAGATCGGCCGAGCTTCGATTCTTTGAGATAAATGTGGTTGGGGAAATTTTCAGCCCCTGGAAAGGGATTCACTTCACCATATCCCTGTCTAAAGTTTATTTTATTTTACTTTTTTTTCTGTGCCGGGTATACTTGAGATGGATTTTGTTTTGCATCTTTATTATAAATGCGGTATGCAACCAGTGGAAAAGCCACATTGGGCCGGGGGCAGCTTCCCCCGGCCCAATAAGCTCCCTTAATTTAGTACCCTCATTTCATAAATTTTTTAAGATTTTTCTAAAGAATTTTTCTTATACCCTAATATTTGATTTATAAATATACATTGTTTCACACTTAAAATTCTAAATAAATAAAAAGTCAATTACACTACTATTTAAATTCGAATTTTAGACTTTTTAAAAGTTATTTATTTTAAATAATAGAGTTCACACAAAAAGAAAAAAAAATATAAAGAACAATTTTTTAGTATAAAATTTAGTTTAACTCATACCCTCCTTCGAAATTTTTTTTTGGTTTTGCTACTGTATGCAAGGCATATTTTTCATGACAGTATAAAGATTATAGAAGCAAATATTGCGTTTTGTACGATGACATCGTTAAATCATGAAAAAAATATCCTTCCAAAATCTACCGTCGTTATGGTTAGAGACAATAATTGGAGGTGGATGTGCAATGAAGGTTTCCCAAACCCAAAGTGACAGGTTAAACATTTATGCTTCTTCCATTTTTTTATTACTTTATTTAAACTTAAAAAAATTGTATGACTTACTATCATAACTTGGGCAGTTAAATCAAATCTGCAGGGAGCCAAGCATAGTGCAAATCTTATTACTACCCATGGAGTTGGTCAAAGTATCATTTAGAAGCGTAGGTAAATTTTTTGTTCTTTTTCATAATTTTTGTCCCTTTTTTTTTTTTTGGTTGTTAGAGATATGCAAGATGCAACCTGGAATAGAGACAAATAATGGAGTTGGCTGTATGGAAATGCATAAAGTAAAATTAAAAAAAAATTAAAAAAAAAAATCCTCGCTGGAATGCTACGTATTGATGAACCTGTAATGTAGCATAAGGGAACTGTGTGCATTATTTACATTACTTTAACGTATAGTTGTTTAAGATATTTATATTGTTTAAGCATATGTTGAATTTATATATATATATATATATATATATTATCTTATAACTATATTAAAAGAGTGGATGAATATCTACTATTCATCCATCCTCGTAAAAAACACACCATTTAAGTGCTTAATTTACTGTTTATTATTATTATTTTTTTGCCTTTTCTTTTTCTTTCCATACTCATTTTTTATGAAAAACTGCTTCGCTTCTATCTAATTTTATCTCTCTCATCTCTCTTGTTCAGCCCCTCCCTCTATTTTCCTCCCTCCCATTCTCTGTCCTCCGTCAGCCTTTTCTCTCTCTTCCTCTATCTCTCCCTCTTAATCTGATCTCTCTCTATCCTCTCTGTTGTTCCGCCCCTCTCTTTTCCATCGCCCAGGCCACTTTCCCTCTTCTTTCAACCATCTGATCGCTGCCATCCCTTTCTCTCTCCTAACACTCTCTGCCATCAACATTGTCTCTCTCTCTCTCTCTCTCTCTCTCTCTCTCTTTCTTCCTCGAGCTGTCGCCATTAACATCGATCCAAGCCTCGTGATCACAATCTCGCGATCTTAGTCTCTCGATCGTACTCGGTAGGGTTGGGGTTTTTCAGTTTTGGGGGGGTGGGTAAAATTTTCATTTAGCATATATTAAAAAGAGATATTAATGAGATATCTTTTACATTTTAAAGAGAAAAAATTATTAAATAAAATTGACTAAAAATGAACAAGAAAGCGGTATAGACAAAAAATAGTAATAATAAGTTTGGGACGTGCAGTAAAAACTAAAATATTACTAAGTGCCTTGGCACTTTTGTTGTCAATCTTTTTATACCAGCTTTGTCCTTCCTTTTTCTTTTAAGTTACCATCAATTGCATTGTTTTGCTCCCTTTGTCAATATTTTGATTGACAATAATGTCCATTCACTTTTGGTTAAGTCCCATGTACACTTGGTTAATAAGGAGGAGTTAAAGTTGGAAATGACGAGACTAAAAAAGACATTGGAAAACTGAGTAAATACCAACACGTGTTCACCACCAAAAAAAAAAAAAAAAAAAACCATCTCGTGTCATACTTTCGGTTAGAAAAGTGTGAATTCTCTCTCCCACACAGCTACAATTTCTTCTCTCTCTCTCTATGAAGATTACTCTCTCTACTCATTTCCTTTCAATCTCGCTCTTTGCTTCTTTGCTCAGTTAATCGATCCGATTGTTACTAATTTCATTTAATGATTTTTTAAGCTAAAAATTTTAATTTAAACATTTATTAAACATTTTTTTATTATTGATATAGAAAAATAATGTACCTTATCAACATAATATTATTTATTACAATATCCAAATATTGTATTAAAGCTCTCTGTTAACATGAAAGACTCACTCATAGGACCATAGATGATTGATTATTCATATTAGTTTCTAAGGAGCTCTTTTAAAAGCTCTTTTATTTAAGTAGGGATGGAGATGGGGACAGGGATGTTGATGATTTTTTTTTTGGGGGGTGGGGGAGAAGGGGAGTGGAAAAGCATTTCCCGATCCAATCCCGCTCTATTGTCATATATATTTTTAATAAAACGAACATTGTGTAATTCAAAAGAGGTCTTACAAAATCAATAAAAATTGTTTGAAATTTGAAAGGGGGGGGGGGGGGGGGGGGAGGTTCAATCCAATTAAAAAGGATTAAAAATTGCAAAAATAATTAAATAAAATGCTTTTGAACATTGATGGTTGTATGATTCTTAAGTGCAAGAAGTGCATTTCATAAATATTTTAGAAGGGAATATTTATTTAATATTATTTTTAAGAAACTATGATCTTTAAAAAAAGTATTCTGTTAATTTTAATTGGACTGTCATAATAATAAAGTTAAAAATAAAGTTAAAATTTAAGGAGTGTCATTGTATTGAAATTCAGTGTATGCCTACGTAATATTGATATATGTTTAGACTTAGGAGTGTCAACATGACTTCTTTTTATTTTTATTTTTAAATGAATTACAGTTAATAGCTTTTCATATTCTATTAATCAAGCACTATTGAGTTTAGGAGGATAAATATTTAATTACTGAGATATACCTTATACTAAACAAAGAGGATAACTATTTTTCTGATAAAATATATTTAATACTAAGATATACCTTATACTAGATTATTGATTTACTATTTATTTCTGTCGTAAAAAACGCACGAAGCGTCTTTTTATTTTTTTCTTTTCAAAATTTCTTATTTGTCCCAGAAAGCTATTATAGTGTTCTCAATATTACTTAGTACACTATCACCGATAAATCACATCATTCTTATTTTGCATTGTTAAAAGAGAAAGTGAGAGCTAGAGAGAATACTCATTTCGCATTGTTGAGAGAGAGAGAGAGAGATTTTACACATATAGTTTTGCCGTCTGAGTTCAAGATGATTTTTGGAACTCTTTGAGTTTCAGGCACAGGAGGACTCCTTCATGGTTTTTTTTTTTTTTTTTTTTTTTTTTTTTTTTTAAAATATCCATCAAGGTGTTTTTGAGGGTCAACTAATTTTTTTATTTCCGTTCATTATGTTCTTGTTTCATTATTTGGTGTTCTGTTTAATTTTTTTCGGAGAGGATTTTCTTTTTTATTTTATTTTATTATATTTGTTTGCCTTCAGTGTTGTTAGTATTTCTTTTCCCTTTTCGAATATTCTCTTCTAATTTAGTTTTTATTATTTAATAGATTTATTGGGTTTTTCTATTGGCTTTGAGCAAGTTTTTCTCTGTTTGGAGCTCTGCACTTTTGTGTTTTATAGTAATGTTTGTTCTCCTCCTCTTTTTCTCTTTCCTTTGATGATTTTTTTATATAAAAATATTTTAAAAACAATGCTTGATGATTTTTGTTATGATGAGTTCCATTTTTCTTGCAAGTTTGGAGGAAATTTTCTTTCGGCAATATTTACATAAGAGTATTAGATGGTATGTATCTATTCACAAATTAAAAAGAAAAAAGAAAAAAGGATGTTATGTATTTGTACATCAGTCTGAATGATTTTTTTTTTGAATTTTTTTTATTTTTCTTTTCTGGGTAAACTCTCTTAGAGACTGTTTTTTTCCCCCCGTTGATTGGTATTGAAATTCCCAATTTTTTAATGGAAAAAAGAAATTCATTCAAAAAAAAAAAAAAGATAGAAAAGAAAAAGAAGAAGAAAACTCTGAGACAAAATTAGCCCTAATAACATCCGAAACAAAAATTGGGCAATGGTGAGCTACTTTGTTTCAATCTTCAATATTCAATTATGAATGAATGCAGTACGTATATAATTAATATTGATGAGCATCACTATCCTTGATTGTAGAATTGTATTTATATGCATACCTGAGTTAGATTACAGAATAATTGATGTTATTTTACGTATCTTATTTTTTACAAAATCTCACACTAATTTATTTGAAATTTCTACTACAATATTTAGCATGTTTTGTGATGCTGGTGTTTTGCATCTTGCATGTTTTTCAATCATTGTTTTTACGACCCTATTCTTATTGAGTAGTTTCGAGAAAATTAGGTTGGCCTTTTTAGTGGAGGAAAAAATGAAAGAGAGCCAAAAAAAAAAAAAAAAAAAAAAAAAACGAAACGAAAATAAAAACAAAACAAAACAACAAGGTTGAGAGTACTATAGATGGGATCGTTATCGAGTCCAATATTAGTTTTTAGTATTACAATCCTCTTCTGTACTCACTCTTGTTTCCACACTATGATAGTGGCTGGAATGAGGGTACTAAAAGAGTGTAGAAAGCTTTAAAAAAAAAAAAAAAAAAAAGATTTGGTTGATGTACAACAAATTCGCTTTATTATATAGTTGACAGATGATGAGATAGAAGTTGCATAATCACAGAGTTAATCTATACTAATTTGGTTGTTTGTATTAGCTTTATTTCTCTTTGATTATTATTTTTTAAATATATATATATATATATATATATATATATATATTCTCTTCTCAATTTTACAAAAGAAGGGGAAAATACTATAAGTTTCGTTAAGTGAATATTATTATTGTAAGTTACAAATAAAATTTTCACACAAGTCAATTTTATTACTTTCCATACTTACAACAATAAGTCTCAATTGATACATATGTAAAACTTGAGATTTACTAAGATACATACTTAGCTCTACGAAGAGATTATTAATGACATTGAGATCATATTACATTATGATTTTTTGCTGAAACTAAAGTTGCAAATTATAATCATTTCTCGAGTTTACACAAATATTCAAGAATTATTTTATATCTTGAGTCTTTTCTTAATTTTGTTTTGGTTTTTTTTTTTTTTTTTTTTTTTTTTCATTTTAACTGTTGAGAACTGAGACTAGCTCAAATTGGTGTTTATTGCATGTAATATGAGTTGTTTTCAACTTATTAAGTCCCGTGTTCAAGTCCTAGGGGTAGTAAACTTCTCCCCTTCTTTTTCATTTCGTTTTTGGGTTTTAATGCTTAATTTGGTTTTGTTAATTCTTTTCTTCTTTTCCTTTAGCAAATTTTTTACTCATTCAAGAAAAAAAGTATTACATAAGTGACAGTTTTTCTTTTTATAATTATTTTGTAGTATATGATTTCGGTTTTTCCTTTGTTTGAAGAACAACAACTACTTCAAATTTAGTTAAACTTCTTTGTCCATTTTATACTTTGTTCAAAAGAAATGATGGTGAGAGGATTCAGTAGGAGTACTATCCAAAATAAAAATGTACCTTTTTTAGTAGAAATTAAATAAGAAAAATAAAAATAGTAATAACAAAAGCGAAGAAGGGAACACAAAGATGTTTAACGTGGATGTGTTTATATTCACGGACTAAGAATAAGAGAGTTTATTAGTAAGGAATATTATGAATAGGCTCCCATACAAATATAAGTTATAATATACACGATCGGGTAAGTTTTCTAATACAAACAAATCACCTAAAATCAATACATATCTTATTCAAAATTCCTAATAAAGATAATTACATATACAACAATAACTTTCCCTAATATTAATACTAAATTTCCTAGTATGCTCCCAGAAAATGGAGCTCCGATAGGAGATCCAATTTTGAATTATAATATAAGAAACTTAAATAAAAAAATTTCCCTTTTTTGTTTTTCCATTTTTCTCTTTCTTTAATCTAAAAATAAAGAAATATGGAAGGCAATTGTCAGAAGATCAAAAGGGAGAACACAACGGGTAATTGGGTGCAGGGATGGCAATTGTCAAAAGAAGGGAGAAAAGACAGTGGGTACTTGGGTGCAAGCGCATGGATGTTGGGACTTCAATCGTCAAGAAAGAAAGGACGCATGGGATTTGGGACATCAATTGTCAAGAGAGAAAGGGTGCATGGACGCTGGGACGACAATTGTCAAAACAGAACACAACGGCGTTAAAGACGACAATCGTCAAAAGAGGGTGCATAGTACAAGGGATCAAAACAATCATTGTCTCGTTTGAGTTTAATCGCTATGCTATAATAAGAAATATAATATAAGGGATGTTGGTAGTTTTTTTTTTTTTTTGGGTGATAGACTAGGGAGGGCGAGGAGAGGATTTTAAATATTTATTTATTTATTATTATTATTAATTTGGTGATAGTAACGTGAAGCAGAGGGTGGAATATGGGACTGTATATTTTGGGTGAGTGCAAAAATGAAGGGGTGGGGGGTTCGAGGAATTTCGTGGACAAGGTGAAGACAATGGAGAGTGTGACATCTAGGATCTTAAGCTCTAATACCATATTAGAAAATTAAATAAGAAAAATGATAATAGAAACAAAAGAAGTGAAGAAGGAAACACAAAAATATTTAATGTAGATGTGCTTATGTCTACGGACTAATATCATAAGAATTAATTAGTAAAAAGCATTATGAATATGCTACCATATGAATACAAGTTACAATATATACGATCAGGTAAGTTTCCTAATTCAAACAAATCACCTAAAATTAATATATATCTTATACAAAATTCCTAATAAAGATAATTACATTCAAAACAACATACCATACTAGAAAATTAAATAAGAAGAATATAATAAGAGAAGAAGAGAAGAACATAAGGATTTAAAGTGGATGTATGTCTACGGACTAAGAACAAGAGAAATCATTAATAAGGAGCATTAACAAATACAAGTTATAATATACATGATTGAGTAAGTTTCTTAATACAAACAAATCATCTAAAATCAATACATATCTAATACAAAATTCCTAATAAAAATAATTACATACAAAATAATAACTTTCCCTAATATTAACACTAACTTTCCTAATATTTTTAACATCATCTACTCACATCAGAAGATATTAATAATAAAAAATTACAAAGGAGTTAGTCAGGAAAAAAAAAAAAGAAAAAGAAAACAAAATCACTCCAGAAAAGAGAGAAAACATAAACTACTACCGAATTATCGTGCTATAGGATTTATACAGACAAGTTTGGTGACTTATTAAAACTCTTTGTTATGGAAAAAAAGAGAAGAAGGAATTAAAAATCCTAAAAAATGGAAAAAAAAAAAAAAAATTTATCATCCAGGTCAAACAAACTACCTAAAAAATGTGGAAGAAAAAAAAGGAAAAAAGGTCATTTATATCCCTTTAAAGTAAGAGGAGAATAAATTTAGGAGCCGAGAACAGTATTGAAACTGATGATGTTGATTGGATTGTGTGCTAATTATTTATTTGCAATGCCACTAGCTTCACAAAAATTGTGAGTGAGCCTAACCACTAAGTCCTCCACAAAGCATAAAGTACGAGGCCATCTACTACCAAACTTCCAAGGAACTTTATTCAGTTTTTACTTTAAAAAATATTAATAATTATATAAATAGAGTCACATTTAATTTAAAAATATGCCATTGAAATGTCCAAGCCTTTTCAATCGTCAAAAATAAAAGTAGAAAGCCTCGTTTAGATCTCTGTTTAAAAGCAAAGCAAAATGGAAATATCTTGAGGGCAGCAAAAATTAGTACCCTTTAACAAAAACCTCACTAGTCTGTTAATCGCCACCCAGATTATGTCCTTAGCCAGATTTCTTGGAATAATTTTCACTTTCAAAACCAGCTAATTTTAAGCATGTGAGGTTAACTAATAAGTTTAAATATTCTTACCCCAGCAACAATACTCCAAAATATCGATCTCGATTAACATTCCTCATTTCCCAAGACCAAAGTGTTTATACTTCTAGTTCTTCTCATTATTCTCAAAGATGGAGTCCTCACTCCACTCGGTTCGGAATAGCCACGAAAGAAGCCAATGGGATGCGATACCAATGTAGAAGTTTTGGGTATTCTTTCGTCGTTGAAAGTGTTTTCATCTTTAGCCTTTAGCTTTCATTTTGGATCTTCATTTTAAATTCATTAAAAATTCTAATTTTTGTGTGACAAAAATACTGTACAAAATGTTTGAAAAGTGAGTTTTAAAATGATCGATTTAAAGGGGGGGTTTTACTTTGTCCCCTTTTTTTAGTGTACATAACTAGTATTAGAATTTACTAGCACGTCACGACTAAATTGCACTCACTATATATAGCTAAATCATATCAACCAAGCTCGCTTGATTTTATTAAATAAAAATAATTACAATAACAAAAAATAGAGATCATAATCCCTCTGATGCTCGAATTGTTGACCCTCCTTTTTTTTTCTTCTCCAAAACAGATGGTGAAGCTAATTTGTTAATTAAATGATATTGAGTTATATTTGTTGAGAATATGCATATTTAGGTATTGACAAT
The DNA here is from genome assembly GCA_008635985.1 of Ficus erecta. Classification (NCBI taxonomy): domain Eukaryota; kingdom Viridiplantae; phylum Streptophyta; class Magnoliopsida; order Rosales; family Moraceae; genus Ficus; species Ficus erecta. Next base: position 292,988 of record BKCH01000047.1, read on the forward strand.
TAAATAGTTCTATTATACTATCTCAGCTTTTTATAATTTCATATGATTATTACGTGGTCCTGAAATTTTATCTGATTGATAGCTATATTTAATTTTTCATATCCTGTCACAGATTTAGGAGTACTTGATGTTTTTGTTAATATTTTAATTTTTTGGAAAACTTGCTTTGAACATCTTCTTTTATAGCTAGTAATTAATCATTTAGAGGCCGATTTGATTGGTTCACTTGAGTTGGAGTTTTAGAGTTATTTTGATCAAGTTGAGTTGAGCTTTCGAATTGTTTGTTTAGTTGAAAATGAATTATTTAGAGTTATAAATTATAAAAAATTGCAATTAATATGTTTGTTAAAAAAAAAATCAATACTGATCTTTTTTTGTCTCTCTTAAAATTTTATGTAATTAAAATAATATATTTATCTCATTTGAAATAACTTGGTCAAAGACTTTTAAAATCTTTGATTTTTTAACTTAAAATTAGAGATTTGAATAATTAAATTAAGTTTACTTTAAAAAAAAAAGATAAAAAATTTTTAATTATTTGGTTGGAACGGACCTACCAACACATGCTTTTTCTGGCTGTTTTGGATATGCTCCGAATTGTGTGCTGGGGACAATTTATTTGGGAACTTGAAAACCATGTAGTTAGGTAGAGATTGGCAATATCTTTATAAAGCAATTATGGATGCTGTGACCAAAAACAAAAAGTCAAAAATCAAGCACATATAGACTTTTAATGCATGGCATGGCCCGGCTGATTTAGGCACCTGGCCGGCTGATCTAGCGGTGCCTAGAACTTTACTCTTTCTTTCTTGATTTTTTATTCAAAATATAAGATAGTTTATTAAGCTTCACATAGAGCTTCTTTATTGCAACACACTTTTTATATATTCTAGTTGTACTAAAACGTGTTTAGAATAGACAAATAAAATAAAATATGATATTAAGTGGATTGTCAAGTGATAATTAACTTAGCTGCAATAGAAGGGACGACCAAAAAACACTAAAAACACTATTCATAATGGATTGACTCTTTTATTTTTAGGTATAGATCACCACTCACATTAAGTTAATACAAAGACTCAACTCTTTCTTTTTCCTTTTTCTTCATCTTCCACAAGAGAACTAAATTGAAGATTCATTTAACAATTAGCTTTCTCAAAGACAACAGGAAGCACAGAACGACTAGCCCATACCAATAACCTCTTCCCATCCTCAACCACAGCCCCAACTTGCCCACATCTAAACCACCTACAACCAGGGCACGCATCACTAGGGCACCACCCTACAACATACGTTTTCTCAACCACCCCGGGACTAATGTAAAAATAGTTACTATAACCCCCATCATCTCCGGTGCCGATAAACTCGCCGTCGAGCTTCCACGTCGTCGACTTCACACACGTTGTCGCCGCCGTGAACGAGACCTTGAAGTCCTTTCCCTCTCTCACGACAGTTTCGTTTTTGAAGAACGGCGCAAACTTCACCGGGAGGCCCCTCCCAGCGGAGGTGTTCTCCTGGCCGACGTACAGCGGGCACGAGCTGTTGCGGTCAACCAATGTGAAGTGGCCCCCGTGGTCGGTTATCGTCGGCTTGATGTAGTACTTGATGTAACGACCCGCCTAGCACAGGCCGTTACCATACATACTTACGTATATTTTATACATACTTAATCGACATAAACAGCGGAAATATTTTTTTTTTTTTACAGTGTGACTCGCACACGAGAGCGTATATAAAATATAACAATTAATAGGCAATAGTTGTTTAGCATATCTCAATTTAATAAACGTAAATAAAATAAATTCAAAACGCATAGCGGTTCTACATTTCCCACGGTTCACAGTCCGCCGAGCCTCGCCTCTCCATCTAGCATCAGCAATTGCTGGCAGGTTGCTTACCTACAGCATAAACGTAAGACAGTGAGCTTTCGCTCAGCAAGTACGACCATCCTATATCGCGACACAACACAAAATAATATATCTAACTAACATAACAAAGCATAGCATAGCATAGCATTACTTAACTTAACTTATCGTAACTTATCCTACATATGCATGAGCCAATTATGCTTTCTTATTCTTTCTTATTGTACATAACTTGCTTACTTAACTTGACTTAACATATGGGCCCTATAGTGTTCGTACCGGGCGCGCAACTATGAATTGGTTGGGTGGCCAATCTTTTTCCAACTCAATCCATAGTCCAACCCGACCTTACGCGGGTCGGTACGACACAAGTAACTTACTTATTTTCATGTCATTCTTTATCTTCCACTTGATTTCATTCTTATTATTGGTGAACATACTTCGTGATGTTTCACACAACTAAATCATAGCATGTATTAATCTTAACATGTTTCTAACATTTCATGACATATACTTAAACATAGCATTTTACACCATAGCATTTTACACATAAAAACATAGCATAAAACTTTTCTTAACACCTAATATAAAACATGTAATTAACATGGCATATAAATAACACAGCAATGCAACACTACAGAACATACAATAAAGCATACATTTAGAGCATACTTAGGCAAGTATCAAATCAAAGCCTATGCTGTAGGCGGTGGTTGTACTTACTTGTTTAAAAATTGCTGTGTCCAGTTATAAGCTCAAGCTTGTTGGGACACCGTTGCGTATCGTATTCTGTTATCGACAAAAAGAGTAAGGATTAGAACTGTTGGTAAGCCAACATTCTTATATAACCGTAGTTATATTTCCTTACTTTGCGTTACGTGAACCTATTTGGTTATTTTAAGTAACCCTAAGGTTTAAATCTATCCTATTCGGATTATTATTCTTGACTTTAAATCCCAAAAATTCATTTGTGTTTTCTTTCTAGAAAACCTTATGTTTTTGGCACAAAATCCCCATTTTTTTTTTTTTTTTTTTAAAATTTAGAAAATCATAAGGTAAAATTGTAAAAATCATCGACTATTAAAAACTGCCTTTGGAACAGTTTTATAATGCCAGTTAATCATTAAAACACAAAAATACCCTTTTCTGAACCATTTCTAAAAATCTTGTACAGAAATCTCCCCATTTCTGTACCATCTTTGAAAATCAATTTCATTTAAAAATCTAAGCTGATTTTGGAAAAATTGTCTTCACGAAAGTTTTAGCTATCACAGAAACCTACAACTTCCATGTTTAACGTAAAATCCAGTTTGGAACTTAACCTGTCCAAAATCTGTGTTGAACTAACTCTGTTCGTGTATGGTTCCTGGGCAGGTCAGACTCGGTTTTTTGCAGAAAATCAAGGCCATTGGAGCCTTATTTTGAAAAAATGATCACGTAGCCCCCTAGGAAAAACCCTAATCTACAACTTTTGTGTTTTGAGTTTCTCCTAATTCGGCCTCTACGGGCCTTAAAATTTGCTTTTCCCGAAACTGGGCAAACCTTACCCGAGAAAGCCATTTTTTCGGTTTCGATTTCGCTTACGTCCTATTACGTTCACCCTACCTCAACCGAACACGTCGGGAGCCTAATTCAAACATGCAGGGACGTTTCTAACGTTCAACATTCAACAAACACATTTACATGAACATTTGCACAAATATACAAAAACCTAAACAAAACAACAATACCTAGCATGCATATTAACAACCACCAACATAACCCTAAATTTTCAAGCACAAACCCTAATTTCTAAGCTAGGGCAGCAAGAGAAACCAATGAGCTTATGCTCAATACAACCAAGGCTTTAATACATTTAAATTTCTCTAATTGAAATTTAAACTAAAAGCTTGGAATCAAGGGTTTGCACCTTGCTTTGGATCCAAGAATTTGACTTGGTTGTCCTTCCCTTTGCTCCTCCTTTAGCTGCCGGTTTTTCTTGCCAAAATGGTCCAACTTTTACTGCTTCCTTTGCTTTGAAAATCAGCCACCACAGCTCCTAAAAACTGGCCAAAACAGCTCCCAAAACTGACCAAAACCTTGGCTTGCTCCCTTGCTCTTTTCCTCCCTATTTTCAGCCTTCTTGGCTAAGATAGGTACCAAATTTTTTTGAGCACTTGTTGGCTGTTCAAAGTAGAGAACTAAACCCTAAAAACCCTAATCCCTCTTGGTTCCACAAAATTTTCCTCTCTTCCTCCTTAGCTCCCAAAACCGACCCTAGGAAGCAAAATGGGTATCCAAATTTCCAAAGTTTTCTTTCCTTGCTTTCCTTCCACCAAAAGCCAATCCTCCCACTCTATTTCCTCTTCAATCTTGGCTGCAAATCCTTCCTCTCCTTCACACTCAAAACCGGTTTTGTTCAAGCAAGAAAATTGCAAGAGTTTAGTTGTGTTTTGTAATTTTTTTTCTTGATTTAATCCACCCCTATTTATAGAGGTTGAGCTTCTTAAAATTGCATCATGTGGTCCCTAAAAAAAATCAGATTATACATGGGGAGGGGGTGAGGTGGTCGGCCATGCTTGGGTGGAACCAAAGGAAGCTTCTAAAATTACTTTCTAACTAACTAATTAATTACTTTAATGATGTAATAAATATAAAGTTAGTGAGGTAAGCCTCACTAAGGCTTGTTTGCCACCAATCCTCTTTAAATAATCCATTTTTCAATTACCATAGGTAATTCCAATACTGGTTCCTCTTATACGCAGTATTAGTTAATTGAACCGCAGTCCAAAATTTACCTGTTTTTAAATGGACTGCATAAAACTTTTTCTTAACTTGGAACCACTTGGCCCAAAATATTCTAATTATTATGCTTGATTTTCTATGGTGGTTTTGAATTCTAAACATATCATTTTAATCATAAAAAATAGCTTTATGCAGTACAATATTATACTGCGAACTATTAAGTCTTACAGCCTTTTTCTTAACTTTTTCGGGTCAATCTTTGGCTTTCTCGCCCGCCATTGACTTTCTTGTCAACCGCTGACTTTACCGCCAAATTTTGACTCCCGTGGTCAACAGTTGACTTTTTGGTCAACCGTCGGCGTTTTCGGTCAAACTTTGACCAACATGCAAATTTTGGCGATTTCACTCCTTTTCGCCTAAAAGGTCATTTGCTTGACTAAGCAATCATTTTTGAGTCTTAGAATATCATAAAACTCACAAAAACGAAATAAAAACCCTTAACCGGCTTTTTCATGTGTATCTTAAAAATTTGTACAAATTTCTTAAAATAAAAGAAATCGTGTAAATACAGAAATACTTGGTATTACACTTGACGCCCCGGCGGAGAGGCCCGCCGGAAGTGTCGAGCACGGGGTTTTGAGCCGTGGCTGCTATGGCCATGGCGAGCAACATGAAGCTTAGGGTTTGGATAATCGTCATGATGTTTGGATTCAAACTTTAATCAAAGCTTGTTTTTATTATTTTCATGGTTATATCATGATAGCATTTATAGGATTTGTTGTTTGAAGAGTTGACCTTTTTTGTGGTTTAAACGTGGAGGGGTTGTGAATTGAAAGTCAAATTCTATTATCCATTATGAATGTATAGTCAAATTTGGCAGCCAATAGCTTAATATATAATGGCTGTGTACATATTACGTGGGGTGGACTAATTTTGTTGTTTACACATTATCATGCTCAAAACTTTACTTGCAAGCTTTTTGAGATTAAAAAATTTGTGTACACATGATACTCAATTTTCAACTTTGCATTATCTTGCTGTACTTGAGATAAAATCGACATTTTTTTTAATAAGTGACGGTGCCCGGAAATCTGTTAGAAAAGCTGCACCTTGACAAGCCCCACGATGCTTCTGGCAGCCATCGTAGCAGGGACGCTTGATTAATGCGCTTTAAAACTTTTATGGCCCTTTGTCAAAACATCTCAATTAGATCGGCATATTTTTGGAATCTACATCAACCATCCATTCCCAAATATTATTAAAATAATAATAATAATAATAATAATAATAATAAACCAATAAGAGATCCAATCATTCTTTTATTTTCTCCCTAATGTTCTGTACAGAAAATGGTTGCCATGAAAAATTCCTTACGTGTCATGAGAATTAGGACAATTCGATACCTAAAATACCCTTAAAAATTTTTGGCCTAAAATGCCCGTTATGTGGACATTATTACAATGAAGGTCACTAATTAGATTGATTTTGTCAAAATATAGTTGTTAGATCTAGATAATTGATAGTGTGATTCGGTTTGAAATTGTGAATAAAACTTGTTGATTCAAATTCCAATTGTTTTAAACGTTTGTGAGATCTAATACCTAAAAGGCTTGGTTTAGAATTAGAATAGTATAGGGTTGAAATCTTTATCCAAATACCAACAGATACGAACTAAGTTAATTAATACAGTGTACTTGGACTACTTTATTTTCCACTTAAATGAGGGGAAATATTGAAGATAAGAGAATTAATGCTTAAAAAAATTAGGCAACAATACCATGTGTGCTAGATCTAGCTGGAAATATATACTTAGCTACTATTATTGCTAACTAAGTCAAACTATACTTCATACCAAAAAAAGAAAAGTCAAACTAGATCGCGGTCCCTTGTATTAAATAAAATGGTTAATGACAAGAAAACTTTCCCTGAATTAGAAACGGGACAAAACATTCAACCAGAAACAACAACTTGTTTGTAATTACAAACTCATAGACACAAATAAAGGTTGTTGTCTTCCATTTAATGACAATCTTCAACCGAATTAAATTCCAAGCTAAATATAAAGCAACACGATTGTCATTCCGCGGGATAAAATAGAACCTAGAAACACTATATTTTCAATTTGCAACATATTATAAATATCATTTGTACCTTTGACGTCTAATCCTCTCATTGAATACATAAATTTTCAAGTCTACTACCATGGACAATGGTGCAAACAATAAGCCTGCTCAAAAACTTTCTTTTAGTATTATGTGTAAGTTAATATTTGATATTTAAACTAGCTAGAAGTTGCGTGGTCTCTGCGAGGTAGTGATCTCTTTCTATAGGAGATATTGTAGTTTAATCGACAACGTACAAGTAATTTCTAATATGACAAAAAGTAATAATCTACGCATTAGCAGCGTAGGCCTATCACGTGTGTATATTTATAAATGATAAGAGAAAATAATTAACATTAGTAGAAATTGGTACATCTTAATTAAGTTGACACCTATTAACAACTTATCTCACGCTAAATTCCACATTCATATTATTAATAAAAAAGAAAAATATTACGTAATTGTTTCGTATGCGTATATTGTAAACGTAAAATGAACTTCAACAAATTCAAACTTTCTATCTCCATGCAGCAATTGAGTGGACAAAGTCTGAATATTTTGTTTTTTCAGTGAGAGCATCATGAGAAGAGTTGGAGATATTTTCATTAATTATATAGAAATATAGTTATATATTTTAATTGTTGAGTATGATATGATTTTTTGCAGAAATAAAAATGAAAATTTGAACGGGCCTTTATGTGGCTTCATCACCGATCGTAGCCTACTCAAGGGCCTAGGTTATGTCGGTAGGAATTTTAAGAGGTAGAGCTTTATCTATGTTGAGAGTCTGAACTCAATCAGACCACATGAGGGCATTTAATTATATTGCATCTGTAAATTCGATTCTAATTTAGTTTCTTTGTTTATATTATTCTATTTGCGAGTGGAGACAACTTAAGAGATGATATTCTACAATTTTAAAAAAGTATTTCGATCATCTTATAATATTTAAATAATAATAATAAAAGAATAAAGTGAGGTGCATGTTCCGACACTGGACTAATACAGTGTTAAAGGGTTTTGTTAAAGTGTCTTTTGTAAAACATCTTTGTTATAATATAAAATAATTAGCAATGACAAGATGTTAATTTCATCAGTAAAGGGCTTTAATTTGCACCCTTTTAGTTCTGATAAGATTTATCACCAAAAAGGAAATCTCCACTAATATTCAATAATCACGCTTTTGAATATTGATATAGCACAACAAGCTTTATCGACGATATTATTAAATATATGATTGCCACATTATTAGTTTTTTTTAATAGGGATAATTAATTAGGGAAATCCAATCATTCCATATTTTGTGGTGGAGTCAGTTGTGAAATCATTACTGAGCTATGTCCGCAATCACCGTTATATCGTTAGATGGGGATGTGACAATACCGAAATCACCGGTGGGAATTGACGGTCACCTGTTGCAAGACTAAAACCAATACTTGTAATGATGGTCTATATATTTAATTGTACTATGGGGGAGGTTCTAACCGAATCGCCCGACACCCAGCTTACATGTATAATATTTCTTTGCAAATTGACACCATTCATATTGTTGTTGACAAAAATGACATCTCTAATCTCTAATCTCATGAAATTGAACTATTTCTGCCATATCCTTCTTTCGTGCTTGAGATACAAGGCAAGAAAATCAAGGAAAAAAAATATTCAATTAATTAGCATTATAAATCATTAACGTTGGAGTGGGTGATTAGGTACAAGATAGTAATTTTAGAGGATGCCAACTTAATAAGAATCTATTTTAAGTTTTTTTATGAGATCGTGATCCATTTATTTAGAAAATAACGACATTTACTCTAATTGTAGGGTTATGAATCACCGATCAATGATCATAACAGATCTTGAAGTGCTTATGTGAAATATGTAAATTTTTTTTGATAAATCGGTATATGCACCAAAACATCCAAACTAGGTCGACACCTCTCTAGCCACCTCATCACTTTTCTATCACTCCGAAACTTATCAATAAAAAGAAAAAGATACAAAACATTCAGTATGTGAAGGGAAAAGTAATTAACAAAAATGAGGCAACTAGACACGACTTGGCAAAAGAGAAAACTAGACGGAAGGCAGTCTCATAGGATAAATATGAAATATGTAAAATAAATATTCCAAAAACAAAAAAAAAACACTTTAAATCAGTTTCAAATTGGAATTTGATTACTTACTTTGACGCATTTAATTTGCCCAAAATTTTCAGAATACATAGATAGATAATATGAAAGTCAAGAACGAAAGAATCCGAACAACCTGAACAGATTTTGCTCTTCACAAAGATGGAGAATCAAATACTATTTTCTGAAGAAGCAACGGGGAAAGCTAACAAATTGGAGTTCATATCTATATTTTTTAGGGACTACTACTTAAAGTAATATTTTTTTTTTACTTTTAACCCCATGTTAGGTAGAGTGGAAGAGAGAGTAAAAAAATTGGCGAAGGGATTTTAGAGAGGAAAAGAGAATATTAGATTGTTTCGTTTCAACTTTAAAATTGAAAAATAAACGGGAAAACTTGATGAAAATGGTATGTAGAATAACAATTTATTAACGACCCGGGGTTTCAATTGTGACACCCCACCTACACCCATCTACGTAGGGGGACGACTACGTAGACGTGGGCCGTCACCTTACTTACTTACTTACTTAATTTTTATTAAAAAGCCTTAAGCTTACTGAAAATTCCAGAGTAAATTTTTTTTCTTTAAAACTTTATTTTAAAACTCTTTTCTCTTACTTAAACTTGACTTAGTCTCATACATAAAACTTAACTTATCATCATACATATTCATATGTACTCACTCGAGTACCAAAATCGTGGACCAGACCCGACCTAGTGCGGATCGGTACAACACGAGGCAACTTGCTTGCCATACATACTTGGAACTTTCCTTAAACCATATCAATTCTTTCTTATAACATAACAAAATACATTTTACAAACGTATTTTAAAAACATATTTTTCTTCAAAACCCGTGGCGGTATCCATTCCACATTTCACAGTCCGCAGCACCAACTCTCCACAATATTGCATCAAGTACTGCCGTTAGGTTGCTTACCTACAGCATGAGCGTAAGTAATGAGCTAATTGCCCAGTAAGTACAATATTCAATCCACAAAACATTTTGCGTGCAAGAATGCATGAACCGATTATGTTTTCTTATAAATCAATTATGCTTTCATTAACTTGGTTCTAATCCCTTACATCTCATACGTGCACGTACCGTGGTACATAGCTATGGAGTGGTTGGAGGCGGCCAATCCAAACCAAGCCAAACCATGAAACTAATCATTTACATAGAGTGATTGGGGCAGCCAGTCCAATCCAATTCAAACCATAGACCAAACCGTTTAAACCCGCCCTCGTGGCAAGTCGGTACGACACAATAACATTAACTTGTCTTATTTTATCTCGTGACTTAATAACTTATTCTTACCATATGATTTAATATTCGTGAGCATGCTTCATGATGTCACGTATCCAAACATTCAACATAAAATAATCTCAATCATAACTTAAAGTCTTCTAGCATAATACATCGTAACATAATACATCATAACATAACTTACCATAGCATATCATCATAACGTAACTTCATAACATAATATCGTAGCATAAACTTATCATAACATAACATAGGTAAATCATGTAAATCAATACATGATTTCCCAAAAACATAACATGCAACAAAAACGTTTTGTCCATGCTGTAGGTGGAGTTGTACTTACCTGTCGTCCTACGATCTTAGTTTATCGCCAAACATAGCACATACTCCTGTTTCCTAACAGGGTGTAAGATAAGAATCAGTCATAATCTATCTTACCATAAATCATAATCCTTAAAAATTAATATCCTTTTAGGTTACTACTAGTAACCCTGGGTATGAGCCCAACATAAATCGGTTAATGCCCTATTGGGTTACTAATACCCAATAGAGGTATCCCATTTGCTTACCATATTACTTAGCATAATTCAATTATTTCTTTTCTTCAGAAAAACTTGTTCAATTCTTGAAAACAGTTTCTTAATTCAAGTGTCAGTGCATGAGTCGGGATTTCTTGTTTTTGCACTGTTTTCTTAAAATCCTCTGTAGGAATTTCTTGATTCCTGCACAGTTTTGGGAATCTAATTTTTTACTTCAAAATCTGTTTGGAATTAGAAGAAGATTTTTTCATAAAAGTTGTAGATCTCGAAAGATCCTAAAACTTTTATGTTTTACACAAAACCCAATTCTGCCTTTAACTTGTTCATTTTCTTGGTTGAAGCCGGCTGGCCGTGCATAAGGTCTGGGCAGACCAGGTGTCGGATTTTCATAAAAAAAGAGGCCTTTGGAGCCGTATTTTGAAAAACTGTCCACGTTGTCCCATAGGAAAAACCCTTCCCAATAACTTTCATTTTTTACGTTTTTCCAAAATCTGCTTCTAAGGGCTTCAAAATTTCGTTTTCCGTAAGCTGCCCGGTTTTACCCGAAACTGGCAGTTTTGCTTGAAATCCATTTTTACGAAAAATCTACGCGCACACTACCTCAAACGGTCTCAACCGTGAGCCTACGACAAACATGCAGTGTATCTAACGTAAAATCATATCATCATACATCCATACATAAAAACATAACATCATAAATAAAAACCTAGATCTAGCTTACCATAACATAGATCTAGCTTACCATAACCCTAATCAAGCACAAACTAAGCTTTTGCATGAAAATAAATGAGCTTTAGCTCTTACAAAACCCACTGAAAATACACATAAAATTCTTGAATCAAACTTAATAAAAAGGCTTAGGGATTCGAGAGGATTACCCCTAAATCTTAGAGGTGAAATCTCAAACTTGGATCCGAATTTTCCTCTACCTTTTCTCCTCTAAAAATCCAACCAACCTTTCTCTTTTTTTTTTCTCTCTTATGGTGTTCGGCCTTAGGGTGAGGGGTAGAGAAAATGAGTGGAAATTTTGACAGAGTTTCGGGTTCAATTCAATGCTCAAAAATTTGTGAACCAACTACCCCTATTTATAGGTGAAACTTAAGGTTTCTATAATTACACATAAGGGTTTAATGAGCAAAATATTTGCTCATCTACCCTCCCTAGGTGGCCGGCCATTCAAGGTGAGAATGAGCCAAGAATTTTGCTTGCTCACCAAGCAAATTTCTTGCTTACCTCATTAAGCCTATGTCACCTTGCTTGCATCACATGGCCTACATCATCAAGCAAAATACTTGCTCTCCAAGGATTTCAATGACCACCGGCCATACTAGTGCATGAACCAAAACTTTGGCTTGTTCACCAAGGCTCCTAACAACCGGCCATTCAATGGGTGTGAACCAAAAGTTGGCTTGTTCAACAAGCTTTGTTTGCCTTGTTCACCAAGCTACCCATGCTTACCTCACCTTGATGACATCATCTTGCTTGCATCATCTTGATGACATCACTTGCTTACCTCATATTTTTCAAAAATTGCACTTTAGCCCCTAAAGATAAAATATTTACATTTTAGCCCCTGCGAGGTGGCGACTAAGGTAGAGCCACTTGGCTTCAATTCCATACATAATGGTCCACTTAATTCCCAAAAATCCTTAAATATAGAGATGCAGTCCATTTCCTTACTAACTTAATCAATACTAATACTGTTTTTCACCAAAACAGTACTATTATACTGGACTACAGTCCAGAATTCCTTTGCATAAAATTGGATTGCGTATAGAATTTTCTTAGGACTTGAAACCATTTAGTCCTTCATGTCCTAAAAATCGTGCTTGATTTTTCTCTAGCGTCGTCTCAAACCTTATTCTCGCTTAATCGTCCGTAACGACAATTTTCTGCAGTATAGTTTCTATACCGATAAATTACACTGCAGTATCATCTTGGTCAAACTTGGTCAACCTAAAGTCAACCTTGGTCAAAGTTGACCCGAAAAAAATCATAAATTCCTATTTTGTCCTTTTTCCTCAAAAGGCCCCGTGCTTGACAAAGCAACCTATTATGGTAAGTACAACTCTTATTATTGAGTCTCGTAGCTAATTAAACGAGAATTCAAACATATTCTGATATTTACTCAGATCATGAGCTTATATCGACATACATGGTTCAGACTTAGATTTTCCTTATTTTTAAGGAAATCATAAGTTCATTGAAATTTCGGGTTCTTACATCAATACCCTGAGACAAGAAATATAGCTATGAGTTTCGATAGTCAAACGATTTCAAGATTGCTCGGTTTGCAACAAGAAATTACGTAGGAAAAAAAAAAAAAAAAAGGGAATGAAACGGCTGGGAACAAAACATGAGAGACATGTGTAAGATGAAAAGGAAGTGGGTGTTCATTCTTTTATACATGTAAAGATGTAAAGATAGAAATAAGGTAAAGATAAAGACATTAAAGATATAGATAAAGATATATATATATATATATATATATATATAGAATATTAATTTACTGACTGCATGATTAAGTTGCATGGTCACTCTTCGTCCGCCGCAATTGACTTCACTTCCGGGAAGACATGACTATACCTTTCTTTTACAAGACACTGGCGTGGAGATCACTACGATCATACTATATTTTATTTAAAACTAACACTTAACGCTCCACCTTATTTTTTTTTTTCTCTAATATTAGCATACAATAGAGTATACCAATTAATTAAGATAAGCAAATAATTTTTTGTTAGCATAAAATGATTGATAGTTTTGTGTCATTTCATCAATTGTTCGCTTAGTAGATAGGGGATTTTACAAGGACAACTAACGTCTTAGAAACTAATTACAGAATAATACTTATCAAAAACTTATTAGAGAATAATAAAATGATCGCAATTTAGGTCACTACAAGCAACAAGATTCGAAATCCCATGGAGTCAACATATTTGATTTATTATAAATTAATGAGTTTAGGTCGCAATCAATTTAATACTATTACCTGATTAGATATACGTGTTGTGTTTGGATTGACTCATTTAACCCAAATTTCCGTAGATTGATATGATTAATTAAATGATGTATAATATCATAATTTATGTATCGTTATCAATAACGAACTTAAAATTAGTGATTAAACTTCACTAATTTTTCTTGAAATTAGAAAATGGTATATTAAATATCAATAAACATGTTAACGTATCATAATGGTGTCAAATGTGTCAGAATTGTATCAATTACATATTCAACACCCTAATTCACACGGTTTACGTGAATTATTCGTGTCAACCCATATAATTGATAGTTGTGTCACGTTCGCATTTTCGGGTTGATATTTTCTGAAAAAGATTAATAAACAAGTTGATATGAACATTATCCGTTTACACGAATTGCTATCTTTTTGAGTTATCTGCAAATTTTTTTATACCAAATATCAATTTATTCTGAAAACTAGGTACTGCCGATGATCAATGATGAATCTATCCATAGATTCAAAGAGAATGGCTGAATCTATTCATAGAGGACTGCTTTTTTCTGGTTTAAAAGTAACTATTCATTTGATTATTTTTTCTACCGTATGCTTTTTTTCATTGTTTGCTTCTTATTAGTTTCCTTGGTTAGCTATTTGCAAGGTTCGCTTATAGATAAGACGATGTTAGGAACTCCTACCAACCGGTAGCCGTCTTGAGGTCGACAGGGGTTTATGATGCTTTTCATACTCTGTGGAAATTCTTTCAACAAAGTTGCTTTATAAAAGAGTGAAGACCGATACAAAATAGGTAAACGTGTATGCTTGTTAGGTCCACAACCTTTAACCAAGACTAAGTAGCTTGCATATAAATTAGCAGATGCAAATGTTGTTCATTATTGCAGTACCCTTAAGAAAATCTTCTCTTTCAGCTCTCAAAATCGAATTTGTCCTGACAATGGTGAAGAAAAAAGAAATATCATCTCCCAAAATTTTCCTCACTATCCTTATGCTTGTGTCTCTTCTCCTCATGCATCTAAACTTTGGATTAAGTACCTTTGATCCAAAGGTTAGGTGCATAGAAAAAGAGAGACAAGCGCTCCTTAGGTTCAAACAAGGGATCAAGGATGAATTTGGCCGGCTTTCTTCGTGGGGGAATGAAGATGCAAAGAAAGAGTGCTGCCAATGGGAAGGAGTCCGATGCAGCAACAAAACGGGATATGTAGTCATGCTTGACCTTCGGGGCAATGATAGTTATTTTTTTGACAACCACGGGTTAGGAGGTAAGATTTGCCCTTCTTTGATGGAGTTGCATTACTTGAGATATTTGGACCTTAGTCAAAACAGCTTTCATGGAGAGATTCCGAATCATCTTGGAAACCTTTCCCACTTGCAATACCTCAATCTTGGCCGTAATTATTATCTTGATGATGTTGGAAACTTCCAATGGATCCCTGGTCTTTCTAATCTAGAATACTTGGACCTCAGTTCTACTATTCCTTCTGTAAGAACTGATTGGCTGAGCAGTGTAAGTCGGCTTACAAAGCTATCAACCTCAGTGCTTTCTGAGTGTTTTCTTTACTCTCCCACACTCCCCTCTCTTGATTCTCACATCAATGTTTCTACATCTCTTACCACCCTTTTCCTTGACTACAATTCGTTCAATTCGTCCATATTCCAGTGGTTGCTCAACTCAAGTACCAATCTTGTTTCTCTTGACCTCTCTTTTAACGAGTTATCTGGCTCAATTCCATATTCTCTTGGTAAAATAAATGGCCTTACATATCTCAATCTCGGTAGGAATAACCTTGAGGGTGAGATTCCAAAATCCTTTGGAAATCTTTGTAATTTGAAGGCTTTACATCTTTCCGGCAACAATCTCAGAGGACAACTTACCTTCTTTCAAAACCTGTCTAGTTGTGATCAACGTCCCTCAATAGAGAGAATACAATTGCATACAAATAATTTTTCTGGGCCGATTCCTGATTTTTCTGTCTTTCCCTCTCTAAAAGCAATATTACTTTCTGATAATAATTTGAACGGAAATTTGGCCAAAGCCGGCATTGGAAACCTGTCTGAAAATCTGGAGGTATTGGATGTTTCTTTAAATGTTTTGGGTTGTGAGATCTCTGAATCACACCTATCAAATCTCTCCAAATTAACATGGTTAGGCCTATCTTCGACTTTGAAAATAAAGTCCAATGGGATCCCACCATTCCAATTGAGAACACTAAGGCTCAAATCTTGCAAGCTACAGCCACCTTATCTTTTCCCGAATTAGATTAAAAACCAAAGCTTGCTTTCCATCCTTGATATCTCTGATCTTGGAATTTCGGATGCAATCCCTAATTGGTTTCAGAACTTGATTTCCATATTTGAATATCTCAAAAAACCAAATCCGTGGCACATTTCCTGCATCACCAAGCCTAAGCCAACTTTTTGCGTTACATTTGAGTTCAAACAATTTGGTGGGGACGTTGCCAAGAATACAATCTCATCGCTTAGGTTTCATAGATCTGTCTAACAATCAGTTTTCTGGTTCACTTTTGCCCTTATGTAATATTACATATTCTCAATATATGGACCTCTCAAACAACCAATTATCGGGTGTGATTCCCGATGACATCCCGATAATTGTCCTTCACAATGGGGTTCGAGGATCAATCTAGTTAGTTTGGCCAATAACAGATTTTCTGGGAAAATTCCAAGGTCGATAGGTTCTCTAAGGACACTTGTAACGTTAGATTTACATAACAATAGTTTCTCTGGGGAATTACCTTCATCGACGAGAGAACTTCAATTCTTGAAATTTATGAATTTGGGTGGCAACAAACTCCCTGGAAAGGTACCAGCGTGGATTGGGAACAGGCTCTCTGATCTGAAGATACTCATTCTAAGCTCAAATATGTTCGATGGAAGCATATCATCAAGTCTATGTATGCTAACAAATCTGCAAATCTTGGACCTAACTCATAACAATATGCATGGGATAATACCACAATGCCTTTATAATTTCACTGCCATGGCGCATAATGCAAATTCCAGTGAACTAGAATTACTGCAACTTTCTGGTCCAGCTTTATCAATTTCCTGGAACAGCACTGAGCCTGAAATTATGATTTGGTGGAGCTACATGGACAAGACAACGGTTTCATGGAGAGGAAGAAGTGATGAGTATAGAAGAAACCTTGTATTCTTAAGGCTGATAGACCTTTCAAGCAACAGATTGAGTGGCAACTTCTCCAATGGAATCTTGAATCTCTCGGGCTTAGTCACGTTAAACTTGTCAAGAAACGACCTGTCTGGAAGACTTCCCCACGACATTGGTCAGCTAAATCAACTGCAGTCACTTGACTTGTCTCGGAACCGCTTCTCCGGTGAGATCCCTACCAGCATGTCAGATTTGCATTTCTTGAGTCATCTGGATTTGTCATACAACAACCTCTCTGGAAAGATTCCATCAGGTACTCAACTACAAGGCTTTAACGCCTCTGTATATGCTGGTAATGAAGAACTGTGTGGTCCACCACTTGCAAATAATTGCTCAGCTAGTGGTGATCAAGACATGCCTGCTCAAGGAGGCCAACAAAGTACTCATCATGTAAGCAGCGAAGACGAATTCATGAACTGGTTTTTCGTCAGTATGGTGCCGGGATTCGTAGTTGGCTTTATGGGAGTTTTTGTTTTTCTCTTCTTCAATCGTGCCTGCAGACATGCCTGCTTCTTGTTCTTCAACAAACTGGTGGACTTTCTTCTGGTTAGGATGGCTATCTATAAAGCAAGATTGTTGAGGTCAGGAATTTGAAATTTGAAGGCATCCCTTCTTTGTTAATGAGGTAAGCTTGTATCAATCTCGGCTCTGGTCTGTTTTTCTTATCCACAGTATTTAGTTAGGTCTTTGCCATTTCATGTTTTTGTGATCATAATTTATTTTACTTTCTATAGTTGGGATTAGTTTAGTTTCATTTTTTTGACATTTTATAGTACTTTATGTTAGAAGACGTGTTTTAGAGCTGCTGATGTGGAATTTGTTTGTTTTGTTTTGAATGTTTAAGTTGTTCCTATTTTTTTGGTGTTCTGTTATTTCACGTTCGAGTTCATGGCTTAATTGTAGGACCATGTTGTTAGTGGTTAGTTATTTTTTTAAGCTTTAAATATTGTAATGTTTCTGATATTGGATGTAAGTAGTGCTCTGTTCTTTTGCTTCAATACCTCTGTCATTACAATATTCAGTGCTTCGTTCTTGCTACAGCAATTCTATTGTTGTATTTTTATTGTTAAAAAACCAACAATTGGTATCAGAGCTCTTTTCTTAAGGGACCTGTGTGTGAGTTCGAAACGTTATGGAAGCCGAAGCAAGTTCCAGCCTCTCCTCAATGGCTCCACATGTATTTGATGGAGATAACTACCAGATTTGGGCAGTTCGTATGGAGGCGTATATGGAAGCTTTGGATATCTGGGAAGCAGTGGAAGAGGATTATGAAATCCCTGCTCTTCCGAACAATCCCACTATGGCACAAATCAAAGCGCAGAAGGAGAAGAAGTCGAAGAAATCCAAGGCAAAGGCCTGTTTGTTTGCTGCAGTCTCATCTACTATCTTCACTCGGATTATGTCTCTGAAGTCAGCAAAGCAGATATGGGATTATCTCAAGTCTGAGTATGAAGGAGATGAGAGAATTCGTGGGATGCAAGCGCTGAATCTAATCCGCGAATTTGAGACGCAAAAAATGAAGGAAACGGAGACGATAAAGGAGTATTCCGACAGATTGCTAACCATAGCAAATCGAGTTAGGCTATTGGGCTCTACCTTAGCAGATTCAAGAATTGTTGAAAAAATTCTTGTAACTGTGCCTGAAAGGTTTGAGGCAACAATTGCCACCTTTGAAAACACAAAGAACATGTCTCAAATTACACTTGCAGAGCTCTTAAGTGCCTTGCAAGCACAAGAGCAGAGGCGTATGATGAGACAAGAAGGAGTTGCTGAAGGAGCCTTACCAGCCAAGCATCAAGACGATGGAAAGAATAGGAGGCCCAAGAATAAGAAGTTACAAGTTGCAAGTGAAGATAGTTCTGCCATAAGTAACAAAAACAAGGCTGGAAATAGAAGACCAGGCGGGAAGAAGGATTATCCTCCGTGCCAACACTGCGGAAAGAAGGGACATGCTCCTTTTAGATGCTGGAGAAGACCGGATGCAAAGTGCAGCAGGTGCAATCAAATGGGACATGAAGCTGTTATTTGCAAAAATAAAAATCAGCAGCAAGGTGAAGAGGCACAAGTGGCTGAACGAGAAGATGAAGACCAGCTATTTGTTGCAACCTGTTTCACCAGCCATGATTCAAGTGAAAGCTGGCTCATTGATAGTGGGTGCACTAACCATATGACTTATGACAAGGAGCTATTTAAGGAGTTAAAGAGCACGGAGTCCAAGAAAGTTAGAATTGGAAACGGTGATTATATTCAAATTAAAGGCAAGGGCACCATAGCCATTGCAAGCTGTTCTGGAACCAAGTTAATCACCAACGTTCTCTATGTTCCAGATATTGATCACAACCTGCTTAGTGTTGGTCAATTAATAGAGAAGGGATTTAAGGTGACTTTCAAGGACAAGGCATGTGTGATAGAAGACCCTGCAGGCCAGAAGATGTTCGAAGTCAAAATGGCAGTGAGGAGTTTTTCACTCAATCCAATGAAGGAGGAGCAATCTGCTTATACAGCTAAAGAAAGTCTATCTATGGTTTGGCACAAGAGACTAGGGCACTACCATCATCAAGGTCTTCTACAGATGAAATCCAAGGAGATGGCAACCGATCTTCCAAAGCTTGATGATCACATACCAACCTGCAAGGCTTGTAAATTTGGGAAGCAAAACAGGAAGCCGTTTCCGAAGTCAGACTGGAGGGCCACTTGCAAGCTGCAGTTGGTGCACACAGATGTTTCGGGACCTCAAAGAACACCTTCTTTAAAAGGTAGTCTCTATTATATTGCCGTTATTGATGACTTCACCAGAATGTGCTGGATTTTTTTCTTGAAGTTTAAATCAGAAGTAGCTCAAGTTTTTTGGAAGTTCAAGGCAAGAGTTGAGAATGAAAGTGTAATAACCAAATTTTCACGACCTTACGTTGTTTTGTAAAGAAACTTATGCAATGTTTAGAATATATTCATGAAAATCTGTGATGGGTTTTTACTTGAAAATTTTAAGTTCTCATGATCTTATGAGACTTAAAAATGATTGCTTTAACAAGTATATATCATTTTGAGTTAGCAGAATAGAAAAATTTCACGTATGCATGGTCTTGCATGGCGGTCAAAGTTTGACCTAAAAAGTCAAAGTCGACCCAAAAAGTCAAGGGTTGACCAGAAAAGTCAACCATATGATGATACTGATTTATGGTCAAACAGTATGGAAAATATACTGTGAAAACCCATTTTTTCGGGCAAGATGTTAAGATTAAGATTTAAAATCACTCTAGAAAAATCAAGCACATAAATTAGGGTATATTGGGCCAAGGGACTTCAAATTATAAGAAAAATTTTATACAGTCAAATTTTACACAGATAAATTTTGGACTGCAGTTTAGTGATAAAATACTGTTATTAATAGTTAACAGTATTAAGATATCTGTGTTAACTTGAAATTTGGACTGCTTAGCAAGAAAAATTGCCAAACAAGCCTAATGATGCTTACCTCACCAACCTTTTGATTTATGACATCATTATGGTGATTAAAAAGAAAAATTTTTGGATAATAATGGAGCCTTCTAGAGCATGATGTGGCCGGCCACCTTGGGGCCAAAATAGAAATAGTTTTTCTTCATGGAATTATTAGAAAAGGTGAACTAAAATTAATTACAAAATTGACCCCAAAAACTCCCCTATAAATAGGCCTAAGGGGGGGCGGTTTTTTTGGCTGAGAAAATAGAGAAAAACAGCCAAGCTCTTGTCAAATTTTTCCACAAAAAAATCTGGAAATCAGAGGAGAGAAAGGAGTGAGGGAAATCAGAAATTTTCTTGGGGATTTTGATCATAGGGGTTCGGATTTGAGCTAGGATCAAACCAAGGAAAATTTAGAAATTTTTTTGGGTCAATTGGTGTGTGTGGCCGAGTGTGTAAGGGAAGAAGAGAAGCTGAAAAATTTGAGGCCAAATCTTGGTGGAGTGCTCGGCTTGGAGTGGATCTACCAAGGAGATCAAACCGAAAAATTTTTGGGTGCCATTTGGGTGGTGTGGCCGTGAGCTAAGGAGAGCTAGGGGGAGGAAGAGATTTTGGTGACCAAACTTGACTTTGGTCTAAGGTAAAAATCTAGAACCCTAACTCTCTTATTTGAGCTCAAATTTAAAGATAAATGGTAGTTCAATTTGGTTGTAAGGACATAAGTCCATTTCCTATTTTGTGCCCTAAAGTTAGAGGTATGTGCTTGATTTGTAGATCTAAGGGTGTATGGTTTAAATTCTTGCATTATTGTGCTTGATTATGATTGATTTTCATGCTTGATGCTTAGGGTTGTGTGTCCCCTAGTTTGGTCCAAAAATCTGCCATAAGGCAGTGATTGAAGCATGTTAGCTTAAGGAGCAAAGTTTGATGCTTGTATGTGATGTATGCAAAAAGTTAGGGTTTTTGAATTTGGTTTGCATGGTTTCAATTGGACGGTTTAAAGGTTCAAGTGGGACGTTAGAAACGCTGTGTGTTTGCCATATAGACTCCCGAAGTGATCGGTCGAGATAGATTCCACGAAATAGGACGTAAAACGAACTTAACAACCAAAACTGCCAATTCGGATTCAAAACTGGTCAGTTTCGGGAAAGTAAAAATTAGAGGCATTTAGAGGACGAATTGGGTAAATTGTAAAACACGAAAGTTGCTCGGAACGATTTTTCCTAGAAGACCACGTGAGCAGATTTTAAAAATGAGGCTCCAATGGCCTTCGTTTTTACAAAAATCCGTGGCGGATTTGCCCAGACCCAAGTTACAGGATCAGCCTGTTTCAAACGAAAACTGACGCAAATACAAGCAGAACTGGATTTTTCGTAAAACATGAAAGTTTTAGCATTTTTCGAGAGCTACAACTTTCATGAAGACAAGTTTTTCAAATTCCAAATGGATTTTTAAACTGGTATTGTTTTATGAAGAGTGTGCAGGGAACCGAAAATTCCTGCACATAAGTTTTACAAACAGTTTCAAAAAGAAAAAGAAAACTGTATTTTTACATAAAACTGTTCCAAAAGCAGTTTCAATCTTAAACGACCTTTATAAAGATTTGTTTTAAAGATTGGAATTTTTACCAAAAATATTAAAGGGATTTAAAGTTAAATCTCTCAAAATGGTAAAAGGATAAGAAAATAGAGTTTTTAAGATAAAAATTGTAATCAAGCCGATTACGGACAATAATCAAGGATAATACCTGAATTACCGGACCTAGTCCCAAAGCTCAAGGCTTTAAAGAAACCCAGCATTTTTGTCAACCCAAGGGTTTGTCCAAATAATCTTTTTAAAGAATAAATCCTCCCAAACAGTAGGATTTTTATTTGTGACCAAACCAGATATTAAGTATCGGGGACATACAACTAGAAATTAGTGAAGCATGTTGGTTAGGACACCAACACTGCACAATGAGAATTGAACTCTCACCTATGTCCCTATTCAAGCAGGAGAGGGCCTGCAGCTGTGCCAGTTAGAGAACAGTATCAAAAAGGGACATAGTAAGAGAGGTAAGTACAACTCCGCCTACAGCATAGGCTTTTTAAATATAACATGATACAATGTATGTTATGTGCTATAATTTAAAGTAGATGGCATAACTAAGATATGATTATCAGTTATACTCATGTGACATCATGAAGCATGTTCACAGTTAATAAGAACAAGGTCAAGATGATAAATAAGTATAGTGGCAAGCGAGCTTGCCAGTGACGTACCGACCCGTCCAAGGTCGGGTAGGACTGTGGATCGAGTTGGAATTGGTTTGGCCGCCCCAACCGTTCCATAGTTGCGCGCCCGGTACGATCACCCATGATAAGGGGCCCATAAACAATTACGCATAATAAAGCATAATTGGATCATGCATAAGTAGAATATGTTATGATTTACTATGTTAAGTTTATAATTATTTATGTTGCGGAAAATAAAGTTGTACTTGCTGAGCGAAAGCTCACGACTTACGTCTATGCTGTAGGTAAACAACCTACTGGCGAATTTTGATACAAGATGATGGAGTTGGCGGGGCAACTGTGAAAGAAGGGATAAGCCGCTATGTCTTCCGCAGAATTTTATGTTTAATATTTATATATTCCAAACAGTACTTCAGTAGTAAAAAAAAAAAATAAAAAAAATAAAATAAAATTTCACTACTTTTGTTAAGCAATTAAGTATGTTAAACATGTATGTATGTACGGTAACGGTCCGTGCTAGGCGGGTCGTTACAGAGTTGGTATCAGAGCGGTTCCCTGCTACCTGATTTCACAGTTCGCCTGCCATCGCCACTATCATTGTAAGTTAAAATTAGTTTATACATAAATATTTATTATGTGATTATGGTATGTAGATTCGTCGATATGGAGCCAGATCACGTGGATGCGGACCGAGAGACTATATCGTCATTCTATGAGGCACATCCGTTATTATTCGACGGTACGAGTCACACGGTATCTTTAGCAGCATGGCTATATGACACGGAGCTGATTTTCCGCACCAGCCATATCCCGGGGCGCTTACAGGTCTCGTTAGGGAGTCGATGTTTGAGAGGCGACGCCCGTCTTTGGTGGATATCAGTAGGAGAGCCACAGCTACCCAGCCGGACCTGGGCACATTTCCGTGCACTGATGATTGGACGGTTTGGACCGATACTGGATTACGGGCCAGGAGCGCCTCAGCGTGACCCTGATATTTATAGGGATATGTATGACACGCGATACCATAGCTATACACTTGAGTGGCACGCATATCCTCTCGAGACCATGGCCCATTACTGTATGAGATTTCAGGAGGCCATGTTACCCTACATTCCTCAGGAGATGGACCACCCTATGTTGGAGGCATTGATGGTTTTGCGAAACGGCTTACCTGGTCGTATTCGCCAGCATGTTCCTTATCCCTCACCCAGGATGTCTGTGGAGCACATGATAGAGTATATCCTAGAGGCTGAGATGCACGCGGACTGCGGAGCAGGCGGAGGCAGCTGAGGGTGATCATCAGGCACCCGTAGATGACGCTGGCATAGGGGAGCCATTGCACGAGGTAGGACCAGCACCCCCAGAGGAGCCGATCCCTGCAGTGCCAGAGCAGGAGGTGCCAGCCCATGAGGCCGAGGAGCAGGAGGATGCTGAGGGTGACCCAGGTGCAGAGGACCCGGAGGAGGACGATGTTATGGTTATACCCCATGATCCACCAGCAGACCCTCCTGTCATAGACATCCCCAGTGACGAGGAGGATGATGTTGAGATTATACCAGCAGATCCACCGGCAGATCCCATTGTCATTGATATATCCAGTGAGGAGGAGGACGACGACGAGGAGATGGAGCCGGTGCCCGAGCCAGAGCAGGCAGGATGGTTTGAGGATCAGGAGGATTTTGTTGATGACCCAGAGGAGATCATTTTCGACGACGGAGATTGGGAGACTGACTCCGACGGAGCCGCTTAGATGGCGATAGAGATCATCATTTTGGCTGATCATGTATATTTATTTTGACCTTAGGACTGATATGTACTCGCTTATTTTTTTTGGGATAGTAGGCTTGTACTGATGTATGATGGAAAGTGGTAGCCACTTCCATCGCCATTTTGACTATGTATGATGGTGAAGTGTTAGACACTCCCATTACCATTTTTGGTCATGTATATAAAATGCTATGAAACAGATATGTATTTACAAGAATGATGTAACAATCTTGTATATATTATTTTGGCAAATATAATGTACTTTCTGTAAATTTCCAAGAACCAGATCAAGTACCATGTTATGTTATGATCACGAAAATCATGTTATGATGCGATACGTTATGATTACGTAAGCCATGTTATGATAAGAATGATTATGTTATGATCTAATGTATTACGATATAATGTATGATGAAAGAAAAGATATTACTAGTTCGATAATATCTTCTCTTATGGTTTAATAGGAAATAAAAGATGGTACGACCTCGCAGAACAATGCCTGTGAACCAGAATCCACCTGCACCGGATCTAGCAACTGTTGTAGCGAATTTGCAACGACAGTTACTTGAGCAGCAACAGGAGACCAATAGACTCCGGGAGCAGTTAGCTCAGATAAATCAGAGACCTCAGGCTAATGAGGTTCCCCCACAAAATATCAGAGTACCTCCAGTAGTACCTCCGGTACCTGATGCTCAACCAGAGGTTCCAGTAGCACCAGTAGGGTTACAAGCGAACTTACCTCCCGTACGGGAAGATCTGCTTTATGAGAGATTTAGGCGGATGAAAGCGCCGGAATTTGAGGGACCAACAGATCCGATTGCCGCTGACAATTGGTTAATTGACATCCAAGTTATTTTGGATTTCATGCGGTTGACAGAGCAAGAAAAAGTCCTTTGTGCTTCCTTCGCTCTCAAGAAAGACGCTAGACACTGGTGGATGACAGTCCAGATGCGTCGCGACTGTTACGACCATGAGTTGGCAAGATTTCGTGTCGGAGTTTCGAACGATGTACTTTAACAGAGAAATCCTGGCAGCCCAGCAGGATGAATTTACCAGTTTGAGACAGGGAACGATGACGGTAATGGAGGCTATTAATAAGTTTGAGCAGTTAGCCCGATTGTGCCCGGAATTGGTGCCAGGTGAGACCGAAAAAGTTAGATTGATGATGAAGATGTTTCGGTCAGATATCGCTAGGCAAGTCAGTGCTGGTGATAGTCCACCCACTCGGGTATCCGATTGTATAAGCCGAGCTATAAGAGCAGAATATTGGATTAATCGGGACAAGGAAGAACGAGCTAAGTTCTTTAAGGCAAAGAAGGAAGAGAAGGCCATGGGGAAGCAGACGCAACCCCGTCAGAATCCCGAAATGAACCAGAAAGGTCAGCCCCGCAATTTTGCTCAAGGTTCTAAACAGTTTGGGAAGAATAAACGAAACGAGAACTCTACTGGCCAGGGTCAGCAAAGAAACTACCCTCAGAAAAAGATTGCTCGTGGAAATGAGGGCAATAGCAATAGCTACCCGGTGTGTGCCAAGTGCGGGAGAAAACACCCGGGAGTATGCCGAATGGGATCAAATGCATGTTACCTCTGTGGCAAGGAGGGTCATTTTGCAAAGAACTGCACTCTGAACACCCAAGGCCAGAATCCTTCATACCCAAGCCGGAACCCCAACAGCCAGTTACATGCAGTCCAGGCAAAGCTCGAAGGACCCTCAATCGCTCAAGGCAGATTAGAGGCTCCTGAATCGCAAGCCAGAATCTACGCCTATACCAAAGGAGATGCAGAAGCCGGGACTTCGCATGTGGTGACAGGTCAGATTTCTATCGCCACCTATGATGCAATTGTCCTATTTGATTCTGGTGCCACCCACTCGTTCATATCATTGGAATTTGCTCAAAAGATAGGAAGGGGTGTGGATAGTTTAGAACAACCATTCAAAACCTCTCTGCCATCCGGAGAATTTTTGTGGTCCAATTTTTGGATACGAAACACATCCGTAGGAATTTGTGGTAGAGAATTATATGTAGATCTCATTGCAATCAAGCTTCAGGATTTCGATGTGATCTTAGGAATGGACTTTTTAAGTAAATACAACGCCAAGATTGACTGCCGCAAGAAGTGCGTGACGTTCAACCCTTACGGAGAAGTAGAGTTCAATTTCTATGGTCAGTCTCAGAGTCCAGCAACTCGATTTGTTTCAGCAATAAGGGCCTGGAAAATGTTAGCTAATGGTTGTCAAGGATATTTAGCTAACATAGTAGACAAGGATCAAGAAATGGAGCTGACACCGGAAGACGTTCCTGTTATAAAGGAATTTGTGGATATTTTTCCGAAGGATTTGCCAGGACTTCCGCCAGAAAGGGAAATTTCTTTTGAGATTGAGTTGCTACCTGGAGTTGCACCAATATCGAAAGCCCCCTATCGTATGGCGCCAGCTGAGCTGAGAGAACTTCAAGTACAGTTGCAGGAACTGCTTGACAAAGGATTCATCCGACAAAGTTACTCTCCATGGGGAGCACCCGTTTTATTCGTCAAAAAGAAGGATGGATCATTGAGAATGTGTATTGACTACCGTGAACTGAATAAAATCACGATCAAGAATAAGTATCCTCTTCCAAGGATTGACGATCTTTTTGATCAACTCCGAGGAGCGGTTGTGTTTTCAAAGGTCGATCTACGATCAGGGTACCATCAGCTCAGAATTCGGGAGGCAGATATCTCCAAGACAGCTTTTCGCACAAGATATGGGCACTATGAGTTCTTGGTGATGCCCTTTGGATTAACTAACGCCCCAGCCGCCTTTATGGATCTTATGAATCGAGTATTCAAGGAATATTTGGATAAATTCGTCATTGTCTTCATTGATGACATTTTGATTTACTCAAGGTCCAAGGAGGAACACGCGCAGCATCTTAGGATGGTAATGGAAACGTTGAGGAGGAATCAGCTTTATGCTAAGTTCACAAAATGTGAATTTTGGCTGGAGAAAGTTCATTTCTTGGGGCATGTTGTGTCAAAAGAGGGAATTTCCGTAGATCCTGCAAAAGTGGAAGCAGTTAGTTCATGGCCAGTACCCAAGAGTGTGACGGAAATAAGAAGTTTTCTTGGATTAGCCGGATACTACCGACGTTTTGTCGAAGGATTTTCCAAGATTGCTGCACCAATTACCGCTCTCACTCGAAAAGATAAAAAGTATGAATGGACTCAGAAGTGTGAAGAGAATTTCCAAGAGCTTAAGAAAAAGCTGACAAGTGCGCCCGTGTTAATAATCCCAGATGTAGAGGCGGGAAATTTCGTAATTTATAGTGATGCTTCCAAGAATGGATTAGGAGCTGTCCTGATGCAAAATGGGAAAGTAGTAGCATACGCATCAAGACAATTGAAGAATCATGAACGGAATTATCCTACACATGATCTGGAGCTAGCAGCGATAGTTTTCGCACTTAAGATCTGGAGACACTATTTGTATGGAAACAAATGCGAAATCTACACTGATCACCAGAGTCTTAAGTATATTTTTACCCAGAAGGAGCTCAACATGAGACAGCGTAGATGGCTGGAACTTGTAAAGGACTACGATTGCGAGATCCTTTATCACCCTGGGAAGGCAAACAGGGTAGCAGATGCTTTAAGTAGGAAATCCTCGGGCATGCTAATGTCTATCGAAGCGTTCCCTAAGCCACTACAAAAGGAGATTACTGAATTCAACCTGGAAATGATCACGGGGAAATTATCTTCTCTGACTCTTCAGTCCGATCTATTGGAATCCATCAAGGCGCATCAAGGAAAAGATCCGTTTTTGCTAAAGGCACAACTTTTTGAGCGGTAAGAACAAGGAGTTCAAAACCTCTGCCGATGGCACTATCTACTTCAAGGAAAGGATCTGTGTTCCCGACTTTGAATTTCTGAAGGATCAGATCATGTCAGAGGCTCATAAGACGCCATACTCGGTACATCCAGGAGCTTCCAAAATGTACAAGGACCTCCGGGAGAACTTTTGGTGGCCAAAAATGAAGAATGAAGTAGCAGAATACGTGTCAAAATGCCTAACTTGCCAGAAAGTTAAGGCTGAACACCGACATCCTGGAGGAGAATTGCAGAAAATAGAGTTCCCTGAATGGAAATGGGAGCAAATTACTATGGATTTTGTAGTAGGATTACCCAGGACGACAAGTGGAAATGACACAATTTGGGTTGTGGTGGATAGATTGACCAAATCAGCCCATTTCATTGCTATCAAAGCCACATTCTCAGTGGAAAAGTTGGCTGAAGTCTACGTATCTCAGATTGTTAAGCTGCATGGAGTGCCAAAATCAATCATTTCAGACCGTGATGGACGTTTCACCTCTCGATTTTGGACCAGTGTTCACAATGCCATGGGATCAAAACTGAAGTTTAGCACAGCTTTTCACCCCCAAACTGACGGCCAGTCGGAACGAACCATCCAAACACTGGAAGATATGCTGAGATCATGTGTTCTGGATTTCAAAGGAAACTGGGATCAGAAGCTGCCATTGATCGAATTTTCTTACAACAACAGTTATCACGCTTCAATTGGTATGGCACCATTCGAAGCCCTATATGGAAGGAAATGTCGATCTCCCATCCACTGGCAAGAGGTTGGACAGAAGCAGCTACAAACAACAGACTTCATTAAGAAGACCTCTGAAGATATCAAGAAGATTAAGCAGAGGCTCGACATAGCTTTTAGCAGACAGAAAAGTTATGCCGATAAACGTAGAAGACCATTGGAGTTCCAAGTTGGAGAGGCCGTGTTCATTAAGATTGCTCCTATGAAAGGGGTAATGAGATTTGGCAAAAAGGGGAAAGCTCAGTCCGAGATATACAGGACCGTTTGAAATCCTTGAAAGGATTGGGAAAGTAGCTTACAGGCTTGCTTTGCCACCAGAATTAGCTGCAATGCACGATGTTTTTCATGTCTCAATGTTAAAGAAGTATGTACCAGATCCGTCGCATGTGCTTAGTCAAGAACCAGTGGAAGTTCAAACGGATTTGACATACGAAGAAAAGCCAGTTCGAATTCTGGATCGAGATGAGAAGGTCCTAAGAAACAAAACCATTTCCCTGGTTAAAGTTTTATGGCGCAACCACAAGGTTGAAGAAGCAACCTGGGAATTGGAAGATGAGATGAGAAAGAACTACCCCGATTTATTCTAATTTTCGAGGACGAAAATTTTTAAGGGGGGAAGATTGTAATAACCAAATTTTCACGACCTTACGTTGTTTTGTAAAGAAACTTATGCAATGTTTAGAATATATTCATGAAAATCTGAGATGGGTTTTTACTTGAAAATTTTAAGTTCTCATGATCTTATGAGACTTAAAAATGATTGCTTTAACAAGTATATATCATTTTGAGTTAGCAGAATAGAAAAATTTCACGTATGCATGGTCTTGCATGGCGGTCAAAGTTTGACCTAAAAAGTCAAAGTCGACCCAAAAAGTCAAGGGTTGACCAGAAAAGTCAACCATATGATGATACTGATTTATGGTCAAACAGTATGGAAAATATACTGTGAAAAACCATTTTTCGGGACAAGATGTTAAGATTAAGATTTAAAATCACTCTAGAAAAATCAAGCACATAAATTAGGGTATATTGGGCCAAAGGGACTTCAAATTATAAGAAAAATTTTATACAGTCAAATTTTACACAGATAAATTTTGGACTGCAGTTTAGTGATAAAATACTGTTATTAATAGTTAACAGTATTAAGATATCTGTGTTAACTTGAATTTGGACTGCTTAGCAAGAAAAATTGCCAAACAAGCCTAATGGTGCTTACCTCACCAACCTTTTGATTTATGACATCATTATGGTGATTAAAAAGAAAAATTTTTGGATAATAATGGAGCCTTCTAGAGCATGATGTGGCCGGCCACCTTGGGGCCAAAATAGAAATAGTTTTTCTTCATGGAATTATTAGAAAAGGTGAACTAAAATTAATTACAAATTGACCCCAAAAACTCCCCTATAAATAGGCCTAAGGGGGGGCGGTTTTTTGGCTGAGAAAATAGAGAAAAACAGCCAAGCTCTTGTCAAATTTTTCCACAAAAAAATCTGGAAATCAGAGGAGAGAAAGGAGTGAGGGAAATCAGAAATTTTCTTGGGGATTTTGATCATAGGGGTTCGGATTTGAGCTAGGATCAAACCAAGGAAAATTTAGAAATTTTTTTGGGTCAATTGGTGTGTGTGGCCGAGTGTGTAAGGGAAGAAGAGAAGCTGAAAAATTTGAGGCCAAATCTTGGTGGAGTGCTCGGCTTGGAGTGGATCTACCAAGGAGATCAAACCGAAAAATTTTTGGGTGCCATTTGGGTGGTGTGGCCGTGAGCTAAGGAGAGCTAGGGGGAGGAAGAGATTTTGGTGACCAAACTTGACTTTGGTCTAAGGTAAAAATCTAGAACCCTAACTCTCTTATTTGAGCTCAAATTTAAAGATAAATGGTAGTTCAATTTGGTTGTAAGGACATAAGTCCATTTCCTATTTTGTGCCCTAAAGTTAGAGGTATGTGCTTGATTTGTAGATCTAAGGGTGTATGGTTTAAATTCTTGCATTATTGTGCTTGATTATGATTGATTTTCATGCTTGATGCTTAGGGTTGTGTGTCCCCTAGTTTGGTCCAAAAATCTGCCATAAGGCAGTGATTGAAGCATGTTAGCTTAAGGAGCAAAGTTTGATGCTTGTATGTGATGTATGCAAAAAGTTAGGGTTTTTGAATTTGGTTTGCATGGTTTCAATTGGACGGTTTAAAGGTTCAAGTGGGACGTTAGAAACGCTGTGTGTTTGCCATATAGACTCCCGAAGTGATCGGTCGAGATAGATTCCACGAAATAGGACGTAAAACGAACTTAACAACCAAAACTGCCAATTCGGATTCAAAACTGGTCAGTTTCGGGAAAGTAAAAATTAGAGGCATTTAGAGGACGAATTGGGTAAATTGTAAAACACGAAAGTTGCTCGGAACGATTTTTCCTAGAAGACCACGTGAGCAGATTTTAAAAATGAGGCTCCAATGGCCTTCGTTTTTACAAAAATCCGTGGCGGATTTGCCCAGACCCAAGTTACAGGATCAGCCTGTTTCAAACGAAAACTGACGCAAATACAAGCAGAACTGGATTTTTCGTAAAACATGAAAGTTTTAGCATTTTTCGAGAGCTACAACTTTCATGAAGACAAGTTTTTCAAATTCCAAATGGATTTTTAAACTGGTATTGTTTTATGAAGAGTGTGCAGGGAACCGAAAATTCCTGCACATAAGTTTTACAAACAGTTTCAAAAAGAAAAAGAAAACTGTATTTTTACTTAAAACTGTTCCAAAAGCAGTTCTCAATCTTAAACGACCTTTATAAAGATTTGTTTTAAAGATTGGAATTTTTACCAAAAATATTAAAGGGATTTAAAGTTAAATCTCTCAAAATGGTAAAAGGGATAAGAAAATAGAGTTTTTAAGATAAAAATTGTAATCAAGCCGATTACGGACGATAATCAAGGATAATACCTGAATTACCGGACCTAGTCCCAAAGCTCAAGGCTTTAAAGAAACCCAGCATTTTTGTCAACCCAAGGGTTTGTCCAAATAATCTTTTTAAAGAATAAATCCTCCCAAACAGTAGGATTTTTATTTGTGACCAAACCAGATATTAAGTATCGGGGACATACAACTAGAAATTAGTAAGCATGTTGGTTAGGACACCAACACTGCACAATGAGAATTGAACTCTCACCTATGTCCCTATTCAAGCAGGAGAGGGCCTGCAGCTGTGCCAGTTAGAGAACAGTATCAAAGAGGGACATAGTAAGAGAGGTAAGTACAACTCCGCCTACAGCATAGGCTTTTTAAATATAACATGATACAATGTATGTTATGTGCTATAATTTAAAGTAGATGGCATAACTAAGATATGATTATCAGTTATACTCATGTGACATCATGAAGCATGTTCACAGTTAATAAGAACAAGGTCAAGATGATAAATAAGTATAGTGGCAAGCGAGCTTGCCAGTGACGTACCGACCCGTCCAAGGTCGGGTAGGACTGTGGATCGAGTTGGAATTGGTTTGGCCGCCCCAACCGTTCCATAGTTGCGCGCCCGGTACGATCACCCATGATAAGGGGCCCATAAACAATTACGCATAATAAAGCATAATTGGATCATGCATAATTAGAATATGTTATGATTTACTATGTTAAGTTTATAATTATTTATGTTGCGGAAAATAAAGTTGTACTTGCTGAGCGAAAGCTCACGACTTACGTCTATGCTGTAGGTAAACAACCTACTGGCGAATTTTGATACAAGATGATGGAGTTGGCGGGGCAACTGTGAAAGAAGGGATAAGCCGCTATGTCTTCCGCAGAATTTTATGTTTAATATTTATATATTCCAAACAGTACTTCAGTAGTAAAAAAAAAAAAAAAAAATAAAATAAAATTTCACTACTTTTGTTAAGCAATTAAGTATGTTAAACATGTATGTATGTACGGTAACGGTCCGTGCTAGGCGGGTCGTTACAGAGTTGGTATCAGAGCGGTTCCCTGCTAC
Source organism: Ficus erecta (assembly GCA_008635985.1). Taxonomy (NCBI): domain Eukaryota; kingdom Viridiplantae; phylum Streptophyta; class Magnoliopsida; order Rosales; family Moraceae; genus Ficus; species Ficus erecta. Next base: position 325,792 of record BKCH01000047.1, read on the forward strand.
CTGATTTCACAGTTCGCCTGCCATCGCCACTATCATTGTAAGTTAAAATTAGTTTATACATAAATATTTATTATGTGATTATGGTATGTAGATCGTCGATATGGAGCCAGGATCACGTGGATGCGGACCGAGAGACTATATCGTCATTCTATGAGGCACATCCGTTATTATTCGACGGTACGAGTCACACGGTATCTTTAGCAGCATGGCTATATGACACGGAGCTGATTTTCCGCACCAGCCATATCCCGGGGCGCTTACAGGTCTCGTTAGGGAGTCGATGTTTGAGAGGCGACGCCCGTCTTTGGTGGATATCAGTAGGAGAGCCACAGCTACCCAGCCGGACCTGGGCACATTTCCGTGCACTGATGATTGGACGGTTTGGACCGATACTGGATTACGGGCCAGGAGCGCCTCAGCGTGACCCTGATATTTATAGGGATATGTATGACACGCGATACCATAGCTATACACTTGAGTGGCACGCATATCCTCTCGAGACCATGGCCCATTACTGTATGAGATTTCAGGAGGCCATGTTACCCTACATTCCTCAGGAGATGGACCACCCTATGTTGGAGGCATTGATGGTTTTGCGAAACGGCTTACCTGGTCGTATTCGCCAGCATGTTCCTTATCCCTCACCCAGGATGTCTGTGGAGCACATGATAGAGTATATCCTAGAGGCTGAGATGCACGCGGATGCGGAGCAGGCGGAGGCAGCTGAGGGTGATCATCAGGCACCCGTAGATGACGCTGGCATAGGGGAGCCATTGCACGAGGTAGGACCAGCACCCCCAGAGGAGCCGATCCCTGCAGTGCCAGAGCAGGAGGTGCCAGCCCATGAGGCCGAGGAGCAGGAGGATGCTGAGGGTGACCCAGGTGCAGAGGACCCGGAGGAGGACGATGTTATGGTTATACCCCATGATCCACCAGCAGACCCTCCTGTCATAGACATCCCCAGTGACGAGGAGGATGATGTTGAGATTATACCAGCAGATCCACCGGCAGATCCCATTGTCATTGATATATCCAGTGAGGAGGAGGACGACGACGAGGAGATGGAGCCGGTGCCCGAGCCAGAGCAGGCAGGATGGTTTGAGGATCAGGAGGATTTTGTTGATGACCCAGAGGAGATCATTTTCGACGACGGAGATTGGGAGACTGACTCCGACGGAGCCGCTTAGATGGCGATAGAGATCATCATTTTGGCTGATCATGTATATTTATTTTGACCTTAGGACTGATATGTACTCGCTTATTTTTTTTGGGATAGTAGGCTTGTACTGATGTATGATGGAAAGTGGTAGCCACTTCCATCGCCATTTTGACTATGTATGATGGTGAAGTGTTAGACACTCCCATTACCATTTTTGGTCATGTATATAAAATGCTATGAAACAGATATGTATTTACAAGAATGATGTAACAATCTTGTATATATTATTTTGGCAAATATAATGTACTTTCTGTAAATTTCCAAGAACCAGATCAAGTACCATGTTATGTTATGATCACGAAAATCATGTTATGATGCGATACGTTATGATTACGTAAGCCATGTTATGATAAGAATGATTATGTTATGATCTAATGTATTACGATATAATGTATGATGAAAGAAAAGATATTACTAGTTCGATAATATCTTCTCTTATGGTTTAATAGGAAATAAAAGATGGTACGACCTCGCAGAACAATGCCTGTGAACCAGAATCCACCTGCACCGGATCTAGCAACTGTTGTAGCGAATTTGCAACGACAGTTACTTGAGCAGCAACAGGAGACCAATAGACTCCGGGAGCAGTTAGCTCAGATAAATCAGAGACCTCAGGCTAATGAGGTTCCCCCACAAAATATCAGAGTACCTCCAGTAGTACCTCCGGTACCTGATGCTCAACCAGAGGTTCCAGTAGCACCAGTAGGGTTACAAGCGAACTTACCTCCCGTACGGGAAGATCTGCTTTATGAGAGATTTAGGCGGATGAAAGCGCCGGAATTTGAGGGACCAACAGATCCGATTGCCGCTGACAATTGGTTAATTGACATCCAAGTTATTTTGGATTTCATGCGGTTGACAGAGCAAGAAAAAGTCCTTTGTGCTTCCTTCGCTCTCAAGAAAGACGCTAGACACTGGTGGATGACAGTCCAGATGCGTCGCGACTGTTACGACCATGAGTTGGCAAGATTTCGTGTCGGAGTTTCGAACGATGTACTTTAACAGAGAAATCCTGGCAGCCCAGCAGGATGAATTTACCAGTTTGAGACAGGGAACGATGACGGTAATGGAGGCTATTAATAAGTTTGAGCAGTTAGCCCGATTGTGCCCGGAATTGGTGCCAGGTGAGACCGAAAAAGTTAGATTGATGATGAAGATGTTTCGGTCAGATATCGCTAGGCAAGTCAGTGCTGGTGATAGTCCACCCACTCGGGTATCCGATTGTATAAGCCGAGCTATAAGAGCAGAATATTGGATTAATCGGGACAAGGAAGAACGAGCTAAGTTCTTTAAGGCAAAGAAAGAAGAGAAGGCCATGGGGAAGCAGACGCAACCCCGTCAGAATCCCGAAATGAACCAGAAAGGTCAGCCCCGCAATTTTGCTCAAGGTTCTAAACAGTTTGGGAAGAATAAACGAAACGAGAACTCTACTGGCCAGGGTCAGCAAAGAAACTACCCTCAGAAAAAGATTGCTCGTGGAAATGAGGGCAATAGCAATAGCTACCCGGTGTGTGCCAAGTGCGGGAGAAAACACCCGGGAGTATGCCGAATGGGATCAAATGCATGTTACCTCTGTGGCAAGGAGGGTCATTTTGCAAAGAACTGCACTCTGAACACCCAAGGCCAGAATCCTTCATACCCAAGCCGGAACCCCAACAGCCAGTTACATGCAGTCCAGGCAAAGCTCGAAGGACCCTCAATCGCTCAAGGCAGATTAGAGGCTCCTGAATCGCAAGCCAGAATCTACGCCTATACCAAAGGAGATGCAGAAGCCGGGACTTCGCATGTGGTGACAGGTCAGATTTCTATCGCCACCTATGATGCAATTGTCCTATTTGATTCTGGTGCCACCCACTCGTTCATATCATTGGAATTTGCTCAAAAGATAGGAAGGGGTGTGGATAGTTTAGAACAACCATTCAAAACCTCTCTGCCATCCGGAGAATTTTTGTGGTCCAATTTTTGGATACGAAACACATCCGTAGGAATTTGTGGTAGAGAATTATATGTAGATCTCATTGCAATCAAGCTTCAGGATTTCGATGTGATCTTAGGAATGGACTTTTTAAGTAAATACAACGCCAAGATTGACTGCCGCAAGAAGTGCGTGACGTTCAACCCTTACGGAGAAGTAGAGTTCAATTTCTATGGTCAGTCTCAGAGTCCAGCAACTCGATTTGTTTCAGCAATAAGGGCCTGGAAAATGTTAGCTAATGGTTGTCAAGGATATTTAGCTAACATAGTAGACAAGGATCAAGAAATGGAGCTGACACCGGAAGACGTTCCTGTTATAAAGGAATTTGTGGATATTTTTCCGAAGGATTTGCCAGGACTTCCGCCAGAAAGGGAAATTTCTTTTGAGATTGAGTTGCTACCTGGAGTTGCACCAATATCGAAAGCCCCCTATCGTATGGCGCCAGCTGAGCTGAGAGAACTTCAAGTACAGTTGCAGGAACTGCTTGACAAAGGATTCATCCGACAAAGTTACTCTCCATGGGGAGCACCCGTTTTATTCGTCAAAAAGAAGGATGGATCATTGAGAATGTGTATTGACTACCGTGAACTGAATAAAATCACGATCAAGAATAAGTATCCTCTTCCAAGGATTGACGATCTTTTTGATCAACTCCGAGGAGCGGTTGTGTTTTCAAAGGTCGATCTACGATCAGGGTACCATCAGCTCAGAATTCGGGAGGCAGATATCTCCAAGACAGCTTTTCGCACAAGATATGGGCACTATGAGTTCTTGGTGATGCCCTTTGGATTAACTAACGCCCCAGCCGCCTTTATGGATCTTATGAATCGAGTATTCAAGGAATATTTGGATAAATTCGTCATTGTCTTCATTGATGACATTTTGATTTACTCAAGGTCCAAGGAGGAACACGCGCAGCATCTTAGGATGGTAATGGAAACGTTGAGGAGGAATCAGCTTTATGCTAAGTTCACAAAATGTGAATTTTGGCTGGAGAAAGTTCATTTCTTGGGGCATGTTGTGTCAAAAGAGGGAATTTCCGTAGATCCTGCAAAAGTGGAAGCAGTTAGTTCATGGCCAGTACCCAAGAGTGTGACGGAAATAAGAAGTTTTCTTGGATTAGCCGGATACTACCGACGTTTTGTCGAAGGATTTTCCAAGATTGCTGCACCAATTACCGCTCTCACTCGAAAAGATAAAAAGTATGAATGGACTCAGAAGTGTGAAGAGAATTTCCAAGAGCTTAAGAAAAAGCTGACAAGTGCGCCCGTGTTAATAATCCCAGATGTAGAGGCGGGAAATTTCGTAATTTATAGTGATGCTTCCAAGAATGGATTAGGAGCTGTCCTGATGCAAAATGGGAAAGTAGTAGCATACGCATCAAGACAATTGAAGAATCATGAACGGAATTATCCTACACATGATCTGGAGCTAGCAGCGATAGTTTTCGCACTTAAGATCTGGAGACACTATTTGTATGGAAACAAATGCGAAATCTACACTGATCACCAGAGTCTTAAGTATATTTTTACCCAGAAGGAGCTCAACATGAGACAGCGTAGATGGCTGGAACTTGTAAAGGACTACGATTGCGAGATCCTTTATCACCCTGGGAAGGCAAACAGGGTAGCAGATGCTTTAAGTAGGAAATCCTCGGGCATGCTAATGTCTATCGAAGCGTTCCCTAAGCCACTACAAAAGGAGATTACTGAATTCAACCTGGAAATGATCACGGGGAAATTATCTTCTCTGACTCTTCAGTCCGATCTATTGGAATCCATCAAGGCGCATCAAGGAAAAGATCCGTTTTTGCTAAAGGCACAACTTTTTGGCGGTAAGAACAAGGAGTTCAAAACCTCTGCCGATGGCACTATCTACTTCAAGGAAAGGATCTGTGTTCCCGACTTTGAATTTCTGAAGGATCAGATCATGTCAGAGGCTCATAAGACGCCATACTCGGTACATCCAGGAGCTTCCAAAATGTACAAGGACCTCCGGGAGAACTTTTGGTGGCCAAAAATGAAGAATGAAGTAGCAGAATACGTGTCAAAATGCCTAACTTGCCAGAAAGTTAAGGCTGAACACCGACATCCTGGAGGAGAATTGCAGAAAATAGAGTTCCCTGAATGGAAATGGGAGCAAATTACTATGGATTTTGTAGTAGGATTACCCAGGACGACAAGTGGAAATGACACAATTTGGGTTGTGGTGGATAGATTGACCAAATCAGCCCATTTCATTGCTATCAAAGCCACATTCTCAGTGGAAAAGTTGGCTGAAGTCTACGTATCTCAGATTGTTAAGCTGCATGGAGTGCCAAAATCAATCATTTCAGACCGTGATGGACGTTTCACCTCTCGATTTTGGACCAGTGTTCACAATGCCATGGGATCAAGACTGAAGTTTAGCACAGCTTTTCACCCCCAAACTGACGGCCAGTCGGAACGAACCATCCAAACACTGGAAGATATGCTGAGATCATGTGTTCTGGATTTCAAAGGAAACTGGGATCAGAAGCTGCCATTGATCGAATTTTCTTACAACAACAGTTATCACGCTTCAATTGGTATGGCACCATTCGAAGCCCTATATGGAAGGAAATGTCGATCTCCCATCCACTGGCAAGAGGTTGGACAGAAGCAGCTACAAACAACAGACTTCATTAAGAAGACCTCTGAAGATATCAAGAAGATTAAGCAGAGGCTCGACATAGCTTTTAGCAGACAGAAAAGTTATGCCGATAAACGTAGAAGACCATTGGAGTTCCAAGTTGGAGAGGCCGTGTTCATTAAGATTGCTCCTATGAAAGGGGTAATGAGATTTGGCAAAAAGGGAAAGCTCAGTCCGAGATATACAGGACCGTTTGAAATCCTTGAAAGGATTGGGAAAGTAGCTTACAGGCTTGCTTTGCCACCAGAATTAGCTGCAATGCACGATGTTTTTCATGTCTCAATGTTAAAGAAGTATGTACCAGATCCGTCGCATGTGCTTAGTCAAGAACCAGTGGAAGTTCAAACGGATTTGACATACGAAGAAAAGCCAGTTCGAATTCTGGATCGAGACTGAGAAGGTCCTAAGAAACAAAACCATTTCCCTGGTTAAAGTTTTATGGCGCAACCACAAGGTTGAAGAAGCAACCTGGGAATTGGAAGATGAGATGAGAAAGAACTACCCCGATTTATTCTAATTTTCGAGGACGAAAATTTTTAAGGGGGGAAGATTGTAATAACCAAATTTTCACGACCTTACGTTGTTTTGTAAAGAAACTTATGCAATGTTTAGAATATATTCATGAAAATCTGATGATGGGTTTTTACTTGAAAATTTTAAGTTCTCATGATCTTATGAGACTTAAAAATGATTGCTTTAACAAGTATATATCATTTTGAGTTAGCAGAATAGAAAAATTTCACGTATGCATGGTCTTGCATGGCGGTCAAAGTTTGACCTAAAAAGTCAAAGTCGACCCAAAAAGTCAAGGGTTGACCAGAAAAGTCAACCATATGATGATACTGATTTATGGTCAAACAGTATGGAAAATATACTGTGAAAACCATTTTTCGGGCAAGATGTTAAGATTAAGATTTAAAATCACTCTAGAAAAATCAAGCACATAAATTAGGGTATATTGGGCCAGGGACTTCAAATTATAAGAAAAATTTTATACAGTCAAATTTTACACAGATAAATTTTGGACTGCAGTTTAGTGATAAAATACTGTTATTAATAGTTAACAGTATTAAGATATCTGTGTTAACTTGAATTTGGACTGCTTAGCAAGAAAAATTGCCAAACAAGCCTAATGGTGCTTACCTCACCAACCTTTTGATTTATGACATCATTATGGTGATTAAAAAGAAAAAATTTTGGATAATAATGGAGCCTTCTAGAGCATGATGTGGCCGGCCACCTTGGGGCCAAAATAGAAATAGTTTTTCTTCATGGAATTATTAGAAAAGGTGAACTAAAATTAATTACAAAATGACCCCAAAAACTCCCCTATAAATAGGCCTAAGGGGGGGCGGTTTTTTTGGCTGAGAAAATAGAGAAAAACAGCCAAGCTCTTGTCAAATTTTTCCACAAAAAAATCTGGAAATCAGAGGAGAGAAAGGAGTGAGGGAAATCAGAAATTTTCTTGGGGATTTTGATCATAGGGGTTCGGATTTGAGCTAGGATCAAACCAAGGAAAATTTAGAAATTTTTTTGGGTCAATTGGTGTGTGTGGCCGAGTGTGTAAGGGAAGAAGAGAAGCTGAAAAATTTGAGGCCAAATCTTGGTGGAGTGCTCGGCTTGGAGTGGATCTACCAAGGAGATCAAACCGAAAAATTTTTGGGTGCCATTTGGGTGGTGTGGCCGTGAGCTAAGGAGAGCTAGGGGGAGGAAGAGATTTTGGTGACCAAACTTGACTTTGGTCTAAGGTAAAAATCTAGAACCCTAACTCTCTTATTTGAGCTCAAATTTAAAGATAAATGGTAGTTCAATTTGGTTGTAAGGACATAAGTCCATTTCCTATTTTGTGCCCTAAAGTTAGAGGTATGTGCTTGATTTGTAGATCTAAGGGTGTATGGTTTAAATTCTTGCATTATTGTGCTTGATTATGATTGATTTTCATGCTTGATGCTTAGGGTTGTGTGTCCCCTAGTTTGGTCCAAAAATCTGCCATAAGGCAGTGATTGAAGCATGTTAGCTTAAGGAGCAAAGTTTGATGCTTGTATGTGATGTATGCAAAAAGTTAGGGTTTTTGAATTTGGTTTGCATGGTTTCAATTGGACGGTTTAAAGGTTCAAGTGGGACGTTAGAAACGCTGTGTGTTTGCCATATAGACTCCCGAAGTGATCGGTCGAGATAGATTCCACGAAATAGGACGTAAAACGAACTTAACAACCAAAACTGCCAATTCGGATTCAAAACTGGTCAGTTTCGGGAAAGTAAAAATTAGAGGCATTTAGAGGACGAATTGGGTAAATTGTAAAACACGAAAGTTGCTCGGAACGATTTTTCCTAGAAGACCACGTGAGCAGATTTTAAAAATGAGGCTCCAATGGCCTTCGTTTTTACAAAAATCCGTGGCGGATTTGCCCAGACCCAAGTTACAGGATCAGCCTGTTTCAAACGAAAACTGACGCAAATACAAGCAGAACTGGATTTTTCGTAAAACATGAAAGTTTTAGCATTTTTCGAGAGCTACAACTTTCATGAAGACAAGTTTTTCAAATTCCAAATGGATTTTTAAACTGGTATTGTTTTATGAAGAGTGTGCAGGGAACCGAAAATTCCTGCACATAAGTTTTACAAACAGTTTCAAAAAGAAAAAGAAAACTGTATTTTTACATAAAACTGTTCCAAAAGCAGTTCTCAATCTTAAACGACCTTTATAAAGATTTGTTTTAAAGATTGGAATTTTTACCAAAAATATTAAAGGGATTTAAAGTTAAATCTCTCAAAATGGTAAAAGGATAAGAAAATAGAGTTTTTAAGATAAAAATTGTAATCAAGCCGATTACGGACGATAATCAAGGATAATACCTGAATTACCGGACCTAGTCCCAAAGCTCAAGGCTTTAAAGAAACCCAGCATTTTTGTCAACCCAAGGGTTTGTCCAAATAATCTTTTTAAAGAATAAATCCTCCCAAACAGTAGGATTTTTATTTGTGACCAAACCAGATATTAAGTATCGGGGACATACAACTAGAAATTAGTAAGCATGTTGGTTAGGACACCAACACTGCACAATGAGAATTGAACTCTCACCTATGTCCCTATTCAAGCAGGAGAGGGCCTGCAGCTGTGCCAGTTAGAGAACAGTATCAAAGAGGGACATAGTAAGAGAGGTAAGTACAACTCCGCCTACAGCATAGGCTTTTTAAATATAACATGATACAATGTATGTTATGTGCTATAATTTAAAGTAGATGGCATAACTAAGATATGATTATCAGTTATACTCATGTGACATCATGAAGCATGTTCACAGTTAATAAGAACAAGGTCAAGATGATAAATAAGTATAGTGGCAAGCGAGCTTGCCAGTGACGTACCGACCCGTCCAAGGTCGGGTAGGACTGTGGATCGAGTTGGAATTGGTTTGGCCGCCCCAACCGTTCCATAGTTGCGCGCCCGGTACGATCACCCATGATAAGGGGCCCATAAACAATTACGCATAATAAAGCATAATTGGATCATGCATAAGTAGAATATGTTATGATTTACTATGTTAAGTTTATAATTATTTATGTTGCGGAAAATAAAGTTGTACTTGCTGAGCGAAAGCTCACGACTTACGTCTATGCTGTAGGTAAACAACCTACTGGCGAATTTTGATACAAGATGATGGAGTTGGCGGGGCAACTGTGAAAGAAGGGATAAGCCGCTATGTCTTCCGCAGAATTTATGTTTAATATTTATATATTCCAAACAGTACTTCAGTAGTAAAAAAAAAAATAAAATAAAATAAAATAAAATTTCACTACTTTTGTTAAGCAATTAAGTATGTTAAACATGTATGTATGTACGGTAACGGTCCGTGCTAGGCGGGTCGTTACAGAGTTGGTATCAGAGCGGTTCCCTGCTACCTGATTTCACAGTTCGCCTGCCATCGCCACTATCATTGTAAGTTAAAATTAGTTTATACATAAATATTTATTATGTGATTATGGTATGTAGATCGTCGATATGGAGCCAGATCACGTGGATGCGGACCGAGAGACTATATCGTCATTCTATGAGGCACATCCGTTATTATTCGACGGTACGAGTCACACGGTATCTTTAGCAGCATGGCTATATGACACGGAGCTGATTTTCCGCACCAGCCATATCCCGGGGCGCTTACAGGTCTCGTTAGGGAGTCGATGTTTGAGAGGCGACGCCCGTCTTTGGTGGATATCAGTAGGAGAGCCACAGCTACCCAGCCGGACCTGGGCACATTTCCGTGCACTGATGATTGGACGGTTTGGACCGATACTGGATTACGGGCCAGGAGCGCCTCAGCGTGACCCTGATATTTATAGGGATATGTATGACACGCGATACCATAGCTATACACTTGAGTGGCACGCATATCCTCTCGAGACCATGGCCCATTACTGTATGAGATTTCAGGAGGCCATGTTACCCTACATTCCTCAGGAGATGGACCACCCTATGTTGGAGGCATTGATGGTTTTGCGAAACGGCTTACCTGGTCGTATTCGCCAGCATGTTCCTTATCCCTCACCCAGGATGTCTGTGGAGCACATGATAGAGTATATCCTAGAGGCTGAGATGCACGCGGATGCGGAGCAGGCGGAGGCAGCTGAGGGTGATCATCAGGCACCCGTAGATGACGCTGGCATAGGGGAGCCATTGCACGAGGTAGGACCAGCACCCCCAGAGGAGCCGATCCCTGCAGTGCCAGAGCAGGAGGTGCCAGCCCATGAGGCCGAGGAGCAGGAGGATGCTGAGGGTGACCCAGGTGCAGAGGACCCGGAGGAGGACGATGTTATGGTTATACCCCATGATCCACCAGCAGACCCTCCTGTCATAGACATCCCCAGTGACGAGGAGGATGATGTTGAGATTATACCAGCAGATCCACCGGCAGATCCCATTGTCATTGATATATCCAGTGAGGAGGAGGACGACGACGAGGAGATGGAGCCGGTGCCCGAGCCAGAGCAGGCAGGATGGTTTGAGGATCAGGAGGATTTTGTTGATGACCCAGAGGAGATCATTTTCGACGACGGAGATTGGGAGACTGACTCCGACGGAGCCGCTTAGATGGCGATAGAGATCATCATTTTGGCTGATCATGTATATTTATTTTGACCTTAGGACTGATATGTACTCGCTTATTTTTTTTGGGATAGTAGGCTTGTACTGATGTATGATGGAAAGTGGTAGCCACTTCCATCGCCATTTTGACTATGTATGATGGTGAAGTGTTAGACACTCCCATTACCATTTTTGGTCATGTATATAAAATGCTATGAAACAGATATGTATTTACAAGAATGATGTAACAATCTTGTATATATTATTTTGGCAAATATAATGTACTTTCTGTAAATTTCCAAGAACCAGATCAAGTACCATGTTATGTTATGATCACGAAAATCATGTTATGATGCGATACGTTATGATTACGTAAGCCATGTTATGATAAGAATGATTATGTTATGATCTAATGTATTACGATATAATGTATGATGAAAGAAAAGATATTACTAGTTCGATAATATCTTCTCTTATGGTTTAATAGGAAATAAAAGATGGTACGACCTCGCAGAACAATGCCTGTGAACCAGAATCCACCTGCACCGGATCTAGCAACTGTTGTAGCGAATTTGCAACGACAGTTACTTGAGCAGCAACAGGAGACCAATAGACTCCGGGAGCAGTTAGCTCAGATAAATCAGAGACCTCAGGCTAATGAGGTTCCCCCACAAAATATCAGAGTACCTCCAGTAGTACCTCCGGTACCTGATGCTCAACCAGAGGTTCCAGTAGCACCAGTAGGGTTACAAGCGAACTTACCTCCCGTACGGGAAGATCTGCTTTATGAGAGATTTAGGCGGATGAAAGCGCCGGAATTTGAGGGACCAACAGATCCGATTGCCGCTGACAATTGGTTAATTGACATCCAAGTTATTTTGGATTTCATGCGGTTGACAGAGCAAGAAAAAGTTCTTTGTGCTTCCTTCGCTCTCAAGAAAGACGCTAGACACTGGTGGATGACAGTCCAGATGCGTCGCGATGTTACGACCATGAGTTGGCAAGATTTCGTGTCGGAGTTTCGAACTATGTACTTTAACAGAGAAATCCTGGCAGCCCAGCAGGATGAATTTACCAGTTTGAGACAGGGAACGATGACGGTAATGGAGGCTATTAATAAGTTTGAGCAGTTAGCCCGATTGTGCCCGGAATTGGTGCCAGGTGAGACCGAAAAAGTTAGATTGATGATGAAGATGTTTCGGTCAGATATCGCTAGGCAAGTCAGTGCTGGTGATAGTCCACCCACTCGGGTATCCGATTGTATAAGCCGAGCTATAAGAGCAGAATATTGGATTAATCGGGACAAGGAAGAACGAGCTAAGTTCTTTAAGGCAAAGAAAGAAGAGAAGGCCATGGGGAAGCAGACGCAACCCCGTCAGAATCCCGAAATGAACCAGAAAGGTCAGCCCCGCAATTTTGCTCAAGGTTCTAAACAGTTTGGGAAGAATAAACGAAACGAGAACTCTACTGGCCAGGGTCAGCAAAGAAACTACCCTCAGAAAAAGATTGCTCGTGGAAATGAGGGCAATAGCAATAGCTACCCGGTGTGTGCCAAGTGTGGGAGAAAACACCCGGGAGTATGCCGAATGGGATCAAATGCATGTTACCTCTGTGGCAAGGAGGGTCATTTTGCAAAGAACTGCACTCTGAACACCCAAGGCCAGAATCCTTCATACCCAAGCCGGAACCCCAACAGCCAGTTACATGCAGTCCAGGCAAAGCTCGAAGGACCCTCAATCGCTCAAGGCAGATTAGAGGCTCCTGAATCGCAAGCCAGAATCTACGCCTATACCAAAGGAGATGCAGAAGCCGGGACTTCGCATGTGGTGACAGGTCAGATTTCTATCGCCACCTATGATGCAATTGTCCTATTTGATTCTGGTGCCACCCACTCGTTCATATCATTGGAATTTGCTCAAAAGATAGGAAGGGGTGTGGATAGTTTAGAACAACCATTCAAAACCTCTCTGCCATCCGGAGAATTTTTGTGGTCCAATTTTTGGATACGAAACACATCCGTAGGAATTTGTGGTAGAGAATTATATGTAGATCTCATTGCAATCAAGCTTCAGGATTTCGATGTGATCTTAGGAATGGACTTTTTAAGTAAATACAACGCCAAGATTGACTGCCGCAAGAAGTGCGTGACGTTCAACCCTTACGGAGAAGTAGAGTTCAATTTCTATGGTCAGTCTCAAAGTCCAGCAACTCGATTTGTTTCAGCAATAAGGGCCTGGAAAATGTTAGCTAATGGTTGTCAAGGATATTTAGCTAACATAGTAGACAAGGATCAAGAAATGGAGCTGACACCGGAAGACGTTCCTGTTATAAAGGAATTTGTGGATATTTTTCCGAAGGATTTGCCAGGACTTCCGCCAGAAAGGGAAATTTCTTTTGAGATTGAGTTGCTACCTGGAGTTGCACCAATATCGAAAGCCCCCTATCGTATGGCGCCAGCTGAGCTGAGAGAACTTCAAGTACAGTTGCAGGAACTGCTTGACAAAGGATTCATCCGACAAAGTTACTCTCCATGGGGAGCACCCGTTTTATTCGTCAAAAAGAAGGATGGATCATTGAGAATGTGTATTGACTATCCGTGAACTGAATAAAATCACGATCAAGAATAAGTATCCTCTTCCAAGGATTGACGATCTTTTTGATCAACTCCGAGGAGCGGTTGTGTTTTCAAAGGTCGATCTACGATCAGGGTACCATCAGCTCAGAATTCGGGAGGCAGATATCTCCAAGACAGCTTTTCGCACAAGATATGGGCACTATGAGTTCTTGGTGATGCCCTTTGGATTAACTAACGCCCCAGCCGCCTTTATGGATCTTATGAATCGAGTATTCAAGGAATATTTGGATAAATTCGTCATTGTCTTCATTGATGACATTTTGATTTACTCAAGGTCCAAGGAGGAACACGCGCAGCATCTTAGGATGGTAATGGAAACGTTGAGGAGGAATCAGCTTTATGCTAAGTTCACAAAATGTGAATTTTGGCTGGAGAAAGTTCATTTCTTGGGGCATGTTGTGTCAAAAGAGGGAATTTCCGTAGATCCTGCAAAAGTGGAAGCAGTTAGTTCATGGCCAGTACCCAAGAGTGTGACGGAAATAAGAAGTTTTCTTGGATTAGCCGGATACTACCGACGTTTTGTCGAAGGATTTTCCAAGATTGCTGCACCAATTACCGCTCTCACTCGAAAAGATAAAAAGTATGAATGGACTCAGAAGTGTGAAGAGAATTTCCAAGAGCTTAAGAAAAAGCTGACAAGTGCGCCCGTGTTAATAATCCCAGATGTAGAGGCGGGAAATTTCGTAATTTATAGTGATGCTTCCAAGAATGGATTAGGAGCTGTCCTGATGCAAAATGGGAAAGTAGTAGCATACGCATCAAGACAATTGAAGAATCATGAACGGAATTATCCTACACATGATCTGGAGCTAGCAGCGATAGTTTTCGCACTTAAGATCTGGAGACACTATTTGTATGGAAACAAATGCGAAATCTACACTGATCACCAGAGTCTTAAGTATATTTTTACCCAGAAGGAGCTCAACATGAGACAGCGTAGATGGCTGGAACTTGTAAAGGACTACGATTGCGAGATCCTTTATCACCCTGGGAAGGCAAACAGGGTAGCAGATGCTTTAAGTAGGAAATCCTCGGGCATGCTAATGTCTATCGAAGCGTTCCCTAAGCCACTACAAAAGGAGATTACTGAATTCAACCTGGAAATGATCACGGGGAAATTATCTTCTCTGACTCTTCAGTCCGATCTATTGGAATCCATCAAGGCGCATCAAGGAAAAGATCCGTTTTTGCTAAAGGCACAACTTTTTAGCGGTAAGAACAAGGAGTTCAAAACCTCTGCCGATGGCACTATCTATTTCAAGGAAAGGATCTGTGTTCCCGACTTTGAATTTCTGAAGGATCAGATCATGTCAGAGGCTCATAAGACGCCATACTCGGTACATCCAGGAGCTTCCAAAATGTACAAGGACCTCCGGGAGAACTTTTGGTGGCCAAAAATGAAGAATGAAGTAGCAGAATACGTGTCAAAATGCCTAACTTGCCAGAAAGTTAAGGCTGAACACCGACATCCTGGAGGAGAATTGCAGAAAATAGAGTTCCCTGAATGGAAATGGGAGCAAATTACTATGGATTTTGTAGTAGGATTACCCAGGACGACAAGTGGAAATGACACAATTTGGGTTGTGGTGGATAGATTGACCAAATCAGCCCATTTCATTGCTATCAAAGCCACATTCTCAGTGGAAAAGTTGGCTGAAGTCTACGTATCTCAGATTGTTAAGCTGCATGGAGTGCCAAAATCAATCATTTCAGACCGTGATGGACGTTTCACCTCTCGATTTTGGACCAGTGTTCACAATGCCATGGGATCAAAACTGAAGTTTAGCACAGCTTTTCACCCCCAAACTGACGGCCAGTCGGAACGAACCATCCAAACATTGGAAGATATGCTGAGATCATGTGTTTTGGATTTCAAAGGAAACTGGGATCAGAAGCTGCCATTGATCGAATTTTCTTACAACAACAGTTATCACGCTTCAATTGGTATGGCACCATTCGAAGCCCTATATGGAAGGAAATGTCGATCTCCCATCCACTGGCAAGAGGTTGGACAGAAGCAGCTACAAACAACAGACTTCATTAAGAAGACCTCTGAAGATATCAAGAAGATTAAGCAGAGGCTCGACATAGCTTTTAGCAGACAGAAAAGTTATGCCGATAAACGTAGAAGACCATTGGAGTTCCAAGTTGGAGAGGCCGTGTTCATTAAGATTGCTCCTATGAAAGGGGTAATGAGATTTGGTAAAAAGGGAAAGCTCAGTCCGAGATATACAGGACCGTTTGAAATCCTTGAAAGGATTGGGAAAGTAGCTTACAGGCTTGCTTTGCCACCAGAATTAGTTGCAATGCACGATGTTTTTCATGTCTCAATGTTAAAGAAGTATGTACCAGATCCGTCGCATGTGCTTAGTCAAGAACCAGTGGAAGTTCAAACGGATTTGACATACGAAGAAAAGCCAGTTCGAATTCTGGATCGAGATGAGAAGGTCCTAAGAAACAAAACCATTTCCCTGGTTAAAGTTTTATGGCGCAACCACAAGGTTGAAGAAGCAACCTGGGAATTGGAAGATGAGATGAGAAAGAACTACCCCGATTTATTCTAATTTTCGAGGACGAAAATTTTTAAGGGGGGAAGATTGTAATAACCAAATTTTCACGACCTTACGTTGTTTTGTAAAGAAACTTATGCAATGTTTAGAATATATTCATGAAAATCTGTGATGGGTTTTTACTTGAAAATTTTAAGTTCTCATGATCTTATGAGACTTAAAAATGATTGCTTTAACAAGTATATATCATTTTGAGTTAGCAGAATAGAAAAATTTCACGTATGCATGGTCTTGCATGGCGGTCAAAGTTTGACCTAAAAAGTCAAAGTCGACCCAAAAAGTCAAGGGTTGACCAGAAAAGTCAACCATATGATGATACTGATTTATGGTCAAACAGTATGGAAAATATACTGTGAAAACCCATTTTTCGGGCAAGATGTTAAGATTAAGATTTAAAATCACTCTAGAAAAATCAAGCACATAAATTAGGGTATATTGGGCCAAGGGACTTCAAATTATAAGAAAAATTTTATACAGTCAAATTTTACACAGATAAATTTTGGACTGCAGTTTAGTGATAAAATACTGTTATTAATAGTTAACAGTATTAAGATATCTGTGTTAACTTAAATTTGGACTGCTTAGCAAGAAAAATTGCCAAACAAGCCTAATGGTGCTTACCTCACCAACCTTTTGATTTATGACATCATTATGGTGATTAAAAAGAAAAATTTTTGGATAATAATGGAGCCTTCTAGAGCATGATGTGGCCGGCCACCTTGGGGCCAAAATAGAAATAGTTTTTCTTCATGGAATTATTAGAAAAGGTGAACTAAAATTAATTACAAAATGACCCCAAAAACTCCCCTATAAATAGGCCTAAGGGGGGCGGTTTTTTTGGCTGAGAAAATAGAGAAAAACAGCCAAGCTCTTGTCAAATTTTTCCACAAAAAAATCTGGAAATCAGAGGAGAGAAAGGAGTGAGGGAAATCAGAAATTTTCTTGGGGATTTTGATCATAGGGGTTCGGATTTGAGCTAGGATCAAACCAAGGAAAATTTAGAAATTTTTTTGGGTCAATTGGTGTGTGTGGCCGAGTGTGTAAGGGAAGAAGAGAAGCTGAAAAATTTGAGGCCAAATCTTGGTGGAGTGCTCGGCTTGGAGTGGATCTACCAAGGAGATCAAACCGAAAAATTTTTGGGTGCCATTTGGGTGGTGTGGCCGTGAGCTAAGGAGAGCTAGGGGGAGGAAGAGATTTTGGTGACCAAACTTGACTTTGGTCTAAGGTAAAAATCTAGAACCCTAACTCTCTTATTTGAGCTCAAATTTAAAGATAAATGGTAGTTCAATTTGGTTGTAAGGACATAAGTCCATTTCCTATTTTGTGCCCTAAAGTTAGAGGTATGTGCTTGATTTGTAGATCTAAGGGTGTATGGTTTAAATTCTTGCATTATTGTGCTTGATTATGATTGATTTTCATGCTTGATGCTTAGGGTTGTGTGTCCCCTAGTTTGTTCCAAAAATCTGCCATAAGGCAGTGATTGAAGCATGTTAGCTTAAGGAGCAAAGTTTGATGCTTGTATGTGATGTATGCAAAAAGTTAGGGTTTTTGAATTTGGTTTGCATGGTTTCAATTGGACGGTTTAAAGGTTCAAGTGGGACGTTAGAAACGCTGTGTGTTTGCCATATAGACTCCCGAAGTGATCGGTCGAGATAGATTCCACGAAATAGGACGTAAAACGAACTTAACAACCAAAACTGCCAATTCGGATTCAAAACTGGTCAGTTTCGGGAAAGTAAAAATTAGAGGCATTTAGAGGACGAATTGGGTAAATTGTAAAACACGAAAGTTGCTCGGAACGATTTTTCCTAGAAGACCACGTGAGCAGATTTTAAAAATGAGGCTCCAATGGCCTTCGTTTTTACAAAAATCCGTGGCGGATTTGCCCAGACCCAAGTTACAGGATCAGCCTGTTTCAAACGAAAACTGACGCAAATACAAGCAGAACTGGATTTTTCGTAAAACATGAAAGTTTTAGCATTTTTCGAGAGCTACAACTTTCATGAAGACAAGTTTTTCAAATTCCAAATGGATTTTTAAACTGGTATTGTTTTATGAAGAGTGTGCAGGGAACCGAAAATTCCTGCACATAAGTTTTACAAACAGTTTCAAAAAGAAAAAGAAAACTGTATTTTTACATAAAACTGTTCCAAAAGCAGTTTTCAATCTTAAACGACCTTTATAAAGATTTGTTTTAAAGATTGGAATTTTTACCAAAAATATTAAAGGGATTTAAAGTTAAATCTCTCAAAATGGTAAAAGGATAAGAAAATAGAGTTTTTAAGATAAAAATTGTAATCAAGCCGATTACGGACAATAATCAAGGATAATACCTGAATTACCGGACCTAGTCCCAAAGCTCAAGGCTTTAAAGAAACCCAGCATTTTTGTCAACCCAAGGGTTTGTCCAAATAATCTTTTTAAAGAATAAATCCTCCCAAACAGTAGGATTTTTATTTGTGACCAAACCAGATATTAAGTATCGGGGACATACAACTAGAAATTAGTGAAGCATGTTGGTTAGGACACCAACACTGCACAATGAGAATTGAACTCTCACCTATGTCCCTATTCAAGCAGGAGAGGGCCTGCAGCTGTGCCAGTTAGAGAACAGTATCAAAAAGGGACATAGTAAGAGAGGTAAGTACAACTCCGCCTACAGCATAGGCTTTTTAAATATAACATGATACAATGTATGTTATGTGCTATAATTTAAAGTAGATGGCATAACTAAGATATGACTATCAGTTATACTCATGTGACATCATGAAGCATGTTCACAGTTAATAAGAACAAGGTCAAGATGATAAATAAGTATAGTGGCAAGCGAGCTTGCCAGTGACGTACCGACCCGTCCAAGGTCGGGTAGGACTGTGGATCGAGTTGGAATTGGTTTGGCCGCCCCAACCGTTCCATAGTTGCGCGCCCGGTACGATCACCCATGATAAGGGGCCCATAAACAATTACGCATAATAAAGCATAATTGGATCATGCATAATTAGAATATGTTATGATTTACTATGTTAAGTTTATAATTATTTATGTTGCGGAAAATAAAGTTGTACTTGCTGAGCGAAAGCTCACGACTTACGTCTATGCTGTAGGTAAACAACCTACTGGCGAATTTTGATACAAGATGATGGAGTTGGCGGGGCAACTGTGAAAGAAGGGATAAGCCGCTATGTCTTCCGCAGAATTTTATGTTTAATATTTATATATTCCAAACAGTACTTCAGTAGTAAAAAAAAAAAAATAAATAAAATAAAATTTCACTACTTTTGTTAAGCAATTAAGTATGTTAAACATGTATGTATGTACGGTAACGGTCCGTGCTAGGCGGGTCGTTACAGAAAGTGGCTGCAAAATTCAGATTGTAAGGTCTGACAATGGGAAGGAGTACATTTCGGCAGAATTTGACAAGTTTTGTGAAGATTCAGGCATAGAGCATCAGCTTACAGCCCCTTACACACCTCAACAAAATGGAGTTAGTGATAGGAGAAATAGATACATCATGGAGATGTCAAGATGCATGCTGCATGAGAAGAATTTGCCAAAGAAGTTTTGGGCAGAGGCAGCAAATACGGCTGTGTTTCTTCAAAACAGGCTTCCCACAAAGACAGTGAAGGGACATACACCATATGAGGCATGGTATGGTTACAAACCATCTCTGAAATTCCTTAAAGTATTTGGTTGCTTGATGTATCTCACAGCAACACGGCCTGATATCTTGAATGCTGTAAGCATTTTGTCTCGGTTTATGCATTGTGCAAGTGAATTGCATCTCAAGGCTGCCAAGAGAGTGATTCGATATGTCAAAGGCACATGTGGTTTTGGTGTTAAGTTCACAAGGAGTAAAGAGTTCAAGCTGATTGGCTTCTCTGACAGTGACTGGGGAGGTTCTGTTGAAGATATGAGGAGCACTTCAGGCCATTGCTTCACTCTTGGATCTGGTGTTTTTTCGTGGAGCTCAAAGAAGCAGGAGACCGTGGCTCAATCTACTGCAGAGGCAGAATTTGTGGCTGCAACGGCTGCTGTTAATCAAGCTTTGTGGCTGAGAAAGATCTTAAATGATCTCAACTTGGAGCAGAAGGAAAGCACAAGGATTCATGTTGACAATCAAGCTGCCATTGCCATTTCACACAATCCAGTGTTTCATGGGAAGACTAAGCATTTCAAGATCAAACTGTTTTTCCTGAGAGAAGTGCAGAAAGAAGGAGACGTGGCTTTAGTTTACTGCAAGTCTGAAGATCAACTGGCAGATTTATTCACAAAGCCACTTCCAGTCAGCAAGTTTGAGTCTCTAAGGCAGGAAATTGGTGTTTACAGCTCCTAAAACAAGGAGGAGTGTTAGAAGACGTGTTTTAGAGCTGCTGATGTGGAATTTGTTTGTTTTGTTTTGAATGTTTAAGTTGTTCCTATTTTTTTGGTGTTCTGTTATTTCACGTTCGAGTTCATGGCTTAATTGTAGGACCATGTTGTTAGTGGTTAGTTATTTTTTTTAAGCTTTAAATATTGTAATGTTTCTGATATTGGATGTAAGTAGTGCTCTGTTCTTTTGCTTCAATACCTCTGTCATTACAATATTCAGTGCTTCGTTCTTGCTACAGCAATTCTATTGTTGTATTTTTATTGTTAAAAAACCAACACTTTATTTTTGTGTAAATTGTGATAGGGTATCCTAACTTAATTGACACCCCTAAAACACTCATCATGTAACTCCGCATTCAAATATGTTAATAAAAAAAGAAAGGAAAAAAAAAGAAGAAAAAAATGGCAAGTCACTCTAATTTGCATATTTGCTGAACAGTCATAGTAAAATAGCATGTACTCAGATTTCGCTGTTATAAAAACACATAATTTTATATGACAAAGGTTTCTATTTGAGTTAATTTGTAATTTACGTCCCACATCATAGAATTATATAGACACATGCTGAAGTTTTAAGATCGAATAACTTTACTCTTCTCTCTTTCATTTGTAGTAGTACCAAGGAGGAGCAGTGACTGTTACGTTGCGACATTGTGCAAACGGTTTCTCCTGGCATGTTTGGAACTCATGGTTTCTCTTAATTGAATCTAGATAGATATTTGCCATAGTTTCTGTACTATATAAGTTGTTGCTTCTCTAATAAATAGCTCTTTACTTGAGCGGATACAAAATAATATTAAGTCTGTAAAATCTCATGTGGGGGTGTGATTTGAAGTTCTATGTATAAAACTAGACGCTCTTATTTAACTTTCTTTTTCGGATAATTATCATAAACCTCTATGTTTGGCTTTCTTTTCTTTTCTTTTCTTTTTTCTTTTTTTCCATTTATTATTGACATCTTTGAGTCTTTAAAATTTGTAAAAATCTCTTCAAATTTTATATTTTCAAATTCCTCGCCTTAGTTGATCATATCGAAGACGAATAATTTATTTCTTCCTTATTCTCTCCCTCTATTGGCTCCCTTTTGTTTCGATGCCTTTGGCTTCATTGTTAGTAACTCTACTAGAACATCTTCAACTTGATGCCAAATTTCTAAGTAAAACTAAAATGTGGCAATGAACGAGCTTAAAATGTCTCCGGCTCCACTTTTGCACATTTCGATTTGAAGTAAGTCTGTGGAGGAGCGCCTTAAGACAGATCAAGCTTGGAGTACGTTGAGGATCGGAGGAAAGCATCGAAGCTTGATAGTATGATGCTGTCGTAAGGCAAGTTGGATACTTGGAGTAGGGCTTTGGGACTACTGGCGAATCATTGTAAGAGGAGACATTGTGGGTTAAACTTAGGTCGAGTTTCTAAACAAACTGGTGCTTCTGTTAGTTGCAATCATTATTCGATGTTTAAAAAAATCCTTCTATTAAGGTTTTTTTTTTTTTTTTTTTTCCCTTGGGTTTTGTTCATATTAAATAATTATATTATACTGTATCAATTTATTTGTTTATGATTATTATGTTTTTTAGTACAATTTTCACATTTCCAATATAACATGCAAAGGTTTGAATTTTTTTTAGCGCATTTGTCACAACCGTAACAAGTCTTAGTTTCCATTTGAATTTTTCTTTTACATGAACCCATTTTTCAAACCAAAGATTGAAATTTTTATATAAGAGAAAATATTATAAAAGAATATTTAAATAATATATTTAAAATAGAAATTTAAAGATAAACGTACGTGGTATCTAAATATATTTAGGACTCGCGGTTCACTTGAAGTTTTATCATTTTGTTTTCAAAAACAATAGTGACTTTAAAGGGGGAAAAAAATAAAGAAAACAAAAAACAAAAGTCTCATTAGTCTTTTCAACATTTTTCTATCATAGTTGGCACACTGTTGTTTGATCAACTCGAAGTGTGGGATACGTTGCAACCTTTTCCACAAAACCTGTTGCATGGTCAGTCTTGGTCCTGCCACTATTGATGGCTTTGGCAAAGACTTTGTAATACCTGGATTTTTTTTCCGATATCACTATTTCCTTTAAAGGAATTGAATGTATATCATGGAGGTATTTTTGAAAAAGCTCGGTTAAGAGTTTTCTTACATTTTATGAGTTTTTATGGTTCAATAAAACTCAAAATGGATTGCTTAGATTAGCAACGGACCTTTTGAGTCAAAAGGGACGAAAAAGTACAAGATTCAAAAAAAGTCAAAGTTTGATCGAAAAAGTCAACTTTGACCAAAAAAGTCAAAGTTTGACCAAGAATGGTCAAAAGGTTGACTTTGCAGTATTATGAAATGCAGTATAGTAAGGATACTACGAAAACCGTCTTTACGGTTGAGTTAGCATGTATAGGCTTTAAAAAAACCACCTTAGAAAATCAAGCACAATTAGTGAGGATTAAAGACAGAAAGGGCTCGGAAAAATAAGAAAAAATTTATACTGTCCATTTTTACACAGATAAATTTTGGACTGCAGTACAGTATAAAAATACTGTGTATAAGTGAACACAGTATTGGAAATATCTGTGTAGCTTAAAAATGAACTGGTTATTGAGGAAAAGAGCCAAACAAGGCCTAAGGTGAATGACATCACCTCACCTTTTATTTATTACATCATAATTTATTTTTTCAAGCTTGGAAAGAAATTTTTGCTTGTTCACCAAGCATATGGCCGGCCACCTCACCCTCCCATTGTGCAATTTTTAATTTTTTAGGGGTTTTTGTGTAATTTAGCAAAGTTTCTCCACCTCTATAAATAGGTGAGAGATTTGAATCATTTTATTCAAAATTCTAGCCAAATCCTTGCCATTTTTCTTCAAGAAATCCAAAGCCTTGGGGGAGAGAGAGAGAGAGAGGAAAGAAAACTAAAAAATTCTCAAAGGGGTTTTACTTAGGAGAATTCAGATTTAAGCTAGAGCCAAGAAAAAGTTTGAAAAAAAATTTTTGAGTCCACTTTGGCAAAGTTGCCAAGTGTGCGGGAAAAGAGAAAAAGGAAGAGAAAACAAAAAATTTTGAAGAGGGAGGTGCTAAGGTGTGGCCGAACTTGAGGTGAACCAAGCAAGAGACCAAGAAAATTTTGGTGCCCCTAGTTAGGGTAAGAACCGGTTGTGTTGACCTAGGAGGAAGGAGAAATTTTTGGTGCCCTAACCCTAGTCTTGAGCGAAGATATTTTTCTTTAAGCCCTAAGCTTGCAATTGAGCTTTCAATTTGAAATTTATTTGTATTTCAAGTTGAAAAATGTAAGAGCATAAGCTCAAAGTTATTTTATTGCTTTAGGTTAGTTTTGGTGGTGCTTGATTAGGTATTAAGGGTGGTTTGGTTTAATGGCTTTGATTGGTTATGTTTATGCTTGTTTGAATGTTAGGATGCATGCTAGATGGATGATGAATTATATGTCCCCTGTTTTTATGTGCAAGCCGGTTCTAGAATTGCATGCTAGGTTGTTAGTTTTGATTATGGAATGGTATGTGAATGAATGGACTGATGAGACAACCTAGAACCATGCAAACCTAGGCTACGATAGTTCGGTTTTTGGTTTGCATGGGCGCGTTTGAGTTACATGTTTGCTCATATGGGACGTTAGAAAACGCTGCATGTGTGCTATCTAGGCTCCCGCGTGTTCGGTTGAGTTAGCTTACATGAAATAGGACGTAAAATGAATGTGAGAACAAAAACTGCCAGTTCGGATGTGAACTGCCCAGTTTTCTAAAAAGTGGAATTTGAGGCCTTTGAAGGCCGAATTGGGAAAAATGTAAAACATAAAAGTTGTAGAGAACGATTTTTCCTAGAGGGCTGCGCAGATGGATTTCCAAAATAAGGCACCAATTGCCTTCGTTTTCACGAAAACCCGAGCCTGATCCGTGCCCAGGATTTGTGCACGACCAGGTGAGTTCAAACGGCAATATGAACCTGTTAGAGTCCAAATTGAATTTTTCGTAAAACACAAAATTTTTAGGATTTTTTGAGAGCTAGAACCTTCGTGAAGACAACTTTTTCAAAATCGGAATGGATCTTTAAACTTTTTCAAAATCGGAAAAATTGTTTCTTTCCCCAAAACCACTGTTTTGACTATGGAAACTGTTCCAATAGTAGTTTTCAGCCCTAAATGATTTTTATAAAAGACCTATTTCAAATTATATGAATTGTTATAAGTTAAGTAAAAGATTTTTGAAGTTAATTTATCAAAGTTTCCAAAGAAATGGAAAATGGTTTTTTTTAAAACCAAAATTGGGTAAACAAGACGATTACGGATGGTAACCGGAAGTTACATCCGAGATACTATGGCTAAGCCCAAGGTTAGGAAGGTAACCTAACCTTAACGGTATGTACGAAGATTTGACACTTATGGTTATCCAATGTAACCTTTTAAGAAATAATCCATGTTTGGTTGTTCTAAAACAATGGGGTTACTAATTGTAACCAAGTAAGACATCTAGTAATGGGGACATACAACTAAGATTATGTAGGCATGTTGGTTAAGTCACCAACATTCCACATTACTAATTAGACCCTTACCTATGTCCTTCATCAAGCAAGAGGAAACCTGCAGCTGTACCCAGAGGAGGAGCAGCACTACGTAGGACATAATAAGAGAGGTTAGTACAACTCCGCCTACAGCATAGGCTTTGTCGTGGGTACTTGCCTAAGTATGTTAGATGTATGCTAGGGATGTATGCCTTATTGTATGCTGTTGCTATGTTAAATTGTTGTTATGCTAAGTTATTGCTATGTTATGTTGTATGGTATGCCATGTTGCTTCTATGTTGTATGCTAAGTTATGAAACATGTAAGCATGATATCACGAAGCATGTTCACTAAATCTTAAGAGAATGATAAGATTAAGTATGACATGACAAGATGAAAAGAATGTAAGATGGCGAGCAAGTCGCCCGTGTCGTACCGACCCACTCGCAGGTCGGGTTGGACTATGGTTTGAGTTGGAAATGGACTGGCCGCCCCAACCACTCCATAGTCGTGCACCCGGTACGTACACTCAAGTAAGGGGCCCATAAGTAAGATAAGTATGAATGTAAGCTAAGAATGAATTGAGCATAATACGAGCATAAATGGGTCATGCATTATGATGTGAGATGTTATGCTATGATAAATGAAGTTATGATACGGTATGATATGCTATGATGAGTTAGGTTAGGCTATGGTTGTTTACGTCGCGGTATAGAAAGTTGTACTTGCTGAGCGAAAGCTCATTGTCTTACGTTTATGCTGTAGGTAAACAACCTGTCAGCAATGGTTGATGCAAGATGGAAGAGCGTGGCGGGGCAAACTGTGAAATGTGGGAGATCGAGCCGCTACGCGTTTTGTTCCTTATGTATTTATGTTATGTTAAATATGCTTGATAAATATACGTTTATATGTTGCACATTTTATGTCATATAAAAAAAAATTCCGCTATTTTTCGTTAAGTATGCAAGTAAGTATGAGAAGTTAAGTAAACATGTATGTATGGTAACGGCCTGTACTAGGCGGATCGTTACAAACTTTTACTCTACACATCTTCTACACGCCTTTCTTCAATAAAACCGACACTGCCGTGTAGTTCATTAAGTTCATACCGTGTATTTTAAGGACTTGCTTCGGACTCATTTAACATTGGTTTTACAGACTGGTTTTAAATTATTAAAAAATTTACAGTATGTTACACCATCTTCGATATATTTATCTATACGAATGCCATATTTACTTACAAAATAGTGTGAAAATAGCATTATGTTACGTTACATTTATACATAATGTGATTTCTACTTTTTTTTTTCATCATAATTATGCTTTGAAAGTTGTAAAAGTGAACTTTTAGTCATTTAAACAAATTTAAAAAAAAATAAAAATTTTGTAACAATGACATGAGGTAACAACAACTAAGAATCAAACAATAAATTTAGCATCGGCTATACTTTATGACAAATTTGTCACAAAGTTGCAACTTTAACATCGAATATAGCACTTCTTTGAAAAGCACTGTTTTTACCACAAATGTCAAATTTTATTTTTGACACAACAATTTAGCATACATTACATTGAAGATGCTTTAAGTGATGTTTGGTAAATCATGTTTTGTCTAGTAAATTCTAAAAACTACAAACAATAGAATTTGAGAAGTAGGTGGCTTCTGCAACATCTGATGTCATCATACAAATTCACTATATTATCCTTAACAAAAAAGAATAATTCCATACCTCCCCATTTTATTTATTGCCATAACAAATAATAAATTTGCATTCAACTATTTGTTTAACATTTATGTATTCTTTTCCTCTTCAAAACAATTGTAAATTGTAATTTTATACCTTTTAAAAAAAGAATTTATTCGTATAATTTTATGTGAATTAGAAGATATTTCGAAGAAAAAAGAAAGATACTAAATAATTTCTAGAAAATATTACTGCTATAATAATTTGTTATTACCGTTAAATTACTTTCATTTTTTATATAAGAGAAAATACTATTGTTGGGATACACCATTCACGCATCTTGGTGTTAGAGGAAATACAGCATGTCATTTTTGGTCATTGTAC
This sequence comes from Ficus erecta, assembly GCA_008635985.1. Taxonomy (NCBI): domain Eukaryota; kingdom Viridiplantae; phylum Streptophyta; class Magnoliopsida; order Rosales; family Moraceae; genus Ficus; species Ficus erecta. The sequence goes on from BKCH01000047.1 coordinate 352,900, forward strand.
ATTTGCATGGTAATTTTTAGGTCATGCATTCTGGAGAAGCAACGTTCCCTAGGGAGAAGACTAGCTTGATGGAGGAGATTCTGTAATAACCGAAATTTTTACGAACTCATGATTTCCCTGTATGTAAAGAAATTTAAGCTGTGCTATATGTGTATGTAATGTTTCATGCAAATTATGAATATCAATATGAAATTCATAATTTATTATCAGTATATGCTTGAGTTCTCGTTTAACTAATTATGAGACTCAATAATAATTTTATTAGGTCGAGAACTAGGCCTTTTGGTAAAAAGTCAGAATCATGATTTATGTTTTATTCTGACATAAGTACGATGGTACTATAGTATAATAAGCAGTATTGAAATTATACTGCAGTTAACCGTCATTGCGAATAAGATAGTAAGAATAAGATTCAAAACCACCATAGAAAAATCAAGCACATTAATTAGGATATCAAGGGTCAAATGACTTTAAGTTATAAGAAAATTTTTATACAGCCCATTTTTACACAGATAAATTTTGAACTGCAGTTCAATGTAAAAATATTGTTATTAGTAGATAGCAGTATTGAAAATATCTGTGTTAGTATAAAAATAGACTGTATATCAAGAGAAAAGTCAAACAAGGCCTTAAGATTTCCTCATCTCACCATGGATTAATGACATCATTTCTTGAATTAAAGAAAATAAGGAAAGAATTATTTTCCTTGTTCTCCAAGCATATGGCCGGCCACCTAAGAGGGGTAATGGGCAAATATTGTTTCTTCAAGGTAATGGGAAAATAAGGAAACTTCACGTTAGAAAAGCACTGCATGTCTGATTTTAGGTTCCCGGTGCAACCGGTTGATGTAGAGTGTGCTTATTAAGACGTAAAATGAATTTAAGCAAGAAAACTGCCAGTGCGGGTAAAACTGGCCAGTTTTCTGGAAGACAGGATTTGAGGCCCTTAGAGACCGAATTAGGAAAAACGTAAAATATAAAAGTTGTAGAGAATGGTTTTTCCTAGTGGAAAGCGTGGACCGTTTTCAAAAATAAGCTCCAATGGCCTTGGTTTTTACAAAAATCTGAACCGACGTGCCCAAACTTCATGCACGGCCAGGCATGTTCAACAGGGGAAATGAGTAGGTTAGAGACTGAACTGGGTTTTAAGTTAAACACGAAAGTTGTAGAATTTTTCGAGGTCTAAAAATTTTGTGAAGAAAAATTTTTCAGATTCAACACAGATTTTTAAATAAAATTGGATTCCAAAGACTGTGCAGGAAACAGGAAATTCATGCACAGGATTTTCTAAAACAGTGCAGGAAAAGGACATTCCTGCACATACACTGATAAATTGGCTGTGGGATACTATTCCAAAGGCAGTTTCCAATACTTAACAATTTTTACAAGCCCTACTCAAAGAATTACAATTTTTGGATATAGTTGAACAAGGATTTTTTTTTAATATGGACAAAGAATACTAAGTTTTTTCCAAAACAAGAAAAGTAAGTATTGGACTACAAGTGGTCTCAATAATTTGGTAACAATATGAAGACCAACAGTAACTAGGTAGGATACCCAAGTTACTGGATTGGGCCCGGAGCCCAAGGTTACCTATAGTAACCCAATAGAATATAATTTAAGAAATTGGGCTTTAGCAACCCAATAAGTTAAACCCAAGGTTAAGAAGGGTAACCTAATACTATTCATGTATGTTGGACTTAGTACCCAAGGTTACTCTAAGTAACCTAATAATTTATGATTTAAGTATGATAAGCCATAAACCAAAGGGTTACTTGAAGGAACCAAGAAAGTTATCATGAGTAAGTACGGGGACATATAACTAAGTTTATGTGTGGATATTGGTTAAGGTTACCAATATTTTATGGTTATAAAATCCTTACCCTATGTCCTTTGTAATAGCAAAAAGAGGCCTGTTATTGCAACCAGACTTGGAACAACACAGCCAAGGACATAGTATACGAGGTAAGTACAAACCTCACATACAGTATGGAAAATAGTAAATATTATTTTCAACTATGACATGTTTTCATGTATGCTATGTTTAAGTATATGTCATGTTTTTACTATGATGCCATGTTTTATGATGAGGTTATGTTTTATGATGATGCCATGTTATATCATGATATGTCAAGTTATGCCATGATTTATGGTAATGTCATGTTTTTATAAATAAACATGTCACAGGTTATTTTATGTTATTCATCTTTAAGTCATGCCATGTCTATGTCTCATGTGCATCATGACTAATAAGTCACACGTAAAGATTCTTAGTCTTGGAAATGTAACAAGACTAAGACTAAATTAAGACAACTAAAGTGTCGTACCAACCTCCCGCCATATCGTGGAAGATACATGTTTAAAGTTCAAGTGTATGATTATCAAACTCCCGTTGATGCGGGAGGGTATAATCAACCTTCCGCCAGATCGTGAAGGGTTATGTTTATGATTCCCAGAATTATTAGGGACCTTGCAAACCTTAACTTTCTGTGGATTGCGCGCTTTTGGTACGTACACAAGGGACCCACATGTTAAGCAAGATAATAAGTTCAAGTCAATAATTGATCATAAAATATTCATAACCGATCATAATTGGTTCATGCATAAGTTATACAATGTTTGTTATGTTTTTGTGAGATTATGTTTGTACTTGATGGGCGAAAGCTCATCAGTATATTCCATACTGTAGGTAAGATGCCTGCAGCTTGTAATAGCCAGACTTTTGACAAATTTCGATTTCCTTTAGTTGAAATCAAAGTTTGTATTATGTATGTTTATATGAAATGACTGATCTGATTTTATCATAATTAGAATTTATGTATGATTTTATTCCGGTCAACATTTGACCAGGAAAATCTAAGATATGATTGAGACGGTACTGCAGTATAATCAAGAGTACAAAATTATACTGTGAAAAATCATCATTATGAATATGGAAGTAAAAATAAGGTACGGAACTATTATAGAAAAATCAAGCTTAATATTTGGAGTAATAAGGCCGAGAGGTTTTAAGTCCAGAGAAAATTTTTTTACACAGTCCAGTTAAACGCAGATGAATTTTGGACTGCAGTTCAGCATAACAGTACTGTTTTTAGTAGAAAACAGTATTGATAATATTCATATCAGTATATGGTATTGGACTGGGTAACGGCCCTTCGTACCAAATTATGAGATGAGTAAGAACTTCCCCAGTTTGTTCTAATTTTCGAGGACGAAAATTTTTAAGGGGGGTAGATTGTAATACCTAGTTTTTCGATATTACTGTTTCCTTTTAAAGGAATTAAATGTGTGTCATGAAGGTATTTATGAAAAAGCTCGATTTAGAGTTTTTGTTAAGTTTTGTGAGTTCTTATGGTTGTATATGTGACGCCCCGACTTCCCAAGTCGGGTCGACACCATACATACTTGTACTTAACTTACTTGAAAATTTGAGACTAATTTTTTTTAAAAAAAAACATAAATACATAGATTATCTTGTAGAGAAAAAAACTTATCATGCATACATACTATACTGAAAATTTCATTCTCAAGTCTTCAAACTTCATACATACTGTGTAACATAATTTACTTTTGAGATATATACATATTAACTCAAAAGTGGTTGCGGAAAATTTTTGCATAGTGGTATCCCATACCGCCCTTCACTTGCTGCATCGTCTCCATGGCCCACCAAGTAAAGCTGCAGGCATCTTACTTTTACCTACAGTATGGAATATACAAATGAGCTTTCGCCCAGCAAGTACAAACATGATCTCACAAAACTTCTTAAAGCATCAGGTAATTTATGCATAATCCATTTATGATCGATTTAAATGTCTTGTACTTCATTATGGACTTAATCTTGAACTTATTATCTTGTCTTAACATGTGGGCCCATAGTGTACGTATCAAAAGCGCGTAGCCTCCAGACAAAGTTAGGGTTTGCAAGGCCCTAAACAGTTGTGGAAATCATAAACTTGACCATCACGCATCAACGAGAGGTTAATAATCATAACTTGACTTGAACATGTATCCTCCACCTGGTGGGAGGTTAGTACGACACCTTATTTATATTTTCTTACCATGTGATTTAACATTAGTGAACATGCCTCATGATGTCACTATACCATAACTTAACATTTACATGGCATTCTTAAAAATGTGGCATTCTTGAAAACATGGTATACTTGAAAACATAGCATTCTTGAAAACATGGCATTCTTGAAAACATGGTATTCTTGAAAACATGACATAACATAACACACATGAAAACATATCATATATTAGAAAATAGTTTACTATTTTCCATACTGTAGGTGAGGTTTGTACTTACCTCGTATATTATGTCCTTTGTGGTATTGTTCAAAGTCTGGTTGCAATAACATGCCTCTTTCTGCTATTACAAAGGACATAGGGTAAGGATCTCTAGTCATAACCATAAAATATTGGTGATCTAACCAACATGCATACATAGTCTTAGTTGTATGTCCCCTATGATACTTATTTGGTTACAATAAGTAACCTTTGGTGTGATAACCTTGGTCAAACTTGGTCAATCAAAGTCAACATTTTGGTCAACTATGATCAACCCTCTAGGGGTCAAACTTGGGCTTTGGGGGGGTCAAGCCCAATAACTCGAGTATCCTTCCCGGTTACCTTCCGTTACTAGCATGCTACTTATCTTTGGCTTAAAAAAAATCCATATTCCTTTGTCTTGGAAAATTTGGTGAATTCAGTTCAAAAATCCTTTACTTAACTTATAAAAATTCATGGTTCTTAAAGTGGGATCTTATAAAAATTGTTGAGGGCTGAAAACTGCCATTGGAACAGTTTTCTCAGTCAAAGTGTTGGGGTTTGGTGAAAAATACAGTTTTTCTGCATTGTTTTAAAAAATCCTGTGCATGAATTTCCTGTTTCCTGCACAGTTCTTAGAAATCCATTTCTATTTAAAAATCTAGATTGAATTTGAAAAATTTGTCTTCATGAAAGTTTTAGATCTCGAAACATCCTATAACTTTCATGTTTTGAGGAAAACCCAGTTCGGACTCTAACATGCCCTTATTCCTTGTTGAACTCACCTGGCCGTGCATGAATCCTGGGCACGGTTAGGCTCGGATTTTCATAAAAACCGAGGTCGTTGGAGCCTTATTTTGGAAAACTGTTCACTTTGTCCCCTAGGAAAAACCCTTCTCTACAACTTTTATGTTTTACTTTTTTCTCAATTCGGCCTCTAAAGGCCTCAAATTTCACTTTCTAGAAAACTGGTCAGTTTGTACCCGAACTAGCAGTTTTTGTTCTTAAATTCATTTTACATCCTATTTCGCGCAATCTAACTCAACCGAACACGCGGGAGCCTAGAAAACAGACGTGCAGCGTTTTCTAACGTCCCACTTCAACATTCATGTGACCCGATCATGTCCATGCAAACCACCGACGAAAATGCACCACCTAGGGTTTGCATGGTTCTAGATTCATTCAAACCATTCCATCCATGTCTTATTCTAGCAACCTAACATACCATTCTTAATCATGCTTGAACATATTTGGGGGACATACAACTCATCAAACATCTAGCATGCAACCCTATTAATCAAGCATTCAATCACATAGGCATGTATATCATAAAAATCATACTAGCATAAGCACCTAACCATGCATAATTGAAATTTAAACCACCTTAAGCACCTACATCAAGCACTACCTAACAAATCCAAATTAGGGCATGAAATTAAATGAGCTTATGCTCTTACATCCCTTGCTTGGAAATACACTTAAATTTCCAAATTTAAAGCTCAATTTAAAAGGTTAGGGTGAAGGATGATTACCTTGATTCCACTCAAGGATTTGGTTGGGTTTGATCCAAAATTTCTCCTCCTTGGCTCCACCAAGAACCGGCCTCCCTAGGCTAGTTTGGTCCCAAATTTTTCAGCCACCCTTGCACCAAACTCCGGCCACCACTAGACTCAAAATCCGGTCAAATCTTATCTTTCCTCTTCCTTTCTTCTTCCTTCCCCATAACCGGCCTCTTGGCCAAAATGGGTCTCCAAAATTTTTTTCAAACTTTTGTTTGGTATTCTAGCTAAAAATCCGACCACCCCTAATCTTTTTCCTCTTGGTTTTGCTTAATTTTCTTTCTTTCTTTCCATCCTAGAGTTCGGATTTTAGGGGAAAATGGTGAGAGAAAATTTTGTCATAATTTTGGGGCATTTCCACATTTTTGTGAACAAAAACAGCCCCCCCCCCCACCTCTATTTATAGGCTTTTTGAACTTTTCAAAATTGCTAAAAAGTCCTTGAACTAGGATTTAATTATTTTTCTAAAATTACATATTGGTCCGTGAAGCAAAAATATTTGCTAATTAGTCCCTACATGTGGTGGCCGGCCATTGCTCCCTTGGTGCCCAAGTTTTGCCTACCTCATCATGATGACATCATCTTGATGACATCATGTGCTTACCTCATGCTTACATCATCATATTTTCCAAAATTACACTTTTTGCCCCTAAAGACAAAATATTTATAATTTCACCCTCCAAGTGGCCGGCCATGTTGGGTGGTTCTAGAGCCATCCATAATTTTTTTTTTCATCATTTTCCTTTATCCAAAAATGATGTCATAATTCCAAGGTGAGGTGATGTCATCATAAGGCCTTGTTTGGCTTTTATCTTGATATGCAGTCCATTTTTATGCTAACACAAATATTTCCAATACTGCTATTAACTAATAACATTATTTTATACTGTACTGCAGTCCAAAATTTATCTGTGTACAAATGGACTGTATAAATTTTTTTTCTTATTTCTTGAAAGCTTTTTGCCCTTAATATCCTACTTGGTGTGCTTGATTTTTCTATGGTGGTTTTAAATCTTATTCTTGCTATCTTGTCCGTAAAAACGGTTTTCGCAGTATATTTTTCCATACTATTTTAATTACACTGTAGTATCATCTTAGTCAACTTTGGTCAAACCTTGACCGGAATAAAAATCAAAATTCCTATTTTGCCATTTTCTCCAAAAGGTCTCATATTTGCCTAAGCAAACTATTGTTGAGTCTCATAGCTAATTAAACGAGAACTCAAACATATACTATTATTACATGAGCTTATATCTACTTACATAATTCAGACTTAGATCCTTCTTGTATCTAAGGAAATCTCAAGTCGTCAAAATTTCGGATTGTTACAGTATAAGACTCAAAAATGATTGCTTAGACTAGCAAGTGACCCTTTGGGTAAAAAAGGGGAGAAAAATTCTATAATTTTATGTTGGTCAAAATTTGACCGAAAAAGTCAATGTTGACTAAGAAAGTCAAAGGTTGACCAAGAATGGTCAAAGGATTGACTATGCAGTATTATGATGAGCAGTATGGAAAATATACTGCGAAAACCATCTTTACGGTTAAGATAGCATGAATAAGAGTTAAAACCACCATAGAAAAATCAAGCACACCAAGTAGGATACTAAGGGCTTTAAGAAATAAGGAAAGCTTTATATAGTCCATTTTTACACAGATAAATTTTAGACTGCAGTTCAGTGTAAAAATACTGTTATTAGTAGATAGCAGTATTGAAAATATCTGTGTTAGCATAAAAATGGACTGTATATCAAGAGAAAGGCCAAACAAGGCCTTATGATGACATCACCTCACCTTGGAATTATGACATCATTTTTGGATAAAGGAAAATGATGAAAAAAAAAATTATGGATGGTTCTAGAACCACCTAACATGGCCGGCCACTTGGAGGGTCAAATTGTAAATATTTTTTCTTTTGGGACAAAAAGTGCAATTTTAGAAAATATGATGATGTAAGCATGAGGTAAGCACATGATGTCATCATGATGAGATAAGCAAAACTTGGGCACCAAGGGAGCAATGGCCGGCCACCACATGTAGGGACTAATTAGCAAATATTTTTGCTTCAAGGACCAATATGTAATTTTAGAAAAATAATTAAATCCTAGTTCAAGGACTTTTTAGCAATTTTGAAAAGTTCAAAAAGCCTATAAATAGAGGTGAGGGGGGGGGGCGGATTTTTAGTGGAAAAAAGATAGAAATCTAGCAAAACTTTGCCCATTTTTCTCCTCAAAATCCGAACTTGAAGAGGCAAGAAAGAAGAGAGGAAAATTAAAAATTCAAAGGCAGAACCCTAAGGGAGTGGTCGGATTTTCACCAAGAAACCCAAGAAAAAGTTTGAAAAATTTTTGGTAACCATTGGAGGGTGAAAACCGGTTGGAAGGAGAACAAGGAGGAAGGGAGAATTTTTGGACCCAAACCCTAAACTTGCCTTGCCTTGATCAAGGTAACTCTCCCATAACCCTAAACTCTTAAATTGAGCATCAATTTGAAATTTATGTGTATTTCAAGTTGAAATTGTAAGGGCATAAGCTCAATTTAAATTTATTGCCCTAGTTTAGAATATGTAGATTTTGTGCTTGATTAGGTTAAGGGTGGTTTGATTATGAGCTTGCATAGTTTTATGCTTATGCTTGTTTGAATATTAGGGTTTGTATGCTAGATGTTTGATAAGTTGTATGTCCCCCAATTATGGTTTGATGCAACCTAGAACCATGCAAACCCAAGGTTAAGGCAATTTCATTTATGGTTTGCATGGAGGTGAACGGATCTCATGAACGTTGGTTTGGGATGTTAGAAAACGCTGCATGTGTGATCCTAGGCTCCCACGGTGGCTGGTTGAGATAGATTTGCGACAATAGGACGTAAAACGAATTTAAGAATGAAAACTGCCAGTTCAGGTACAAACTGGCCAGTTTTCTGGAAAGTGAAATTTGAGGCCTTTAGAGGCCGATTTTGGGAAAACGTAAAACAAAAAAGTTGTAGAGAAAGGTTTTTTCTACAGGGAAATGCAGACAGTTTTTCAAAATAAGGCTCCAACGGCCTCGGTTTTTATGAAAATCCAAGCCTGACCGTGCCCAGGGTTCATGCACGGCCAGGTGAGTGCAACCAGGAATATGGGTATGATAGAGTCTGAACTAGGTTTTCTGTAAAACACGAAAGTTTAAGGATTTTTCGAGATCTAAAACTTTTGTGAAGATAACTTTTTCAAATTCAATTTATATTTTTAAACTGACACGGATTTTTAAAAACTGTGCAGGAAACAGGAAATTCCTGCACAGGATTTTCTAAAACAATGCAGAAAAACTGTATTTTTGCACAAAACCAATGTTTTGACTGTGGAGATTGTTCCAATGACAGTTTTCAGTATTCAATGATTTTTATGAGGCTTTATTTTAAGAACCCCGAATTTTTATAAGTTAATTGAAGGTTTTTGTGCTTAATTCACCAAATTTTTCCAAGATAAGGAAAAAGGGATTTTAAGCCAAAAATTTAGTAACATAACGACGACGGAAGATAACCCGGATGGATACCCGAGTTATGAGGGGTTGACTTTTGTTGACTAAGTTTGACCTATAAGGGGTTGACTTTTGTTGACTAAAGTTGATTTTTTTTTATTTTGACCGCCTTAAGGGTTATCTAACATAACCCATTGGATTATAGAATAAGAATGTTAAGGCATAAGCCCAAGGTTAAGATGGTAACCTAACCCTATTTGTATAAAAGTAGGCTTAGTATCTAAGGTTACTCTATGTAACCTCATAAGCTATAATCCAAGTAAGACAGATTTTAAACTCTAAGGTTAGTTATGGTCACCAAGTAAGACATCTTGTGTAAAGGGGACATATAACTAGGATTATGTATGCATGTTGGTTAAGTCACCAGCATTTTATGGTTAAGAATCCTTACCCTATGTCCATGGAATAATAGGAGATAGCCTGTTGTTGCGCCTGAGCTTGGAGCTGCACAATATTGGACATAGCGAACGAGGCAAGTACAACTCTGCCTACAGCATAGGCTTTGTTGTGAATACTTACCCAAGTAGGCTTAATGAATGATATATGCTATGGTAAATGCTATATGCTATGAAGTATATTATGTGCTATGATGCATGTTATGTGCTATGAAATATACTAGAATCATGTTATACTAGGACATAAGTTATGTTACGGTTATGGTATGGCTAAATTACGATCATGGGTTAATTGTGTGAAACATCACGAAGCATGTTCACCAATTAATAAGAATAAGATCAAGGTATGAGACGATGAAAGTTACGATGGCAAGCAAGCTTGCCTGTGTCGTACCGACCCGTGTTAGGTCTGGTTGGACTATGGTTTGAGTTGGAAATGGACTGGTCGCCCCAACCACTCCATAGTTGCGCGCCCGATACGGACACTTATGTTATGGGGCCGATAAGTAAGATAAGTAAGATAAGCAAGATAAGTTATGAAAGAATAAGAAAGCATAATAAAGCATAAACGGTTCATGCATGAGTCTGTTATGCTATGCTATGATATGACATGTTATGTTATACTATGTATGATTATGTTATGCTATGCTAGGTTATGATTAAGCTATGCTATGTTATGGTTAAGTTATGCTATGTATGGTATGTTATGATGTGATACGTACGTATATTATGTTTGTGTTGTGTCGCGGTATATAGTAGTTGTACTTGCTGAGCGAAAGCTCATTATCTTACGTCTATGCTGTAGGTAAAGCAACCTACCGGTAATCAGTGATACAAGATGGAGGAGCGTGGCAGGGCGAGCTGTGAAATGTGGGAATTAATGCCGCTACGCGTTTTGTCTTTTATGTATATTATTCCCGTTAGGACATCTTTATTCAATAAGTACATTATCCGCTCGTACGCACATTATATAAAAAAAAAATTTCCGTTGTTTTCGCTATGTAAGACACGTTACGTTATGTATGTATGTATGCATGTATGTATGGTAACGGCCTGTGCTAGGCATGTCGTTACAGACTGTATGCTGGAAATCAAGCCAAATGGAGCTTAATTAAGGGACACCTCATCACCAAGATAATTAAGTGATTTTTTGGATTTTGGGAAAATATGGAAAGAATTAGATTGTTGACCTTTGACTATCCTTGCTCACCAAGTAAGGCCATAATGGCCGGCCACCTTGCATGGGGTTGGTGAGAAATTTTGGCTTTTTGAAGGGATTGAAATGCAAATTAAAGAAAGTCAAAATCACCTATAAATAGGTGTTGTATGAAAATTTGACTACTTTGGTCCACATTAAGACTTTTAGTTCACCTTTTCACACCAAAAACCCACCACAAGGCCGAACATAAGGGAGAAGGAAGAACCCATCTTGGTCGGATTTTTTTGAGAAGAAAAACAAAAAGAAAATTGTTGGATTCAAGTTCAAGGGTTCTCTTTTAAGTTTTTGAGGTAAATCCTCTCAACCGCTAAGCTTTTATTCAAGTTTGAAGCAAGGTTTTCTACGTGTATTTCAAGTATGGAATGAAAAAGCATAAGCTCATCTCTTTTCTTTTTCTTCATGTAATGGGTTTATTGAGCTTGATTTATGCATGATAGGGTTTAGAGAGTGTGATTGTAAGGTAGTATATGTTTTTTTTTTAAGTTATGCTTTAGATGGCATGTGTTAAGGGTGTATGCTCACCAAGTGTTTGTTATATGTCCACAAGATGTTTAAGAATGATTTTTAGATTATTGACAATGGAATTATGATGTATGATATGTGGAGGGTTTGAATAACCCCAAAAACCCTAGTAATGGTAGCATTTACCATTAGGGTTTATGTGTAAATAGTATGGTATGTATGAGATGTATGGCATGGAAAACATTAGTAAATGCGCTGCATGTTTGTCGTAGGCTCACGGTTTTAACCGTTTGAGGTAGTGTTCATGTAATTTTGTGTACAAACCAACGAAACCGAAAACTGCCAGTTTTGGCCTAAAACCGAGCAGCAGCAATCTGGAAGCTGAGTTTTGAGGCCTTTAGAGGCCGAATTTGAAGAAACTCAAAACATGAAAGTTGTAGAGTAAGGAAAATCCTAGGGGACATTGTTGACCGTTTTCAAAAATAAGGCTCCAAAGGCCTCAGTTTTTAGCAAAACCTGAGCCTGGTCTGGGCAATCCAGTGTTTACGGGCAGGCAGTTTCAACGAGGGTAATGGGTAAGTTAAAGGCTGAACTGGGTTTTGAGCAAAACATGAAAGATGTAGGAATTCCTAAGATCTACAACTTTCATGAAGAAGACTTTTGCAAATTCAAAACCGATTTTAAAGTAAAACTGAATTTTAAACTGGGCAGGAAAACACGAAATTCCTGCACAGGATTTTCAAAACAGTGCAGGATTAGATAGTTTTTGCAAATACACTGATAACTGAGTTTTTGAGACTATTTTCAGAAAAGGTTTTCAGAATTTCATAGTTTTACTATTTTGTAAAATTAAATAATGATAAGTAAGGATTTATGGTAAAGGAATAATTAATTGGGCCGGGTAATCAGGATACCCATAGTAACCACAAGGAGGTTACTAATTTATATAGGACAAGCTTTGGACTCAAGGTTACAATGGTAACCTAATAAGAAACTATGAGATCTTATAACTGAGATTTATGGTAAGTAAACCATCAAATGTTGTTTGGCTGTTAGTTGATTAAGAGCCTAAGGTTACAATTAGTAACCAAGTTAAATATGAATTTTGTATGTAAGGGGACATATAACTAAGATTATGGATAATGGTTGGTTTGGGTACCAACAATGAATGTGATAAGTTATGATAAGATAGGATGATTCTTATCTTACGTCTTTTTGTAAACAGGTGACTAACTGTTGTTGCAACTTGTTGGAGTAGCAAACCTCCAATTTAGTAAAACCAGTAAGTACAACTCCGCCTATAGCATAGGCAGATTGTTTGATTGAATGCATGTTTTTAAAGCTCTACATTTATGTATAAATGTGTATGATTTATGATTCTCATTGTGACATCATGAGGCATGTCCACTATTGATAACTCATATGGTAAGAATAAGACCAAGTTTCAAGTAAGAAACTATTTTAAGAATATGATGTTTATGAAAGATGAAAAGTAAGTTCTGTGTCGTATAGACCTGCTCTAGGTCAGGTTTGGTTCGTGGTTTGAGTTGGATTGGGCTGGCCGCCCCAACCATTCCATGGCAGCGCGGCACGGTACGTACACTTATGTTAAGGGCCCATAGTATGTTAAGTTAAAAAAAATAAGAAAGCATAATTGGTTCATGCATTGTTTTGCTTTATTATGAAACGTTTTTGCGGATAAATAGTTGTACTTGCTGAGCGAAAGCTCACGACTTACGTCTATGCTGTAGGTAAGCTTCCTACTAGCAATATTTGATACAAGATGGTGGAGCGCAGCAGAGCTATCTATGAGATTACGGGCTGGGAACCACTGCGCGTTTTGTCGTTATATATGTATGCAATTTTATATGTTTTCCGTTTCAAACTCGAGTGCTTGAATTAGTACTTATACCTAGATGTTTATATGTATGTCTATATGTAAGTATATGAATCAAGTGAGAAAAAGAAAAATATATATATATAGTCCGAATTTCCGCTTAATAAATAAGTAAGTAATTATATATGTTATGTAAGATGTAACGGCCTACGTTAGAGTGGGTCGTTACACAGCTTTACTTGGTGGGCCATGGAGACGATGCAGCAAGTGAAGGGCGGTGTGAGATACCACTACGCAAGTTTTCCGCAAGCCCTTTTGAGTTGATATGTGTATATATATTTCAAAATAAATTATGTTATACAGAAAATATGAGGGTTTAAAAACTTGAGTGAATTGTAAGGATTATATATGTATTTTTATTCCTGTATGTACGTCCGGGAAGTTTACTTATATGGACTAGTGTATTTGTATATGTTTCAAAAAAAATATTTAGTCTTAGTATTTCAAGTAAGTATGGTAACGGCCCACGTCTACGTTGTCGGCCCTACATGGATTGTCGGGGCGTTACAGATTCGCAGTGGTTCGACACTTGTCTAGGAATGACAAATTTATGCCGATCAGTTCGACAACTTGATGTTTCGTCATCTGTGCTCTTCAACGGGGCACTTGGACGATGATTAAGCATTCGAGACTGATTAGTTGTAGCGGCATTGATTTCAAAGGGGGTTTGTTCTGATTTGGATAAATTGAGATGTGTTTGAAGGTTTTGTGATTTGGTTGGTGGGTTTGAAGGATTTGCTTGGTGTGGGTGTTTGTTTGATTTGATATGGAATTGAAGAATAAGTGATGATTTGATGGTTATTTTGCTTTTAGATTTACTTTGCCTTGCTATTTTGCTATTTGCGGTGAATGAAAAATAATTGAATGGCTATAATGCTGGCTCTGATACTAACTTGATGGGGAGTGTTGAGATTTTGTGAAGTAATTGATTAATTGATTGATTATATCTTTTAGTTAAAAAAAAAAATAGAAAGAATCAGAACTAATCAATTAAACAAAATCTTAACAATATAGTGGCCGAAAACTCTCTAAATAATATTTTTATTAAAATCAACGTTTCAGTCTTCCCAACTAACTCTTTTACTCGTGAAACCAATAATGAATTATTTCACAGCCAACAGCCAAACTGTAAATCCAACGTTCAGATCGAAAAAATAAAATAAAATAAAAACAACAACAACAACAAACAATCAATAACCAAACTATTCATCCAACATTAGAGATAATAATAATAATGATGATGATAATAAACCCAAGGAAAAGACATGAACAGCATAACATAAATTAATGCAATAAAAATATAAGCAAATTAACTTTCTTTTTTTTTTCCTTTTTTGGTTCAGTACCCAGTAGTACGTCAACCAAGAATCAACGCCAATGTTCAAACGTGTTAAAAAATAAATAAATAAGGCATAACACAAGCAAAAATAATAATTATAATAATAATAATAATAAAGATGAGTAACATGCCTCAATGTAACTTTAAGGAACGCGGCTTAAAATGCGGTAATTGAGATGACAGAGTTTTTATGCATTTAAGCTTAATTGGTACGTAGGAGCCAATTACGACTGTTGACCAAGAAATGAAGGTAGTGAATACATTATATATGGAGTTGCAAATGTGGTTTCATTATTATATATTGCACTCATAAAGATCTTAATACTATTACTCTTTTCTGTTTGCAACCTTTAATTTGGCATGGCAATCACGATGAAAAAAGAAATACCCTCTCCCAAAATCTTGTCCACTATCCTTCTTCTTGTGTCTCTTCTCCTCATGAACCCAAACTTTGGATTAAGTACTTATGTTCCAAACATTAGGTGCATAGAAAGAGAGAGACAAGCGCTCCTTAAGTTCAAACATGGGATCAACCATAAATCTGGCCGGCTTTCTTCGTGGGGGAATGAAGACGCAAAGAAAGAGTGCTGTGAATGGGAAGGAGTCCGATGCAGCAACAAAACGGGCTATGTAGTCATGCTTGACCTTCGGAGCAATCATAGTTGGCTTGATGGTAAGATTAGCTCTTCTTTGATGGAATTGTATCATTTGAGATATTTGGACCTTAGTCAAAACTACTTTTATGGAGAGATTCCGTATCATCTTGGAAACCTTTCCCACTTGCAGCACCTCAATCTTGGCTTTAATAGTCTTGATGATGTTGGAAACTTCCAATGGATCACTGGTCTTTCTAATCTAGAATACTTGGATCTGAGTTCTATTGTTCCTTCTGTAAACACAGATTGGCTAAGGAGTGTAAGTCGGCTTACTAAGCTGTCAACCTTAGTGCTTTCTGAGTGTCATCTTCAATCTCCCTCACTCTCCACTCTTTCTCACATCAATATGTCTACATCTCTTTCCACCGTTTTCCTTGACAGCAATTCGCTCAATTCGTCAATATTCCTATGGTTGCTCAACTCGAGTACCAATCTTGTCTCTCTTGATCTCTCTTCTAACGAGTTATATGGCTCGATTCCATATTCTCTTGGTAAAATAAGTGGCCTTACATATCTCAATCTTGGTAGTAATTACCTTGAGGGTGAGATTCCAGAATCCTTTGGAAATCTATGTAATTTAAAGGCTTTACATCTTTCTAGAAACAATCTCAGAGGACAACTTACCTTCTTTCAAAACCTGTCTAGTTGTGATCAACGTCCCTCGATAGAGAGAATACAATTGCATACAAATAAATTTTCTGGGCCGATTCCTGATTTTTCTGTCTTTCCCTCTCTAAAAGCATTATCTCTTTCTAATAATAGTTTGAATGGAAATTTGGCCAAAGCGGGCATTGGAAACCTGTCCGAAAATCTGGAGGTATTGGATGTTTCTTTAAATGTTTTGGGTGGTGAGATCTCTGAATCACACCTATCAAATCTCTCCAAATTAACATGGTTAGGCCTATCTTCGACTTTGAAAATAAAGTCCAATTGGATCCCACCATTCCAATTGAGTACACTAAGGCTCAGATCTTGCAAGCTACAACCACCTTATCTTTTCCCGAATTGGCTTAAAAACCAAAGCATGCTTTACCACCTTGATCTCTCTGATCTTGGAATTTCAGATGCAATCCCTATTTGGTTTCAGAACTTGATCTCCAACAACATTTTTTATTTGAATATCTCAAAAAACCAAATCCATGGCACATTTCCTGCATCGCCAAGCCTAAGCCAACCTCTTGTGTTAGATTTGAGTTCAAACAATTTGGTAGGGACGTTGCCAAGAATTCAATCTGATCGCTTAGGTTTCTTGGATGTGTCTCACAATCAGTTTTCTGGTTCACTTTTGCCCTTATGTAATATTTCAGATCTTCCATATGTGGACCTCTCAAACAACCAATTATCGGGTGTGATTCCCGATGATTGTCCTTCAAACTGGGGTGTGCCGACCAATCTAGTTAGTTTGGCCAATAACAGATTTTCTGGGAAAATTCCAAGGTCGATAGATTGTCTAGCGGATCTTGAAACGTTAGATTTACATAACAATAGTTTGTCTGGGGAATTACCTTCATCGATGAGAGAACTTCCAGGCTTGCAATTTCTGAATTTGGGCGGCAACAAACTCTCTGGAAAGGTACCAGCGTGGATTGGGAACTGGCTCTCTGATCTGAAGGTACTCATTCTAAGCTCAAATTTGTTCGATGGAAGCATATCATCAAGTCTATGTATGCTATCAAATCTGCAAATCTTGGACCTATCTCATAACAATATAAATGGGACAATACCACAATGCCTTTATAATTTCACTGCCATGGCGCATAACGCAAATTCCAATGAAACATTGGAAATTGGTAGTCCAACCTACATAGATGTCGCGAACAGAACTGAGGTGGTGATGATTACTTCATGGAACTACATCGACAGGGCAACTGTTTCGTGGAGAGGAAGAAGTGATGAGTATACAAGAAACCTTGTATTCTTAAGGCTGATTGACCTTTCAAGCAACAGATTGAGTGGCAACTTCCCCAATGGAATATTGAATCTCTCGGGCTTAGTCGCGTTAAACTTGTCGAGAAACAACTTGTCTGGAAGACTCCCCCAGGACATTGGTCAGCTAAATCAACTGCAGTCACTTGACTTGTCTCGGAACTGCTTCTCCGGAGAGATCCCTACCAGCATGTCAGATTTGCATTTCTTGAGTCATCTGGATTTGTCATACAACCACCTCTCTGGAAAGATTCCATCAGGTACTCAACTACAAGGCTTTAACACCTCTGTATATGCCGGTAATGAAGAACTGTGTGGTCCACCACTTGCAAATAATTGCTCCACAAATGATGATCAAGGCAATCCTGCTCAAGGTGGACAACGACGTACTCATGATCATGAAAGCAGCGAAGATGAATTCATGAAATGGCTATTTATCGGGATGGGGTCAGGCTTCACTGTCGGTTTTTGGGGAGTTTGTCTTGTTTTGTTCTTCAATCGTGCTTGCAGACATGCCTCCTTCTTGCTCTTCAACAATTTGGTGGACTGTCTTTTGGTTAGGATTGCAATCTATAAAGCAAGATTGTTGAGGACAGGAATTTGAAGGCATCCCTTCTTTGTCAATGAGGTAAGTTTTTATTAATCTCGGCAACTGGTCTGTTTTCTTTAAATCCACAGTAATCAGTTATTGCTTTTCCATTTCATGTTTTTGTGATCATAGTTTATCTTTACTTTGTGTATTTTATATTGTTTAATTTTGTATATTTTCTCAATTATGTACTTATTTTAAAGTAAATTGCATAGGATATCCCACCTTAATTGACTAAAACACTCAGTGTAATTCCGCATTCGAATAAATTATTGAAAAGAAAGCGGGGGAAAAAAAAAAAGAAGAAAAATCTAGCAAGTCACTCTAATTTAAAAGAAAAAATAAAACTTATGCCAGTCACTCTAATTTGCATATTTGCTGACAAATTAGCATGGACTCCAATATCGTTGTCAGTTAAAAAAAATATTTAAAAAAAAAACATAGAGGTTTTATATGAAAAGGGTTTCTTTTTGTGTTAATTTGTAATTTTCCTCCCACATAATAGAATTTTACATATATTAAGCTTAATTTTTATATCGAATAACTTTTATATATGGTCTCTCTTTCGTTTGTAGACACGAGGAGGAGCAGCGAGTGTACGTAGCAACTTTGTGCAAACATTTTCACCAAGCGTGTTTGGAACTCATGGTTCTCTTAATTTGATCTTGATATATATTTGCTATTTTCTGTAAAATATAAGTTGTTGCTTCTCTAATAAATAGCTCTTTACTTGAGTGGATAGCAGATACTAAGCAATATTAAGTCTGTAAAATCTAATATTGCGGGTGTGATTTGAAGTTCTATGTATTAAACTAGATGATCTGCTTCATCTTTCTTTTTCCGATAATTATCATAAACCTCTATGTTTTGCTTTTTTTTATTCTTAATTATAGTTATCTTTGAACTTTTGAAATTTGTAAAAGCCACTTAAAATTTTATATATTTTTAAATTCCTCCCCTTAGTTGATCATATCGAAGACGAATAATCTTATTTCTCCCTTATTCCATCCCTCTATTTGCTCCATTTTGTTTCCGTGTCTTTGGCTCCATTACTAGTAACTCTACTAGAACACCTTCAACTTGATGCAAAATTCTAAAGTAAAACTAAAATTTGGCAATGGAGGAGCATAAAATGTCTTTGGCTCCACATGTGCACCTTTCGATCTGAAGTAAGTTTGTGGGTTAAATTTAGGTGGAGTTTCTAAACAAACTGGTGGTTCTGTTAGTTGCAACCATTATTCGATGTTTAAAAAAATCCTTCTACTATGTTTTTTTTTTTTTAATTTTTTCTCCTTGGGTTTTGTTCATGTTAAATAATTGTATTACACTGTATCAATTTATTTGTTTACGATTTTTATTTTTTTGAGTGCAATATTCACATTTCCAATATAATATGCTAAAGTTGAATTTTTTTTTGGACAGTAACAACTCTTCGTTTCCATTTGCGTTTTTGTTTTATATGAAATCTTTTTTCAAACTAAAGAATCAAAATTTTAATAAGAAAAAATATTATTTAAAAAAAATAAATAATATATTTAAAATAGAGATCCAAACATAAACGCAGTATCTAAATATATTCAGGACTCGCATTTCCACATGAAGTTATCATTTTATTTTCAAAAACAAAAGTGACTTTCAAAGGAAAAAACAAAACAAAAAAAACAAAAAAAACAAAACAAAAAGCAAAAGTCTCATTACTCTATCCAACATTTTTCTATCATAGTTGAAGAACACCCTGTTGTTTGATCAACTCGAAGTGAGGGATACGTTACAATCTTTTCCACAAAACGTGTTGCATGGTCAGTCTTGGTCCCGCCACTATTAATGGCTTGGCAAAGACTTTACTCTATACGTCTTCTACACGCCTTTCTTCAATAAAACCGACACTGTCGTGTAGTTCATTAAGTTCATATCGTTGTTGAGACACCTATCTTAACTTCTATTCCCCTTTCTAAGAACACACTACTTTTAAATTGAAATTATTAAGTTTACATATTACTTATACCAAAAATATCTAAGGTAGTGTCACGCCCCGACTTACACCATCTACGTAGGGGAACGACTACGTAGACGTGGGCCGGGTCGTCACCTTACTTATATACTTAAATTAAACTTGCGGAAAATTTGGGAAAGATTTTAATTTATTTTATTATTTATTTATTTTTTTTAACTTTCAACTGACTGGTAGGTACTTCCTTGAGTACCGAACTTTCAAACCTTCCTTGAAGGCCATCTAAATCATGTTGTAGACCAAACCCGAACTAATGTGGGTTGGTACCACAAGAGGCAACTTGCTTGCCTTATATAAACTTTGTCATCCATACTTAAAACGTCATGAAAATATGAAAACCCTTTTTCATTACATCATATTTTATAGAGTATATATATTTTTTTCAAAAGCTGTGGCAGTGTCCATCCCACATTTCACAGTCCGCAGCACCAGCCTTCCACAGTATTGCATCAGAGATTGCTGGCAGGATACTTACCTACAGCATAGACGTAAGACGTGAGCTTTCGCTCAGCAAGTACAACTATTACATCCGCGACACAAAACATATCATTGTGCATGAACCAATTATAATCTCTTATGAATCAATTATGGATTTATAACTTAATTTAGTTCTATTCCTTTACATATCATGTGTGCTCGTACCGTGGTACATAGCCAAGGAATGGTTGAAGGTGGCAGTCCATTTTAACTCAAACCATGAAACACAAAGTTTAACATGGAGTAGTTTAGGTAGCCTTCCAATCCAACTCAAACCATGAACCATACCATTTAAACCCGCCTTTGTGGCAAGTCGGCACGACACAACATCCTACTTGTCTTGTTCTTACCAAGTGGTTTAATATTAGTGAACATGCTTCATGATGTCACAATATTACAACATAATCAACATTAGTCAAAACATGGCCTTTTTGAAAACATGGCATTTCTGAAAACATGGCATTACTTGTCATAACATAACTTAGCATATCATAGCCATAGCATAGCATAACACATTATCACATATCAGCACATTACATCAGGCAAGTAACAACAAAGGGCCTATGCTGTAGGCGGAGTTGTACTTACCTCTTTCGTTATGTCCTACGTAGTGCTGCTTCTCCTCTGGTTACAGCTGTAGGTTTCCTCCTGCTAGTCGAAGGACATAGGTAAGGGTCTAATTAGTATTGTGGAATGTTGGGGATCTAACCAACATGTCTACATATTCCTAGTTGTATGTCCCCGATACTAGATGTCTTACTGGGTTACAAATAGTAACCCTATACCTTAGCCCAGTTTATTAATCTTGGTGTCCTTTAGGGTTATCTTGACTAACCCTTAAGGTTATACTAAAATCCACTTGTTAGTCAACCAAAGTCAACTATAGTCAACAATGGTCAACTTTGGTCAACTATGGTCAACCATTGTTGGGTCAACCTTGGGCTTTGGGCTTGACCCAGTAACTCGGGTATAACTCCCGGTTACCTTTCATAAACTAATCGCTTGCTATACTCCAACTTGAAAAATTCATTTTCCCTTACTTGGAAAATTTAGGGAAATTAATCCCAAAACTTCATAAAAATCCTTTACTTAAATCGTAAAAATCCAAACTCTTGGATTAGTGCTTTATAAAATCATTTGAGGTTGAAAACTGCCCTTGGAACAGTTTTCCATAATCGAAACAATAGTTTGTAGTAGAAAAATAGTTTTCTAGAAACATTTGTAAAGCTAGTGGTGCAGGAATTTTCGGATTCCCTGCGCAC
Source organism: Ficus erecta (assembly GCA_008635985.1). Taxonomy (NCBI): domain Eukaryota; kingdom Viridiplantae; phylum Streptophyta; class Magnoliopsida; order Rosales; family Moraceae; genus Ficus; species Ficus erecta. The sequence goes on from BKCH01000047.1 coordinate 374,481, forward strand.
CCTTCGAAAACGATCCCAGTTTAAAAATTAGTTCGTAATCTGAAAAAGTTTTCTTCACAAAAGTTGTAGCTCTCGAAAAATACTAAAACTTTCATGTTTTGCAAAAATTCCAATTCAGCCTAGATTCGTCCCAGTTTTTGTTTGAAACTGGCTGATCCCGTAAAACTGACTGAAAACTGGGTCTGGGGATCAGCCACGGGTTTTGGGGTAAATGGAGGCCATTGGGGCCTTATTTTTGAAAACGGTACATGTAACCCCCTAGGAAAAACCCTTCCGAACAACTTTCGTGTTTTAAATTTCTCCAAATTCGGCCTCTAAGGGCCTCAAATTTCCCTTTTCCAGAAAACTGGTCAGTTTTACCCGAAAATGGCAGTTTTCGGTTTTAAGTTCGTTTTACGTAAATTTTACGTGCACACTACCTCGAACGGCTTTGGCCGTGAGCCTACGACGACCTGCAGTGTTTCTAACGTAACACATGCAGTCATATATCACTTAAACATCTTCATGAAAAGCAAAACCCTTGGGTGTTCTTGCACCAAACCGGGGTTTGCAAAACGTTTGATTTGCAACACCAAACATCAATCAAACACAAACCTTAAAATCCTAATTAGGGCAGAAAATTAAATGAGCATATACTCATACAAATCAAGCTTGAAATACACTTAAATCTCCAATTTGAAACTCAATTTAAAAAGCTTAGAAAACCAATGGAGATTTACCTTAATTCACACCAAAATTGGTGCTAGGTTTAGGGCGGTTTTGGGTCCAACACCTCCCCCCTTTTGCTCATCACCATATTCGGCCATCCCCCTCCCATCGGGGTTCCAAATTTTCGGCCTCTCCCACATGAAAATACACATAATTTGAATCAAAACTTAATTAAAGAACTAGAGGGGTTTAGGAGGATTGGATTACCTTTACTTCTTGAGATTAGATCTAACTTGGATCTAAACTTTTTCTTCTAACTCCTTGCTCAAGAAATTCGGTTTCCCCTCTATGGAATTTCTCTCAAAATTTTCGGCCACCACACCTTCCTTTCTCTTCCTTTCTTTCTAGCTTTTTCTTCTAATTTTTCTCTAGCTTTTTTGCTCAAGAAAACCGACCATCACATGGTCTCTCTTCTTCCTTGAATTTCGGCTTCTAGTGGAAGGAAAAGGAGAATGAAAAGCTAAAGTTTTCCTAATTGCATCTAAGGGTTTACTTGCTCAACAAGCCCCCCCCCCCCCCCCCCCCCCCCCCCTAGGTGATGTGGTGTGGCCTTATTGGCTAGCCATTCCCTTGGAGAACAAGGGAAGACTTCTTTCCCTAAATCCAATGATGATTGATGAGGTGTCTTCCCCCCATTGGTGTGGTCGGCCATGAAGGACTTAGAGTCCAAGTGCTTGTTCAACAAGCCAATGCTTACTTCACCTAGCCTATGTCACCTTGGTGACATCATTTGTTGACATCATCAAGCAAAATTGCTTGCTTTCCAAGCCAAAGAATAACCGACCATTGCATGCCATGTGGACCAAAAATTGGCTTGTTCAACAAGCTTGGTTTGCCTTGTTCACCAAGCTTCCCAATGTAACCGAGCAATGTAACCGGCCATTGGCTTAGTTCAACTCTAGTTGGAAACTTGGTTAGGAATATCCATAAATTCCATAATTCAAAAATTACATTCTTACTTACTTTTCTTAGAATTGCACTTTAATCCTTAATGACAAAATATTTGCACTTTAGTCCCTGTGAGGTGGACAGTGTTGGTGGAGCCACTTGGCTTCAATTCCATACCTAATGGTCCACTACATTTCCAAAATCCTTAAATATAGGGTTTCAGTCCATTTCCCTACTAACTTAATCAATACTAATACTGTTTTTCACTTAAAACAGTACTGTTTCACTAAATTGCAGTCCGGAGTTCATCTTCGTAAAATTGGACTGTGTATGGATTTTTCTTCTTAGAATTTGAAACTGCTAAATCCCCATTGCTCCAAATATTATTCACGATTATTCTAGAGTGATCTCATACCTTTGACTTTTGGTCAACTTTGACTATCTTGGTCAAACTTTGACCATCATGAAATCATGAAATTTCAACACGTCATTTTCCTTAAAATGCTTTATACTGGCCTAAGTAATCCATCGTTGAGTCTCGTTACTAGTTAAATGAGAACTCAAACTTATACCGATATTCCATTCTAACATGATCTAGACTTAAGTTTTCCTCGTTCAAAGGAAATCTAGAGTCTTAAAAATTCGGGTTATTACAGGTAGGCAGCTTCTTAGTAGCTTCCATGTTATAAGTTGGAATATCAATACTAAAACAACATCACTACTATAATTTACCTCTTTAACGACGATATTATTGGCGACCACCATTAGTAGCTTCTTAGTAGTTTCCTTGTTATACGTTGGAATATCAATACTAAAACGACATGCACTGCTACAATTTACCTTTGTAGCGATGATGTTAATGGTGACCACAATTTATCGTCGCTAATAAATGATAATTTACGATGCCATATCATTGCTAAAACTGTCAGTCATTTTTTAAAAAAATTATCGTCGCTTAAAACAACTACTTTGCAACGACAAAGCCGTCCTAAAAACAAAAAGTAATATCTTCAATATTTGTGACGACATGATCGTCACAAATAATCATTTGAGCACCAAATAATGAATGGTGGGAGTTTTTTGACGCCAATAGATGTCATGTGCAACGATAATATCATCGCAAATAATTTCGTGCATTACAGCTGACAACATCTATGAACTATCTGATAAGCTTGGTAGGACCCAACGAGTTGACCAAGACATGAAGCTAAGTGAATACAATATATATATATATATATATATATATATGGAGTTGCAAATATGATTTCATTATTATATATTGCACTCATAAAGAAATTAATATTATTACTCTTTTTATGTTTGCAACCTTTAATTTGGCATGACAATCATGATGAAAAAAGAAATACCCTCTCCCAAAATCTTGTCCACAATCCTTCTTCTTGTGTTTCTTCTCCTCACGAATCCAAACTTTGGATTAAGTACTTAATGTTCCAAACATTAGGTGGATAGAAAGAAAGAGACAAGCACTCCTTAAGTTTAAACAAGGGATCGAGAAAATATTATAAAAAACATTTAAATAATATATTTAAAACAGAGATTCAAACATAAAAGTAGTGTCTACAGGAAGTTTATCATTTAATTTTCAAAAGCAAAAGTAACTTTCAACGAAAAAAAAAATCAGAAAACAAAAAACAAAAGTGTCATAACTCTTTCCAACATTTTTCTATCATAGTTGAAGAACACCCTGTTGTTTGATCAACCAGAAGTGAGGGATACGTTACAACCTTTTCCACAAAACGTGTTGCATGGTCAGTCTTGGTCCCGCCACTATTAATGGCTTGGCAAAGACTTTACTCTATACGTTTTCTACACGCCTTTCTTCAATAAAACCGACAGCGTCGTGTAGTTCATTAAGTTTAGATCGTTGTATTTTAAGGACTTGCTTCGGACTCATTTTCCATAGGTTTTAGAGGCCGTTTTTAAATTATTAAAAAACATAAATAGCTCATTTAGTCCATAAAATTTTACGATTGTGTAACTTTGGTACCTAATCTTTTTTTCAAAGTTGGAATGCCCATTAACTATTAAAATATTACTATAATAGTCCTTTCCATTTATCAAAGTATGTCTCCCATAAAAACAGTAAGATATGGCTTTATTGAGACACCAATCTTAACTTCTACACCCCTTTCTAAGAACACACTCCTTTTAAATTAAAATTATTAAGTTTACACATTACTTATACCAAAAAAATCTAAGGTAGGCAGCTTCTTAGTAGTTTCCTTGTTATACGTTGGAATATCAATACTAAAACGACATGCACTACTATAATTTACCTCTTTAACAACAACATTATTGGCGACGACCATTAGCAGCTTCTTAGTAATATCCTTGTTATTGTACGTTGGAATATCAATACTAGAATGACAACTACTACAATTTACCTCTTTAGCGATGACATTATTGGCAACGACAATTGTCGTCGCCAATAAACGATAATTTGCGACGACATATCGTCACTAAAGCTGTCAGTCATTTTTTTTAAAAATTGTTGTCGCATCAAACAAAAACTTTGCGATGACAGAGCAGTCACAAAAACAAACAAAAAAACAGTAATATCTTTAGTATTTGCGACGACATCATCGTTGCAAATAACCATTTGAGCGCCAAATAATGAATGGTGGGAGTTTTTTGGTGCCAATAGATGCCATTTGCGACAATAATGTCGTCGCAAATAATTTCGTGCATTACAGCTGGCAACAGCTATGAATTAATTTATTGGGAATCTTTTTGCAATGACTATGTCGTCCCAAATACTTAAAAATTCAATTTATTTGTGAAAAAGGCGGTTCCCGAAATAATATTTGTAACGACTTGTGAAAGTTGTTGTCGCAAATAATGCTTTAGGAATCTTCCCCAAATTTATGGTGGTTTTTTTAAAATATTTGGAAATTTTGAAAGTATTTGCGATGACGTGTCGTCACAAATACTCGAGTATCGAGAAGCTTCTTAATGAATTATATGAAGACGACGTTGTTTTAAAGGTTATTTGCAACGACAATTAAGGTTATTAGCGACGACGTGTCGTCGCAAATAAAAATGGGTATAATTCAGATCAGACAGACTTCTTCTCCATTTTCCCTGTGATTTTCTCTCTTCCTCTTTGATTCTCTCACTCTCTCCTTCGATTCTCTCACTCTCCCTCTCTAATTCTCTCCCTGTTTCTCACATGTTGCCCCAAAAAACTCCGAATCTCTCCATCCCCCTTTCCCTCTCAGATTCGAATCGCCCTCCACCGGAAAAAAATGCCTCCGTCGCCACCATTCCCTTGTCACCGAGCTCACCGAGCCTTCCCCCTCGCCGCCAATTCCAACTCCCATTCTAGTGGGTTTGGTTTTGTAACAACTTCAAAATTGACAATATTAATTCTCCTCCTAAATAGAGAATTAAATTGTAAATTTCACTATTAATAACATTTTTTTTATTTATTAGTGACGAGAAAATATAAATATGATGTTACTCTCATTTTCCATTTTAATTGGGATTTTGTGAAAATTCATTATATATAATGAATAAATAATCATAATGTTGTGATTTAAAGAAGTGAATTTTATGCCATGCTAAAATTTACCTATTAAATTAAATTTAACAATCCTACTACAATCTCAAGAAAAGATGGTTTAGGGGAGTGGCCATGCACCCGCCTACCCGATGGGTAATTACCCATTGGGCAAGGCAGTGGGCTTAACCCCACTGCCAGAAAGAAAAAAAGAAAGAAGAAGAAAAAGACCAGTAAACTGGCATCAATCCCCAAAAAAAATTATTATTATTATTATTTTTCAGAAAATAGGCTGTGCAAGAGGGGGATTTTTGAAAATCCAAAATCCAATCCCCAAACAAGCAAAACAAAAATGAAAAGACAAGAAAGAAAGAATGATTACAATGTAAGATGATGGATTACTTGAATGACTACCCACTAAAACCATTTAGAAATACATGAAAAACCACCAAAACAACCTCTCAACTTGTCCTCTTCAGCTGAGCACGTTTTTAGAGAGATTAAAATCCACAATTTTCAATTTTTAACCCACAATAAGACTTGGCTATAAAATGGTTTTAAGGTAAACCAAAAACCACTCTTTTCTCTTTCATAAAAACCAAACAAGCAAAGAAAAGTTTCCTCTCTTCCGCCCTTCATTGTGGACGAAATTTGTAGCTAAGGGAAGCCAAAAATATTCTTCATCTCCTTCCACCCACTCCCAAGATCATTTTTTTTACAAGGAGGAAGAGCTATTCCAAGTGTTTTTCAAGGTAAAAACCTATATTTTTGCACTTGTTTCCTAAAAAGAAAAATGATGTTTTAAAAATGTTTTTAAAGTGATGTTTTATTTCCATTCTAGCCCCCTACCTCGAGGATCCAAAAGTGGTTCAAAGCCTTCAAGAGGAGCTAATAACCCACTACTTTTCTAAGAGGTAAATGATTTGTAAACTAGTGGTTTACCAAGTTCTTCATAACTTTCCTTTCAAAATGTGTTTTTTCAAATATGAAAATCTTGGCATGGTAAATTATTAAAATGTTGTTTTGCTACCTAGTGAGATAATATATGTGCTGGTCATGATTTAAAATGGCTAGAAAATATGATTTGTATATGGAATATGATGAAAAGTATGTTTATGTGACTTTTATGGTTATATGACATGAAATGAGTATTGATGTATGAGAATAGGAGATTATGGCATGTTGATATATTATGTCCTCTGTTTAATGGAAGCATAAATGATTAGGAAAATATTTTGACATCACAAATAGGCTAGAATAAGAATTAATGACCATAAAGTACCAAAAATAACATTTTTGGCATAAATATTAATAAATTGGAAAATGGTATTTTGAGTGGGATTTTCATAATCATGTAGAAGGACAGAATATTACTCTTGACATAAACCATAAGAATAGATCAAGTTTGGTCAGAAATAAAAATGTCAAAAATGACGATTTTGCCCTCAAGGGGTAAAATCGTAATTTCACCAACCTTGAGACTTTATTTGAATTCGAAACTTTGAATTCTTGACTAGAGGCTTAAAATAGACCTTGTGTCACATTTTGGTGATAAATGGATAAGAAATGACCAAAATACCTTTTGGGAGTCAAAACGTAAATATAAAAAAATTTAGGGTCAAAATTGTAAATAATAAAAACTTATTAAAAATGTGTCTTGATCCTGTGAGAACACTTTATAAGGACATTAAGTATAAAAAAACGTGAACCAAAGGGTATTGGGAACTATTTGGGGCTAAATAAGGACTAAAATGCAAAAATAAATAAATAACGGGTCAAATTATAAAATATGCTTAGATTATAATTAGACAGCATCTTTGTCACCCTTAAAACATTATATTAATCGAAATAAATACAAGAAATAATATGGTTTATGTTATAGTCAAATGTAAAACCTTAAAAGACACAAAAGGGGGGCGTAAATGTAATACTTTTATTTGATTGTGTTTAGAAATATAATAAGTTACGAAAGCCATTTTAAGAGCTTAGGGGCACTGTAAACATTATTCTAAGGCTCTAGGATAATGTTTTTTAAAATCCATCCAATAAGTCGAGATTATAAATGGTATGTCTAGTGGCAAAATTGTAATTTTACCAAACTAAGGGGTAAACTGGTAATTTGATGGGGAGAACATTTTGGGCTGTAAGTAGAGATTTTGTGGACCTATAAAACTGCAAGAGAGATTACTAAAAGCTAAGGTCAAAAGATTTAACAAGTTTAAGCTTAAAAATGCTTGAATCACCAAAATAGGGGCAAATTGGTAAATTGGTACCCGAGGGCTCGGTGGCGAGAAATGAACCTGCCACTAGGCTTTCTGAGATGTCATGTAATTGTTGACCAAAACTTGATAAAGACAACAAAGTGTAATGGGCCTTAACGGGTCCAAAACAATAATAAAGCCAAAACACTATTTTGGAAATGGTTTAAGCCAATTACAAGTAAATGGGTTACAATAGACCCAATAAGCCCACAATCCACAAAGATTGCCCAGTATGATGTTGGAAGACCATAGTTATCCATGGTCACCAAATGTACCCCATTTATGAATAAAGTGGAATTAAGTGAAATAATGGATAAAAAATTAAGTATTAAATAACTAACTCACTAATAGGTTAATAATTAATTAATTTAAAATTTAAAATTAATTAATTATTAATTAAGAAATTAATTTATGATAATCATGTAATTAATAATTAAGGATGTTATTCTTAAAAAAACTTAGAAACAAATTAATAATTAAATTGAAATTAATTATTAATTAAGAGAACTTATGTCCATAATCGAAAACGATTCAAAAACCTTACTCTAACTGTCTGATGTCAATTTAAAATTAGGACACCGCATCGACTTGAGGGTAGAGCCATAAACAATCTACGTGGAAACACAGTTACGCGATTTTCAGTAAGTATAGACCCCACCTACAGTGCGGTTGTTTATATGATATGCACGATGTGAACTCGATATTTATTTTTGATGATTGATATGATGCCATGATGATGTGTTTATTTACACACTTTACGAAAGTATATTATGATGATGTATTTATTTACACACTTTACTAAATTATGCCATGATGATGTATTTACATACACGCTTTATTGAACATGCAAGAACATTTATTTACACACTTTACTAAATTATGCCATGATGATGTATTTACATACACGCTTTATTGAACATGCCATTCTTGCATGCTCACCATATAGCTTACTATTTAAGAAAGTAAAACTAATGATGTGTCGTACCAATCTCCGACCGAATGAGAGGATATTTGCCTCCGGTCAAATGGGAGAAAATTATGATCAATGAAATCAAAGTTACGACCTTAGGTGATGACGGATTGGGTCGCTCCCCGGTCTTTCCCATTTAAGGTCGCGTGCACTCCGGTACGAACACAAGGGCCCATAAGATGTTGAATGAATAAATGGATAATTACATAATCTACCATGCATTTTCAATTGTATGCAATTGTGGGATTGCACATATATGCTTACTGAGTTTATCTCACCCCTTTATGCTTCTCACTGTAGATAATTCAGGTAAATTACCTATGACATATTAAGCATTGATGGACTGGCGATGCAGATGCGTGATGGATGAAAGTGTGATGGGTTCTATGGATGTCACCCGCATTCTTGTATTTAGCGCATGTTTATAATGATTTGTTAAATGTTGTTTTGATGTTAGTACATTTTAATACTTAGGTATGAAAGACTTAATTAGACACCGGTATGATTACGTTTGAAATGTTATGTTAATATGTTTTGTTTAAAACTAATTTTATTATTATGATTTTTAAAGAATCACTTCTTCTGCAATTAAAGTTTTCAAAAAAAAATTTCCCTGAAATTTTGAGGAAATAAAAATGAATTAGTAACGATTTAAATAAGATGCAAGTAAGCAAGTTTTTAAGAGACAACCTGAGAGGTCGGGTCGTCACAGGTTTTTGTGAGTTGTTTTTTTTTAATGTTAAAAAATGTTGAAAAAAATAAAAATTAATTTTAAATAATATTTAGATTAATATAAACAACAATTATATAATTTAAAAAAATTAACTTTAGTAAATGTTTAAGAAATTAATAATAATAATAATTAATAAATTAGCAATAATAATTTATTAATATAAATTATGAAATTATTAATAATTAAGAAATTACTAATAATTAATAATAATTAATAATAACTAAAAAATTAATATTGTTTTAAGAAATTAATAATAATCAATTAATTAATAATAATTAATGAAATAATAATCATTAATAATTAACTAAAATTAAGAAATTAATAATAATTAATAATTTAATGTTAATTAAGAAAATAATAATAATTAATAAAAAGTCATAAGACTTCATAAATATTTCGGAATTTCAAATATGTTTTGTTACGTGGCTACGTAGTCACAAAATAGCGTACACGAGTACAAGTTTGTTTTCATTTTGTATATGCATTCATAAATTACCCTTAGACCCCTTCGAGGAACAGTACGTAGTAACCAATACTTGAATTGTCTCGTTTGGACAGTTTGGTATTGTAATTTGCATATTTTTCATTCAATTGCACTCACGTCTTTGGTAGATGTTTTGGCACGTCTTTCTTTGTTCTCCAGGTGTGCACTCAATTGCACACTTAGGAGAACTAAAGGGAGATGCTGCCGAAATTTTTACAGAAAGGGGGCATTGTGTGATGAGCGACACAATACGTATTTTGCAATATTGAATGGGATAGGGCCTTTTCCTGTATGTAGGATTGGAGTAAGGGTGGTATTTAGAATTGCATGCATTATATTTTCCTGACTGATTGAATACAGTGATTATTTTGTTATTTTTTGTAGTCAAGATGTCGATTGACAAGAGTTGGATACATTAAAAAAACTGACTATCTGATCAGTATTGGGAGGGATTATGTGCTTTTATTGATTTTGCTAAAGAGCATGCAGACGATGATGGTTGTATCAATTGTCCTTGCCAAAATTGTTTGAATCATGAGATGCTGCCAATGTAATATGTTAGAGCACAAATACATCAATATGGTTTTAATACAATGTACATGAAGTGGAGTTATCACGATGAAGTAGAAGTAATTCAAAGTAATGAGAATGTCGTAAGAGAACCTGTGGATGAGATGTTGGATGTTTTGCATGACATTGTTGGAGTTGAAAGACAAGCGACCTCTAACAGACGATGAATTCATCAATGACGAGTTAGGTCACAAAACTTTAGAAGAGTGTGTTGAAGAAGAGATCCCTAAGTCTGAAGAGGATGATGACTTAGATGTCAATGACGAAGTTGATGATGAATAGATGATATATGTACTAACATTTATAAATTTGTTATATGTTTTTATCTTTTACCAAAATCATGCATTTTGTACATTGTTTTATATTGGATTAATTTGAGTGTTTATTCTATTTTGATAACAGGACATCGATGTTTGGACAAGTTGCTACATGTGTTGACTCTGTAGGGGGGATGAGCCTCCTCGTGACCCCACGAGACTGCAAGCACCATGCGAGTCATATATGTACCTTAGGATCGTTAATTTTACTACTTTAAAATTAATGGAATTTTATCTAATCATAAATATTGATATTACTTGCAGCTACAACAGCCCCTAAACATAAAGGTAGGGGGAAAGCCAAGTTGCTTGATGTCGCTAGGAAGGTGGCAACTGAGGGGAAGTTGAACGTTAAATTTGACCATACCGGTCAAAAATGGAAGGCCATTGGTGATAGTGGCTCATGGTATGACAGTGCGATCGGGGTTTATGCTAAAGACGCACTTGAGCCTTCCACGATACGTGGAAGCAAGTGAATGACGGTAATAATTTCTGAATGTTATAATTTGAATGAATTAGAGATATTAAATTTTTAAACAATGAAAATGCCCTGACACTGTTGTTGTAGGTTGGATTAACTTTGACTTGGATGCAAATGGTGGATTACTCCAATCTATCATCGACTATGATTCAGCAAAGTGCTACAAAGACTGGAAGAACGACCTCCATAACTAGTTCAAAGAGCTTGGAGGTGCTGACAAAGAGGAGTATATCAGATCTCACCCCGCCCAAGTCCCTCAAAAACAAACAACATTGGGGTCGTTGTTGCGACAGGTTTATGTCCGACAAGTTTAAGGTTAGAAACAGTTATTAAATTTGTAATAGCCGCCTTTTTTGCTGATTCATAATTTCCTTGTTAAGGAATATGATTGTTTATGTAAAATGTCTGATCTGATTCTATCAGATTATATTTGAGTTCTTATAGTCTTATAAGACTCAATAATAGTTTGATTAGCCAAGCATTAGGCCTTTTAAGAAAAAGGCAGAATAAGAACTTATGATTTTATTCCGGTCAACGTTTGACCAGAATGATTCAAAGTATGATTATGACGGTATTGCAGTATAGCAAGCAGTATGGAAATTATACTGTGAAAAACCGTCATCACAGATAGAAATGTAAGAATAAGGCATGAGACCACTTTAGAAAAATCAAGCATAATATTTAGAGCACCAAGGACTAAGTGGCTTCGAGTCTTAAGAAAAACCCACACGCAGTCCAACTAAGTGCAGATAAATTCTGGACTGCAGTCCAGTATAATTATACTGTTATTAGTTGAAAACAGTATTAGCACTATTTAAGTTATGAGGAAAATGGACTGCATTTTAAGGAAAGTGCCAAACATGACCTTAGAGGGTGACACCTCATTCATGATAAATAAGAGATTTTTGAATTAAAAAGTTAATAGATAATTATGCATTTATTGAAGGCAAAATGGCTCCTTGTTGGCCGGCCACCTCAAGGGGTATCATAGCAAATATTTTGTTGTTAAGGTTAGATATTCAATTTTAGGAATAAAAATAATTCCAAAAAGAAATTATTTTTCACCTATAAATAGGTGATGGTGGGGGGGTGTTGGATCATGCTATTCCATCCCAAAACTATGCCAAAATTTCAACCCATCTTCTCTACCACCCTAAGAGCCGAACCTTAACGAGGGAAAAAAAAAACAGAGAGAAAAAGGAAGATAGCACTTATAGTGGTCGGTTGTGAGTGGGAGAAAAAAGGAAGGAAATTTTGTCTCAATCCAAGGCTTAGATCCACATTCCAAGACCTAGAGGTAATCCTCTTAACCCCCTAAGTTTTCAATTAAGTTTTTAGAAAGGATTTAAGTGTATTTCAAGCATGGGTTTGTAAGAGCATAAGCTCATTTTATTAGCTTAAATTTGCTTAGATTTGTGCTTGATTAGGGTTAGTGGTTTTAATTTATGGTTGGTATGTATGAATGCCTAGTAGATGTTTGTAGTATATCCACACACACTCAAAAATATGTATGGTGTGATTGATTATGTTAATGTTGATGTATGATGCAAGAAGGGTTAGAGAAAACCCTAAAAACCCTAGTTGGTGAAGATTCACCATATGGGTTGCATGAATGATTGTCTGAAGGAAAATGAATGCATGGTAATGAAAATGCTAGGTAACGCGCTGCATGCTTGATGTAGGCTCACGGTTTTAACCGTTCGAGGTAGTGTGTGCGTAATTTTACGTAAGAAACAATTAAAATGGAAACTGCCAGTTTCGGATCAAAACTGGGCAACAACCGGGAAACAGGATTTTGAGGCCTTTAGAGGCCGAATTTGAGGAAAGTTAAAACTACAAAGTTGTAAAAAATCGAAAATCCTAGGGGTAGCGTAGACGTTTTTTAAAAATAAGGCTCAAAAGGCATTTGTTTTTATCAAAACCCGAGCCTGGATAACCCAGACCCCTGTGCACGGTCAGGCAGGTTCAACGAGGAAGAAGTGTAGGTTAAAGGCAGAACTGGATTTTGAGCAAAGAACGAAAGTTGTAGGCCTTTTCAAGAACTACAACTTTCATGGAGAAAATTTTTTCAAATTTTAAACAGATTTCAATATAAAACTGGATTCTAAAAACTGAGCAGGAAACAGGAAATTCCTGCGCATGATTTTCAAAACAGTGCATGAGCAGGCAATTCCTGCACATGCACTAATCACCAAACTTATGGACTATTTTTCAAAGACAGTTTTCAGAATTTTATAGTTTTACTATTTTTGTTTAAAAATTTAGTATAGTTTTGAAAACAGTTTATAAAGGGTTAAAATTTTATCAAGTAAGATTTTGTAAAGAAAAGAAATAAATAAATAAGTTAGACGAAGATATATGGTAAAAAATTGTAAGATATATAGTAACCGGATGGGATACCAAGCTATTGGGTTGGGCCTAAAACCCATGATTACCAATAGTAACCTAATGGGGAATTATTTTAAAAAAAGTAATTGGGCCTTAGTAACCTAATTGGGTACTAATCTAAAAAAATGATTGGGCTTATACCCAGGGTTACTAATAGTAACCTAATAAGATACAATTTAAGTATAATTGGGCCTTGCACCCAAGGTTTCCTTAATCAAACAAGATACTGTTTGATTGTAACTGGGTCAAGTGCCCTAGGGTTACATCTAGTAATCAAGTAAGATATCATTTTTGTGTGTGGGGGACACGTAACTAGGGTTACTAGTGAATGCTAGTTAAGGATACCAGCATTGAATGTAATGATAAGATAAGATAATCCTTATCTTACGTCCTTTTTGGAAACAGGGAAGTAAACTGTTGTTGCAACTGGATTGGAGCAACAAAATTCAGGACGTAACCTGTAAGTACAACTCCACCTACAGCATAGACGGAAAATGTTTTTACTGCTTGTATATTTTCAAGCTCATGCATATATGTTGATGTGCATATGATCTATGTTTTATTATTATGGTATCACGAAGCAAGGATAGTTAAAAACCGTAAAATTCTGAGAACAATCTTTGAAAATAGTTCCATAATTTCAGTTATCAGTGCATGTGCAGGAATTGCCTGTTTATGCACTGTTTTGAAAATCCTGTGCAGGAATTTCCTGTTTGTTGCTCAGTTTTTAAGATCCAGTTTTATCTTAAAATTTGTTTTGAATTTGAAAAAGTTTTCTTCATGAAAGTTGTAAACCTCAATGATTCCTACAACTTTTGTGTTTTTCTCAAATCTTAATTCTGCCTTTATCCTATCCCTTTTCCTTATTGAAACTATCTGGCCGTGCATAGGGTCTGGGCAGACCAGGTTCGGATTTTTATAAAACGGAAGCCTTTGGAGCTTATTTTTCAAAATTTGCTCATGTTGTCCCCTAGGGTTTTCAATTTTCTACAACTTTTTAGTTTTAACCTTTTCCAAATTCGGCCTCTAAAGGCCTTAAAATTCCATTTCCAAATTGCTGCCCAGTTTAATCCGAAACTGGCAGTTTTATCTTTGATTGATTTTACGTAAAATTACGCACACCCTACCTCCAACGGTCGAAACCATGAGCCTACATCAAGCATGCAGTGTGTTATGTACGTGCTTCATCATCATGCATTTGTTTCTCATCCTTACAAACCCGAATGGTAACCTTTACCAAATTAGAGTTTTGAGTTAATTTCATCATCATCATTATCAATCATACAATACTTCTTCTTGAGTATGTGGGGACATATTACAAACACATAATAGGCATACACACATACCATAATCTTTCTAAAGCATAGCATCAAAAACATGTGTAAACTCATAAATCAAGACCACTAAACCCTAATCAAGCACATGCTAGACATTTAAACTTATTACATGAAAGTAAAGGGGTGAGCTTATGCTCTTACAAACTCAACATAAAATACACTTTAAATCCTTAATCAAACTTAATTGAATACTTAGAGGACGAAGAGAATTACCTCTAGATCTAGGAAAGTGGATATATCCTTTGGTTGAGAAAATTTTCCTTCCTTTCTTCTCCAAAAATCCAATCCTCTCTTTTTTTTTTTTTTTCTTTGGCTTCGGCTCCTAGGGTGAGAGGGAGAGAGAGAGAGTTGAGAATGAACTAAAAAGTTTGGGGTTTCACTAAATGGTCCAAACTTAACCTTACATCAGCTATTTATAGGTGAAAATTCTTGATTTTTCACCAATTATTTTTATTCTTAAAATTGCATATTAGGGTTTAAAAAAAAATATTTGCCCAAAGACCCTCCTAGGTGGCCGGCCATGAGGAAGCCTTGGTGGCCAAGTAATCTACTTAATTATTCATTTTCCATATTTTCAAAAAATCCCAAAATTATAGATTTATCCTTTCTTACTTGACCTCCAAGTAATGCCATGTTTGACATTCCCTCTTAATACACAGTTCATTTTCTTAATAATCCAGATAGTACCAATACTATTTTAACTATAAACAGTACAATCATACTGAACTGCAATCAAAAATTCATCTGTACTTAACTGGACCGCGTATGGATTTTTCTTAAGACTTGAAACTACTTAGCCCTTATTGCTCTAAATATTATTCCTAATTATTCTAGAGCAATCCCATACCTTATTCTTAACTCTACATCCGTAATGACGGTTTATCGCAATATAATTTTCATACTGCTTACTAAACTGCAGTACCGTCTTATTCAAGTCATGAATTATCCTGGTCATACATAGCCAGAACAAAATCATAAATCATGATCGAGTCTTATGATACTATAAGAACTCAAACATACTCTAATAAAAAAATTACAAATTTCACATTGATATTCATAATTTCCATGAAACATTACATAAACATAGAGTACGGACTTAAATTCCTTTACATATAAGGGAATCACAAGTCCATGAAAATTTCGGTTGTTACAATATACAGGTAAAGCCACCTAACAATTAGAGCTTGTTAACCAAACTCTACAACTACGTGTATAGGCTTGCTTTTCATAAAGAGTTGTAGAACTATATATATGTGACTCTGCAACCAAACAATCATCTTTTGGATTGTGAAAAATGTGATCAGAGGGGGAAACGTAAGATTGTAGAAGGAGAAAGCGAGAGAGAAAAGAAAGAAAGAAAAAAGTTAATATAGAGAGAAAAGTTTCTACTATCTAGCAAGCAGCTAGTTGATGTAAGTATATCTTCCACTGCATCACTTGAACAATATTATGTTTTAAAAACATGTTTTCAGTTATGCAATTGTTATTATTATAATATTTTGAAGAAGTTTAAAGAAATTATTTTTATTTATGTTGCTTAATCTCATGCTTATTAGAACCAACCCAGATAAAGATTAAAGGGCCAAATCCTTGAGGAAGAGAGTTCCAAGAAAGGGGCCATAAAGAAAAGTACAGGGTTCTAATAGCACGAGATTAACATCATACTAGAGGGCCCTAAGCTAAAGTTAAAGAGAAGTATTTTAATGTGGAAAGGTTATATGATATACTTGCTGAGCTTTTTGCTCATGTAGTTCTTGTGATGCAGTTTGCAGGTTAGTAAGATCAAGAGGTTGACTGATCCAGTGGTTTCAGAGTCCCATGACAAAATTAGAGATTTGATTTTTTATTTATTTATTTTTATATATGACGTTTTTAGTTAGCTAACGTTCTTTTCGAGCTGCCAGCTCGGGAGGGGCGTTACAGGTTGCAATAGAAAGATAAATAAATTGTGAATGATTAAAACCTTTCGTAAATTAAAGTTGCCTTGAACAGTTGCAATCAAAAGATGAATAGATTGTGAATGATTAAAACCTTTCATAAAATAGAGTTGTCTTAAATAGTTGTAACCGAAATATGAATATATTGTGAATGATTAAAACATTTCACAAAATAGACACCTTTTAGTGAGAAGTTGCAATTATAAAACATGATATGATACATATATCATAGCATTTAATTTGTCTTGAATAGTTGCAACCAAAAGATGAATAAATTGTAAGTGATTAAAACCTTTCATAAAGTAGAGTTGCCTTGACCAGTTGCAACTGAAATATGAATAAATTGTGAATGATTAAACCTTTCATACTCCTTTTAGTGAGAAGCTACAATAATTAAACATGATACAGTGCATATAATAGAGTATTTAATTAAACTTGTGGGCACTATTTTGAACGACCTAGAATGAACATGACATCTCACAACCCGCTCTTTTAGTACTGTTAGGATGTTTAACTATTAATATATATATATATATATAATATTGTATTTACGAATTATATATTTTATTATGGATAATTTTTTTTATTATTAATTTCATTTGTAATATTGATACTAAAATCAATCTGCATTTTATTTTTCGTTGATATTTTATTTATTTATTATATTATAATATTTAATAATTCAAAAAAATTATTATCTGCACATTTGCGACAATGTTATGTTGTCGCAAAAACAAAAGAGACAAAATGCATTTGCGACGACAAAGTTTCAATTTGCCGTCACAAATACGCTATGACATGTCAGCTAATAACGATGTATTAGTGACGACAAATTTTAAACTTATCGTCACAAATAACCTTGTGCCATGTCATTTTTTACGGAATTAGCCGTCTTAATTGTGACGGCTCTTTAGCGACGATTGCCGTCACAATTGTATATGTGACGGCTTATTGTCGTCACTAATAACGCTTTTGTGACCAACAAGTTTTAGCAACGATTTGTTTGCAACGACATGTCGTTACAAGATCATTATTTGCGACGACATGCCATTATTAGCGATGGCATTTTGTCGTCGCTAATAGTGTTGTTTGTTGTAATGATGATAGAGAAACTCTTAATTACCGGTAGATGAGATGACAGAGTTTTATGCATGTAAGCTTGGTAGGACCCAGAGACTGTTGACCAAGACATGAAACTAAGTGAATACAATATATATATATATATATATATATGGAGTTGCAAATGTGGTTTCATTATATATATTGCACTCATAAAGAAATTAATGTTATTACTCTTTTCTGTTTGCAACCTTTAATTTGGCATGACAATCATGATGAACAAAGAAATACCTTCTCCCAAAATTTTGTCCGCTATCCTTCTGCTCATGTTTCTTCTCCTCATGAATCCAAACTTTGGATTAAGTACCTTTGTTCCAAACATTAGGTGCATAAAAAAAGAGAGACAAGCGCTCCTTGAGTTCA
The DNA here is from genome assembly GCA_008635985.1 of Ficus erecta. NCBI lineage: Eukaryota > Viridiplantae > Streptophyta > Magnoliopsida > Rosales > Moraceae > Ficus > Ficus erecta. The sequence goes on from BKCH01000047.1 coordinate 392,557, forward strand.
AACAAGGGATCGAGGACGACTTTGGACGGCTTTCTTCGTGGGGGAATGAAGATTCAAAGAAAGAGTGCTGCAAATGGGAAGGCGTCCGATGCAGCAACGAAACGGGCCGGGTAGTCATGCTTGATCTTCGTGGCCATCTTTCTGATGAAAGCCGCCAGTTAAGAGGTACGATTAGCCCTTCTCTGATGGAGTTGCATCATCTGAGATATTTGGATCTTAGTCGAAACAGAATTTCGGGAGCGATCCCATATCATCTAGGAAACCTTTCCAACTTGCAACATCTCGATCTTGGCAATAATGAGTATCCTAAAGTTGGAGACTTCCAATGGATAACTCGTCTTTCTAATCTAGTATACTTGGACCTGTCTTTTATTATTCCTTCTGTTAGCACTGATTGGTTAACAAGTGTAAGTCGGCATACTAAGCTGTCAACCTTACTACTTTCTGAATGTCATCTTCACTCTCCCTCACTCTCCTCTCTTTCTCACACCAATGCTTCTACATCTCTTTCCACCATTTTCCTTAACCATAATTCGCTCACTTCTTCAATATTCCGATGGTTGTTCAACTCAAGCACCAATCTTGTTTTTCTTGACCTCTCTTTTAATGAGTTAAGTGGCTCGATTCCAAATTCTCTCGGTAAAATAAATGGCCTTAGATATCTCAATCTCAGTTGGAATAACCTTGAGGGTGAGATTCCGGAATCCTTTGGAAATCTATGCAATTTGAAGTCTTTACATCTAGCTAGCAATAATCTCACAGGCCAACTGACCACTTTCTTTCAAAACCTGGCTAGTTGCGCTCGTCCCTCAATGGAGAGAATAAAAATTGGATAGAAACAAATTTTTTGGGCCACTTCCTGATTTTTCTGTCCATCCATCTCTAAAAGGAATTTTCCTTTCTAACAATAAATTAGACGGAAAATTTGGCAAAAACCGGTATAGGAAACCTGTCTGAAAATCTTGAGATTCTAGATGTTTCTTTGAATATTTTGGGCGGTGTGATCTCTGAATCATCATACCTTTCACATCTCTCCAAATTAAAAATGTTAGGGTTGTCTTCAACTCTGAGAATAGAATCCAACTGGATCCCGCCTTTCCAATTGAGTGTACTAAACCTGAGATCCTGCAAACTAGCAGGGCCTTATCATTTCCCGAATTGGTTGAGAAATCAAAGGATGCTTTTCTACCTTGATATATCTGATCTTGGAATTTCAGACGCAATCCCTAACTGGTTTATGGACTTGACTTCCAACACGCTCTATTTGAATATCTCAAACAACCAAATCCATGGCATATTGCCTGCATCACTAAACCTGAGAAACTCCTTATCCGTGTTAGACTTTAGTTGGAACAATTTGACGGGGAGGTTGCCAAGAATTCAAACTCAAAGGATAACAATCCTAGAGTTTTCTAACAACAAGTTTTTTGGTTCAATTTGTCCTTTATGTAACTTATCACTGTCTAGCGGCTCTGTTATTTCTCATCTAGACCTCTCAAACAACTAACTATCTGGTGTGATTCCTGATTTTTGTCTTTCAAGGTGGCCTTATTTGTCTTCACTAAGTTTGGCCAACAAAAAATTTTCTGGGAAAATTCCAAGGTCGATAGGTTCTCTAACATTACTTGAGACATTGGATTTATATAACAATAATTTCTCTGGAGAGTTACCTTCGTCGATGCAAGAACTCCAAACATTGGAATTTTTAAATTTGGGTGGCAACAAACTATTTGGAAAGGTACCAGTGTGGATTGGGAAAAGGCTCTTAGATCTGAAGATTCTCTTTCTGCACTCAAATATGTTCCATGGAAGCATACCATCAAGTTTATGCATGCTAACAAATTTGCAAATCTTGGACCTATCTCACAACAATTTGCTTGGAATAATACCAGAGTGCCTCAACAATTTTACTGCCATGGCTCATAGTGGAAATTCTAGAGAAATTGAGATAATTGAAGTTCTTGGTCTACAACTTGCATTTATCCCCGGTCGTTTCATTGAACCTATGGTGGACCTCACATCATGGACCTACATAGACGAGGCAATAGTTTCATGGAGAGGAAGAAGTGATGAGTATAGAAGAAACCTTGTATTCTTAAGGCTGATTGACCTTTCAAGCAACAGATTGAGTGGCAACTTCCCCAATGGAATATTGAATCTCTCGGGCTTAGTCGCGTTAAACTTATCAAGAAACAACTTGTCTGGAAGACTCCCCCACGACATTGGTCAGCGAAATCAACTGCAGTCACTTGACTTGTCTCGGAACCACTTCTCCGGTGAGATCCCTACAAGCACGTCGAATTTGAATTTCTTGAGTCATCTGGATTTGTCATACAACAACTTATCTGGAAAATTCCATCCGGTACTCAACTACAAGGCTTTAACTCCTCCGTATATGCCGGTAATCAAGAACTATGCGGCCCACCACTTGCAAATAATTGCTCCACAAGTGACGATCAAGACATGCCTGCTCAAGGTAGCCAACCTCATCATGAAAGCAGCGGAGACGAATTCATGGAATGGCTGTTTATTGGAATGGGGTCAGGCTTCACGGTTGGTTTCTGGGGAGTTTGCCTTGTTTTGTTCTTCAATCGTGCCTGCAGACATGCCTTCTTCTTGTTGTTCAACGAACTGGTGGATTGTCTTTTGGTTAGGATGGCAATCCATAAAGCAAGATTGTTGAGGTCACGAATTTAAAGACGTCATTTATTTCTAATGGCAGGTTAGCTTGTTCTTATGATCATGACAACTGGTCTGGTTTTTTCATCTAAATAATTAGTTATTTCTTTGCCATTTCTTGTTCTTGTGACCATAGTTTATCTTTACTTTATATATAGTTAGCATATATAGTTTATTTCATTTTTCCACAATTAATGGTACTTTAAATTTTAAAGTAAACTGTGAAAGGATATCCCGTCTTAATTGACTAAAACACACAAAAAGAAAAAGAAAAAGAAAAAGAAAAATCTAGCAAGTAACAAATTAACATGGACTCCAATATCGTTGTTAGTTAAAAACATAGAGATTTTATATGAAAAAGGTTTCTATTTGAGTTAATTTGTAATTTTCTTCGCACATAGTAGAATTTTACAAATACATGCGTTTTTTTTTTTTTTTTAATCTCGAATAACTTTTGTCGTCTCTCTTTCATTTGTAGTAGTACACGTGGAGGAGCAGTGAGTGTACGTAGCAACTTTGTGCAAAGAGTTTCAGTAAGCGTATTCAGAATTCATGGTTCTCTTAGTTTGATCTGGATATTTGCTATAGTTTTTGTATTATATAAGTTGTTGTTTCTCTAATAAATAAATAGCTCTTTACTTTAATGAATACTAAACAATATTAATTATTAAGTCTGTAAAATCTATTCTGGGTGTGATTTGAAGTTCCATGTATAAAACTAGATGATCTTGTTAAACTTTCTTTTTCGGATAATTAACATAGACCTCTATGTTTTGCGCTTTTTTTTTTTTTTTTTTTTTTTGTTTTTTTTTTTTTTTTTTGCTTCTTAATAACCGTAGATATCTTTGAATTTTTGAAGTTTGTAAAAATCGCTTAAAATTTAATATTTCAAATTCTTCCCCTTAGTTGATCATATCGAAGACAGAATAATTTATTTCTTCCTTATTCCCTCCCCCTATTCGCTCACTTTTGTTTTGGTGTCTTTGGCTCCATTGTTAGTAACTCTATTGGAAGATGCTAAATTTCAAAGTAAATACTAAAATTTGGCTTTGGGATAAGAAAATCATCTTTTAATGCAGTGCTATATACTTAATGTTAAATTTGGTGTAATTTAGTAAAGTAAATTTCGAATTACCACACTCTTTGTTTTATTGTTTACAAAATCATAGAACTAGCACTTTTCTAACTTAAAATATTAAATAGAAGGATTTACTAATAATTGGTGTGTAAGTTTGAGTTAAGATTTATAAGTTTAAATAGTGATTTTGGTTGACTTTTTCAGAAAAAACAAAAAACTTTTGAGAAAAAAAGACAAAAATTGAGTTGATGGTGATGAGTTTGAACTCATACGGCCCAGGTTAGATAGTCTTTTTGAAAATTCAACTAAAAGGCCTACTACTTTTTTTTTTTTTTGGTTAAAAAGGCCTAATAATCATTTTTTAGTCAATCAATTTTTATTTTCCCCATAGCTCCCCCCCCCCCTCTCTCTCTCTCCCTCTTTCTCTCTCTTCACCCTCTCTGATATCCGATCGCCGGTTGATCATAGATCAAGTCACGAAGAAAGACGATGGCGATGGGAACTGGATTGCGACGGGATAGCGATGGCGATAGAATTTCTCTCTCTTCCTCTTCACGAGCTCGCACAGTGGCTTCTTCCACGACGGCGACATTCGCGGCTCCTCCGACTTCGTAGTCCTGCATTTCTTTGGTGATTTGTGTCGCTTGACATTCTCCAGTGGGCGAAGCTTCTTCGGCGGAGACGGTGGAGCGCGGTTGTGATGGTGAAGAGAGAGAAAGTAGAGAGAGAGAGGGTCGAGTGCGGTTGTGATGGCGGTTGACATGGATGTTTGTCAGAGGTTTTGAAGAAAATGGAAGAATGGTGTGTTTTCAAATTTGTTTTAGGGGGTGTTTGGGATACCAACTCAAACCACTCAACTTAAACTTTTTTTTGTCTTTTTTTTAAAAAATTTTTGTCTTTTTCCCAAAAAGTTTTTTGTCTTTTCTGAAAATTCAAAAAATTTATTATTCAAACTTAAAAATCTCAACTCAAACTACTCTACCAATTAATTAAAAAATTGATTAATTTCATTAATAGCACTTTTAGAAATTTTATTATTAAAAATAATATTATTTTTTTTCTTTATTACTAACACTCAAAGCCTTTAATATGTGGAGTCAAGTAGCATTTAATGTATGTCAAATTACGGGTTTACCATCATCTCCCACCAGTCCAAATATCTCTCTCCCTCGCATGCTCCAAAAAAAATTTTCAAACCAACATCTACAATGTTTAAGAGAGAGAAACTGAAATCTAGAGAGATAAAGAGTTGCCACCCACTGGAACTGCTCGGAAACCGTCCGAAACCACCACGAAAGCCCTCTATAAACCGCTTGAAAGTCTGTGAAAGTTGGAGAATCTTTTAAAACTACCCATGTCGAAACCCACGAAATTGACTGAGAAAAAAATTACTCCCGAAAATAGGTCTCTCCGAGTAAAGGCTTCAGCATATAAAAGGCCACCGACCGGTACCAGAGAGCGAGAGAATGGTGGCCGAGGAAAGGTTGAAGAGAAAACAGGAGGAAATTGAAGTTAAGGAATTAACGAAGCCGAAAAGTTCCGTAGAAAAGAAGATATCGTAAGTTGAAGAGGTAAAAATGTTGAGGCCATTCCGCGTATGTTGTCATGGACCTCCGCCGATAATGTAAAGTTTGATGATGTGAAGTCGACTTTTTGTAATAACTAAATTTTTACAACATTACGATTTCTTATGCTGTACCATTAAGGTATTCATGAAAAAGCCTGATTAGGGTTTTTAATTGAATTTATGAGTTTTCATGATTTTTCGAGACTCAAAAATGATTGTTTAGCCAAGCATGTGACCTTTTGCGTAAAAAGGATAGAAAATTTTTATGATTTTATGATGGTCAAAATTTAACCAAGAAAAGTCAAAGTTAACCAAGAAAGTCAAAGTTTAACTAAAATGGTCAAAGAGATGACTATACAGTATTGTGATAAAGCAGTATGAAAATATACTGTGAAAATTATTTTATGAATAAGATAGCATAAAATAGACTTAAAACCACCTTAGAAAATCAAGCACACTAGGTTACTAATAAAGGGCAAAAAGGGCTTAAGGAAATAAGAAAAATTTTATACTGTCCATTTTTACACAGATAAATTTTAGACTGCCGTATAACATAGCAGTACTGTGTATTAGAGCACAGTATTGAAAATATCTGTGTTGGCTTAAAAATGGATTATGTATTGAAGAAAAGGCCAAACAAGGCCTTAATGAGGATGACATCATCTAATCCTCAAATTATGACATCATAATTAATTAGACAAGTTTGAAAAGAATTCTTGGAGAATTCTAGACTCCAAGTGGCCGGCCACCTATGCACCCAATTGTGCAAATATTGGTTTTTGAGGGGGTTTTTAGCAATTTTTAAGAATTCCCCCACCACCTATAAATAGGTGGACTTTTGTTCACAAAATTAGAGAAATCTAGTGAAACTTTGGCAAATTTTCCTCAAGAAAACCGAACTCAAGGAAGAGAACCAAGTGAGAAAAACAAGCAAAAACCAAGCGTTTGAGATTTGGGGTGGTCGGATTTTTTTAGTGGAAATCAAGAAAGAAATTTGAAAAATTTTGGGACCCATTTGGCCAAAGTGGCCAGTTGTAGGAGAGAGAGAAAAGAGTAGGGTAAAGTTAAATTTTGGAGGCTAGGGGTGGCCGGAGTTGGAGCAAGGGTGGCGGCAAATTTTGGTAACCTTGGTGGGTGACAACCGGATTTAGGAGGAGATTTAAGGGGGGGAGAGAATTTTGGACCCAAACCCTAAGCTTAGCTTGCTTTGATCAAGGTAACCCTCCCAAAACCCTAAACTCTTCAAGTAAGTTTCAATTTGAAATTTATTTGTATTTCAAGTTGAAAAATGTAAGAGCTTAAGCTCAATTTAAGTTTTTGCCTAGGTTGGATTTAGGGTTGTGCTAGATTTAGATTAAGGGTGGTTTGATTTGGGTATATGCTTAATTTTGCATGTTTCTATGTTTATGTTTGCATGACTAGTTAGGTATGCTTGCTTGATGAATGATATGTTATATGTCCCCACAATGTGCTAAGCATGATGAATATGTGTATGTTAGGTTGCTAGAAATATTTTATGAATGAATTGTGCAACCTAAAACCATGCAAACTTTGGTTGATCCAAAGTCAATGAGGGTTTGCATGGGAATAATGTAAAATGTGTTTAATGAAACCCTACGTTAGAAAAGTGCTGCATGTGTGGTCTTAGGCTCCCGCGGTGGCTGGCTGAGTTAGATTACGCGATTAGGACGTAAAATCAACCTAAAATAAGAAAACTGCCAGTTTATGTACAAACTGGCCAGTTTCTAGAAAAGCAGATTTTGAGGCCTTTAGAGGCCGAATTTGGTAAAACTTAAAACATAAAAGTTGTAGAGAAGGGTTTTTCCTAGGGGGATCAGCGAGCAGTTTTTCAAAATAAGGCTCCAACGGCCTCGGTTTATGTGAAAATCCAAGCCTGACTGTGCCCAGGATTTATGCACGGCCAGGTGAGTTCAACTATGAATATGAATAGGATAGAACCTGAACCAGAGTTTGAGTAAAACACGAAAGTTATAGGATTTTTCGAGATCTAAAACTTTCATGAAGAAAACTTTTTCAAATTCGATTTAGATTTTTAAAGAAAAATCAGATTTTAAAAAACTGTACAGGAAAAAGGAAATTCCTGCACAGGATTTTCTAAAACAGTGCAGAAAAATGACATTTATGCACATACAATGATAAACTGACTAAGGAAAGCTGTTCCAAAGAGAGTTTCCAACACTTAAGTATTTCTATAAATATTACTCAAGAGTTACAATTTTTCAAGGGTTGAACAAAGGATTTTTAAGCTTTGAAATGTTAAGTTTTTCTAAAAAAATAAGGTTTTAAACCAAAGTTAAGTTTTAAACCCTAGGGTTACTTACAGTAACCAAGTAAGACATTAAGGGTTTATGAGAGGGGACATATAACTCAAACTATACATGAAGGTTGGTTTAAATCACCAACATATTAATCCATATGTCCTTTATTATAGCAGGAGGTAACCTACTGCGGTGTCCTGAATTGGATCAGCCCGTTATTGGACATAGCAAACAAGGTAAATACAACTCCGCCTACAGCATAGGCTTTTGTTGTGTTACTTGCCTTAGAATAATGTATGTTATGATGTATGCTATATGGTATGCTATATGCTATGATGTATGTTAGAATTACGATATATCAAGTAGATTACATGGCTAAGATATAATCATAAGTTATGTACGCGTGACATCATGAAGCATGTTCACAAATAATAAGAACAAGGTCAAGATGATATAAGAACAAGTAAGCATGATGGCAAGCAAGCATGCCTGTGTCGTGCCGACCCGCGTCAGGTCGGGTTGGACTATGGTTTGAGTTGGAAATGGTTTGACCACCCCAATCACTCCATAGTTGCGCGCCCGGTACCGACACTCATGACAAGGGGCCCATAAGCAAGATAAGAAATGAAAGTATATTCTGGAAGCATGATAAGAAATAAAAAGAAAGCATAATGAAGCATAACCGGATCATGCATGGTTAGAACATGTTAGGTTATACTATGCTAAGTTTATAATTGTTTGTGTTACGGTAATATAGTTGTACTTGCTGAGCGAAAGCTCACGTCTTACGTCTATGCTGTAGGTAAGCAACCTACTGACGATTTCTGATACAAGATGGTGGAGCGTGGCGGGGCGAACTGTGAAACGTGGGGAATGATAAGCCGCTACGCGTTCTGTTAATTAATGTTTAATATTTTATGTTCAAACAACTTCAGACAATATTCGTATATACGCTCGTACTCTCATAGAAAAAAAAATATTCCGCTATTATTGCTAAGTAAATAAGTATGTAAGACAAGTCAAGCATGTATGTACGTATGTATGTATGGTAACGGTCCGTACTAGACGGGTCGTTACACTTTTACCCCCAAAGAAGAGAAACATGTAATTTATATACTTTATATATATGATGTAAGTCGTATCATTTACAAGTGTTGGTCATTTACATAATGACCGGGTGATCATTTTTGTATTTATCATGCCTTTGTTAGATTCAATACTAGTGTCGGTCATTTTCATAATGACCGGGTAGTCATTTTTGTAATGACCGTGTTTTTGTTACTTCAATACTAGTGTCGGTCATTTTCATAATGACCGGATGGTTATTTTCGTAATGACCGTGCCTTTGTTAGCTTCAATACTAGTGTCGGTCATTTTCATAATTACCGGGTGGTCATTTTTATAATGACCGGGCCTTTGTTAGCTTCAATAGTAGTGTCAGTCATTTTCGTAATGACCGGATGGTCATTTTCGTAATGACCGTGCTTTTGTTAACTTCAATACTAGTGTCGGTCATTTTCATAATGACCTGGTGGTCATTTTTGTAATGACCGTGCCTTTGTTAGCTTCAATACTAGTGTCAGTTATTTTTATAATTACCGGGTGGTCATTTTCATAATAACCGGATGGTCATTTTCGTAATAATTGTGCCTTTATTAGCTTCAATACTAGTGTCGGTCATTTTCATAATTACCAGGTGATCACTTTCATAATGACCGTGCCTTTGTTAGTTCAAATACTAGTGTCATTATAAAAATGATCACCTGGTAATTATGAAAAGGATCGACACTATTATTGAAGCAAACAAAGGCACGGTCATTACGAAAATGACCACCCAGTCATTATGAAAATGACCGACATTAGTATTGAAGCTAACAAAGGCTCGGTCATTATGAAAATGACCACCTGGTAATTATGAAAATGACCGACACTAGTATTGAAGCTAACAAAGGCACGGTTATTACGAAAATGACCACCCGATCATTATGAAAATGACCGACACTGGTATTGAAACTAACAAAGGCTCGGTCATTATGAAAATGACCACCCGGTAATTATGAAAATGACCGACACTAGTATTGAAGCTAACAAAAGCACGGTCATTATGAAAATGACCACCCGGTCATTATGAAAATGACTGACACTACTATTGAAGCTAATAAAGGCCCGGTCATTATGAAAATAACCACCCAGTAATTATGAAAATGACCGACATTAGTATTAAAGCTAACAAAGGCACTGTCATTACGAAAATGACCACCCGGTTATTATGAAAATGACCGACACTAGTATTGAAGCTAACAAAGGCACGGTCATTACGAAAATGACCGACACTAGTATTGAATCTAACAAAGGCACGGTAAATACAAAAATGAGCGCCCGGTCATTATGTAAATGACCAACACTTGTAAATGATACGACTTACATAAATATATATAAAGTATATAAATTACATGTTTCTCTTCTTTAGGGGTAAAAGTCGACATCACATCATCAAACTTTACATTATCGGCGGAGGTCCATGACAACATACGCGGAATGGCCTCAACATTTTTACCTCTTCAACTTACGATATCTTCTCTTCTACGGAACTTTTCGGCTTCTTTGATTCCTTAACTTCAATTTCCCCCTGTTTTCTCTTCAACCTTTCTTCGGCCACCATTCTCTCGCTCTCTGGTATCGGTTTTTTAGAAATTTTCTCGGTCGGTGGCCTTTTATATGCCGAAGCCTTTACTTGGAAAGACCTATTTTTGGGAGTAATTTTTTTTCTCAGCCAATTTCGTGGGTTTCGACATGGGTAGTTTTAAAAGATTCTCCAACGTTCACAGACTTTCAAGCAGTTTATAGAGGGCTTTCGTGGTGGTTTTAGACGGTTTCCGAACGGTTCCTGTGGGTGGCAACTCTTTCTCTCTCTAGATTTCAGTTTCTCTCTCTTAAACACTGTAGATGTTGGTTTTGAAACATTTTTTTGGAGCATGTGAGGAAAATGGATATTTGGACTGGTGGGAGATGAGGGTAAATCCGTAATTTGACATACATTAAATGCTGCTGGGCCTCACATATCAAAGGCTTTGAGTGCTAGTAATGAAGGAAAAAAAGTAGTATTATTTTTAATAATAAAATTTCTACAAGTGCTATTAATAAAATTAACCCTTAAAAAATTAATAATATTAATTATGATTAATTATGATCAATTAATAATTAATTATAAAAATATATGAGTTATATTATAGTTAATAATGATTAATCATTATTAATTAATAATTGATCATAATCAATCAATAATTTACCTGAAATCAATCAATAATTTACCAAATACATAAATAGCTTTTTTTTTTTTTTTTTAATCATATTCCGAGTTAGAACCAGGAGAGAGATTCTCAAATAATTATAAAGAAGGAAAAAAAAAAACAAAACAAACAAAACCGAAAAAAAACAAAACAAAAAACAGAGAAGCCGACGAAGGGATTATTTCTTGTTCCCAATCCCATCTCCAAACTAGCTTCCGAGTATTTTACCCGACAACATTCTCTTTGGTTTCTCCAAGTTTTCTTCTACAAACTTTACATTGTACTGGGATCGCGATTCCAATCTCTTAGAGGTATTCCTTACAAAGTTAATCTTTTTCTTAATCTGTGGATTGGTCAGAGTTTGTCTATACTAATTTTGATTAGATTCCATAAAAATGATGATTAAACTCAATAATTCTAACTGGGTAACTGGGAAACCGAGAATGGAGGATTTCCTTTATTCCGAGAATTTACACTTACCCGTTGAAGGGGAAGAAGCCAGGCCAAAAGGGATTTCTGATGAAAACTGGTACATTCTGAATCGAAAGGCCATTGCAAATATAAGGCAGTGTTTGGATGACAGCGTGTTCATTCATGTAGCTCAAGAAACAAACGCCAGAAAACTTTGGTTGAAATTAGAGTCTTTGTTTGGGAAAAAGACCATAGCCAAGAAAATTTCATTGATCAAACGCTTAAAGGGCATGAAATACGAAAAGGGTACCAGTGTTTCCGAGCATTTGAGTGATTTTCAGGGTTTGTTGAATGAGCTAAGTTATATGGATGTCGTATTCGAAGAAGAGGTTCAATCGTTGTTGCTTTTGAACACTTTGCCGGATGCTTGGCGGGATTTTGTTGAGACTGTTTGTGATTGTGCTCCAAAGGGTGTGGTGAGTATGGAGCTTGTTAAGAGCAAGATGTTCGAGGAAGAAAAAACAAGGAAAATTGCGCGTCGTGGACGTGATCTTGTTAGCGATGATCGGGGGAGAGAAACAGAAGTAGGGGAACGGGAAGTCAGAGTGGGTCTAGGGGCGGATCGCAAGTGAAAGAGAGAAGGAGATGCTACCATTGTGGGAAGCAGGGTCACATTAGGAGAAACTGCCGTGTTTGGTTAAGAGAGCAGAATGAGGTCCGTCATTAGAATAAGGAATCTGATTGTTCTCTTTTAGTTTCTGCCCTGCTCTCATTGAAAAACTATTGATTTATCATGGGTTGTCAAAGTTGGTCTATGTTTTGTATTGGTCGTCGTGATCTTCGATGTTATTAAAGTATTTTTCTTTTGAACTGCTTAAATGTGTTTGCACCAACTTGTTTTGAATCCTATACATGTTAGGAAATTTCCAATTTTGATTATGTTTCGGCCTGTTTTCAATGTTTATCTGCATGTCTGTCACTCATTTTACTGAACACCCTCCGGGTAAAAAGAAAGAATAACGGAAGGCTAACGACTAAAATGCATGCTGTTTTATTGCAGTCTAAGCTTGCTGTCAGATGTTGTATTATTTACTTGTGCTAATATCTTGTTAGGGCAAGAAGACAGCTGAACTTGAACTTAGTTGGAGTTAAACCGAAGATCATTCTATAAGCACGTAAACTATAAGCTTAGATAAGATTGTTTGAAACTTTGAATATGTAGTTGGAAGTAATCTTGAAACATGGCTGCTAAAGTTTTCCCTTATAATTTTATACACAAGTTCACTCCCACAAAATGTTATTTGCGGTATCTTTTGCTACAAGTTCATGTTGTGCTTTCCATTGTCGTATTCAAAACCGTCTCTCTCCACAAATTTTCCCCTTTTCCATGGTGAGCAAAGGTATTCATAGGATTTGGTATCAGCTGTTTTGTGCTAATTGTAATTCAGCTTAGCAATCAGAAGCTGATGTGGATAGTTGGGTTAGAATGTTATGTAAGTTAACTGTGTTCCGTTTGAATTAGAGTCGGTTCTTAATCTGGGTTATTACTGATGGTTAAGAATATTGATTTTCCTGTATGTATGGGACTTGTCATGTTTATGAGACATTTCTATATCTGTTTCGAGTTTGTACATTGTGAGATCATCTTCTTCTTTCTCTTCTCTTTGTACTAAAGTTTCTGAAACATATTAATCCACTCTTGAGACTAGCTAATTTTAAATCATTAGATTGAAAAATTGAGAATTTAGTGGTGTGAACTACTTAAGCTTAAAAGCTTTCAAGCCGATCTATTGAAGCACAACACGAGTCGACTGATGCTCTAGCAAGGATCCTCATTTGCAATTCTCATTCTCTTGCTCAGTTTTTGCAGAGAACCAATCTCTATATTACAAAATGGAAAATCTAAGTCTCTGTGTTTAAACGAATTGTTCAAATATGTAATTGTAAATACTCTAAAAGATCAAAACCCATCTGCTCTCTTTATTAGTAGCACATCAGATTCAGCCAAAACAGCCTCTAAAGATTGAGTGAGCCCCACTTTGTACAAAACACTTCTCCAAGAACTACAATGGATGATGTAGATCTAAATCAACAAAAACTGCAAGGCAGTTTCCAACCTTTTTCACAAGGTTTTTGAGTCACTTAACAAAGTTAGAAAGTGATTAGGACGGAATACAATTCACTTATCGGTAATCGCAAGCATTAAATTAACCAATACTAAACCCTAAAAAACTATGAAACCTGCCATCTAAAACATAAAATGAAAAAAAAAAAAAAAAAAAAAAAAAAAAAAAAAAAACCTACTATCATACCCATCTTCTAGTCTTCCCTCGCCACAATCTTGAACTTCCCAGTTCTTTCTTGCTGCAAACACACCATAATCCAAATATCCCATTTAGTAAAATCGCCACATATCCCTTTCACAATCAAAACCCACATTCAAAAAAATGAAATAATATCATGACAACATATGAAAAAAAAAAAAAACCCTTTCAATCCAGAAAATTTTTAATCATCATATCACCCGAAATTCATATTTGACTTTTAAAAAAAATTACAACAACAAATAGACAAATTTATGTCTTTTGTCCTCTTAGTTAAATTTTTGACACTTTATACTTATCTTATTGGAAATTGACATTTTTAAAATTAATAAAACTAGGACAATAATACAGATATGCCCTTTTTGAAGGGCAATCCTACCACACAACTTTTAGTGCCTTCAAAAATTTATAAAAATCAAATAGCTAAAAATGTCTTACCAATAGTGTAATTTCCATACTATAAAAATAAAATAAAATAAAAAGCTTACCCTCTTCCAGAGATCAGTGTGGGTCCTACAAAACCCAGCAACAACAGCACCTTTCTTCTTCCCTTCTCTGTACTCAATGCAAAGATCTTCATTCAACCCGCAAGTCACATGAAACGACAAACGACACTTGGGTTCCGAGCAGTCAATAGCACACCCATCTGTCGTTTTACACAGATAACACTTCCGTTCCCTTCTGCTCTCCGGAACCTTCGAGCAGTCAACACCTTCCCGTCCCTCCGGGTCTCTAAAGAACACTTCAGGGACGAACAGCGCACAAACGACATGAGCCCACTTGTCGTTTTCCCCCGTCGGCTTCATCGCCCCTCCCTTGACGGGACACAGGCAGCAAGAAAACGACACGTCGTTTTTCTCAGAAGACGCTTTTTTTTCCTGGCACTGAGCGCAGAACCAGTCCCCATCGGGAATCCCCTGCGTGAGGGGGCTCCCGTAGCAGGACACGTGGACCATCAGATCGCATCCGTCGCACAACACGATCGGATCCGACGGCTCTCCGTCCGTGTTCTGGCAAACGGCGCAGACAATTCCATCGTCTTCTTCTTCTTCTTCTTCATCTTCTTCCTCAGCTTCATTTCCGACAGTAAATTCTTCTTGTTCTTCTTCTTTGTAGTCGGCGTTGAGGTCGAATTGCGGCTTCTGGGGAATGAGATCCGGCGGAAGAGCCCAGACCCTTTTCTTAGCCGGCAAGGAATAGGAAGATTCGGCGGCGGAGGAGGGAAAAACGGGTTGGTCCCGCGTCTCCTTCCGCTTCTTCGCCGGCAGACATGAAAAGGGTAAGGAAGGTTGTTGCTGCTCTTGCTCTTGTTGTTGTTGTTGGTGGATGAGTCGGAGGCGTTTTTGAGGAGGTAAGGCGTGGAATTTCGGATCCATTTCTGAATTGGGTAAGCAACGAAATCGACGAAGAAGAAGAAGAAGAAATGGGATTTTTGTGAGAGGAAACGCAGAGAGATTTTTGGGGGAGTTATTTAGTTTCGGTGGGAACTGTCGAAGTTTTCGACAGAAAATCTTTTTTTTTTTTTTAAGAGGAGCCAAAAGAAGAGTTTTGAATTTGTGCGGGAAGTTAAAATTCGGTTGAGCATTTTTTTTAAAATTTTTGTTGTTTTTTTCAATTCAAGGTTGAGGTTTTCGCTAATTTTTGGTGGGTTCTCCAATTGAAAAAGTGGCGCCAAATTTGGAAAATACGGCGGGGGATGAGTGAGGGAGATCCACTCCACTTTTTGTCGCTAAATTGGTGGGACCCACCACTAGACTGTCATAATTGATGACGTGGAGAGCTTCTTTTTTTTTTGCCCCCCCTATTATTTTTTGCTTTTTTGGTCTGCTGCCCTCCGAGCTTCTCACATTTAGCAAATAAGTCGTTAAATTAAAAATCTTGATAATTGAATCCAAAATTTTTGTAATTGATTTCTCAAATTTCAAAATCCATTGCAAGTTGATCGAAAAAGAGGTTAACTTAAATGTTTTATGGTTTTCTTTTTTATTATTCACATGTGACTTATTATTGAAGGCAGTTTAGGTCTTTTTTGCTTGAGTTGGATCGAATATAAACAAAACTCCCTCTCGCTTGTACGACTAGTTATCCAAGGATTCATCATGAGAAGAAGGGATTTTTGTTCATGTAGAGCCCAGTTGGAGCAAAAAAAAGATCTTGGTCACCCATAATAGTATGTCATGTAAAGTCACATGTAAAAAAAATCATCAAAAAATAAAAACCTCCTTCTCTATTTGGAGTAAATTGAAACATATTTTCAAGTTTATAATGTCAATTAAAATATTTTTAATTCAAAGACAGGATGTCAATTTTCATCTCTACAAGTTTCTCATAAACCTCATCCTCAACGGCAACAAGATCTAGCTCCTATTGATAAAGAGCCTCTAAGACCTCACCTTGTCAGATGTCGAATTGTTTGTGTCGTCGAACTTCTCCACTTCAAATTTTGCGTTAGTAACTGTTGTTCTCACTGATGAATAAGTTGACATACATCATCGGTGAAGTTATGGAATCTTCTGTTATTTCTCCAAACCACTAATTCTTTACTCACAAGTAGACACAACCAAGATCAAAAATTATCTCCCATACCAATTGTCGCATAGAAGTAGTGACGGAGCCAGGATTTATTGGCAGGGAGGGTAAAGAAAATTTTTCGATCGAGTCATTAGCTCACTAATGTTTATGTTTATAATAAACTATTTTATTTCTTAAAATCCAAATTGTTTACCCAATAAAATATGAGTGGTTATATTTACACCCACAAATTAATAAATATTAACATCTAATAATTGTTTCTTAATATAAACATAATAAACCCATCTTTTTATAGATGCTTTTTATATAATACCACATTTAACCCTCTCATACACCCACTTTTATTTTAAATTTAATTTATTTTGTTAAAAATAAATTAACAAATCTAAATAAATAAAATATATATATATATTTTCATTCTCAAAAAGAAAACATGAAGTATCTCTTAAAAAAAAAAAAAAAAAGGAAATAGTAAAGAAGAAAAACTCAAGTAATGTCTAAATCAAAAATTAAGGAATATCATACTATATTGAAAAAAAAATACATAAATATAGAATCATGTAAATGAGCGTAGTAAGAAAAAAAACAAATTAAAAGAATAATCATATTAAAAATCACAGAGAATCATTTTCAAATACTAAAAAAAAAAACGCATAATACTAATGAATTAAAAATAAAAATACATATTTTAATACCTGTTGGCTCTTCAAGATATATCTTTCTTTTATTTTTATTTCACTTAAATCCTCCATTGAAATTTTTCTTGTAGTTATTAAATTATTTTAAGAAAAGAAATTGATGAAAAATAATTTTAGAGTTTAAAACAATTTAGAACAATTTCTTAGGATTTTTTTAAAATATTATTTCTATTTTATAGTTAACGTGGTATATTTTTCTTAATTATTTTATTAAAAAAAATTATTTTCATTTATAGATATATGGGAATATGAGCATTCTTAATTATTTTAAGATAATTTTCTTGTAATGTAAAATACATTAAAAATCTTTATTGATTTTATGCGAATATTTGTCAATATTATGGATACAAATTAAACTATTTAAGAGGTGTCAAGACTAATTTATACATATACCCATTATATTAAAATTAAAAAAAAAAACCATACTATATTAAAACTAAAAAGAAAAAAAGCTTTGGGGGGGGGGGGGGGGGGGGGGTGTTTATGGCCCCCCCTCGGCCCCCCTGGCTCCGCCATTGCACAGAAGCATGTAAAAAAAAAAAATGACCAAGACTAACGCAAGTATAAATATTGGAGAATCAACAAAGAAAGTGAAAGAAAAACAATAGCAAGGATAATCAACAAAAAAGATAATGTCTCGTATCTTCATTTCCGACATGTCTAAAAAAAAGTTCGAACACCCAAAATATTTGAAATCCGTACAGATAGTCAAATATGCATATAAAAGAGTATTAAGGTCCGTTCTAAGACGAAAAAAACGATTGGGATTTAAATAGGGTAATATTATAGAACCTGACTCAGGTTGAGTCGGGATTAGATGGGAGGTGAACCCCACTACATGAGTCTAGGGGCTGCTGTGTCTCACATATGTTCCACATTTTCCATTCAAATAACCCAAACTAAATCAGTTCAATCTATATGCAATCGAATTTATATATATATATATATATATATATATATATAAAACCCTTAAAATGAGCATAGAATAGAAGCCGGGGAAGTGCATTGATTTAATTATAAATTGAAGTTCAAAGGAAACGATCCAAATATCGACATAACACTTCAATCTTGGGTTTGGGTGGGCACGCTCCGTCTCCAAATTCCGGCCAGAGCACTACCAAAGATGGAATGGCAAACACTTGAAACAGCACATGGTACCGCTGTTAAAGGATTTCCGAAGTGTTGGGTGGCCAGAACAACTCCGAGCACCGAGTTCTGCAACATTAAAAGAGTCCATAAGACCACAGATTTTTACAAAAATACTTGATAAATGTCCAAGTAAATGAAAAAACAGAATGTATATGTTATATGAAACCAGAAAATGCTATAAGCATTTTGAAAGATACCGACCTGCATGCCAACCTCAATAGAGATGGTTCTCGATGACGCGACATCAATCCCGAGAAACCTAGAAAGTATGTATCCGAAGAAGAATCCAGATGCATGAAGAAGAGAGGCAGCAAGAACCACTTGCTGTCCGGACTGGAGGATTGCAGAAGAGCTCTGGGCAATAGCATTTCCACAAAGAATGGCTACAGTCCCGACGGCAATAGGTGGCATCAAGGGAGAAACAAGTCTAACTAGGCCCTGGAAGTACTGATTTAGAAACGCACCGGCCAACACGGGAAGAAGCACAACCTGATCCAAGCTTCAAAGCATGAATTATATAGTAAAGAAAAAGATAATTGTCGTATAAATTAGATGTAGGACGAAAGAACGAATCACCTGCAGCGTCGAGACAAGCAATCCAACTGCATCCACTGCAACATATTGCCCGGCAAGTTTGGCTGTGAGAAAGGGCGTCATGATCTGCACGAGGAGAAGGTTAATTGAAGATGATCGGTTGCTTGAAAGAGTGAAAAGGGAAAAAAAATAAAATAAAAAAATAACTTCATGGAGGCATCTGGTTGCATTATTATATTGAGTTACTGCAAGGTGATTACTCTATAGCCTTTTTCAATCAGAAAAATGCTTTGACCGAAATGATGAAGAAGCTTAGTACAAGAAGATTTATGTAAACTTTGACGGGTCGAAAGGGGGTTGTAACATTAATCAGGAAGGCAAAAGAAAACAATAACTCAACCAAGGAAAGAAATATACTTGTAGGGAGATAACATGTGCATTAGGTCACCACTTCGTTCCATAAGTGGACAATTCTAGATTTTTTTTTTTTTTTAATATGGTTTAGTTGACCTAGGGAAATCATAAAACAAAAAAATGTCCGCTAAAAGGATTTGTTATAGGTCGTGATAAATGGGAAAGAATTTCTGAATCCCCCGTCACTTCTAAGTGGCAAAAGAAGCAGACGTCAACTTTCCTTCAATATTGGAAGAATTGCAACAAAAATAAGTTTTTCTACCGATAAAGATGAAGGCATGCTGATCTGACCGAACCAAAACAAAATTAAGAAGACAAAATTGGAACAGATATCTATGCAGATTGCAGGTTACCAACCACAGCTGTTAAAGTGCTCGCTGCTGTCATTAAGACTGACAGTGCGACATTTCCGCTGCAAAAACAAAGTAGGCTATTGAGTTTTCTGGTTCAAAACTATTAACTAACAGAATCTTATACAGTTCACATACCGAGCAATATAAGTGACGATGTTACTTGCTGTTCCTGCAACCATTCACCCAAAACAAAATAACTAAAAGAGGGTAAAGAGATGGTATCAATTTATAGTAAAAGAAGATAGAATGGCTTACCGCCTGGGCAGCAACCAACCAATATTAAACCAGCAGCATAATGGGACGGCAGGTTTAAAAGTTTGCTTACAAGAAATCCAGATATTGGCATCACCTGCAGTAAAATCACCAGTCTTCTCTATCATAACTTATATCACCAAAACACAAACAAAACGAAGTTTTTTTTTTGCTTTTTGTTTTTTTTTTTTTATAAATACAAACAAAACGAAGTTATCCGCTAACTTTTGTTGCGTTTTCATTTTAGGGTGGTATAGCACTCTTCCTTATAGTATGAGTATAGTTAGCCATTGAACAAGGCCTACACCACCTTGGTCTTTTTAGTGATTCACAAAAATTATTGTCTTTTTGTATCAATTACACGGGACTTAAAGGAGTTAGCACACCACACTTTGATATTTGATCTGCGACATGAAAAGATCCTCAAAACGTGGACCAAGGACACAATATATGATTCTAAAAGGGATGACAACTACTCATAGTTAACTCATCATTATTAGGAGTGTGTGTACAAAAGTCCTGTACTAGCGAAACGGATAAAGGGATTAAAGGTGATGGAACCCAAAGCCCCAAAAAGTGGTACCAAAGTCATGATCCAGATTTAGCTGATGGCCCCAGAAGTTATATCACAATGGACGGAAAAAATCCATATAGAAAAAATAAACTCTCGAGATGAAAAGTGCACCGTATTGTCGGACTCCAAGAGTGAAACACGGTGGAGATCTCAATGGAGTTATCTTCGTGGTTTGCCAATTCGAGGAATATTGACGGATAGATCGTCATTACCATGGGCTTCATTTGAAGACCGATTGTTGGGAGTGTGCAAACAAAAGCTCAACATTAGATAGACATGAAACAAAAAATGGGTTCAACAGAGCTTAAGCTACTACTCCTGACAGACACCAAAGCCCCAACAATTATATGATGGAAAAAGGCATTTATGAACTGGTTAGAATATGTGGTTAATGAAGGACTGAAGATTAATAGCCCATTTGGATTACCGTCTCAAGACTGCTTTTGGGCACTATAAAAAGTTTTCTACAGTGTTCTCTCTCACTAAAATTTGAATTTACTGTTCAAATTCATTTTTCAAACCTACGATCTGAACTGGGGCTAACTGTTGAAATAAAGTATCAAAAACAAACTTTTTGTATCACAACACATTGAAAGAAAATGGTAATAAAAGTCACGCAACTTTCTTCCACAAAAACAGAACTCACAGAGTACTGAAAGACCGATTGTAGGGAGTGTGTGAACAAAAATTCCATGTAAGCTTGACATGAAACAAAAAGGGGTTCAAAAGAGCGTGAGCTACTACACCTAACAGACTCCAAAGCCCCAACAATTATATGATGAAAAAAGGCATTTTATGAACTGATTAGAATATGTGGTTAATGAAGGACAGTGAAGATTAATAGCCCGTTTGGATCACCGTTTCAAGACTGTTTTTGGACACTATGAAAAGTTTTCTACAGCATTAGCTCTCACTATTTGAATTTACTGTTTAAAATCACTTTTTAAACCTACAATCCAAACGGGGCTAACTGTTGAAAGAAAGTATTAAAAACAAACTTTTTGTATCGTAACATATTGAAAGAAAATGGTAATAAAAGTCACGCAACTTTCTTCCGAAAAGACAGAACTCACAGAGTACTGAAGAACGAAACCAGCGAGCAATTCCTTGGGCATAGCCAAAGCACCGCGAAGGTCATCGAAAGTGAGGGTCATGCCCATGCCGAGCATAGTCAGCGTTATGCCGAGAACCGTCCATTCGGGCTTGACCCAGTTGTAGGAAGCGGGCTTCACCAGCCCCAGCAAGCAGCCCAGAGCGACCCATATCGGAAACGCCGTGGAAACCGCTTCGCCGATCGCTACAATCCAGTCCCTCAGACTCCGACCACCGTTCGCACTGTAACTGTTCGACGAAATGCCGCAACGAAGACGAGTAGTCTCATTTCTCCTCTGGTTTTTTGTTTTGGGTAAGAATTGATAGCGAGATCTCAGTGAACATTGGAGAGAAGGTGAAGATGAAGAAGAAGAAGAAGAAGGTGGTTTGGTGCTGGGAAAACAGAGCTGCTCTGGAACTGAAAGCTTGGCTCTTTGCGGTGAATTGAGAGAAAAGCTTCCTGGGATTTCTCCAAATTTAAGGGCTCTTCTTCCATGAGAGCATGAAAGTGAAGACTGCATTTTTTTTTTTTTTTTTTTTTGGTTTTTTTAAATGGGAATTAGAGGACAGAGTTTGCCATTTTTATAAATGAAATGTAGGCATGCAGGATCTGTAATTGTCATGGACCCAGGTAGAAAACGTGATTGAATGGACCCACACCCAACTCATATAGATACAATATATTATTTAACGTAAATTGTTTATTTGGTCCAAAATTATATACCAAATTGTGTTTTGATCCTTGACCTTTTTTCTTGAATAAAATATTCATGAACTCTGTGCAATTTGGTTCTTTCACTAACTTCTGTTAAAAATTTAGTAGAAATATATATATGACATGACATCTATATGTCAATAACTTATTATGCTTAAAAATTTATAAAAGGATCAAATAACACTCCATATAAGAGATGAGATTTTAATCTAGGAAAGAAAAATAGGGACCAGAAAGTAACTTCGAATATAGTTCTGGGACTATGAGCAATTAAGTTATTATTTACCAAAAGTTTTTGTGAGAAAATCCAAAATTTAGTCTTGAGTTCTATTTTTTTATTGATTTGTTTATATATATATATATATATATTTAAGGTGGAAGGATTTAGACTCTATACTTTATGTGTCAAAATTATCATCAAGTAATATTTTATTAATAAGTTCTTTTTTCTCTTTTTTTTTTTCAAAAAGCATAAGGAGAAATTATATTGCATAGCGTGTTTATACGAGTATAATTGAAATTCGAGTATTCTTTTGAAATGTTTTAAAATAGCATAATTATATAGTAATTATAATAATTTTTTCACGCTTTATGTTACAAAGGTAATAGTGGTAAATGATATGAATTTTTTTTTTTGTAAAAAGTTGCTACAAAATTACATAGTAATTATGATAAACGATATAAAAGTTTTGTTATTTGTAAAATATTAATTTATTTTTCGTTATATTGCAAATAGTAAGATTAAAATATCTCTAACTCGCCCGTTTTTTTTTTTTATGTAATTTAATAATTGATTTAAAGTTCTGACGTTGTTAGTTTCTCAATTATTATAACAATTTAGTCCCTAAATTATAAGTATTGACTTACGACCTTTTGATTCTTGTAAAATTAAAGAATATTTGAAATTTAACTATTATTTGTTGTACATTTATTTAGAAACCAATCGCACTAAGTACAAAATGTACTAACTTCCAAGAGTTTTGAAGAACCTCGGCCACCTCCAATTATTGCCCTAATAATTATGTGTTCAATTATTGTATCTTTTTTTTTTTTTTTGGAATTGTTCAAATTATTGTATTCTTAAATAACTGCAAGTTCAATTGACCACCAGATCCCAACTTGCCAAGTGACAAATACGTATTGACCCCTCTAATTTTTTATTTTTTTTTCAACAATCAACGTTCTAAAATGGGTTTAGCAGCCATTTTTCAATAAATTATATTTATTATTATTATTATCATAAATATTTTCATTGTTATTATGGTTATTGAAGGGTTGAGCAGCCGAGCCCAACGGTACTCCTTGTTTTGTTTTAATTATAGTTAGCTTGCGGTCTTTCCACTTGAACAATTTTTAATAATATTACAGCTAACTGATAAAAGAAATTTGACTAAAACATTTTTTTAAATAAAATAATATGGAAAATCTTTCAACAAGTTGAAACAAATTAGATTTTTACAAAATTTTTAATTTTGTTATTAAAGTCCTACAGATTTATACTATATATATATATATATATATATATTCATTTATACGGTCTCACAATTCTAGTAACCCTACTGCAGAAGTATCCAATTTTGATAATTTTGTTTTTACACCCCGAATTTTGTTCACATTTTGACCTAGCCCCAGTAGACATCAAAAAGTGGTCTATGCACCCTTAAACTCTAAAACGTTAACAAAAATGGTTCTTCCGTCAACTAGTATCAGATAATGTTAAGGCGACATCTACAATAAACGACATATATCGATACACATGTAATTAGGTTTTATAGTACTTAGAACGGCTTTTTCATATTGAGAAATTCAGTTCAGTGGCATTCGATCACATAATCCATTGACAGCTGCATAAAATGAGTCGTAGCATCAAGGTCTGACCCAAATTGAGCAAATATACAGATTCCAAGATTGAATCAAATAGAAAATGTCCACACTCCAAAACACCCGTACGTTCAGTTTCATCCCAACAAGCATATAATTGTAAATGAAACAAGTAAAGAAATCAAGCAAATTGCACGTCATGAAACAAAGGAAGAAATGAAAATTTTAAAAATTAATTAAAATCAGTATCAAGAGACGTTTGCCATGCACAAAGGCAACGGAATTCGACAGAATTTAGGGGAGACAAGGCTGTGTGATGTCATGGAGTTGGCTCAGCCGTAACAGTCTGAATTTATAGCGCTGTCTTGATTTACTTGACTTGACTTCTTAATTTAATCTAATATCAAGTTCTAAATTTTCAGGATTTTTTTTTTACTTAATATTTTATTTAGATTCTTAACATGTAGAAAAACAGAACTTCTTTGAGCTTACCATCGTTATCAGTTTACTTGACAGTTGCCGACAAGCTTGCTTCACACGGTACTCATTTAAATACTACGCAATGGTGGTTCTGTCTTCCAAATTTCTGCTCCAACGAGTTTAATTGTAATCTCACTGGATTCCCAAACTACTACTTTGGACCTTCTAGGTAAATATGTACTCTTTTCCCCTTCTAGTCTTTTTCCCACTGGGTTTTAGCTAAAAGATTTTTAACCTTCTTGGTAAATATGCACTCTTTTTTCCTTTTAATCTTTTTCTCACTGGATTTTGGCTAAAAGGTTTTTAATGAGACATATTTGGAGATGTAATCAAAATTAGAGTCTTGGCTCTTACTTTTAGGATAATCTCCCGTTAGTTTGGAATCTAGATTATCGAATTAAATTATTTTCTTTGTTTGCTTCTGTGCCTACCTACGTGCAGTTTTAATTGGAGACGCTTGCATACGTATTTCTTTTTATTTTAATTACTCATGTAAACATCCTTTAATTTAATTTTTAGTAATATTTTAATGGAATGGGAAAATAATGATGGTGCTAGAGGAGTGCCGACCTAATCGGAATGTCTTAGTGTACCTACTGATGCCTGTTGCCATCATTTATTAAAAAAAAAAAAAAAAAAAGGGTTTTTTCATTTTTTTTTTTTAGGGATTTGTTGAATCCTTTCACTTATGGAAGGATCCAAATTGGTGGGCCCAAGGGAAAAGCCTCTCCCTTAATATGTCCTCTCCTTCCACTCCTCCCTCCAACCGACCAATCAAACAAAGGATTTATCATCTCCCTCCATCTCTCTCCCTCCACCCCTCTCTGTCCTCAATCTCTCGCCCCAACCAAACATACCCTAAAGTAGACACCCAATGGTTAGTGTGGAGTCTGGCATTAGTTTTGTTGATAAGTAGTGTTCTATTGATTTGGACTCGACTTTAATCCTATATCACATCCTTAACCCTTCCCGATACTTATTCTTTGGCTCCAAATTTTATTTGGTTACTTAACCTACTTATTAAAGCCCAAAAACAATTCAGGAATGTTTTGAACATATTTTAAACTTCTAGGTTAACCACAAATCTAGTACTCAACTAAACTCATTCTCATCTTTTAAACAGTCCACATACTGCTAAGGGACTAAATAAAATTTGTGGAGATTATATTTTGATCTTGTTTTTACCAATTTCTCATACTTTAGTCCTAACTTCATTGTTTCTAGGTTTTCTTATCTAACTTTAAATTAGAACCAGAGTTCCTCTACGCAAATATGTCCCATGTCTGGATTACAGGCCCCTGAAAACCTGCTTTTCTGCAGTTTTTTAGAAATTATATTTTTGACCCCGGTTTTGACATTTCTTACAATTTGGTCCCTAACCAGTGTCAAATGATTTCACTAACTTACCTCCTTTTTTGTTCACACTTGTTGAGGCCTCTGTAATCATATCTTATTGTCCAAAACGTCAGTTTTATTTTTATTTTTTATTTTTCGAACACTCGCATATTGACACCAAAAAGACATTTTTTGCACTTATGTCCCTGTAAAGTTTCTTATTCGTTTCTTGTCTTTTTTGTACCAAATTTCAACAGAAGGTTCATTTTATACGCCAGTTTTCAACTGGAAATTTAGGGATCAAATTTCGTCCTCTAAGTGTTTCGTTTCATATTTTTATCCCAGTGGTGCAAAATCTTTTATTTTTAGTCATTTATACTTTTTTTTTAATTCAAAATTTTTTTTTTCTTTTTGAAGATTAGGTTCTATGGCTTACTTGTTGCCCTTCTCTGAGTTCTTTATATTCTTAAATCTTAAACCCTTTTTAGTCCAAAATCAAAACACAACAAAACTTATTAATAAAGTGTACGTAAACATCAGTTCACGCAACACCTTCAACCTGACATCTTGAACACATGAGGCATCCATTTTAAGAATTATTATTATTATTATTATTATGCATTCCTTTACATCTCCAACATAAACATAACCAAAATGACCTCTAAATCATCATCATCATGCGTATTATTTCCACCATTTATTCAACATCCCACAATCAAATCATTCCGAGTCAAAAACGTATGCCATTTATTTTGAAAAGTCAAAATTTTGCTATTACCTGTTTTATTACCACACATTCCTTCAACCACAATCTAAACGTAGTCATTTCTTTCGACATAACCTAACATCAAGACTTGATCTTACAAAACTAATTACAAACCAAGTCCAATTTCATGATTAAAGTTTTCAAAAACCTTTTTTTTTTCAATACAGAAATGTTTTGCAGGTATTGCTAATGTCTTACGCGAAGAACATCATTCACCCAAGTCATGTTATATTTATTTTACCTAAATGTTATTCTTTTAAATATTTTTATGTTATGATTTTGTTTAAAAAGACAGACATAGAGAGATTTATTTTAAAGAATAAATGAAATAAATTTTGAAAACTATAGTTATAGCCCTCAATACTCCCTCCCATCCTACCAATCCATTTAAATTGAGGAGAAGTGAGTTCTTACGTTGCGACTTTGAGGTACTAGTAGGGTATCAGTTTACCCAATATATATACATAGATATTTAAAATAAAATAAAAAAGAGTACCATAACCATAAACATAATGAAAACCATAATTTTCAATGCAATTTTTCATTTTTGAAATTCGCTAGTGTTTAATTCTTAATAGTGCATATATTGTAGAATATCATGTATACTATCCTTAACATTAATATACTCCATTATTAAACTGGATTGATAAACGAGTAATAAGGACAGGCAACATATTATTATCATCATTATTTTTATTTTTATTATTTTATTGGACTTTAAATATTAGATGTCTTTGTTAGAAATACTTTAATGTTTATGTTTCACCAAACAACAAGACAACTCCCGTGTTTTAGTGAAGAAAATCAAACTCGACATGAAGAACCTTTTTCTTTTACTTGATTAAAAAAAAAAAAAAGTAATTACTTAAATACAACAGTGGCATACAGCACTCTCTATAGAGAACAAATATATAAAACTATTACCTAATCTAACAATTTGCCATATATTCACAAATGATATGAACTAAGGCTATGTAACATAAGATCATTGATGTAGGACCAACACAGAAGAGATAGGACCCAGATAGAGAAAACTATGGTATCAAGAAAAGAAATGGGAAGGCCAGAGAGAGAGGGGAAAAAAAAAGAATTGGACAAGATAATAGAACCACTAACAGAATTTTTTTTTTTTAGAATAAATAAAGAAAATAAAATAAAGGATTCAGAAGAAAACAAGAACGAATGAGAAAGGAAACTAGAAATCATAAGATTCATTCATCGCTCGTCAACTCCCTATTCATATCACATCTGATAAGTGATTGATATATAGATAAAACTAACAAAATGACAAATTTAACTAAATTCTAAATAATCTTTAAGAGAAAAATAATCTAAACTTCAAAATTTAATATTAAAAAACAGAACACATCCTAATAGATAATGCCAAAAAAAATTTTTAAGCGCATAATAATTATCTTGTTTTTCATCAATCATCCTCCTCATCTGGATCACAGCTACCGTTTAGCTCCTTCCTAATCTTAGGAGTAACCTACATTTAACCAAAAAATAGAGATTAGTCAATGCACAAAAGTAAATTGGATCGAACTATAACGAGCTTGCTTTAGATACATGCTCTTACGAGTTTATGATTTTGCTTTCCAAGAACAAGTCTAAGGTTCTCCTTATCTGCCTCGTGCAGCTCATTCTTGTACCTACAAGGAATTGCAGCCATTAAATCCATGCAATATTCAAAAAAAAAAAAAGTAAAACAAAAGAGCTTGAAAAGCAATAATACACCAAACAGCTACAAATGCTTAGGTTGGTCAGAAGAGCATCAAAACATATGTTAAACAAAATTTGTCAGTTAACGTTATACGACTTATATTCAAAATAACAGTATCAGAATATTATATGCTTCTTATCCGTCAGCAAAAGAAAAATAATCTAGACTACTACCGACCTTTGCACAAATGCAAGAAGTGACTGGTGCCATATAACAGGCATAGTCCCCGTATTTTCTGAAAATCTCATGAAATGAGAAACAAGAGCTTCAATTGCTCGATACGGCAAGTCATTTGTCTCCTCCAAAAGCAGCTTGATAAAATAACTACAACAATTTAGAGCCCAAAACTATTATTGAGTATCTATTTAAGAAAGTTTGCAAGATTCTAACAGCCCTTTTGCAAGTTCCACAGTTGCATACCTTGTTGAACCGTAATACTCCATCTCCGCAAGCTTCAGCAATGCAACACTGCAAATGCAAGTAGACTACAAGTGGGTAAACCATACTAAATAAAAATATAGATTCCCTGTGCAGCAATCTAGACACACACGTAAAAACACATAACATATGCAATAACTTACAAGACTCTGAAAGTAAAAAACGTACAAGTTCCAACAGCAAAAAACATGGCAAAACACCGCAGCCAAGATCTAAACTTCAACACATAACACATTCCAGATTTCTCTCATACCTTGGATGGGGTGGAGAAATTAAAACTCGTCGTAAAGTGCTCCCAATCAGGACAGCTTCTCTCAGAGTGCACGTCCTTGAGTCGCACAGTGGAAACAATATTCCATTGAAAAAGGCAGCAGGCTTAATTTCGAGAGTCTTGTTCAGAGCCAGGTGTAGAACAAAATGCAACCGCTTATTCTTTCTGATATCGCTTCTGATGTAGGGAAGCAATACAAGCCTGTTGAAGCTTTCAAAGACGCCCAAATCGGATTGGGAGACAAAAATTCTTGTAGCTTCGTACATGGCATTTGGTGACCAATGCTCAGGCTCCGTCAAGAACAGGGCATCCTCCCAATTTACCATGAAAGGGAGGTATTCAAAAGCTTTTGGTAATTTACCAGCTCTATATTTCTTAAGAGACTTGCCAACCCTGCATTGTTTTCCCATTAAAAATAAATAAAATAAAATAAAAGGTTAAAAAGAGAGAAAATACAAACTCTCACTTGCAACTGAACATGGTAGTGGGAGAATTTAACGTACGATTTGTACAAATCAAATAAGCGAGTTTCCAGGCTTAGCAAAGGCCGAATTTGAGTTGCAACAATGTTGTCCGCAAGAGTAGGCTGAGGAGCTGTGTCCTTGGATGGAAAAGCCTCCACTAGTTTCTCTTTCTCTTCATCAAGTTCCTGATCAATTCATCACTGGAATATCATTCATTCTTTCTTTTTCTTTTTTTTTCTTTTTTTTTCCCATCAAAATCTTTCCATGTATTTTTGCCCCCAAAAAAAAAAAAAAAAAAAAAAACAGTTGTGTAAATTTAAAAACAATATTTTCGCAACTTTTTTTTGTTGTTGTTGTTAATGTTCAGGTATTCTTCCGATGAAATCGAATGATCTTAAGTATAAAAAGAAAGAAATAATTGAGTAAAACTCACAAGGAAATCGCCGGAGAGTCCAGTAAAGTGATCGATTTCGTCCTCTCCTTCTTCTTCTTCTTCTTCTCCTCCTCCTTCTTCGTCTTTGACACAGCTTTGATTGAGAATCAGAACCTCTTCATCCTTGTCCTCGATCAAACTAGGAGGAGAATCAACCGAAGCCATCGTTGATGCTGCGCGAGAGCTTTTTGCTGCTTTGTGAAATATTCGTATTCGTACTTGTATTTAAATTGGGTTTTCTTTGGAATTTCGTCCCTCGATTTTATCTTATTATTAGGATTTTCTTTTCCAAGTATTTATCTCTTAAATTATATTTATACATATATTTATATATATTTCAAGTAATATTACGATAAAATCCTTTTAATATACTTTATCGGTCATATTTATTTTTAAACTGTTCAAATGTAATCAAATGATTAATATATTGTTTGTATATGATAGTTATAATACACTTTATTACATACTAATATAAAATAAATTTTTTTTAAAAATATATAAAAAAATAAATTAAAAAGAAAAAAAATTATAAATATATGTTGGTTTTTAAATTTTAATTTTACACATAGTCTCGAAAGTTTTTCTGATTTAATGACTTCATAATTTCGTATCCTCCTTTTTCGTTGTTTAACTAGTCAGGTGAAAAACCCAATTTTCCTTTTGCTTTTTATGTACAAGTAACCAAAATTGCATCAAATATCTTAGAGAGACACAAATCTTCTGTCTTAAAAAAAAAAAAAAAAAAAAAAAAAAAATTCACGTTGTAATTGATAAAGCTAGAAATTTTCTTTTTACATATCCATTGTTGGATACATTTTGGAAAGTTATTTATTTATTCTATCCATTATTTTTCTACAGAGTTATAAAATTATTGTTAGTGTTATTCTTTAAGCTTATCTAATTTTATCTAATTCAATCGAGCTTTCTGTTAAGCGTCGAGGCAGAGTTTTGTTGTTGGTTTGCTATAACTAGGGTATGAATGATATATAATTTTCATATAGTATCAATTCATTTGTCTTTCACAAGTTTTGTTATCAATTTATTATATTCGATATTCTTTTTGATTTGTTAATTATCTTCGAAACATATTTGATTTTTCTCACCCTAATTTGTTTGATATATGAATATATTTATATATAATTTTTAGTCAGTCACATTATAAATGTCATTTGCTTTGTTCTATTTCTCATTGTTGACATATAATTAGTGGAATTATAAGCCAGGTATATCTATAACTATAATACTATATAAAGAATTCAACCAAAAGTCGAGTCAATCTAACGGTTTAAAATGAATATATTTTTACTTAATTTAAATCCAATGGTTTTTATTTACTCCACATGTCCAGTTACTTTTCTTATGGCTCACGCTTTCATATGTTTAATGGTATTAATTTCTTCAAACTAATTGCTTCTACTTTTTTAATTATTGTAGATTTTCTGTTTCCCATTCAAATATTTTATTTTTTAAAATGACAATTTAAAAATTCTTTGGGAATATCTTTTATACTTTTTTGTTATTCAACTATTTGTATGTGTGTTTTACTTTACATTAATTGCTTGCTTTAAAATTAAAAAAAAAAAAAACAGTTTTTTTTTTCAACTTACTATTTTAAATAGTTTATTTTAAACACAATAATTGGATATTTATTCATACTTGCGTTTTTATATTGGATATACTGGAGATATAAATACTATATACATGTTCAAGTTTAACTAGAATTCTAAATTGAATTATTAATATATTTATTAATATACTTTTATAGAAAAAAAAATTAGAAAAAAAAATTATTTGCTGTTGAAATATTATTAATTATATTTATGGCTCATTTGATCTTATAGGTTTGAATAATAAGTTTAAATAGTAAATTTAAATTTTTTAAAAAAATGTTAGAATCATAGATTCGAACTTCTGGTTCAAATAGAGACTTATGATTTCAAGTAACTGAATGAGAGAATAACAATGTTTCAAAGAAACGAAGTTGGTACTCTAGCCTTTCTGAAGGGGGGAAAAAAAAAAAAAAAAAGAAGAAACGACAAGGCATACAATTTTGAGATTGGCCAAACCATTGTCAATCCGCTACATTGAAAGACTTTCAAGATATTAAAATTTTTTTTTTAAGTAGTGTTCAAAATGTTTTTTCCTTTGTGCTTGATTTACCTCCTATTTTGATACTGAATATTAAGCAAGGCTTCTGTTTGATAATCTTTGGTATGGTATTCTTGAAAGTTGTTGATGCCGAAAATGCCTCCGGCAGCAACACCCAAGATGGTCGGGCCTGGCCAGTCGCTCCGCCGTCGATCACCTGCAAAAGGGGAAGCACCTCGGAATGAGGGGGACACCGGTGTGGTGTATACCGCGGGCACTCGATGCTTAAGTCAGCAAGGATACTGATGAGCGTAGGAAGAGACAGAGTTTTGACAAGGCAAAAAATGACCATACTTGAATTTGTGAGCTCTTTCTCTATTTATAGGCTCCCTTCCCGGGTCCAGGTGCTCGGGGCAACCCGGTTGGGTCTGCTACCTAGGGCACCCGATGGGCGGCTAGGGCCTATGCCTGTAGGGGCTATTGGCCCAATGGATTGGCGCCACGTGGGGCATGACCTGGCGCAGGGGACGGAAGGGTGGCTGTTGCTGGCGCCTGCAGGGGCAAGCCATACTGGAGTGGGTGGTGGCGGGTGGTGATGTGATGTGCTGCAGAGGTAGGTGGGTGGCACCTGTAGTTGATGGGTACATGGACAAGGCTGGCGTCAACTGTGAGGTGAGGTGGAACGCGGGTCCAGAAGACCTCTGTCAGTCTGGGGTCTACAACTCGGGTTCGAGTGCTCAGAGTACAACCTTGCCCAAGTACACCGCTCGTTCTAGCGAGACTGTGGGATGTGGTCGGCTAATATTCCTGGTCGGCCGACGTCAGGCTACTCGACTAGTCTCCGAGAAGACGGGAATTGCCTTCACGTCACCGAGTGTGGTCGGAAGTGGTACTTTGTGGTCGGAGCAGATCACGACATCAACATAAGCCCCCCAGCATCTCTAGGTTGACGTGGCCAGGGATGCTCCGTGTATCCGTCTGGTCGTTCTCTGCTCGACCTCAATTCTTGTCGTTGGGACGTAGTCGGCTTCTCGGACAACAATTAGCTCTCCGAGGAGCACATCCAGGTGCCGCGTGTCGAAGGTGCCACGTGTCGTACCACGATAAGTGGGAAGGCAGAGCGACACTTCAAACTTTCAAATTTTGAATTTCGAACCTGGGGGGGGGGGTGGATTGGCGGGAAGCCAAATCGTTGCCTCGAAAACCGAACCCAGATTTTTCGCCAAACCCTCGCCTATAAATAGCGGGGGGCGATCCTCATTTTTCCATTGCCTGCGAAAAAACTAAGTTCTGCCGAGAGGTGCCGAAGACTGCCGAGGACAACCGAGCGAAGAACTTAGTAGACCAGCGTCGACAACTTCCGAGAAGGTAATAAGATTTCTTTGTCAATATGAGTGATATATCGGACTCCGAGAACGTCAACTTTTCCGAGAGCGTGGACGTCATGGGGAGCACAGCTTTGACTTCGAGCACGAGATCGTCGTCAGCTGGAGAGGCGATGGGCCCTAGGGGCCGGACACCCGACCACCTGTCGGGAATCTCGGACATTCCCTCTCCGAGTGACCCAGTTACACCGATCATCCGAGAACAGTCAGGCGCTGCTCGATTGGAAGAGATTTTGCGAGTGGGTCCGAGCACTATCCCTGACCGCCGATTCATCGAAGAGCTAGGTGGGACTGCCCAGGCGCAACCGGCTCCAGTTGTGGACCTCACGACTGAGGGAAGGGATGCTTCGGAGAGGACCGCCAGCCAGGCTAGCACATCTGGGCGAGGAGACGATCAGGGTTCTGAGAGCACCGATCCGTCCGGGGAACAAATCCAGGCCCGCCAACGGCCTCGTAGTCGGACGATGAGCATAAATGACATCAAGGTGTACCGCAGGGCCAACATGGAGATGATAGGTTTGGCCGACGATTGCCCAGTGTACACGGCGGACTACTACACATCCACCGTTACCCAGAGGTACTTGACCGCGCTCCTTCGAGAATTCCGCATCCCTGACGATGTGGACTTGGCGGTGCCCGAAGCAGATGACCTCCCTTCCCGTTCGCCTTTCGGCTACATTGCCCTCTCAGCCGAGTACTTCCGAGCTGGACTTCGCCTCCCGTTCCATCCGTTCATGAGGCAGGCGCTAACCAGGCTGAACGTTGCCCCAGCCCAGCTGAACGCGAACGCCTACCGCGTCCTGGTCGGCTGCTATTTTCTGTGGGCTGCGAAATTCGTCGAGAAGCTTCAGTTCGCGGCGTTCCAGAACCTCTACAGGATGAAGAACGCTCCCTTGTCCAAGGAGTTCTACTACTTTCAGGGCTTTAAGGGGACGTTCATCACAGGGTGTCCGGACTCTTTCAAGCAGTTCAAGCACCTGTGGTTCTACGCAGGTGGTCGGTGGCTGCACGGACACCTCTCTTACTTCGAACTTCCCCCGTCGGAGAGAGTCCCCGTAGCGTTTAGGAGGGGCTATGTGTGGACTCGGGCACCACACGCCCCGGAGCTGACTTTGGCAAAGATAGATGCGCTCCAGGAGCTACCCGACCCTGAACGGAGCATTGGGTCACGCGCATGTCGGAGCCTGCTGTCCACTATCGCTCTCGGACAAGCCACCCCGTCGTCGCGACCGCGCGTGATCGATCCGGAGTTCCACGGGGGGGCGCCGGAAGCCACAGTCCGTGAATCTTCGTCTGGCGATCCGTCCCTTGGAACTTGGGGTCCTCGGGTTGCCGACGAGGATATGGACCTAGTGATCCGAGAACTCTTCCCTGCCCGGGGCCTCCGGATCGAAAGTCGTTTTACTTTTCTTTAAGTACGATCTCGGCTCTGTTTGTCCGAGCACTCACGAACTTACTTTTTGTTGCAGAACCGATGGCTGATCGTGAGCATCGTGGCACCAAGCGTCCGAGTGCGGATGAAAGGCTTGCCCGACTACAAAAGATGGCCAGGATCGGCAAGGGCAAGGGCAAGGAGGGGGCGTCGGCGGATCCGCCAAGTAGGGGGGCGGTGCCCCCGGCTGCTCCGGCCAGGGTGGCCGTCCCCCCTGTCCCGCAGACCAGCCGACCGGCGAGCCGTCCCGAGGCACGCACCGAGAAACCTAGGGAGGGCCGGCCTAGGGACAACCGACCATCTGGCCGCCATGAAGCCCGCTCCAGCCGTTCGCGGGAAGACCGGCCAGCGGTTCCACCTCCGGCTCCACGCAGCAGTCGGGAGGAGCCGAGGCCTCCTGATGCTGCACCTCCCCAACCCGGGCCGCCTAGTCCAGAGTCCTCGGTCCACAGGATGCTGGTTTCGAAGTTTGCGGACCAGCTAAGTGTCGAGGTGGCCGAGTCCTCCAGGCGATCCGACCACATAGCGGCCATCAGCGACTCCACCTCCAGGCTGATCGAGGTAAGTACGACGATGGTGTTTATTTCCGGTTTCGTCGATGCAAGTGTTTGATGTCTTCTCTAACCTTCTTGTCGCCAGGCTGTGTGTATCCTCTTATCTGGGAGTGCGGCAGCGAGGGGTCACGCGAACCGGATGGCGGACGAGGTGAAGTCTGCAGAGGTCGACGTCAGGAGCGCGCGGAGGTACGAGAAGGAGGCGAAGGCCGCCCAGAGCGTGGCAGAGGAGGCCAGAAGGAAGGCCGAGGAAAGAGCGAAGGCTGCCGAGGAAAAGGCAAGGCTGGCCGAGGAGAAGCTGAGATTCGCCGAGGACTGGGCTCGGAAGGCCGAGTGGAACGCTGAGAAGGCGGAGACTTCTCGGTACGAAACTGGGGAAGCTCTAAGCAAGGCCGAGCACGAGCTCGCAACCGCTCGAGCCGAGCATAAGCGGTACCTCGAGGTCGCCCTCCCCGCAGCGCTCAACGAAGCCCGAGCTCAGGCGGTTGAGGAATATCTCCGGTCCGAGGACTTCAAGGCTCGCCTTGTCACCGAATACTCGGAAGGTATGTGGGACATGAAGGCCGGATTTATCGCGACTAACCCGTCACTGGTTGGGCTGGATTGGTCTTTTGTGCCTGAGGAGTCTGGGGAGACCGCCGCCGAGGAGGCCTTAGAAGAGGGTGAGGTGTCAGGTGCTGCTCCTTTGCCCAAGAACGTGGTGGTTCTTGACAACCTGGAGCAGCCCAAATTACCCAAGTAGCCCGTCGCCCCCGAGCAGCCTGTCCCCCCTGAGCAGCCCGCTGATGACCAGCCGACCTCTCCCGCACTTGGTGTGTCCATGAGCGACTTCGCCTTCCCGGACCAGCTGGACTGAAGCCTCTTTGGCTTGTTTTTGTGTTTTGTATGTCTTTCCCTGGTTTTTTCTTTTCTTTTCTTTTCTTTTTTTTGTTTTTTTTTTTTTTGGTTCGGGGGTGCCCAACTTGTACTCCCCTCCATAGAAATTTTTTTTTTAATGAACAATTTTTTTCGCTTTTGTTGTCTTTATCTGCATTTTATTATCATTTCTATCAGAGTACTCGCTTTTGTTGTTTTTATCTACTTTTTATTATTATTTTTGCCAAGTGTAGTTCTATCCGAGTACTTCCTCCCCCCTGGTTGGTCTGGGTAAACCTAAAGTTGACCCACATCCAACTATGGTCGGATCACGGTAGTTTAGCCCGGTTCTTGGGTCCTGGTCGGGCACGTCCAATTTTGGTCGGTGCCCAATTGTAAGACCGAACTCCGAGGTCCGAGAACTACAGGAGTTGGGGTCTGCATGGGCAGATCTCATATTGGGTCCTGGTCGGGCACGTCCAATTCTGGTCGGTGCTCGGTCATTTGACCTGGTCCGGGAACCACGGGAGTTGAGATCTGCATGGGCAGATCTCATATTGGGTCCTGGTCGGGCACGTCCAATTCTGGTCGGTGCTCGGTCATTTGACCTGGTCCGGGAACCACGGTAGTTGAGGTCTGCGTGGGCAGATCTTGTCTTGGGTCTTGGTTGGGCACGTCCAATTCTGGTCGGTGCCCGGTCATTGGACCTAATTTCGTGGTCCAGGAACCACAGGAGTTGGGGTCTGCGTGGGCAGATCTCACAACTAAAGGTAACTGATAATTATTACATACTGAATTCCGAGAAAACGCCATTGTATATATCATCCTAGCACTTACATCGTTTTTACAAATAATTACTGATAAAAACGCTTCAAGTGGTCGGTGTTCCACGGATGTCTGAGCAATCTACCATCTTAGTCGGCAAGACGGTACGTCCCCGGCTGGACTATCTCTGTGACCGTGTATGGTCCGTCCCATTTTGAACCGAACGAGCCGAGTCTGGGTTCTTGGACCAACACCTTTTTCAATACAAGATCCCCACTCGGAAAACTCAAGGTCGGAATTTCTTGTCGTAGTACCTGGCTACGACCTGGTTCCTTGCAGCCATTCGGATCAGTGCTTGTCCGCGCCGTTCTTTGACTAGGTCGAGCTCGGGTAGCATCTGCTCGGCGTTATCCTCTTCATCGTAATTCTCTACTCGAAGGCTCAGCAACCCTACCTCAACCGGGATGACAGCCTCTACCCCGAATGCCATTGCGAAAGGGGTTTCCCCGGTTGCAGTGCGCTTAGTTGTTCTGTAAACCCATAGTACCCGGAATAGTTCATCGATCCAAGCCCCCTTGTGCCTTTCAAGGTTCTTTTTCAAGTTTTCTTTGATCGTCTTGTTGGCGGCCTCCACATGCCCATTGCTCTGGGGGTGCCCGGGAGACGAGAACAATTTCTTAATCCCGAATTGTTCGCAGAGCGCGATGAACTTGGGATTATCGAACTGTTTCCCATTATCCGTGACACGGTGTGGGGGAGCCCAAATCGACAAATTATGTTCTTCCACAAGAAACCCGTGCACTTTGCCTCCGTTTGTTGGGCCAAGGGCTCCACTTCGACCCACTTCGTAAGATAGTCTATCGCTACAAGGCAATAGCGAAGTTGTGACCGGGCCATAGGTAGTGGTCCGATTAGATCGAGGGCCCATTTGGCGAACGACCAAGCGCACACTACCGAGGTTAGAATCTCGGGGTGATACCTGATCGCCTTGGCAAACTGCTGGCACTTGAGGCATTTCTGAGTGAAATCTATCGCATCATTGCCCATGATCGGCCAATAGTACCCCTGTCGGAGGCACTTGAAGGAAAGGGCTCTCCCCCCGAGATGGTTCCCGCACACCCTACTGTGTATCTCCTTCATCAGGTACTCGGCCTCGGCCGGACCGACGCACCGTTGGTATGGAGCAGAGTGTCCTCGGCGGTACAGTTTTCCGTTTATAAGTGTGTACCTCGCCGATGTGTTCTTGACCTTTCGGGCTTCTTCTCGGTTCTCGGGTAGCTGGGACTCGGTGAGGTAGCGAACAATCGGGTCCATCAAAGTGGTATCGTTCTCGGAACAGAGGACTCGCTCTTCTCGCTTGATGCTCGGCTGGTCCAGCCGTTCAATGGGGAACGAGACGAGACCGTCTAGGTCATTCCCCGAGGCGAGCCGAGTAAGGGCATCCGCCTCAATGTTCTCTGAACGCGGTATCTGGGTAACAACCTGGCTCTTGAATTGACCGAGAAGGATTTTCACCTTCTCTAGGTACTTAGTCATTCTCTCCTCCATTGCCTGGAGCTCCCCGGTTACCTGATTAACAATGAGCATTGAGTCGCTGAACACCTCGATGTCTCGCACCCCGAGTTCTCGGGCTAAGCCGAGTCCAGCAATAACAGCTTCGTACTCCGCTTCATTGTTGGACGCCTTGAAGTTGAAGCGAAGCACTTGGCTGGTCTTCTACTGGTCGGGGCTTACCAGGACAAGCCCTGCCCCGGAGCCCCCTGAGTTTGAGGATCCGTCAACGAATAGCTTCCACCTCTGACTGCTCGGGTCCCCGGGTGCATCGACCGCCTTCTCCGAGGACTCCGGAGTCGGTTCTGGAGCGCCTGTGAATTCGGCCACGAAGTCGGCTAACACTTGCGCCTTGACCGCGGTGCGTGGAATGTACTCGATGTCGAACTCTCCAAGCTCGATAGCTCACTTTGCGATCCGTCCCGACAACTTGGGGTTCTGGAGAACTTGGCGGAATGGGTAGCTGGTTGGGACACGGATCGGGTGACCCTGGAAGTAGGGCCTCAGCTTGCGGGCCGATGAGACCAACGCCAGGGCCAACTTTTCCAGAGGCGTGTACCTCCCCTCTGCTCCTTGGAACGCCTTGCTGCTGTAGTAGACGGGGGTACTGCACCTTGTCGTCTTCTCGGATCAAGACGGAGCTGACAGCTTTCTCGGAGACTGCAAGGTAGACGTACAGTACCTTCCCGGGAAGTCATTTCGATAGCAGCGGCGGGCTCGCTTGGTACTCTTTCAGGCCTTCGAAGGCTTCCCCGCACTTTTCGTCCCAGTTAATCTTGCCTTGGCCTTTGAACGCTTGGAAGAAGGGGAAGCACTTGTCGGTAGACCGAGACACGAACCGGGAAAGGGCTGCGATCATCCCGGTTAGTTTTTGTACCTCCTTGATCGTCCGTGGTGGTTGTAGGTCCACGATGGCCTGGGCCTTAGCGGGGTTGATCTCGATCCCCCGGTGGTTCACCATGAACCCGAGGAACTTCCCCGATGCCACCCCGAACGCGCACTTGGTCGGGTTGAGCTTCATCCTGTACTGCCGCAGGTTGTCGAAGCAGTCTCGGAGATCCTTGATGTGGTTGCCCGCATGCCGGCTTTTCACCAACATGTCATCCACGTACACCTCCATGGACCTTCTGATGACCGGGGTGAACATTTTGTTCATCAGCCGCTGGTAGGTCGCCCCAGCGTTCTTGAGGCCGAACGACATGACCTTATAGCAGTATAGGCCCTGGTCGGTTGTAAACGCCGTCGTGGTCTGGTCGGACTTGCTCAGGGGTATCTGGTTGTACCCGGAGTAGGCGTCCATGAAGCTGAGCAGCTCATGTCCAGTGGTGGCGTCGACTAGCTGGTCTATTCGGGGGAGTGGGAAGCAATCATTCGGACATGTCTTGTTAAGGTCGGTGTAGTCAATGCAAACTCGCCACTTCCCGGTAGATTTTTTGACCAGGACAACGTTCGTCAGCCACTCCGAGTAGGTCACATCCCGGATGAAACCAGCGGCGAGCAACTTCTTCACTTCCTCGTTGATTGCTTCGTACCACTCCGGGTTGAAGGTTCTTCTCTTCTGGATCACAGGCTTGTGTCGCGGATCGACGCTCAGCTGGTGGCACATCACTGCCGGGTCAATTCCGGGCATATCCTCGTGGGACCAGGCGAAGACGTCTTTGTGATCTCGGAGGAAGCCCTCGAGTACTGCTCGGGTACCCTGGTTAAGTCTCGAGCCGAGCATGACCGTCCTCTCCGGATGTTCGGGGTCCAATTGATAGGGGACTAGGTCCTTGACCGGGTGCGCTCGAATTTCTTCTTCGGGTATCCGGGGGTTCAAGTCACTCAAGCGTGTGACCTCTCCGCTCGGGGCTTCGACCTCATCCATAGTGAAGATGACTGCCACAGTGATTGGGGCAGGGGTCTTTCGGCACACTTTGTTGACCGCCTCCATGTAGCATTTCCTCGCGCCCTCCTGGTTTCCCCGGAATACGCTGACTCCACCCTCGGTGGGGAACTTCATCGTCAGGTGGTAGGTGGAGACTACCGCCTTTATTGCGTTGAGGGTCGGCCTCCCCAGGATGACGTTGTAGACAGAAGGATGGTCTACAACGATGAACTCCACCATCCGGGTCACCCTCTCTGGGCCATCCCCGATCGTGACCGGGAGGCTAACAATGCCGGCTGCTCGGACGCACTCCCCGAAAAACCCGTAGAGAGGGGTTTGGGCGGGTGTGAGCACGGCCCCCTCGATCATGAGCCTGGAGAATGCGTCCATGAACATGATGTCAGCCGAGCTCCCGTTGTCGATCAGGACATGACGGATGAAGTTGTCAGCTATTCGGATCTCCCCGATCAGCGCGTCGTTGTGAGGGTGAAGTAGCCGGTCCGCCTCGTCATCTGTAAAAGTGATTGGGGTGCTGTCCTGACGGCATATCTCGGAGATATGCTCCGCCATGTTGATATACTCCTCGCGAGCGAACCGCCGAGCCTCGCGAGCGTAACTTCTCCAGCTACTGGCGGTGTCCCCAATAGCCGTTCCACCAAAGATGGTGTGGACAATATGCTCCTGCTCCGGCTTGTCAGTTCGATCGCTCGGTCTCGGATTCTGGCGAGCAGCCTGCGCGGGTCTGCTCGGCCTCGCCGGGGTAATTATTCTCTCCACGAACTTCCGTAAGTGGCCATCACGGATCAGCAGCTCGATTTGATCTCGAAGCTGTATGCAGTCCTTTGTGTCATGGCCCACATCCTTATGGAAGTTGCAGTACTTATTTTGGTTTCTCCATGCACGATCTGCTCGGAGTGGCGGTGGGTCTCGGAGCAGTCCCCGACCAGTCACCTGGTTGAGGACATGCTCAATGGTCATCACCAGCGGGGTGTACTGCTGGAATCTCCCCACTGGTGTTCTCGGACTGGGGTTGGACCCGGTCCTGTTGTCCACGACCACGGCCTTCCCTTTGTCTTGTTGACCCTGGTCGGCTTGGTTCTTGTCCGACTTCCTTCCGGGAAGCCGAGATTATTCTCGGGCTACAAGCCCACGTCCTCTGACGTACTCGTCAGCTTCAGCGTGCCTCCATGCGATCCCCCTCAGTTGTGCGAAGGTGGGTGGCCTGTCATAGGCAAGCGTCCAGACGAGGCGCGTGTCCTTGATGCCTTCTCGGAAGGCCTGCATCAAGGTATCGTCGGTGCAGCTTTCGACTTGCACGACGGCTCTGTCGAAGCGCTCGAGATACTCTTTTAGCGCCTCCGACTCTCCTTGCTTGACGTCGAACAGGTGGGATGCTCCTAGCTTCCTAGCCTTCGAGCTCAGGAACGCGACCGCGAAGGCGTCGGCCAGCTGTTTAAAGCAGCCGATCGATCCGGGAGCTACCCTTCGATACCACTGGCGAGCAGCTCCGGTTAAGGTTAGGCAGAACGATTTCCATAGGGCAGCCTCATTGGCGTT
The DNA here is from genome assembly GCA_008635985.1 of Ficus erecta. Lineage (NCBI taxonomy): Eukaryota > Viridiplantae > Streptophyta > Magnoliopsida > Rosales > Moraceae > Ficus > Ficus erecta. The sequence continues at coordinate 434,283 of BKCH01000047.1, forward strand.
CTAGATCAGCATGTGGGCCTGGTAATTCTCGATGTGCTCATCCGCATCCGTGAAACCGTTGTAAGAGGCCACGGATGGCATTTTGAACCTAGCCGGATACGGAGATGCTATGATGCCTGGAGTAAAGGGTGGGTCCACCGCTCCAAACTGGTCCATCCCGTACTACTGGCCCACGAGCTGGTCGAGCTGCCGCTGGAGCTGGTCCAGCCTATTTTGATTGTAGTCCTCATCATTCGCAGGCTTGTCGACAGAGCGTTCTCGGCTTATGCGCCGATGGACTCCCGGCCTTCCCAGACGATCAAAAACAGAGGTTGTGCTCCCCCGGACGTTCACGGTTTCTCTTCTGCGGTCGTCCGGGTTACCACCGATCATTGCTGGTGGCTCGGCTGTTCCCGAGCGGGTAGCATGGGAGTGACGACTCCTTGACCGCACCCTACTCGGTTCTGCCCTCTCTTGCGACTGCCGTCCCAGGCTCTCGTGGTGCATCCGATCACTCCCTCGATTGCCCGTAGGTGAGGGGTTACGTTGTCGGCTCCCTGACCTGGGAGGCCTACTTGGCTTGGACTCGGCCGCTTCGGGCAGTTCCTCGGGGAACTGAACAACGTTCGCGTCCCTGCGTGTATCCACCAGTGCCCTGACTAGTTCGGTTATGTCTCTGACATTCTCGGTGAGGATCTCTGTCTGGGTGGGCCTTCGCTGTGCCCGGGCTCTTCTTCCGCGCTGGGTCCTCTGCGTGCCCCTCGAACCTGTTGGAGCCGGGTTGTCGATGTCCTGGAAATCATGATTGTCTTGCTCAGCCATGGCTAAAGTGGTCGGGCGCTCGAGGAGCGCGGGTGATAAGAGGTTGAGGTTGCTGGAAAGGCGCGGTGCCTTCCTTCTAACGCCAAAATGTTGATGCCGAAAACGCCTCCGGCAGCAACACCCAAGATGGTCGGACAGTCCGGTCGGGCCTGGCCAGTTGCTCCGCCGTCGATCACCTGCAAAAGAGGAAGTACCTCGGAATGAGGGGGACACCGGTGTGGTGTCTGCCGCAGACACTCCGATGCTTAAGTCAGCAAGGATACTGATGAGCGTAGGGAGAGACAGAGTTTTGACAAGGCAAAAAATGACCATACCTGAATTTGTGAGCTCTTTCTCTATTTATAGGCACCCTTCCCGGGTCCAGGTGCTGGGGGCAACCCGGTTGGGTCGGCTACCTAGGGCACTCGATGGGCGGCTAGGGCCTAGGCCCGCAGAGGCTATTGGCCCAATGGATTGGCGCCACGTGGGGCCTGACCTGGCACAGGGGACAGAAGGGTGGTTGTTGCTGGTGCTTGCAGGGGCAGGCCATACCGGAGTGGGTGGCGGCGGGTGGTGATGTGATGTGCTGCAGAGGTAGGTGATGTGATGTGATGTGATGCGGCGGATGGTGATGTGATGTGCTGCAGAGGCCATACCTGAATTTGTGAGCTCTTTCTCTATTTATAGGCACCCTTCCCGGGTCCAGGTGCTGGGGGCAACCCGGTTGGGTCGGCTACCTAGGGCACCCGATGGGCGGCTAGGGCCTAGGCCCGCAGAGGCTATTGGCCCAATGGATTGGCGCCACGTGGGGCCTGACCTGGCATAGGGGACAGAAGGGTGGTTGTTGCTGGTGCTTGCAGGGGCAGGCCATACCGGAGTGGGTGGCGGCGGGTGGTGATGTGATGTGCTGCAGAGGTAGGTGGGTGGCACATGTAGTTGATGGGTACAAGGACAAGGCTAGCGTCAACTGTGAGGTGAGGAGGAACGCGGATCCAGAAGACCTCTGTCAGTCTGGGGTCTACAACTCGGGTTTGAGTGCTCGGAGCACAACCTTGCCCGAGTACACCGCTCGTTCTAGCGAGACTGTGGGATGTGGTCGGCTAATATTCCTGGTCGGCCGACGTCAGGCTACTCGACCAGTCTCTGAGAAGACGAAAACTGCCTTCACGTCGCCGAGTGTGGTCGGAAGTGGTACTTTGTGGTCGGAGCAGATCACTACATCAACAAAAGTTGAAATTGTCTTCGGGATTTTTCTTAGGCCCGTTTAGGGTCACATTTACATACGGTGTTTAAAAGATTAGAGATGGTTTGAGTTTTAGAAATATATGTTTAGTAAAGATAAACTGTTTTGAATGAAAAAGTACAATAATTTAAAATGTGTTCGGAAAAAAAAATTAACAATATAAATATTATTTTATTACTCTCAAAATTTTATATAGTTTGAAGAAAAAAAAATCATCTTATTTCGACTTAAAATAATAAAGTTATAAACTTTTAAAATTTAAGTTTTTTAAAAATATTTGAAAAAATGAATAATAAAATAAGAGGAGAAAGATAAAAATATTTTCAAAATATAATTTCCATGAGTATTATTATTTATCCCGGATTTAGACTCCGTCCAAATGTCTCTTTGTGGCTGATGCCACGAGTCCTAACAAGTACCTCTTCATCTCCTGTGTATACTTTGAAAAGTTTTTTTTTTTTTTTTTCCTTGTTTAATATTCTACTATTTTCTTTTTTCATTTTTTCCTAATTTTCCTTTTTCAGTTTTTCCCATTAAAAAAAGCAGTCTTTCCGTTTCCTCGTGCTACCCCAAACTCTCTCTTCCTTGATCTCCCGTTGATCTTTGTCTTCACCATCTCATAAAAAATAAAAAATTTTGGCTCTTTCTCTTAATTTATTAGCTGCCTCAATCAACCAGCCAAACAAATTTTAAAAAAAAATCTGAAAAACTAATAATGACAAAAAAGAAAAAGAAAAAAAAAAAAACACAACTAAGGAAAGAAAGAACAGGGAAAAAAAATTTGTTTTTTTTTGAAGAATTAAATCTGAAAAAATAAAAATAAAAAAATAAAAAATAAATAAAAAAGAAGAAGAAAAAAACAGAAGCTTTGATAGGATGTTCATGAGGAGGAGAGCAATTTAGTCCTTAACTGTGTAGGACTTCACATAGCTTCATCTCTACTTCTCCATCATAGCCATCGACCACAACTCCCTATTAGAATCCTCCTCAACCTACGAAACCCAAATCAAAATTTTCAAATCCTAGCAAAACCCTTATGAAAATTAATCCCGGAAAGCAAAATCAAAGAGCTAGATTAGGTTCGAGAGAATGTAACACGTCCCGCTGCCCAGGGTGGTCCGTCCCAGTGCCGAATCGATTGGCCGTATTCTCTGTTAAATCTCACCGTGTGAATCTTTAACCTCTGAAGTCAATTTTTTTTTTTTTCCAGAGAGAGGGGAGAAGAGAGAATGGAGGTGTTTTTTTTTACAAATAGAATGGAGGTGCATTTACATTTTTCAAAAGTAAGAATAATTAATTTATGTGGGGTCCACCTCATAAAAAGTTATTGCCGCAGAAGATCGAGGTATTACCCCCCCTATCATCGGGACATCCAGGATCATCCTTTTTCTTATGCCATTGTCTGGTAATAACAATTAAGACACAATCAGCATTTTAGCAACACCCCTTTAAAATGTGTTTGTTATAATTTTTCCAACCAAAAAAAAAACAAAAAAGATGTTTCTGCTACAGCCAAATAAACAAAATCTTGGCATCATCCCCCCTTACCATTTGACAAATCAGATCCGTAGAGCGATCCAACAAGATTCAAGATTCCATCCGTCGTCCCTTGTCATCAGTGGTATTACCATTCAAATTTAACTGCAATGTGGCACCGACCGACCATTCGTAGATCCTCTATGTGCATTTCCCCGTAGTAAAATCACGCGGTGCGTTCTTACTACCTCAATGCGCAAAATGAAATTCGTCAAATGATCCGATGTACTCATCATAGCAATAATCACTCTCCAACGTAGCCTAGATCAAAGTGCCAAGCCAAACCAAAAAACACCACAACAATAGGGTAAATAAGAGAGACGTACAAACATAACATATTACAAAAAGTCAGTTTGCACAACTAATTGGAGTATCTTACACAATCGCAAAACAAACTTCTTCGAAATCCTACACCTCCCACAAGCTTCTTAACTTCCAATCCCGTCTGCATCGAACCAAAAACACTTCGGTCTTGAGTGAAAAATTTAACAACCTATAGTGGTATTCTCTTTGTCAACAAAAGGATAATGCAATATAATGGTGGCGATGCAGGGATAAATGACAAAAAGCAAGATATTCATAAATTCATATGGTGGTTTTGGGTTGTGATGGGATTGTTGCAATTTCTTAGGGGTGTTTGAAACACGGGTTTGAGATGAAATTTTTAGGTTGAAGTTGGTTGACTCACTTTTCAAAAACTAGTTATAAATTTTATTGACTTATCAGGAAAAAAAAAAAAAATGAACCTTAAAAATCCAGTTTGGACCTTCCATCCAAACACATAAACCAGGTAGAAAACACACACAGGAGTAATAGTTAAAATTTAATTAATTGTCTTTGAAAAAATCCAATATATCTAGACCTAAAACCTGCTATGAGGAATCAAAACCAGTCTTCATTAAAACTGTAATTGTTAAAATTTAATCAATTTCCAACTTGTAGGCCTAGATATACTGGATTTTTAAAAGACAATAAGTTCCTATCAGAATACACTAAGCACATGAACCACAGACATCCAAATTCCTATGTTAAATTACGAAATAAGCCAAGAAAGAGATTAAATCACTACAAGACACTCATACGAAGCTACACACCCAATATCTCAACCAGTTATCGCTTTTAAACTACATTATTTAGCAGGTTTCATTAATGCATTTACAAGAATCTAATTAGACGTCATATACCAACAAAAGAAATCTCTCAAAGAAAAAACCATCCGACCATGGAAATTAGTGCATAAGACGGACAAAGGTAAATACGATTAACACGTAAACATACCTTATGGTGCAGATATTCAGAGAGCACTTGAGAGGTCCAACTTTCAAGGGCAAAGGGATGCAACCTGTTAAAGGAAAAAAATGAAGCACGTAAGAGACCAGCGTGAAAAATCCAATATACTAGAGGGGAAAAACAAAGAAAAAGAATACAAGTCCATAACAAACAGCTAGATGCAGAATAAGCACAAGGATTGACGACATAAACTCCTGAGTCAAAAGAAAATAGAACACAAAACCACAAGCACTGAGAGCACACAAATCTAACATGGAATTATATAATGAAACGTATAAAATGAATATATGAAAGCACATAATGTTAGATTAGTATACATCGTTAGAACTGGAGTAAACTCATGCTTTAAGCTATAAGTCGCCGTTAGAACACAAAAGCATGATGGAAAATTTGTAAATACACTAGCCAAACACATAGGGCCACCCAGATCACGTAATCGTAAAGCCAACCATACTACAGGGACGACACCATCGTTGATGGACAAATTAATTTATCAGAGACGATAAAAGATTAGGCATGCAGTGTTTGCAAAATAGCAGGCAGTGCCAGCTAAACATAAGCTATCAGATTAACGAGAGCCCAAATTGACATGTATACATCATCAGAGAGACACATTCCAGACATGTACTCGAGTGGCGCGATTACAAGTCCAAAAAGTAATGGTGATATAACAGCCAACTTCTGAAATTTAGCTTCTCCGATACTACAGGACTAAAGAAGATGCCAAAGTTTCAATCCTTGTGTCCAACTCTTGTTGCTACCTACGCTCTGCAGCATCCAGAGCTCCACTCACCTAAACTCGTGCAATTATAACCGCGTGTCATGGGTACCGAGTTCTCCTCACAGTGGCACTCCTTCCATTGGCTGGCCGATATTCAATCTTCACCACATATTGTACTAACAAGATAAGCTCCAGTTACGAATCGCTGTAACTTGATTGGTCAGGTCTTCCTTTTAAGTTTTACCAGTGTTGCTTCGGTTAAAGGATGAAAAGAGAAGCTAGAAACTCAAGAGGGAAAACAAACTCAAAAAGACTCAAAAAACCTTTGTATCTATGGTTTGCACATAATGAAGAAGAAACAGCAATCTGTCAAAGCTTGCTTAGTACAATTTTTTAAAAATTTACAAAATTCCACTTTGGAAAGAAATACAAATTTAAGCCATAAGCCATCTAGAGCGCTCATAGAAATGGATTTATCAATCCGCCAGCACGACAGATATAAAGAAAAGAGCTAAATAATAAGATATCAAACAAACTCATTAGCGGCTTACAAGGATTTCACCCAAGTAATGCCACCAACAAGATGAATGGGCAATAATCATCACATGTGTTTGACAAGGAAAAATCAAACAGCGGGCAGCACAAAGAGCAAAACGGTGATAACTTATAAAGTTAAAATACTTACCTGACCAAGATAAAATACTTGCTTGACCAGGAAACTCAACCTTCAGCTTCATTCTTGATTCTTGAATATGTCTTTCCAATGAACAGCATATCTCTAGCAATTGATAAGCTTCTCTTAGTAGATGTTCTTCTAAAGAAATGATTTATAGGGATGGAACTCCACTCCGAAAAGTTTCTCCTTAACCCTAAATGAGTTAGGTTCTCTATACTTTCACTCCAGTTCTTGGGCATTTTATCTGTTCGGCTATTCTCCTGCTCAACCCGAACTCCCAACACTAAACCACAAGGTGTCTGGAGAAAAGGAAATTTCCTTTTTTCACAAATGAAAGGCATTCCTAAAAACCTAATTCAGTCTTTTAAAATACATATCTATACATACTTATGTATAGTTTAAAAAAAAAAAAAAACACTATGTATTGTTAGTACTATCGTTCATCCCTACCAAAGTCAACTCCTACTGATGAGCTATAAATTTAAGCCTAAAAGTCCGAAAGAAATTGAAAAGGAAGACCAGAAACTAAAAGGAGACTGATAACTAATCTAGAGTCTGAAACAACTCCCCCCCCCCCCCCCCCCCCCCCCCCACCACCCCCCCAAAAAAAATATTAATAATAATAAAGAATAAAGTATAAAAATGGATAAAATCACTATCTCGGATTTGCCCAAAGAACTGGACCGGATATTAGTAGAATTCCTCAAGTGGCCTGAAAAGGACAGATTTCCAAGCCCAAGGTTGGCAGGGAAATTTTTAAACAAAATAATAAATAATAATAATAATAAAATGGAGCAGGCGAAATTTCAGTGACCTCCAGCTGACTGGAAGATAGATTTGAAGATGATGCTCGTCCCTCCAACTGCGCCTGTTGTGATGATTTAAAAAATGGAAGTAACGGCAAGAGAAAATGCTCCTCTGAAAATCAACACATGACCATGGGCGAAGTCTGTTGATTTGATCATAGGTTGCACGCCTCTCACTCTCTCTATTATTTTTTTTTCTCTGACCTCTCTAATGGCCCCAAAATTGATACCCACTTTATAGAAGAAAAACTATCTTTCCGTCGGGATAATAATTCAGCTCCCCAACATAACAATTCTAAACAAAATGAGAAGCTAAGCAAGCATGATGAGAAGCTATTAAATATATTTACACGTGCAAATTTACAAATTTAAATAAACAAGTAACTTGTTTGGCTTTTTTCTACCACGGTGCGATAACATAGCCACTAGACAATTTTCCCTAGTTAATACTTTCAATTTCTTATCATCCACAATTTCCTCCTAATTGAAAAATGTATGAATAAATTTTAAGAGAGAGAAGAAAAGACATAAAAGACATTCAACTCTTGCAAATTTTAGAAAACTGTCCCTGAACATGTTTAGTAATCCACAGTTTAGAGGCTCCAAACCCATCATAATCTATATACCAACGGCAAGCTAGAGTCCTCTCAATGCTTTTTTTGTTACAACAGTACTTTTCTGACTTTTATGATGCGCGTTCCTAAAATGGCATTCTATTACCACAAACATTATTTATACAATTTTTATTAGTGTTTCTCCAAAAGTGCTACTTCAAAAGCACAGCTAAATCATCAATGTCCTAGATGCATAAAAAGAACTCATAATTTACTTGAAATTACGAACATACTTGACAAAAATAAAGGATAACGAATCTATCAAGGTCTTCCAACCTAGACACAAGCTAGCCAAGAACTTACAGGATCCAAGTCGAATAGAAAAGCCTTGGGACGCAACAATCTATGACTACATGGTTGTCTGAACTAAAAGGGACTAGCATCCAAATTCCATCAAACAAGCATCCAATGATATTTGTTAAGCCACGATCTTATCAAGCACCAGGAGAAGGTGGATTGGAATATAGTAAACTAGCAAAGAGGCCAAAGACCAAAAATCTGAGCAATGATAATCAAGATCAATTGACACATATAAATGACCCTACTAGGATTTGAAAAACAGATTAAAAAAAAATAGTGAAAAAATATCCTATTACAATGGCAACTTCACTTCACATAAACTCACCCACGATTCATTAGTTTATACACAGATGAAAACACAATGAAACATTTTTGCTTCAGAATATATGAAACTTAGCAGACCAACCAAGTGTACTACTGAATATCTTGCATATAAAAAGCATGGTAGTTAAAAACATCAGTTCTTTCCACATGACAAAGGCAAGCTTCGGTGATCAGAAAGGCATCAAGAGATGAAGAAGTTTATTTGCAGAAGAAGACACCAAGATCTATTATGCTGAACCATCAAATTACTATAACTTAGATATATAGAAATACAGTTTCAAACTCAACACAAACGGCATGTATCCCAAGTTGTCTGTTATTAGATAACCTTCAAACATAAATCTAAATATCTAATAAGTTGCAGCCCGAGATACCCGATAGAACACAGCGCATAATAAGGAAAGCTAATTCATGTGTCCTTGAGCTCGTTGCATATCATAGGCACCCCATGAGCCAGGTACAGCCCCATACGGTTGAAGATTTTCAGTACCAGTTAGCACCTGAAAATTGAAAGAAAAAAGATCAACATACCAATTTGACTAGATGAAGATGCCATAAAAATATGACAACCAGAACTTGCATTTTAATACATGCATAAAGCCAATTACATACAAGAAAACATAAATAAGCATTTGCACCAGTCGTTAACACATGCCCATACCAAGCAACCATGGTCTTAAAGAATTCGTGTAAAATACAAAAACTTACGGGATTCATGCCATAGTTGACTGGATAATGGCTTCCTGCATATCCTGTGGCTTCAAGATTGCCATAATTTGCAGTATAACCTGCAACATTGTGATAAAATTGACCAAAGTTACCATCATGTAAACAAAACAGTTAAAATGGAATGATAAAATGACATCACTGCCCCTATTTTTAACAGGGTCATTCGAAATGGAGGTCAATGATTTCATTGTGGTTCAACTGATGCACTTTGCCATGAAAAAGAGAGTAAAAGTTTCCTGTGCAACAAGGTTTTTTTATTAATCTACCAACATTTCTATCTCATCCGATTAACCTAGTTCTATCTCATCCGTGTAACCCAGTTCTCCATTTCTGCATATAGCATATTCAGTAACAATATTAAAATATGTTTGTTTTCAGTTCTTAAAAATTTTTCTTTTAAAAAAAAATAAAAATCTCAACAAACCAGATAAAAAAACACAAAAGTATATATATGAGTGTAAACCAGGATTCCCAACGGCAACAGTAGCACGTGCTCTCTTCTCAGCATTTGCCATTTCTGCACGAAGTTTCTCCAACTCCCTGGCCATTGAGATCAATTTCTTCTCCATCACCTGACCGTGCTCATAATTCTCCGCATATCCTTTCTTCTCATACTCAATGGCAGCTCTATGTTTCCACAAAATATTGCAAAATTTGACCAGATCAACAAACTCACTTAAACAAAAAACTAGTTGATACCTTCAAGCATACGAACAAAAACCATGAGAAATTAACCTAGCACGTTGCAATTCTTGTTTCATAGCTTCAATTTCTGCCCTCATAGCTGGAGCCTGCTGCAAATCTGCGGTAATCCTAGCCAAATCTTGAGTCATCCCTTGAACCTTGCCTGTAAGCTCCTGCCTTGCAGCAGTGAGCTCCTTAATATCAGCATGAACTTGACGAAGCTCAGCCCGCTTTGCTTCCACCCCACGAACATCCACTTCCAAACGAACAGACTTTTCATACATATCTCTAATTTGCGCATCTTTCTCTGCTCGCACTGAATCTGCATAGTGAGCCATGCGTTGCAACTCATGCTGGGAAGCTTCCAGTTCCTGCTTAAGAGCAACATGAGTTGCAGCAAGCCGCTGGTTATCAACGAGAAGACCTTGAATTTCTTGATGTTGAGCTGCAAGATGTTCTTCAATTATAGCGGGGTGTGGAGGGAGCGGTCTAGGACCCATCCCGAACTGGGATTCTCTCATTTCCTCGTATAATGCAGGATGGGGCATTGAGCCAAGCCCTCCTCCAAATGGAGGTTCATGGACTGTCAGTGGTAGCCCAACATGAGAAACGCCTTTCATTGGAAGAGGAGGGCCACGATTCCTTCCAGACATTATTTATCTTACTTAAAAGATTTCAAAAGACTCAATCGAATAACTATGCACCAATTCAGAAAACCTCAACTGACATAACATGAAAAGCGATGTCAGTAATCAATGGAAGAAAAAAAAGTGTCGCAACTTCAACATTGGCTGAACAATTTAAAGGCAATAGAAGGACTTCATGGTGACAATCGTTGGCACAAAAGGAAGCACAACAAGAATAGTAGCAGAACACAAAATAAACTAGTTCAAATCATTATAATAAATTGGTTAGAACAAATATAATGTAACTACCAAAGTTACCATTTTGCCATGGAATTCTTAAGAGAAAGCTGACCTAAATTGACGGCAATAGAAAGTAATACAACAAACACACACCAACCTCGGTGCATCACATACATACATCCATCCATCCATACATACATACATACATACATAAATAGAGAGAGACTTAAACCACTATATATAACGGCAATTGTAAAATCTAAATCTAAACCTAGTTAAATTGTTTTTAGCATGTTATTTGATGAATAAGTAATTGAATCTCTTATTCGAGTCAGTAAGTTTTACACCACTGGCAAACAGATTAAAGTGAGTTAGCTTGTTTTCGAACAAAATCAAACATGCCCACATGAAATTTTACGCTCGTAGGCCATTTTGCTACATTCAAGTTGCAAATTTTTGGATAAAAAGTTTCAAAACTTTGGAGGCATAACGCCACTAATTATCCATTTAAAAAGTCTCAAAGTTACAGAAATTGATCATATTAATTAAGTTATTTGTTTAAAAAAAATCCTATTAATTAGGCCTCAGTTCTATAAAATTTGGGGATTTTAAGGCTTTGTTTTAGAGATACATCACAGCTCGAATTGAAATCGAGAAGGAAACACCCATTCAATTGGAAAATTTCACAAGAAGGCAATTGAAGAAGAGAAAACCCTAACCTCAAAATTTCTCCTTTTGCTCCAAAAAGTTTCGCTGCAGAAATTGGCCTTGTATTCAGCGGAACGCTCAGTCGTGAAGCCAAGGACAGAATTGTGCTTCCGTGAGGAGAGAGAGAGAGGGTAAAGAAGAAAAGAACAAGGGAGAAAGTGTGAAAGAGAGAAGGGAATGAAAAAAAAAAGTTCATGTACGGGGTACATTTACAAATTTTCGAAGGTTCGAAGAACAAAACAAAAGGATATTTAGCACTGATGTCTCTCAAACTTATTATTTTTTTGATCATTTACGCTTTAAATTTTAATTTTGATAATATGATTCCTAAACTTGTTAAATTATTACAATGTAACCTCTATAAAATAATTTTCTGTTAATTTGATTATGAAAAATCCAAGTAAGTCTCATGTGATGCTGGAAAAATCCATTTTCAATTATAAGTTTTCAAATTTAATACAAACCCTAATGCAATCGTCTAATTTTGAATCTTTAATTTAGTGTAAAATTAACTAAAAGATGTACATTATAACAATTTAACAAGTTCATGGGGTAAATTACTAAAATTAAAAGTTTGAAGGGTAAGTTATCAAAGGCTAATAAGTTTAGGGGACATTAGTGTTAAGTATCCGAAAGCAAAATATTTAAAATTTAGGTTCACATGCATATCACATATTTTATATGAAAGTTTAAAAATTTATAGCTCTACTAATATATATATGTGATGCCTTAGAAATTCATAAGCTTGATTCATGAATTATTATTATGGATTGTCTTCATTAATATGCTTCTAATAAATTATTTTGATGAATTTCAAATCTCAAGATCATGAATGATAGTATATGTATCATCGGTGTGATGATGTCGATGATTTAACAATGTGGAGTTTCTCTATTTAAATAAGAAATTTTAATTACATAAAAGATGAGCTGAACGACGTATAAATTTATACGAAAAATTTATTATGTCGTATTAGAGAGATAACGTTAATTTTTGAGAAAAACCCTGATTTTTAGTAGTAGGTCAATTTAATGATCTTAGTATTTATTTTGATCATACTAATAGCTAAGCTTTGGAAGTATGATTGGGAATTAATGTGTCACATAGGTAGAAGATGAATTATTAGTATTTACTCTTAGGAAATCCAAAGGTGGAAGATTGATTAAGAATTGTGCTTAAGTTTGAACTCAATGGTGTAGATTTGATGCTAAAGAATCCTAGGCAAATCAATGGCCAAACTTTGGATGATAAGTGATCAATGAGAGCTTAAGGTAAGAATTGGTATGATGGAAGATCCAATGGTTGAGAATAAGGATGACAACCTTGGATCAATGGTGGAAATTGGAAGAAAGAAAAACAAAATTTAAAATGAGAAGACAAGGGGGATCCGGATTTTTGGTTCAAGAAACAAGAAGAAAATTGAACAAATGAGAGAAAGGGAAAGTGGTGCATGCATGCAACCACATGTAAGAGATGCCATGGTTTATTTTGGAAAGTTGACCCAAGGAAGAGACAAGTGAAAGTGACCTCTTGTCTCCACCTTGTTGAACCAAAATTTTCACTCCAAACCCCTCCCAAAAGTGGTGGCAATGCAAGGGTTGATTCAATCAAAATTTTTCAATTTTACCCCTCAAATGATAGCTCCCCTTAAGGTAAAAGTTGGCTGAAAATAAACCCCTAACACTTCATTTTGTTCTCACACAAATTAAACTCAAAAACACTAGCTCTCTAGCTACCACCAAGCTCAAAACAAAAGAAGAACCACCAACACTATTCTAGCACCCTCCTCTATCCATTTTCAAGCTCTAAGAAACCCTGTTCCCAAGATCAAAGAAGTGTGAGACGGAGTTAGAGGACGTTTTACTAGAGGTAACCTAATGGTATTCTACGTGTTTTAGTAATTTTTGGAGACCTAAAGCATGATGTTTAGTTATTATCTTAATGTTAGACTTCTTCTTACCTAGGAAAAAGTTTTGAGAAGAACTTTGGAGATCCAAGATCTTAAAGGATCCACGGAGCATTTCGATAAGATCTAAGAACTTTGTTAGAGTTTGTGGTTGTTGTGGTAATATAGCATGCATTGGAAACTTTGGTATGAAAAATAAATTATATGTTAATACTCTACAGAAGATAAGCTTCATTTTAGGCTTTGGAATCACTTGATTTGCTTTTATATGTCCAAAGTTATGTGCATTTGAAGTTGTGACACAAAACTAGGGAGAACATGGATCTCTGGGGTACAGACAAGCCACGGGTTTATTGTACTCCGAACCCTTTAGAGTCAAAATTTTGTATTATAAGTTATATATCTAAAAACTATATTCTTTAAGCTTTCCAACAAGGTATCATACGCCTTGAACGGATATATGTGCAAATTTTGGTGAATTTTACAAGTTTGGACTATGAACCGTAAATCCTTGCTGGAACCCTGTGCTAGCCACGGGTTTTGTATTTTTTGAGTTATTAAACCTTAACGTTTTTATAAAACTGTTCATATCATACAAAATAGACATTATAAGCTTACCAATGACACATCTTTTGTCTTATTTAGACCTGTAAGTAAATTATTATGATTTTTCTAAACTTACCCATGAATCTGGACTTGTGGTTCAAATATGGAATCAACAGTAACAAAAGCTAAGTTAATGGTATGAAATACTCAAGCAACAAAAGAAATAACTTTACCGCTGTAAAGTAGACATCTCAAGCTTCAAAATGAGGTATCATACGTTTAAAACGGGTATGTATATAAATTTTAATAAATCACATAATATTGTAATATAATCTGGTAAACTGAGATTTTACCATAAGACACTTAAGAAAACGTCCACATTAATGTTTGAAATACTTGAAATCTTGGAAACCAAATTATGAAGACAGAAACTAGATGTTTCAAGCTTTCCAACAAGTCATCAAGTGTTCAAAACGGAATTATATTCAAATCTAAATAAATCTTACAAATTAAAATCCTATACCGATAAATCGATCAAACATTAAAATATGACATAAGGGTAAGTCATAACATATAAACATATTTAGTTATAAAATGAGTTGATTTTAAGTGTATAATCAAATAATGTGAAAAAACTCTAATCTTGTAAAGTTGAATCACTAGTTTTAATGGGCTAAGATAAAGTACATTGAGGGTTACTGGGCCTATACCAAGATATTACCTTAGACCAACTAAATGAGCATAACTAAGGTATTGGACTAGCCCAATAACAGAAGAAAGGTATACACTTAGGTGACTCCTTATCACATTGATTGATTAATTAATTAATTACTTAATTAATTAATTAAATAATAAATACATTATCAAATGTAATTAATAAAGTAATTAATTAATTGATTGATTAATAATTAATTAATTAATTATAAGAGTTAGTAGATGATAATCAAGATTATTATGTTGAATAACTACATAATTATAATATATGATTAATTAGAGATTAATTAATCATTAATCATTGATATAATCATCAAAATAACTATGAATGATTAACTAGAGATTAATCAAACATTAATTATTAGATTAATCAAATTAGAAATTATTAATATTAGAATTAATGATTAATAATTATTATATGAGAAGAATATTTAAGTAACATAATTAAATTATTAACAATATAATTATTAAAAGTCAATTAAAATTATATAATTTAATTACTCAATTAAATAAAAATATAATTAACTTTTATCTAATTAATTAGTTAATTAATTAATTAATCAATTGATTAATTAACCAATTAAATTAAATTAATTAATTAATAATTAGTAGAAATTTATTTTTAACACTTAATAAATTAATATAAATTAATTGTTAAGGTAAAGTATGATATAAGTGAATTAGGATCATTGTAGTTTATAAAATAAATAAATAAATGAATAAAATAATATAACTATGATCCCATCTAATAATGAGACATTGTTAAATCAGGACAAATTCTCAAATCTGTATAGTAGGAGATACAACTCCGGAAGCTTAAGCACATTAGACAAGTAAGTACAAACCTCACCTACAGCATGGAACAAAACGTTTTTCTTTGTTGATGCTCTACGTTTGCTATGATTTGACTTGATGATGTGATGAGTATATGAATTATACGTATTGCTTTGATTAAGTATTTGATGTGCATAATTTCTCTTGCACTGACATGATCGGCATGCCTCACAGATATTTATGCCATAATAATATATGTATAATGACATGTAAATCTACACATTGTCGCAATTAATAAGAATGAGACAAACAAAAGATAGGATTAAGTGTCGTACTAACCTCCAATTAGTGAGAAGATATGATAAAAACGAAAGTTATAAGATATGACCTTGGAGGCTGTTGGAGGGTCGCTCCCCTAATTCCCCATTGATTACGCGCATATGGGTACGACATATGGGCCCTTAAGTAGACAAGATATGTAAATAATAAAGTATAAAGAATACACATAGTTCACATGCATATTTTGAACATTCCTGATGTTACATGTGATGATATAATTTTGTGAAAATGATTTGTGAGATGGTGTTTGTACTTGTTGAGCGAAAGCTCATCATTGTGTGTTCGTGCTGTAGGTAACGTGGGTAAGCAGCCAACTACTTAGATATTTCATGGACTGGCGAAGCTGTGCGGAGGCGATGAAGGAAGGGAGTGTGATACCACCACGATTTTAATTTCCGCATTTAGACTTCTTAAATCATTTTGTAACGACTATATATGTATAATTATGTTATAATGTTTTGGTACTACTAAATTAGTATGAGTACTTTACAAGAACAAGACTTTAGACTCTTTCGTTTTAATCAACATGAAGTCATAGCTTTCTAATATTATATAAATACGAATTTGAATAGGATAATTATTTGCTAGAGGTTTTCAATCTCCTCAATTAAAAATTTTAGTAATTCTAACTTTTATAATACGAATATGATTTATTAAAAAAAATTTAGGTAATTTTTTTAGAACCGAACATAAATAAGTGTTAAAACTAAATGTACTCAAGAATAAGTAAACTAGTTAACGGTCTGAATAGTCGGGTCGTTACAATATATATATAACAAGTTTTTAAAAAGATAATAAATAATAGTATATATTTTCTGATAAATCCTTATATTTTCTAGAAAATACTTAACTTTTTTAACAAATAACATATTTACAATTAATTTTTAATAACAAATTTATACATGCACTTTCATGTTAGAGAGAAAAGAGAGAAGAGGAGGAAGTAGAAGGATTTTGTTTGATATTTATACATGCATTATGATATTATATTATATTTAAAATTTTATCTTATAATTTACAATTAATTACTTTCTTTAAAAATACAAATGTCGTCTTAATTACTACTATATAATGATAGAATAAAATACACTTTATACAAGTAAATAATTTATTTTCATTTTCATAACTCCTTTTCACAACTTTTCCTTTTTAATTAAAGAGTTAAAAAAAAAATAGAATAGAAGATTAATCATTCAATATTTTCTTTTGAATTTGTTCTATTTTTCTCTACTATTAAATAAAGGTTTGACGACTCCAATTAAATATTAACTATCAACATCTAGACTTCAAAGAATCCAGAAGGTATTATTTTTCCCCAAAAAAAGAAAAAACTTTCTTTGGTTATTTGGGTCTTGTGGAGGCAATGCTAATGACTTTCTTCGGTAATTTGGGTCTTGTGGTGTCAACCTAAATTTTTATCTTGAGTACCTTCAAGATTCGTTTTTTTTTTTGAATGCATTAACAACTATCTTTTTAGATATTGAAAAGTACGAAAAAAAAAATCTAAGTAAATTTGTCCTGTATAAACATGCAAAATATTTTTATTCTGTATTATAGTAGTTTAAGGAACAAACAAGAAATAGCTGTCAAAATTAGCAACTCGAAGACAAGGCATGCTGATTTAATTGTGTTTGCTTTAATTCAATGGTTTTCTTCAAAATGATTGTTTATCAACTATCAACAATCATCATTTATTACATTAAATTTTAACTAGAGTCAAAATAAAATATTTAAACTAGACTCCTTTTTTGTTTTGTCAAAATTCTAACAATTACTAAGGTTTTGTTTGACATTTAAGTTTAATTATAACTAAATTGTATTTTTTCATCTCAGTTTTTTTTTCTTTTTTTCTGAATAGTCAACAAAATTTATAACTAATTTTAAAAAAATTATCAAACTCCAACTTAAAAATTTATCTCCAACCGACAAACCAAACATAAGTTAACTAACTTACTTGCACTCGATTGTTTACTAACAGATTGCTTATTCAATTAATAATAGCTGAAGTATTTACTTGATCAATCCATCTTATCTTGTCAACATCTCTTCATTTTGTTTGACACACTTCTTTTGAATCAATTCACTTAAAAAAATGAACAAGTTAACCAAAAAAAAAAAAAAAAACTAAAATATTAATTTAAAAATCTTTAAAGTTTAGCTTAATCTTTGTGCTTGATGAGAAATGCCCTTTAATTACTCTTATACTCAAATATAGCTACCCATTTGAGACGATCAACATCAATTATGCTCTTAGAGACGAAATCGTAAGAGACAAAAACTTACGCCCCAATCTCATTATGATAATATTGAAATTCTTTTATGTCTCAAAAGTATTAAGTTTTAGAATCTCATTATGATAATGTCGAAATCCTTCTATGTCTCAAAAGTATTAAGTTTAGAATGAAAAACGAGTTTTCCGCCACTTATAACAGTGTTAAGTATCCTCCTAATCTAATATGCTATGTACTTTGACGTGGAGTCGTTATTGTTGAAAAATAATGAGAAAATAATAACAATTAGAGAAACAAAAGTTTTTGATTCCTAATATGAGTTTCAAAACTCTTCCACTGTTTATTTTTATTCGATGAGGGACTAGACTCCCCGTCTATTTTGAATCCTAACAATAACTGATTTGCTAATGCTTGCTTATTTAATAACAAACTAACTTGCTTGTCCAATAAATAGTGCATATTTACTTGATCAATCCATCATTATCTTGTCAACAACTCTCTAATTTGCTTTACTTCCTGCTTTTGAATCAATCCAGTACGTCTTAAAATAAAAAGTAAAAACAAGTTAACAAAAACTAAAAAATCTATTACCCTTATTTACTTGCCTCCTATGTTGCCACATGGCAAATCCTGAGCGGTATTTTTAAATAAAATATTATTAAAAATTAAAAAATATTAATTTTTATAGTTTTTGTTTCGCTTTACTTTATTTTGTTTGTCTATTTTGCGTAGGTCCTAAACCTGTCACGTGATAATTTTAAATAAAAATTAATTTTTGTTAATTTTTTATTTTATTTTATTTTACTTTGTTTGTCTATTACGCACACGCTTTGCACGTGCATTTCAAATACTTACAATAAAAATCTGTGAAGGATAAACTCATCACTACCTCCATTTTACTTGTACTTTTGAGCTTCATTGCGACGCATCCAAGATAGGCAGTGGTGTCATTCTCAACCAACAAGGTCGTCCAATCGATTACTTTAGCGAAAATCTCCGAAGCCCCTGGGATGCCGAATTTTAAGCAGTTGTGCAAGTTGTTCAGTACCTTGAGTTTGTCCTTTACACTATCAGGATGCCCTCTAGCACCTAGGAAGTCAAGACAAGATCTATGCACTGCAAGTTAGTGTTGATTCAAGGACGAATCTTCTTCACCCCTGAAAGAATGATGCAGTCGAATAGTTAATTAGGATTATTATCTTTATCTTTTGGAGTTTTAAAGTTATTTAAGACAATTATAGTTATTTGTTTTTCATTTGAACTAGTTGTATGGTATGCGCTTCGCACATGTGGAATAGACAAACAAAACAAAAACAAAAGCAAAATAAATAAATAAATCCACATAGTAATGATGTGGCCACCACGTGATGATTACGTGACTGTCACGTGGCAGATAATAACCAAAAGAGCCATCGACTCTTTTAAATATATATATATATATATATATATATAAAAATATAAAAGAGATTTTTAGTAGATTATTTTTATCTGAATTATTTTAGAATTATTTTAGGAAGTTTAAATTCTACAAGTTACATTTTATTAGCACTTCAAATTAGAATATGATTAGGATGCTAGATTTCGATATACAGCCTTCATTGTTATTTTATTAGTAAAATCATTTTAAGAGTTCTTTTAATAGATTTGTGTGATTTTCGGTATTCTAGTTAGAATCAACGAATTTAACACTTCCATTATGTTAGAATCTAGGATAGAGTTGCCATGGTCGGTGGGGAGAGGGGAGACTCGGGGATAATGATCGGTACTTCTCCCAAACTCTATCATCTTGCTTGCGCAGCCAGATTCTGGCGCCTAGGATCGGAATCCATAGCAGGGGGCGTGATGAAGTTCAGGATACTGACCAAGTTGTCGCTTCATTGCACCATTTTTTTTACGGCGAGGGAATTAATATCTTCTCTCTTTGAAGAAAATAAGTGTTGTAATTATGGACATCATTTTTTTTTGGCGAAACATCAGACATATAACTATGATTTGATATGGACAATCCCCCTGAAACTTTGACCCTTGTATCAAAATACCTCTAAACTTCAAAATATAAAATTTGTTCCTCCTCGAATTATAGAATTGTTTTAAAATTATTCCTTCTATTAATTTACTAACAAAAAAAAAAAAAAAAAAAAAAAAAACTTGTGCCATGCACATGCTGACAAATACAAGAGTATTTTCGTAAAATCATCAATTAAGGTGGATTTTATGTTTTTTTGAAGGAGGGAGGGGGGTTATAATTGCTCGTTTAGTTTTAAAACTTTTAAGTTTGTGCAACTCTGGTATCTGTTATTATTTTTGTAGTTAGAATGATTTTAACTATTAAACAATAGTTTTTTTCGTTAATTTTTGAATAAAATCCATCAGTACTTTGGTTAAAAAATAATGTTAATTAACAGATTTTGTCTAAAAATTAACAAAAAAAGACTATTATAGCAACGTTTTTAATAGTTTAGAGTCACTTCAATCATCAAAAAAAAAAAAAAAAAGGTTTAAAGTTACACAAACTTAAAAGTTAGTGACCAAACTATCAATTTACTCAAAAAATAATTAAAAGAATATGTTCTTTTAAAGCATTGTGTTCTGTATTCTCATCAACGTTCGACAATGACATCTTGGACGAGTAACAACTTCTTCGGCTTCTTTCCCTGCTGCTTTTGTTGTGATTAACCAAAAATCACAACAAATAAATAGTGGTACTCGCATGCTGACAAAATTAACCAAGAATACACCATCGTATTTTATTTCAAATTATACAATTGCATGCCGAGAAGAACTAAATAAAATAGTGGCAAGGAAGGGTTTTCTTTTTTGAAAAATTAACCTACAATTTGCATTTGCAACAATTCAAAAAGAAAATGTGAAATTAAAATACACAGCCAATAAAATCCGTAACTCAAAACTCATTAGAGCTTGTTCAAGCCTAGCAAACACATTGTCCTTCAAAAGCACGAAACGTACTTTTCACGTGACCATTCCATGAGGTTTTTAACGGAATCAGACGAAAATGATGTTAATTTCCAAGAAAATAGATAACGACTAAAATTACAAAAAACATGGATCAAATCGTTTCATGCGAAAGAGTTCAGGGACTATTCAGGCCAATTACTCTAAAATTTAATGTGAGTTTTTTCCCTTTTTTTTTTTTTTTTTTTTTGAAGTTGACAATTTGATCCCTCAATATAATAATGTTAATATCAAAAAATGATTATTTTCATTTTTATTATTTTTTTTGTTTTTATTTAAAAAGTTACCTCTGTCCAATTCCGTTTCTCTGTTTGACGGAAAATATCGGCCTAACATTATTACTGAGGATTACTCTCTTAAATAACATTTTCCTTCAAATCATTATCTATTAATATAAATTAATAGGGGTGTTCACAGATTAGTTTATATATATTAGGCCTCAATCCGAATCTCAATTCGTAATCCAATCCGTGATATTCGGATTGAGAAAATCTCAATCCGTGAAACTTTCAATCTAATCTGTAAACCTCGAATTACACGGATCATACTCATGGATTCAATCCGAAAAATCTAAGAATTAAAATATAAAAATATAATGCTTAAACATGATATAGTTCAATAAAAGTACAACACAATTAACTTTAAATCTTCAATCATTAGCTAAATTATAGCATTAACAACTAAATATGGATTAAATTCAAAATAAAATGTTCATACTCATCAACTTAACCAATACTACTTCAAAGTAATTCAACGTCCACAATTTCTAAAGTAATGCTTGATTTCTCTGCAAAAAAGTGAAAAACAACAAACAAGATAAGTTACCACACAAATAGATGAATAAGTGCTTATAATTACAAATCTTGTAGAATACTTGGGACAATCTCAGTCTTAGACCTTATGTACATACTTGTTAATTTTTTTTTAGAGAAAAAATAAATACTTATTCATAAAAAAATATATATTGTTTGGTTTGACGGATTACACGAATTAAAAAATTCTTAATCCGTAATCCAATCCATAACATTCAGATTGAGAAAATTATAATCCGTAACTAATCCATTAGTTTTTCAAACTGGATTGGATTGGATTGAATAGGTTGGTGGATTCGGTACGATAAAACCTAAAAACTAATTCTCATTAAAATTTTCCCTCTATTGCTAATAGGCAACCATGGGAACGCTCAAGTAAAGATACCTTCCACATATTCTTCCATAAGATTCATTTTTCTTTCCGGGGAATCACGTGCAAATAACGTATAAAAAACCATTTATATTTTATCAAATTTAAGCCAAAAAGATTGATAGTGTGAAAAATTATAAGTTTAGGATTTTTTTTTTTTTTAAATCTAAACAATTTATTATCTAATTTGCCGACTAACATATATCTGTTTTGAAATGTACTGAATTTCAAATTTAAAAAGTTCAGGAATGTTGGTCAAAAAATCTAAACAATTTATCGTCTAATTTGCCCACTAACATATATCTTTTCTGAAATGTTTTTTTAACTGAAAATTTTTGTTGCCAAACTAAATTCTTAGAGCAATAATAAATGAAAAAAAAAAAAGAAAAAACCGTTTTTAAAAAAAATTACATTCACGTATCAAAAAATTTCAACATACTTGATACACAATACGTGCTTTTCAATTAGTATCATCATAAAAGGGACATAATGACCTTTACCCTTTTTATACATCACTTGATAAATTTAGAGGAATGTCTCCTCCCTCTCTCTTCTCCTGCACCTCTGCAGCTCAAGATCCATTTTTGCCGGACGAGGTCTCCTCGCTGGCCTCGCGATCTCCCCCTGCCACTAGATTCAATTTCTCTGGGCAACAACTAGCCGCCACCCCTCACGATCTCCTAGTCGCGCCCTCTCCAACATTACTTGATCTATTCATCTATTTTTTTTTTTTTTTTTTTTAAATTCTATTGGCCTGAAATTGTACAAAAAATGTTAATATGATTTTTGTGTACAAAAATGTTTTGTTAAAATATGATCAAGCTCTATGATTTTTGTTTTTATTTTTTCAGAGAATCCGTTGAGTTTGGATATTAAGTCCATCATCGATGACCAAAGTTAATCATCAATGGACCAAGACAGTGATCTAAGGGTAGAAAATAATAAGTGTGCATTTAATTCGTCAATTTGAGATGCAATTTTTAAATTGAAATTGATTAATTTTTCAAAAACTAATTATAATTTTTATTAATTTTTTTTTATTTTTATAAAATTGATATAATAAAATATAATTTAATTAGAGTTAAAATGACAAACCAAACAAACCATACTCCTGCCGAATACACGTCCAAAAGTGACTCTGGGCCTAATTTCTTTATACACACGCGCGCGCATACATTTAATATTGGCTAAGCGACTAGGTCTACATGTAGTGAGGTCTAGCCCGTAAATTTGACAAATTCAACGGTTTGGATTTAACTTCTCATTCTGACCTACAATAAATGGCACTTCCTAGTAGAAAGAAATCTTCGCTCTTGTTATAAAAATCTGTGCAAATTTATATAATAAAAAAGTATAATTATTAAAGCTAATATTCCAAACAATTATAACTAATATTACAAAATTTTTCAGAGCCTGTAAGCTTGACTCCCACAGCTAACAAAAATATCCAGAAGCTGAAGCACCACTATTGTGCAGAAGGTGACTTCTGGGTCTTCAATCCAAACAAGTTCTCGAATAATTTCGGAGCCATCGGAGGAATATATGCCGGCAAAGGGGTCTTAAAGTTCACAATCTTTTCATGAACATGATACCTGAAACAGCACAAGTTATAACATAGGAGAATTAGGCAAACTTCTACTTATATATATATATATATATATATATTGCACCGAGATTCCTAAATAACATATTAGCAACTAACGTTTATGTTTGGTAGGGATGAAAAGTGGAGGGGAAGGAAGGCGGAGAGATTTTTGTAAAGAAAATAGGAAAGCGAGTTGTTCGGTAGGAGGGAAAAGAAGGATGAAAACTTAGAAGGGAAAAGTCATTTAATCTTCGAAGAATAGAATTTCAACCACGTCGGGTTGAATCTCCATTACTCACCTCCATTACTCACGCCTGGCAAGTGGGTTCCACCCACCATTTTGTTAGTAGCAAGGATTCGACCCGACGGGATTGAATCCCATTGCTCTTAAAACTAACAAGATAGATTACTCACTTTTGTTACCACATTCTCAAATTAAAATATATAAGTAGGTAAAATAGTAAATTATCCACCAACTCATTTTCTCTCCCTCCTTTTATTTCTTTCATTCTCATTTTCTGTATCTCATCTTATTTAAAACCCATCCTCTACCACCAACCAACCATAGTGTTAAAGACAGGAAACAATTAAATTGTTAATACCTTATCTTGCGACCCTTTGAGGCACGTCTATCGACAACCTTTCTTTTCTTCATTTGAAACCTTTTCACTGCATAGAAGGCCGTCTCTGTAGGCAGTTGAAATACAGAAAGATCAAGTTCATGTAATACTATGCCAGTTGAAATAAAGCAGCAAGCCCACTTTCGCGGAGAAAATAACAGCTAATCATAATACTTCCTACAGTGAAATTGATGTGACGCGGTTAATTTTTTCCGCCGGATATGGAAAATCACTCAACAACCAAGTCTTTCCACCCTTTGCTAGAAAGCATCTTATTAGCCTGGATTACTAGGCATCACCCGCATGCCAAAGGGTATACAGCTAAGGACATTACAACTTTGCACAAGCCAGATTACTATTATACGTCTCCGAACTACAATAAGTTTTAAAGATCAAGTAAAACAAGAAATTAAAACAACATGAGATAAAAAAGATTTTACCAACAGATGTCGGGTCAATTGACTCGAAAAACTCCTTGAGTAATTGCTGGTAAAACTCAGAATCATCTAAAAGCTCAGGGTCACCATCAGCTTGGGCACTGCCACTAGATTGGGGTTCCTACAAGGATAATTAAATTTTGAGCATCGCCATCACATTATTTGTTACTAAATAAAGGACATGATTAATTTGTGGCAACAGAAAATATGAGTTTGACAATGCAAAGAAATTTTTATTTGAATTTGGTTTGCACTGAATTTGACATAAAAACTACCACTTTCAGAAACAAGCTTTAGAGTTAGTAACTTAGTAATGCTTAATTAACTCAGGTACGTATGTCCAAAGACGTAGAATTACCTCTCCCTTTGGATTAGTTTCCGCATTAGGAACCTGACATCAGTAAGAAGCAGAGAAACAAGGTAAGAAAAGCTTAGATAAATACTAGGTCAAAGTACTGTAATTGTTTGCGAGCCTATACGTGCTCATATATTGGCGGTACTATAAAATTCCCGGTATTCTTTAAGTCAACATAAAAAGAAGACCTATAGCCTTACCGCCCCAAATACACCAACTATTGATCTTCTTAGCTGCATCTGCTTGATCATTCTACTTGGATCTCTCATATAAGATGCAACTTGTTCACTAGTAAGCTGCAAGTACAAAAGGAAAAAGTGATCCACGTTGTACCTCTAGCAGTGCAGCACGGTTATAACTTCAATCATAGATACCTGATTTAATGCACTAAATTTGGCTTTACTAGCAGCTACACCGGTTTCCATCTGAGTCTTCCTTTGCCATTTGTCTACTGAATTATTCCTGAAAGCCGCTATTCTACAATATAGGACATGGAAGTTCTCAGCTGAAAATAGACGTGCAATTATTACAGAGAATGGGATGAGGCAGCATGCAACTGAACTTGTCAGAGAATCAACATGAGTATCTAAGCATAAAAATTTATTTCGATAAAGAATTTTCACGATGTGGATGGTACAGAGATGAATTTTATGTTCACTTGCTACCCCTAACCCCTTCACCGAACACAAAAACCTGAAGGATCCTATTAGTCAACACCATAGGAAGTCAATTGTGACCACCAATTTTTCAAACTGTAATTCTGTATGTATAATTCGTGGTATGAAAAGTTGTATGAAATATTTAAGGGACGTTTTAAGAGGCTTGAGACATTTTTTATGACCAAAAATCTGTTTTCGATAGTGCACTTGGGGGAAAAATAAAACAAAAAGAAATAGGTGATGTATTCATTCCCAGCATGACCACTGATGGACTGAGACAAGTTTCCATAAAAAAGAAAATGGGAACTGCACGAAAGCACAGCCTGTTTATTGAATCAGAGATATCTGATAAACCATTTAAAACTTATCATCTTCACATTTGCACAAGTTTAGCTAAAAAAACAACGCAAGAGCATGTCCAGAAGATCAAATACCTTGCTTGCATTTCAGATATTCGAGACCACTCTTCGTCATTATTCAGATCAGAGCTCTTCGAAGATTGTGAATTCTTGGATGATTGTTCACGTTTACCTTGAAACAGAAAACATGTGGAACAAGGAAGCCATGTCAATATCCATGTGTAAACTTTTTTCAATAAGGAGAATTCATGCACTTGCCAAAACAAAAAAAGTTGTTAACATTTTCTATCATGGAAATGGAGTTAACGACAATCCAAACAAAAATAAATGATGTAACATCTGACATGAGGAAATAACTATAGCAGAGGGAACTTGTCACAATCTGAAACACACGTGAAATCGAATAGCAGCATTGAAACATTGCAAAAGAATACAAGGAAATAGAACTAGCAAGAACAATAAATTCTTTCCAACTTCAGCCCATTCTTGTGATGAATGATGTTTATGGGCTATGCCTATACCAATGAATTTCGATCGTACTTACCATCTTTAGCTTGAAGAATAGAAGGATTCTTTTCAAGTAAAGCCTGAAAAAATAAAAGGAACTTGAAGTGAACAACATGTGACAAAATTAATGAAACAGAACAAGCACTCATCCATTTTCATGTCATTAGAAGGAAGCAAGACAGATGAAAAGAAACCACAAGGTGTATGATGATCTTTAGTACCTCTTGTAGTTCCAGCAGAGAATCTAGAGTTTTCTGTGAGGACGTAATTAGGTCAGAATACGCTACGTTTACACTCTTTTCTGAATCACAGAATGAAGACCTGATAGGCTCCTGCAATCAGTATCACATGGCTACCAATTAAATATGTCTATACATCCAGAATCAACGTAAATAAGAAGAACTGCCACAGCAAATGACATACCCGTGGTAATCTATTTGAACTTGAGTACGCTTTCTGAAGCAAGAATCTGAGCTCCAGAGTTTTGTCCCAGATAGCCTTTTGAATACAAAAGAAGGCAAAAAAAGGGCAAGAAGTTTGTCAACATATACAATTATACATAAAAACGGAAGAAAAATCTAGAAAAATTATGCATAGCTGGGAACTTATATCTGTTTCTGCCATAAAAATTTAACTGCACAGATTAGTCATTTATGTTATGGTTTTACCAAGGATGAAGGATCTAAATTGATTTCTTCAACATTTAAAAGAACAAAAAAATCTTTAAAATAATAATAAAGGGACTAGATTTGTATAATGAACAGATTCTAAAATCATTATACGGTCAAGAAAACAAGATTAATTCAACCAGTGAATGGAATTATATATACAGAAAATTCAACCTATTTCATGCCTAAATAAAGAAAGACTCAAGCAATCGTAGATTACAACAGATCACACCTTCTGATTTTTCACTGCCTGCCCTTTAAGAATATCTTCTTCCTTGTGGTGCTTCAAATTCTTTAAGATATCGCTGGATAGAAGAGAGAGGAAAGGGTGATTGAGACACTAACTGCTATCATTTATATGATCGAATGAAAAGCCACCAAAATTGCTTGGCAACTAACCATGTAAACTAAAGGAACACAACAGCAGAAGTCTTACCGCTCCTGGTGACGGAGATTCATATATTCTTTCTCAAGCTCACCCATTTCAGCATCATCATGCAAAGGGTTTCGTTCTTTACCATTGTCTTCTTGTTCTTCGTCAACCTCCTCTACTCCCTCCTCTTCATCTTCCCACTGCTCTTCCACCTCATCAACATCAACATCAACATCATCATGGCAACCACCATCACCATCATCCTCATCCTCAGCTTCGCCGTCAAACTCATCATCATCATTGTCATCTTGTTCCTGTTCTTGTTCCGACTATATATATGTACATATATATATTTTTTCCAATCAACAAGAAAAAAGAACCGTTGTAAATTAAAGAACTACCAGATACAAATCAACAAAATTCAGAAATCTGATGGTGACTTACATTTAGCTCATCATTGTCCATATCATCATCATAATCCAACTCGCTATCACTGTCATGTGCTTTTCTTGATCGCTTCACAGGTAATCCCATTTTCAGCTCCTAAAACGAAGAAAAACCAAATATTCATTCAGCTATTCGACGCTTTTGCGACTATTAATCCATAAAATAGAATGAGTTGCTAAAAAATACGAGAATATAACCAAGAAACGTTGACACTACCGAGTTCAGTTCCACCCCAATATAGACAATACTACCAAAAATACTTTATAAAAACGAGCTATTTACCGTTTTACAACCTGCATTCTTAAGCTTATAAAAAATTATATATACCATGCAATTGGATGTTTTCAACATTTAACCTCTAAATTTCAATTTCGTATCAAAGCTATACCTTCGCTTTGGTCAACTAATAGTTTTGACCACTTAAATGATACTTTACACCTTGAAGATTGGTGATAAGCCCGCTTATCTATTTATCTTATTATCTAAAGTGATAAGCTATAAATTTGAAGGAATTTAAAATTAAGATTCAACATTGAGAAAATGCAAAATGTAAATATGTTTTTGATATTGCTTAAAATACATGATATTAAATAGTTAAAAAATAAAAATAAAACCCATAAAAAATCCTCAATTTTAATAAGAATCACTGACAATAAACTAATAGAAACAAATTAAAAAAAATTCACTAGTGAAACACCAAAATTAGGTGAGTTAAAATTTGTTTTCGTAGGAAAATTCAATTTCCATCCAATGCCAACTCTATTCACATTATAAATACCCAACAATAGTGAAATTTACAGTAACAACTCAATCTAAGAATACGATTTTGTTTAGATTCTTCTGAGTGTTGCAATCTTTCGGTTGAAGACCAAATAGAGGAAACACTCACACCGGACAGAGGGGTCGTGCGCGGGGATAGTGTTGGGACGCCGCTGTTGGACAGACAGACGAGGCCGGCCGAGACGGTGGACGGCGACGGCGGGGGAACTTTTTGGGTGGTGGTTCTCGGCGAGGTTGTGATGAGTTAAAAGAGAGGGAGATGAGAGTGGCGAAACGATTTAGGGCTTCTGATATGTTGGTCGGCGCGCGCGTTTTTTCTTTTTTCTTTTTTAGTTGTCTTTTTAAGATGAGAATGTGATTAGTTAAGGTATTTATTCATTTAATTTTTTTTTAATAATTGATGTCCTTAAATTTTATTAGTAAAAGTTAGAATTTTATATTAAGGAAAGTTATTATTTTGTATCTAATTATTTTTGTTAGAAACTTTTAATTATTTGTAATTATTATAATTTATGATAGTCTTAATTTTAAAAAATTTGTAAATATTGACAACTTATTTATTATGTATATTCTAATTTGTATTTATATGAGAGCATATTTATAGAGTTTTCTATTAATAAATTTATTATTCTTAATCCGTGAAAGTACATTCACGTTAAATATTATTGTGTTATTATCTCTTTTTCTCTTTATTTTTATGATTTAATTAGTTAAATTTCTGTTATGATATCAGTGCTAATCATTTCATTTTTTTTAATTTTTAATAAAGTAAATTATGTTGCTGGTTCTCTAACTTTTAAATAGGTGGGAAAGAAAAGAGAGAGGGAGAAAAAAAAAACACTCTTAAATATGTGACAATTTGATCATTGAGCTTTTATTTTATTTTATTATTTTAAGAAATATCCCGGAAGTTGAAAAAAATGTTCCCATGTATGATAGTGATAAGGAAGGCCGCCTCGCTTCATAGAGGACATCGATGGATATTAATTATTATTTTTTTAAAACAAAAGTATAATGTCGGCCTGAAAAATTAGTAAGCTCCGCAAACAAAAAAAGATCTTCATGAATTTTTTCAAACAAAAAACACTATAAATCATAACTAATTAGCTTTTTTTTTTAAAAAATAAAAAGACAATTAAATTTTTTTTTTCTTGCTTTATCAAGAGACAAATCAGTTTGGGATAAAATTTAAAAAAAAAAAAAAGAAAATCAAAACCAGAATCAAATAATTAATCAAAGCTTCCTCAGAAACCAAAGTTCAATTTTCCAAACATTGAACCCGCCTCTTTTGCGAGTCTAGCAACCTATATTTGTCACCGTCCTCTACGAGCCGATGCGGTATTTTCACCCAAAAAAAAAAACCAGAGATAAAATTCTCACATACTTAAAAAGTTATGAGTATTTTAAGAATAATAATTATAATTATAATAAATCGATGATCAAACTTTCACCTATTAAAGAGTTTGGGATCAACAGAATAATTTTCCAAAACAAAAAAAAAATTAGTTAAATAGGTTTTTTTTTTAAAATAAAGTTGGGGGATTTGAATTTTCACATTTCAATAAAATCGAAAAAATCTCGCAAACTTGAAAAGTTATGAGTATATTAAGAATAATAATTATAATTATAATAAATCGGGGATCAAACTCTCACTTATTAAAGAGTTTGGACCAATAGAATGATTTTTCAAAACAAAAACAAAAACAAAAGAAAAATAAAAAATTAGTTAAATAGAAATTTAAAAAAAAAAAATTAAAGTAGGGGAATTCAAAATTTTCACATTTCAATAAAATCCAATATGAAATTAACTGTAGACTGTACTTCCATTCATATTAATAGACAATTTAAATACTTAATTAATAACCGAGTTTTTTTATATTTAAAAAACAATCCTTATCAATCATTGATAATTAATCATTTTTAATTAGTAACTAATCATAATTAATCAATAAAAAACATAAATTAACATTTACCTATCACTCATAAACTATATCAATCAATTAATCATTGATTTACTATATTTTAAAAATAGCCATTTAATAATACTTAAAAAAAAGAGCATTTACCTGCTCAATAATTTAGTGTGCCTTTTCAATTTCCTATTGTTGAAATTTGGTGCCTACTTTACCTCTTTGTGTGCTTAATTAGAATTTATTGGTGGAACTAATTTATAATTGAGGTTAAGTTTCCTTGTGTTTTGAGGTAATTGGAGTCAATATTGATGTTTGTAATATATTGATTTAGAGTACAATTATCTTAAAAAAAGGATAATTTATCCGTTGTCCTTGAATTATGAGTATTCTGTCACTTTGGTCCTTGAATTTTTGATTTTGAACAATTTAGTCCTTGAACTTTTAATTTTTTACAGTTATAGTCCTCACATGATGGATGATTTTTGAAATTTAACATAGATAATCATATCCATCACATAATAACTAAAATTTAACCTCCGTTTGGTGTTACGGTTGGAGTTGAGTTGAAGATAAGTTAAGTTGAGAGCTAGAGTTGAGCATTTGAAAAAAAGTTGGAGTTGAAAAAGTTTAACTTGAATTGAGTATTTGGATGTAAAAGTTGAGTTGCATTGGGAAATGTGCGTGAGTAAAATTGTATTATGTATTGGAAATGAGTTTTTTTGATTTTTTTTTTCTTTTAAAAAATTCATATTATTAGAAAATTTGTTACTGGAGTAAAAAAATAAAGAAAAAGTTTTGAGTTGGATTATTTTTAAATATCAAGCAATTTATGAGGTTTTTATCCCCTTTTTTCCCCCTAATATAACAGGCCGAAGTAGGTTTTGAAAGGAAAAAGGTAAAACTATATATATATATATATATATTAACATAATACATCAAATTAATTCCAATATTCTTTACATAGCTATAAAATACAACAAATTTAATAAATAGTTCATTACTAAGTGCTACAAAAAAAAAAAAAAAAAAAAAAAGAAAAGAACCCCCCGTTCACCCAAATTTAAATCTGGTATTCCAAATACCAAAAGTTCACTCAATGTAATTTCACAGAGATGAGTGCGTGTAGTTAAACACTTCCCTCCGGGTGCCCAGTCCGACTTGATGTTTCCGATATTCGGATAAATGATATGTTTCTCTTCTAAATGGACTCAAGAAATAATCCTTATTCACGTATCCCAAATCAGCTCATAAAATTTGCCTCTAAAGTTATCATCGTGTTATCAAAAGGAATTTATAATTACTAGATAAGATATAATAGTAATATATAATTTATAAAATCTTACCAAGTGGCGGTATTGGGAATCCATGAAATGCTATTGCCTCTTCCAACATTATTGCATCATGACAAGATGCCTCAGACAAAGCCAACATATAAGTGAACTTCATATCGAATGAGCACGCAGCCAAGATATTCTGCGAGTTCACACATATTCGATTAATCCATACTTCAGGATTATCCTAATGTGACACACATGGTACGTGTGTGCCATCTATAACGCCAATACAATTATGCATAAGGAATGAAATGATGATTATGGTGTTGAATGTATTAACAATATGTGTTAAAAAAATTAGAAATGTACCTAATTATTGTTTGCGATTATGAACTCTAGATGCGACGATATCGATGACATACATCATACAACGGCCTATATTTGTAGGAATGCTCATCGATCAAAAGTTGAACCTAGTCAGGTGGTCTTATGAACTTATCTTTCAAAGCACAAATAGCCATCAACACATTAAAGAACTAACGATAAGTTGTTTCTCTGGAATGTTGGAACAAATAAGATATATGCATGTTCGTTACTCCTTGGGAACAAATGGACAAAAAAAATGATCAATTGCTCGTCCATATTCATGTTACAAGTCGACCTCAATAATTCCCTACTACCTAGTAGGTAACTTAGTGCTTTGAATGTATATGTTTTCATACTTATCAAATCTTGATTAATGTCTTCATGACCATATATTATCTCTTCTATGCGTATGCTGCTAGTTAGTCTTGAATTATGAATTAATTGTGGATCTCTTCGTCTGTTATGCCTACTAGCAGCTACGGCAACAACTACCATAGCAAGATAATCATCATTTTCACTTGGCTCATTTTCTGAGGATCGATCATCTTCTTCATGTTCGGATGTTGAACTATACTGATTCATATTGAAAACTGACTAACAAACCTAATGAAATTGTGTACTTGTTTAAGATCATGTGTTTTCACGCTTAGGTTCATTAAGGGAGTTAAAATTAAAAGAAACCTCATAACTAAAATCTTGAGCAAATCGATAAACTATTTTATTTTTAAAATGGGTCAATTAATGATTAACAAAACAAATATACAATACCCCACATATAAAATCACATAACCATCAACATAAATAAGTTCAAGTGTTGAAACAAACACACCCAACATATATCCGGTCGCAAATGATCAAATAAACAAAAAAACACAATCCAATAACAAATTAACCAAAGCAATGTAATGCCTAGATAAAACAAATAGTAGGTTAAAAAAAAAGAATAAAGGTGATAAGTGAGCTTTTACTCACTTATTTAATGTCCTGAAATTGGATATTTTATAAAATCTTCGAGTTTTTAGGTTGGTTTAATGTGTTTGTGAGTGTTTCAGATAAACAAAGAAAAAATGGATTTTGGAAGAAATGGAGATGAAAATCTAGCTTTTAGCACACAGCAGAGGCGGGGGCGCGCCTCTAAGGGCGCGCGCCTACATGCCAGCGTGCTCCCCAGTGCGCGCCCGCGTGCCAGTGCGCTCCCCAGCATGTGCCCGCGCGCCAGCGCTCTATACACTCCAGCAAGCGCCCGCGCGCGCTAGGCGCATGCCTCGAATTCCAAGCGCGCGGCCACACATTCTCAGACGTGCTCTCGCATGCTGAGGCGCGCCTTCTCTCCACCTGAAGCCCCACGAGCTAAAAGGAGGAGTGGGGCGTGAAAAAAGGGAGCTTTTTAGAGACCCAAAAAACCTGGAGACAAAAATTAGAGAGAACTTCTAGGGTTTGATGGCTTTTCTTGGAGATTGAAGAAGATTAAAGATTTAGGAGCTTGTTCTTCAACTAGTTCTTCTTCTTTCTACTATTCTCTCTCTTTGTAGCTCTTAAACTTGCATTTACTCTTTGATTTCATGCTTAAATATGGGTTTGATGTTTGTTTCGAATTTGGTTATGGATTTGAGAATTTTGATGTCTAGCTAAACTTTCTATGCTAGGGGGTATGATGTAGTTTGATGATGACTTTGTTATGATAAAATTTAATGCTTGTTGATTGAATCCCATTTTGAATTGTTTGTGTTTCTCTATGCTTTGTTTTCCTAATTTTATTTACCATTAAATTAGAGTTTTTAGATGTGTGAAATTGGGCTCGGGAGAGTTAATTTCATATGTTGGGAACTGGGAAACACAACCCATTGTAATATTAAGTTTGGGAGGCTAATATAACTTGGGTAATCACTAGAGTAGGGTTGCGTAATGAGTGCTTAATTGGTTGAGTTAATAGGGATATTAATTTGATTAAATTTTACATATTATTTTACTCGGCACTCGGGAGAGGGAGTGAAATTAAAATTTGTCACCTGCGATTAATGATTTGAATGAATTCGATTAACAAGTCTTGAATTGGATAAGCAAAGTTAAGTAAAGTGAAATCAAAACCCCCTGGCCTTACACACCATCGAGTTCCCTTCAATCCACAATTTCGATTGCTTTTATTTTGCTTAATCTTAGTTTAACTTAATTGCTTAATTTAGTTGCTTGTTTCAACTCCATTTAATTTTGATAGCTTAGATAAAATTGAGTCATTTTAATTGTAGTACTTAGTTATTTTTCTTAATTTCTATCTCTGTGGGACGATACTCAACAATTTGTCACTTTATTACTTGTGGCGATTCGTTCACTTGCGAGCACACACGAAGAAAAAACACGCAACAAGTTTTTGGCACCGTTGCCGGGGATTGAAAATTTTATTAATTCTAGCTAATATTACAACCAAGTGATTCGGTTTTAATTTAGGCATTTCTTTTATTTTAATTGTTTCAAGCTTGTTAAATTTGTGTTTGTGACAGTTCATGCGAAGAGCTCAAAATCCCAATCTAGTGCCACTTGATCCAGAAATTGAACAGACACTTCGTGAAATCAGAAGGGAAAGGAGAAATCAAGCACGAGCTATGGGTGATCACAATAATAATAACAATAATATTGAGCAACAAAGGGCAATTCGGGACTATTTCAAGACCTCCAGTTCAGGAACACTATTCGGGTATTCGGAGGCAGACTAACAATGCCAACAATTTCGAGTTGAAGCCTTCTCTGATCTCGATGGTTCAACAGAATCAGTTTGGGGGATTGTCTAATGAGGACCCGAACACTCACTTGTCCATGTTCTTGGAAGCTGCTGACACGATGAAGATTAATGATGTCACCGAGGGCACCATTAGGTTGAAATTGTTTCCATTCTTTCTTCGGGACAAGGCTCGACAGTGGTTGATGTCTTTGCCAACAGGGAGTATTGGTACTTGGGAAGAGATGACTGAGAGGTTTCTTGCAAAGTTTTTCCCACCATCTAAGGCATCCCAGTTGCGGAGTGAGATTGGATCTTTCCGCCAGAATGACTTTGAGCAGTTGTATGAAGCTTGGGAACGGTTCAATGACTTGCTCAGAAGATGTCCCCAGCATGGTTATGATGAGTGGATGTTGATTGATAGGTTTTATAATGGGTTGAATGGCCAATTGAGGACTATTGTGGATAGCACTGCAGGTGGTTCATTGATGGCAAAGTCTATTCAGAGGCCTACAATTTGCCTGAGGAAATGTCTACCAACATTTATCAATGGCCTTCAGAGCGCTCAATACCGAAGAAAACTGCTAGTATTTATGATGTGGATCCATTGGTTTCATTGTCAGCACAGATCTCAGCTTTGTCTAATCAGATTGCAGCCTTGAATGATAGAGAAGCGCCATCTAGTAGAGAGGCAGTGGCAGGTGTCAGTACATCTTATGCACAGGATGAGTACACTCAAGAGCAGATTCAGTTTGTGAACAACAGAAACTTCAACTATAGACCCAATCACTTGCCCACTCACTATCATCCTGGCTTGAGGAACCATGAGAATTTCCCTTGTGCCAACAACAGAAATAGTTTGCAACCTCCTCCAGGCTTCAACCAACAAGCGGTGGAAAAGAAACCTTCGGTGGAAGATTTGTTGAGTACCTTCATTGTTGAGACTAGAGGGAGGTTTAACAAGGATGAGGCTAGACTTGACAACATTGAGACACATTGTAACAACATGAATGCAACCATGAAGTCCCTTGAGGTGCAAATCGGTCAACTAGCCAATGCGGTTAAGGGCCAATCATCCGGAAACTTCCCAAGTGATACGGAGCCTAATACCAAGGACCATTGCAAAGCTATCACTTTGAGAAGTGGGAAAAAAGTTGAGGCTCCTAAGCCCTAAGGGGATAAAACCGAGGAAAAAGATGTAGAATCGGAACAACCAAAGGAGAATGCAAGGCCTAAGTCGATCTCTTTTCCGGATAATCCTCCTCTCATCACTCCTACCCTCCCGTATCCGCAAAGATTCAAGAAACTTCCCAAGTGATACGGAGCCTAATCCCAAGGACCATTGCAAAGCTATCACTTTGAGAAGTGGGAAAGAAGTTGAGGCTCCTAAGCCCCAAGGGGATAAAACCGAGGAAAAAGATGTAGAATCGGAACAACCAAAGGAGAATGCAAGGCCTAAGTCGATCTCTTTTCCGGATAATCCTCCTCTCATCACTCCTACCTTCCCGTATCCGCAAAGATTCAAGAAGAAGAAGTTGGATGTTCAATTTTCGAAGTTTCTGGAGATTTTCAAAAAGATCCATATCAACATTCCTTTTGCAGATGCACTTGAACAAATGCCTAATTATGTCAAGTTTATGAATGATGTCATGGCAAAGAAACGGAGGTTGGAGGATTATGAGATTGTTAAGCTAACGGAAGAATGTAGTGCGATCCTCCAAAGGAAGTTGCCTCAAAAGTTGAAGGATCCGGGGAGTTTCACTATCCCATGCAGTATTGGAAATTCTTAATTCAAGAAGGCCTTGTGTGATCTTGGAGTCAGCATCAATCTTATGCCTCTGTCTGTCTTCCGAAAGCTAGGACTTGGGGAAGTCACACCAACCACCATATGCTTGCAAATGGCGGATAGGTCACTTACTTATCCAAGGGGTGTCATAGAGGATGTGTTGGTGAAGGTAGATAAATTCTTTTTACCCGCAGATTTTGTTGTGTTGGATATGGAAGAGGATTGGGAAATCCCCATCATCCTCGGGAGACCCTTTTTGGCTACTGGAAGAGCTTTGATTGATGTACAAAGTGGTTATTTGACTCTAAGGGTGAATAATGAGGAGGTAAAGTTCAACATCCTTAACACAATGAGATTTCCGGAAGAGAAGTCAACTTGTCACCGGGTAAAAGTAATAGACTCGTGCATCAAGAAATTCTTCCAAGAAGTGACCCACGATGACCCTCTAGAGCATATCCTCACTACACCCTTGAACATGACCGATTTTTGTGGAGATTTTTGTATTAAAGAAGAGGGCATTGTTGATAGTGTTCTAGCTCTTGAGGCTTTGCCGTGTGAAGTGGGGGATGTGGCTCAAGTGAAAATTTTAGAGAATCCTGGGGAGTGCTTCATCTCTCCAAGCTCGTCGAAAGAAGGGTTGGTGTTGAAACAACTACCGGAACATCTTCGCTATGCCTTTTTGGGTGAGGATTCTTCTAAACCGGTTATTATCTCGGCGTCTTTGAATAAGGAAGAAGAAGAGAAGCTCCTGGTTGTTTTGAAGAAACATGAGTTTGCTTTTGCTTGGTCTATTTCAGATATTAAAGGTATAAGTCCTACTATTTCCATGCATAAGATTCTCATGGAAGATGTTTACAAGCCATGTATTGAGCACCAAAGAAGACTAAATCCGGCCATGAAAGAGGTGGTGCGTGCTGAGGTGCTAAAGTTGTTGAATGACGGGATCATTTATGCCATTTCGGATAGCTCATGGGTTAGTCTAGTTCAGGTTGTGCCAAAGAAGGGTGGTATGACGTGGTGAAAAATGAAAATAATGAACTCATCCCTTCAAGAATAGTGACTGGATGGCGTGTTTGTATCGATTACCGGAAGCTGAACAAGGCCACTAGAAAGGATCATTTTCCTCTTCCTTTCATTGATCAAATGCTAGACAGGTTGGCGGGGTATGACTACTATTGCTTCCTTGATGGATACTCGGGCTACAATCAAATTGCCATATCCCCCGAAGACCAAGAGAAAACGACATTCACCTGTCCTTATGGCACTTTTGCTTTTCGGCGGATGCATTTCGGTCTATGCAACGCACCCGCCACTTTTCAAAGGTAAAAGAGATTATGGAGATTTTTCGATTTTTGGATCAACGTTCGATCATTGCCTCCACAATCTTTCTCTCGTGTTGCAGCGACGTGAGGAGAAGAATCTAGTTCTCAATTGGGAGAAGTGTCATTTTATGGTATAAGAAGGGATCGTTCTTGGTCATAGAATTTCATCGAAATGAATAGAGGTGGACAAGGCTAAGATAGCCACGATCGAAAAGCTTCTGCCACCTATAAATGTGAAGGGAGTACGGAGTTTCCTTGGTCATGCGGGATTCTATCGGAGGTTCATAAAAGATTTTTCTAAGGTTATCAAGCCATTGTGTAACCTCCTAGAGAAGGATGCAGTTTTCAACTTTGATGGGTCTTGTTTGGAAGCCTTTAATATCATCAAAGAGAAACTGGTTTCGGCTCCGGTCATTGTAGCACCCGATTGGAACGAACCATTTGAGATCATGTGTGATGCTAGTGACTATGTTGTCGGGGCAGTACTTGGTCAAAGGAGAGACAAGATTTTTCGGGCCATTTACTATGCTAGTAAGACATTGAATGAATCCCAACTCAATTACACCACCACCGAGAAGAAGATGCTTGCAGTGGTATTTTCTTGTGATAAATTTCGATCATACATCATTGGGTCCAAGGTGGTAGTTTTCACGGACCATGCAGCAATTCGTTACTTGTTTGCTAAGAAAGATGCCAAGCCTCGTTTGATTCGTTGGATTCTTTTGCTTCAAGAATTTGACATGGAGATACGAGACAAGAAAGGTTTGGAAAATGCAGTTGCAGATCATCTCTCCAAGCTTGAGAAATTGGAAGTGGACGAAACCCATGTTATTCAAGAAGCATTCTCGGACGAACACCTGTTTGAAGTTAAAGTGAGGCTCTCTTGGTTTGTAGATTTCGTCAACTACCTTTCTTGTGAGGTTTTACCACCGGACTTGACTTCTTATATTAACAACTACGAATTGTTATCTTGAGGTCGTTTGTAACGTCTTTCAATTGTGGTTTCTGGGTGCTTGACACTCACGCTAGCTATAGACGCTTTTGACTCTTAATCACTTGAGCACCAAAATCTTAGCCACTCATTCTTTCAAATAACTAGAGAACATTTATGCAATTAGCTAGGTTCATGGTCTATCAAGAGCTCTAGAACCCAATTTGGTGAAACTCAAGGCGAAATCCTAAGTTAGGTAACATGGAGAAATGATTTAGGCAAAGTTTTTTTTTGGACCGTTTGAGCCGTTCTAGCCAACCTTTCGGAAATTATCCCTTGTTGTCCCATTTTTAGCCTTTAAGCCAATTTCTTCTTCACCCACACTAGTATAACCTAACCAATCAAAAAATTCACCAAACACTTAACCCATCACTTTAGGCACGAAATGCATTCTTCATTGTATTCGAGTGTATTGTGGTTAACATGAGCTCGGGATTGGGGTTTGGATTATTCTTTGCTAGTTATATTATATCTATTTTCGTTGCTACTTAATCCGAAAAAAAAAACCCCTAGTATTCATGTAAATACATAAGTTTGGGGGTTAAAAAAAAAAGTTTTGAGTTGTATATTGTTTTTATGGAATGAAAGGGTGATTGATTGAGTTGATGTAAAATCAGGGATTTTGGGGTTTTCCATTGAATGTTTGTAAAGTCTATCAGATATTGAAGGTGCAAGGCGTGCTTAGGGTGATTTGAGCTTAAAAATTTTCTTTTTCACCTATCCTTTACCTTAGCCTTACGTTACAAGTCGTTCAAAGTCCTATTGATCTCCAGTGTTACACTAACCTACATTAGTGGAGAGCAACACTAAATTGGGCCTATGGTTGTTCTTAAGTGCATCATGTAGCGATAAGTCCATGAACTTCCTTAATGCATAAATCAATACAGTGTTTGACCGGTTGGGTGGTTTTGGCCTTCACACACACACGGGTCTTTAGTGGATTTGTGCTAGTGTTAAGTGTTGAAATTCTAGATAATCACAATGGTTGATTTTCCTTTCGAGCTTAAGACATTTGTAGATTTTGAGGTAAAATTCATGGTCGTCAATTTTGTTGCTCAGCTTCACACTATTTTTATTTTTTATTTTTCTTTTCTTTTGTTTTTGCTCGAGGACTAGCAAAATTCTAAGTTTGGGGATATTTTATAAGTGAGCTTTTACTCACTTATTTAATGTCCTAAAATTGAATATTTTATAAAATCTTCAAGTTTTTAGATTGGTTTAATGTGTTTGTGAGTGTTTCAGATAAACAAAGAAAATATGAATTTTGGAAGAAATGGAGATGAAAATCTAGCTTTTAGCTTGCAACAGAGGCGCGGGCGTGCCTCTAAGGGCGCGCGCCCACAAGCCAGCGCGCTTCCCAGGGCGCGCCCGCGTTCCAACACGCTCCACAGCGCGTACCTGCGCGCCAGCGCCCCATACACGCCAGAAAGCGCCCGCGCGCGCTAGGCGCACGCCTCGAATTCCAAGCGCACGGCCGCGCGTTCTCAGGCATGCTCTCGCATGCTGAGGCGCGCCTTCTCTCCACCTGAAGCCCCACAAACTAAAAGGAGGAGTGGGTCGTGAAAAAAGGGAGCTTTTTGGATACCCAAAACACCTGGAGACGAAAATTAGAGAGAACTTCTAGGGTTGAAGGCTTTTCCTGGAGATTGAAGAAAATTGAAGATTTGGGAGCTTGTTCTTCAACTAGTCCTTTTCTTTCTACTATTTTCTCTCTTTGTAGCTCTTAAACTTGCATTTACTCCTTGATTTCGTGCTTAAATATGGGTTTGATGTTTGTTTCGAATTTGGTTATGGATTTGGGAATTTTGATGTCTAGCTAAACTTTCTATGCTAGGGGGTATGATATAGCTTGATAATGACTTTGTTATGATAAAATTTAATGCTTGTTGATTGAATCCCATTTTGAATTTTTTGTGTTTCTCTATGCTTTGTTTTCCTAATTTATTTACCATTAAATTAGAGTTTTTAGATGTGTGAAATTGGGTTCGAGAGAGTTAATTTCATATGTTGGGAACTGGGAAACACAATCCATTGTAATATTAAGTTCGGGAGGCTAATATGACTTGGGTAATCACTAGAGTAGGGTTGCGTAATGAGTGCTTCATTGGTTGAGTTAATTGGAATATTAATTTGATTAAATTTTGCATATTATTTTACTCGGCACTCGGGAGAGGGAGTGAAATTAAAATTTGTCACCTACGATTAATGATTTGAATGAATTTGATTAACAAGTCTTGAATTGGATAAGCAAAGTTAAGTCAAGTGAAATCAAAACCCCCTGGCCTTACACACTATCGAGCTCCCTTCAATCCACAATTTCGATTGCTTTTATTTTGCTTAATCTTAGTTTAATTTAATTGCTTAATTTAGTTGCTTGTTTTAACTCCATTTAATTTCGATAGCTTATATAAAATTGAGTCATTTTAATTGTAGTACTTAGTTAGTTTTTTTAATTTCAATCTCTGTGGGACGATACTCGACAATTTGTCACTTTATTACTTGTGGCGATTCGTTCACTTGCGAGCACACACAAAGAAAAACACGCAACAACGAGAAAAAAAAAACTCAATGGTTCAGTAGGGACTAGGATTTCACAACAGATGTAATAATGTCCCGCCTATCCTCATCGGGAAGGTAAGTTGCACCTGTGGATGAGCCTCGAAGTAGTGCTACATAATCATCCATTTATTAAACGGAATGCCCATCTCAATCAACATATTCATGCAAGTAAGCAAGTGTTTTGGTCGGCTTGATTGTTCGTTACTGGTACCTGTTTGCGAGCGACCACGAAAAGGATTGATTACTTCATGCATAGCCAAGTAAGTCATCTCGTCCGTTGCCTCTCTCTGCTCTCTCTTATTGGAACTGGTCCTTGATCGTGATGGACCAGCTTCGTTAGCCGCTCTACGATGGACGCCTTGCCAATGATTGTTTGTCGGAGTAGGATCCCCACCTAAAACTGGTTGGGTTTCGGAGTTGTCCATAGAAAGCTCATCCTCGACGTATGGACTACTGGCTTCTAGCATAGTAACGAACCCAAATCCCGAAGCACCAAATACATGATTCTTTTTGAAAACGTTGTAATACAACTCCTTATGACGAAGTCCCTCGTGGTAGAGCTGGTTGCGCTCCTTGTGAACCTACAAATGCAATAATCCCCACATCCTAATGTAATGCCCCGACCTACGTTGGGCCGTTACTGTGCTTACATACTAAATCTTATGGCGTCCCACCTAACATGGCCGCTACTTCATACTTAACATACTTAAACATACTCTCATATTTCGTAAAAATACGGAAATGTTTTTTTTTTAATCATACATAATTTAAATTTATTTTTAAACTTAATTTAAAATTTAACTTTTACTCATACTTATTTATATGTACTCACTCGAGTACCGAGCTTAAAACCACTTCTTAAAAAACATACTAGTTATTATATACTAGTACCATTGACTTATCATAATATAATATAAATGCATTTTACAAACATATTTTCCAAAACCCGTGGTAGTGTCTAACCCAAATTTCACAGTCTGAAACGCCATCTCTCCATAGTCTTGCATCAAGCATTGCCGGTAGGTTGCTTACCTACAATATGAACGTAAGTTATGAGCTTATGCTCAGTAAGTACAACTTTCTAATCCGCAAAAATATTTTTGGTAAAAGAATGTATGAATTGATAATGCATGAACCAATTATGTTTTCTTATGAATCGATTATGCTTCCATTATGAATTTATTATCTTGCTTAACATATGGGCCCCTGGTGTACGTACCAAATGCGTGCAATCCACAGAAAATTAAGGTTTGTAAGGTCCCTAACAATTCTGGGAATCATATACGTAACCCTTCACGCATCAACGGAAGGTTAATTATACCCTCACGCATCAATGGGAGGTTGATAATCATATACATAACCCTTCACGCATCAACGGAAGTTCTGAGAATTTTCTTAAACATACATAATCCTCCACGATCTGACGAGAGGTTGGTACGACACTTTACTTGTCTTGGTTTAGTCTTAGTCTTGTCATGTGATTATTATTAGTGAGCATGCTTACATGATGCCACAATAACAAAACATAAATCATATTAACACATTATGCTTTGAAAAACATGCAAAACAGTAAAAATATTTAAATCAAGAACATAAAACATAAGACCTAAAACATAAGTACATCATGTAAATCAATGCATGAATTTTTGAAAAACATGCAATTCAATAAAAACATTTTGCCCATGCTGTAGGCGGAGTTGTACTTACAAACTGTCCTACGCTCTTGGTCTATCGTTTCATCAAGGCACGACAACAGATCATATTCCTGTTTCAACAGGGCGTAGGATAAGAGTCATTCTATCTTACCATAAATTATTACATTCAATGTTGGTATCTTAACCAACATTTACCAGTAACCCTAGTTACATGTCATCCACATACTACAAAGATATCTTATTCGATTACTAAATATAACCCTAGGGCACATGACCCACTTACAATCAAACAGTAACTTGTTTGATTACTTAATGCAACCTTGGGTACAAGACCCAATTATACATAAATAGTAT
Source organism: Ficus erecta (assembly GCA_008635985.1). Classification (NCBI taxonomy): domain Eukaryota; kingdom Viridiplantae; phylum Streptophyta; class Magnoliopsida; order Rosales; family Moraceae; genus Ficus; species Ficus erecta. The sequence goes on from BKCH01000047.1 coordinate 477,948, forward strand.
CTTATTAGGTTACTATTAGTAACCCTGGGTATAAGCCCAATTATATTTAGAATAATACCCGATTTGATTCTATTAGGTTACTAAGGCCCAATTACTTTTAAAGTAATACCCTATTAGGTTACTATAAATAACCAGGGGTTTTAAGCCCAACCCAATGGCTTGGGTATCCTACCCGGTTACTAATGGTCATCATTTTGTTACTATGTTTTCAAAATAATTATCGGCCCATGCATTTATTTTTCTCTTTTCTTAACAAGACTTTGTCTAATTTTTCTTTTAAAAGTCTTTTGTAAAACTTTAATCCTTTAAAATCGTATTTTTTTTTATTTATAAAACTGTAACTTTTTAAGCAAGAATAGTTAAAAACTGTCAAATTCTGAAAACCAACTTTGAAAACAATTCCATAAATTCAGTTGTAAGTGCATGTGCAGGAATTGCATGTTCATGCACTGTTTCTAAAATACTATGCAGAAATTTCCTGTTTCCTGCTCAGATTTTAAGATCCAGTTTTATCTTAAAATCTGCTTTGAATTTGAAAAAGTTTTCTTCATGAAAGTTGTAGACATCAAAGAGTCCTATACCTTTCATGTTTTACTCAAAACCTAATTCTGCCTTTAACTTATCCTTTTCCCTTGTTGAAACTGCCTGGCTGTGCACAGGGTCTAGGCAGATCAGATTCGGATTTTCATAAAAATGAAAGCCTTTGGAGCTTATCTTTCAAAATATTTTTGCCTTGACCCCTAGGGTTTTCAATTTTCTACAACTTTGTAGTTTTAACCTTTTCCAAATTCGGCCTTTAAAGGCCTCAAAATTCCATTTCCAGAGTTTAATCCGAAACTGGCAGTTTTCAACCTTTTCCAAATTCGGCCTTTGAAGGCCTCAAAATTCCATTTCCAGAGTTTAATCCAAAAATGGTAGTTTTCAACTTTGGTTGATTTTTACGTAAAATTACGCACACCCTACCTCAAACGGTTGAAACCGTGAGCCTACAACAAACATGCAGCGTGTTACGTATGGTTTTCATCATCATACATTGGTTTCCCATCCTTACAAGCCCAAATGGTAATCTTTACCAAATTAGGGGTTTGGGTTAATTTTTAACCCTTCATTCATCATACATCAACATCATCATCATTCATTCATACCATGCTTCTTCTTAAGCATATGGGGGATTTATCACAAACACATAATAGGCCTACACATATACCACATAATTTCTAAAGCATGAGATCAAAACATGCCCAAACTCATAGATCAAGATCACTAAAATCCTAATCAAGCACATACTAAGCATACTAAACTATTGCATGAAAAATAAAAGGTGAGCTTATGCTCTTACAAATCCAACATGAAATACACTTACATTCTTGAATCAAAACTTGATTGAAATGCTTAAGGGGTTTAGGAAGGTTACCTTTAAACCTTGAAAGTGGATCTAGACCTTGGATCAAAAATTTTCCTTCTTACTTCATTTTCTACAAAATCCAACCACTCTTTTTTTTTCTTTGGCTTCGGCTCCTAGGGTGAGAGGGAGAGAGAGTTGAGAATGAACTAGAAAGTTTAGGATTTCACTAAATGGTCCAAACTCAACCTTACATCACCTATTTATGGGTGAAAAGTTTTGATTTTCCCATAATTATTTTTATTCCTAAAATTACATATCTAATCCCAAAAATAAAATATTTGCTCTTGAGTCCTCTTAGGTGGCCGGCCAAGTGTTGGCTTGAATCCAAAAACAAATTTTTCCATACTTATCTACACTTTTGATTACTTGTTCCCTAAGGCCACCAAGACAACCGGCCATGTGGAGGCATAGGTGGAGAGATAATCCAAAATTACTTGGCCTCCAAGTAAGGCCATGTTTGGCACTCCCCTTATTATGCAGTCTAAATTCTTGATAATCCAGATAGTGTCAATACTGTTTTAACTATAAACAGTACAGTTATATTGAACTACAGTTCAGAATTCATATGCACTTAACTGGAACGCGTATGGATTTTTCTTAGAACTTGAAACTACTTAATTCTTCTTGCTCAAAATATTACTCCTGATTATTCTAAAGCAATCCCATACCTTATTCTTAACTCTACATCCGTAATGATGGTTTATTACAATATAATTTTCATACTGCTTACTAAACTGTAGTACCATCTTGTTCAAGTCATGAATTATCCTGGTCATACATAGCCAGAATAAAATCATAAATCATGATCGAGTCTTACGATACTATAAGAACTCAAACATACTCTAATAATAAAATTACAAATTTCACATTAATATTCATAATTTTCATGAAACATTACATAAACACAGAGTACGAACTTAAATTTCTTTACATATAAGGGAATCACAAGTCCGTAAAAATTCCGGTTGTTACACCTAATCTACTAGTTATGTGCTTAAATAAGTAAATATTCAGGGCACAAGAAGACAATGTAATTACTTGGATAAAGCTCTGCCAAGCATCATCTGAGCATATGACTCTATCGGTCGACGGATCATATCCAAGCCTGGTCCGAACTTGTAATGCCTTCCAACCCCTATATATTTTCTTCATTCTCTCTTTTTTTTTTTTTGTCTTTTTTTTTTGGATATAATGTTAAGCTATTTACGGGTACTCCACCGTATAACGTATTATATGAGAACCCCATTGTTCAAGAATTTGAATTAAGGGATGTTTACAGCCATTGTATGACAAATACTCATCCAATTTTTGAAGGAAATTTTTTTCCTTTGCGTCATCCCAAAAGTATGGCTGACCCGATGATTTACAAGGCATTTTCTTAACAATTCGAAAAGCAAAACAGAAAAACATACTTTATAATTGTCACTAAAAGATGAGATTTTGGCTCAATATTTCTAACAGATTTCATCTGAAGTGTGTCACAAACCCGATACAAAATCAGCTACGGGAGCACATAAACCAGGGGCTAGGGGTTAAACAAGTTCATGGAAACCATTCCCAACAAGTGAGCCCCTTAAAAACTAAACCGGGGTCGTATACCGGTAACTGAAAATCTATATCGGAATTCTGACTCACTAATTAGAGAAAATTACAAGTAGGTTCAGGGGCTTTTTACATCATAGCCAACATGACGGGAAAAGTGCACGTCAGCAGCAACATTTAGTTCATGAAATGTCCAAAACATGTCAAAACCATGCCTCTACATTTGTGAATGCAACACATAGAATGCGACCAAATCAAGCGGCCAAATTAAAAACAAAAACAAAAAACAAAAAACAAAAAACCATAGCCCGATCACCACATAGTTGCAAATATAAAGACACACAAGAAATCAGTACTGAATATAAATATGAAGACAATCAATCTACCACACAAAACCTATCCAATTACAGTTAAAGAAACTCATGCAAAGCATCCGTGAAGGACGTTGAAAATATTCAGAGCTAAACTCCCAAAAAATTTTCAAATAAACCAAAACAAATATAAGTTAACAAGTCCACACAACTCATGATTCAAATAACAAACACAAATACGACACTTATGAAATTTTTGGACAACAAAGTTAAGAGGTTATATTAAGGTTACCGAGTTTAATCTAGAGGACGAGTATACAGTGGTTGACGGCGGATTAGGGCAGGAAGCAACTAGTCAAAAACTTGATTTCCTAACTCAGAAATAGTGGGCAATGATGCCTCTAGTTTGGTTGTTCTTCATACACCCTAATCGACGTTGCTTCAGCCACCGGCGAAACCAACCACATGTTTTGGTTGAACACACCCGGTGATATCACAAATTCCCTGTCGTTACTAGAGTAAAAGCAGAAAATCGGAGAAACAGTAGAAAAAAAATTAGGGATTTTGGGTTTATAAAGGGATATAGGAAAATACGGTGGTTTCCATTGGGTGAGAAAAAGGGCAAGACTTTAGATTGAGGGTGAAATTAGAGAGATGGAGACAAAAACCCCAAATTTATAGCATATAAAATCGAGCGAAAGGATAAGAGAGAGGTGGAGATTGTTGAAGATACAGCTTACAGAGAGGCATGCGGGAAATGGCGAACTTCTACTGGACACAGTCCAATCTGCGTGACTCAGGGAAGCGAATATATTCGTTGAGAAAACCCAGAGCAGAGAGGAAAAGAAGCGGGAACGTAGAAATGGTGTTTGAAGCATCACATTGGTGAGAGAATCAACTACAAAAGAATAAGTTGAGAACACTATGCAATGGTTCAATGATAGGTTAAAGCTTAAATGAAACAACAAATGCCTTGAGTTCAGTTCGAATTAAATTTTTTAGTTACAACCCTAAACAAGGGTTTAAAAAAATTATTTCATTAAGTTTAAAAGATTTTAGTTTTTAAGGGTTTAAATAAGAATAAGAAGGAAAATTTTTTACTTAGTGTAAGTATTTTTGTAAAAGTGCATGTTAATATGGAGTTGAAACATAATTATGTACGATAAATTAAAAAATATATATTTTATCAATTATATGTGAGGGATCAAAATTTTTATTAATTAGAAGTTCAAAGTGATGGAATTGTCATAGTTTAAGGACTAAACGAAAAAATTATCAAAACAAAAACAGCAAAATAAAAAAACAAAAACAAAACAAAACCAGCGACGACCGTCTTCTACCTCGCTCTCTGGTATCCACTCCCACTCAGAACATCTTCAATTTTATTTGAAGACGTTTCCTCCATTGAAGTCACTCATGTGAGTATGGCCTTGCTTTCTTCTTTATACGAATTATTCTGTTTCTTGGTTTTATACCATGGGTTTCTCTAATTTAATTGCTAACTTTCTTAAATTTTTTCCTCTTTCCTTGCAAATGTTGTTCGTGCTTCTTTCTCTTTTTCCATTTTGGGTAAGGTAGGAGGTGTATTTCCTGTGAGTTTTTCTGAGGCATGTTTGTGTTAATTTACTAAATTCATAAAATGAAATTAGGAATTTATGAGAATTTTGATAACTTTAATCTTCATGATCTTATCAATTCAAAGATGTACTTTGTTAAGTTCATAATTTATATAATCATTATTTATTTGATGTTCAGCAGCAATACACCACTCATTGATGTGTAATTCATATCTCCATAGTGGACTTGTCATTGAAGAATTATTTTTATTTATTGTATAATTTTAACTCTATTTTATTATTGCATTTGCATATATAGTTAAATTTTATAGGTTAAAAACATACTTTAGTTAAGGGTAATTTTATCTATTTCTTGTGTATAACCAAACTCAGTAATCTAACATTCTGAGGAATCTTATCGAATATGACCATGTACAACTAAACACTGTAATATAATATTTGCGGTAATCTGATTATGTTAAAAAGATTATCATGTATTTAATTACATTTTATTATCTCCAACCAAACATAATCTGAACTTTTCAAAATGTAGATGTTTATACTATACTGGCTCTAGGAAGTTTGTAAGTTGTTTTAGTGTGTTCTCTGTCATTCTAAAAACTAACTGAAAACTGTGTGTTTCTGTAACGACCTGAACTTTTTGGACTGTTAACTAACTACTTATTCTTAGTTAATATAGTCTTAATACTTGTTTATGTTTGATTTCAAAAATACATAACTTTTTTTTTTTTAAACAAATCATACTTGTACTAAAATTTTAACTGAGAAAATTGTAATTTCTAAATAATAAATATCACATTCAAATTCGTACTTAAATAGTATATAAAAAGCTATAACGTCATGCCAGTTAAAATAAAATATCTTAAAGTCTTTAAGTACTTCTACAGTTTAGTAATATCGAAATATTAACAACATAGTTTTAAAGATAATCGATACAACATAATTTAAGAAGTCTAAATGTGAAAATTAAATTTGTGGTGGTATCCCACTCCCTTCATTACTTCCGCACTGCTTTGCCAGTCCAAAAAACATCTAAGTGGCATGCTGCTTACCGGCGTTACCTATAGCACGGATACATACATATGAGTTTTCGCTCAGAAAGTATAAACTATATCTCACAACATATTTTCTTAGATCATATTATCACACATCACCACATGAATGTTCAAAATACATGTGATCTATATGTGCTCAATTAGGCTTTATTATATATATATATATTGTCTATTTAAGAGCCCATGTATCGTACCCATATGTGCGCAACCAATGAGAAGTTGGGGGAGTGACCCTCAAACAACCTCCAAGGTCATAATTTATAACTTTTGTTCTTGTCATATCCTCTTACTAATTGGAGATTGGTACGACATTTAATCCTAATTTTCGTTAGCCTTATTTTTATTAATTGTGACAATGTGTAGATTTATATGTCACTATACATATATCATTATGGCATAAATATCTACGATGCATGTCAATCATATTAGTGCAAGAGAAAGTATGCACGTCAAATGCTTAATCAAATCAATACATATAACGTATATATTCATCATATCATCAAGGCAAATCATAGCAAATATAGAACATCAACAAGGAAAACATTTTGTCACACGCCGTAAGTGAGGTTTGTACTTACTTGTCTTATATGCTTAAACTTCGGGAATTGAAACTCCTACTACGTAAGTTTGGGGAATTGTTCTGATTTAACAATACTTAGTCATTAAAGTGAATTATGATTATATATATATATATTTATTTATTATAAGTTAAGGTAAACTTAAATTACTTGCATCATAACTAACATTAATAATTAATTCCTATTATGAAATTTTATTGTACCATGTGGAAGAGAAATGATCACTATCAAGTGTACTTTGTGTGTGTCATTTTGCCTAAACAACCAACACCATTTCTTGTTTGATGTTGCATGCATACACAACATTCTCTTTTTATTTTGATTCAAAAGTCATCTTGCTTGTTTGACTAGAAGTCCGGATCTCCCTCTAACTCTCCCATTTTTATTTTTGTTTTTGTATCTTCCAATTTTCCATCCATTGATCAAGGGTTATCATATTTGATTTTACCTATTTAATCATCCACCACACCAATCATTGACCTAACTTCTTTTTGGTCACTTAGTATCCAAAACTTGGCCATTGATTTGTCTAGGATTCTTTCACATGAAATCTATACCATTGATTTCTAATCTAATCCCAATTCTTGACCAATCATTCACATTTGGATTTACTCCTAATCAATCTTAACCATTCATCTTTTATCTATGTGACACATTAATTTTATCAATCACACTATCAATACTTAAATATTGATATTACCAAAATAAATACTAAGGTTATCAAATTGACCTACTAATAATAGTTAGGGTTCCTTTCTAAAAATTAACATTTATCCCTCTAATACAACATAATAAATTTTTCGTATAAATTTATATGTCGTTCGACTCATATTCTATATATTTATAATTTCTCGTTTAAATGGAGAAACTCATTTTGTTAAATTATTGATATCATCATATTGATGATACATATAAAATCATTCATGATCTTAAAATTTAATATTTATCAAAATAGTTTATTAAAAGTATATTAATAAAAAAAATCTATGATAATAATTTATGAAATTAAGTTTATAAATTTACAGTAGGTCACAGATTCTCAATTGAGTTAGAACTTCAAACATGGCGAGCTAAGGCCAACTCCAACCCATACTCTAAAATAGAGTTTTGCACCAATTTGAAGTTTTTTTGCTCTCCAACCCATACTCTATATTGAACTTCAAATATAGAGTATGAACAGTATATTTCATATTTGAAGTATCACTGTTCATACTCTAAACTACTTTTTCTTTTTTTTTTAATTAAATTTTAAACTGATATTTAGATAAAAATAAAAATTATAAAGTTACTCTTAACTTAATTTTTCTATGAAAATTACCCATTTTTCTATATATAAAGTATTTGTATGTTTAAATCTTAAGCTATACTTATTTTTTTATACCTTTTTTTATTTTATTATTTTGAATAAATTTTGTAAGATAGTAAATCAACATACAAGTTTTACATAAATTAAAAAGTTGAGAAGATATTCTAATTCATAAACAAACCATAAATAAGCATACATAAAAATACATTAAACAATTACATGTGATAAACCAAACATAACACAAAATACATAATGTAAATTTTGATAATCGCACTAAATTTATAATGTTTTGGTTAGTTGATATAACTTTCTATTTTTAAAGATTATTCGTAAATAAAAAAACAATCAACGGATTAATATGTTAAAAAGATTGTATGGGGGCATAATTTGTAAAATACAAAGATTATAGGGAATAAATATAAAATAATATCTAAATGAATATAAAAAGGAATATAAATAGAATATTCCTTTTAGAGTATGATATAGAGTAAATGGGTTGGAGATAAAATAATATTTGAAGTGACAGATACTCTATTTTAGAGTTTCTGTACTCTAAAATAGAGTAAATGGGTTGGAGATGGCCTAAGAGCAACTCCAACCATACTCTAAAATAGAGTTTTACACCAATTTAGAGTATGGGGGCATCTCCAACCCATACTCTATATGGAACTTCAAATATAGAGTATGAACAGTGTACTTCATATTTGAAGTATCACTGTTCATACTCTAAACTACTTTTTTTAAATTAAATTTTAAAGTGATATTTAGGTAAAAATAAAAATTATAAAGTCACCCTTAACTTAATTTTTCTTTCAAAATTACCCATTTTTCTATACGTAAAGTATTTGTATGTTTAAATCTTAAGCTAAATTTTTATTTTTTATACCTTATTTTATTTTATTATTTTAAATAAATTTTGTAAGATAGTAAATCAACATACAAGTTTTATATAAATTAAAAAGTTGAGAAGATATTCTAATTCATAAACAAACCATTAATAAGCATACATAAAAATACATTAAACAATTACATGTGATAAACCAAAAATAACACAAAATACATAATGTAAAGGCGTAAAAATAGATAACATAGAGATATTATGGTGGAAGAACAATGATTTAATAATCCGGTATACCAGTATCGGATCCTCCACTATCATTGAAATGTTGGTTGAATGCATTATTAGACCTATGCATATCATCTTGTTGTTCTTGTTGCTGCCGTTGTTGCAATCTTTTATTTAAAATTCTTGATTGTACATTTTGTGTGTATTCACGAATGGATGGGTCTACAATTGAATTCAAGTCCATGTATAGAATCTTGTTTTCCTCTCATTGTTGTCTCCTGTCTTGACTCTTCTTTAAGAAGTCAAGGAGTTGTCGGTTATCTTCTCTGAGGTCATTGATCCGTGTTGATGTTTCTTCTGTTATTTTTCTTTTCAATTTTTCTTTTTTAACGTCAATAGGTCATTGAGAGGAAGTACCACCAACTTCATCAGAATCATCTAAATTGAGAGAAAATGAGGACAACCCAGGAGATGCTTGGGTAGGAGAATAAGGAGTTGGATTCTCGGATTGGGAAGAGGCATGATCAAAACTTTGTGGTTGAGTAGCTCGTCTAATGGGGTTGTGATCTTTGAACTTTTCAAAGTCTTTCACAATACTCCACACATGATCAAACTTGAAGCCCTTTTTTTGTAACAACCCATTTTTGTACAAATTACGATTTTTGCCTTTTGAAATCAAAGTTTGTGTTATGTATGTATATATGAAATGCCTACTCTGATTTTATCAGAATTAGAATTTATGTATGATTTTATTTCGGTCAATGTTTGACCAGGAAAATCTAAGATATGTTTGAGACGGTACTGCAGTATAATAAACAGTATAAAATTATACTGTGAAAAATCATCATTACGAATACGGAAGTGAAAATAAGGGACGGGACTATTATAGAAAAATCAAGCACAATATTTAGAGTAATAAAGCCAAGAGCCTTCAAGTCCAAAGAAAATTTTTTACGCAGTCCAATTAAGCACAGATGAATTTTGGACTGCAGTTCAGTATAACAATACTGTTTTTAGTAGAAAACAGTATTGATAATATTCATATTAGTATGATATTGGACTGTACTTTGGGAGACAAGCCAAATGGAGCTTAATTAAGGGACACCTCATCAAAAAGATAATTAAGTGATTTTTTGGATTTTTGGAAAAATATGGAAAGAAATAAAAAAGTTGACCATTGAATTTAACTTGCCCACCAAGTAAGCCTCCCTTGGCCGGCCACCTTGCATGGATTTGTGGGAAATTACTTCTCTTTGGAGGGATTGAGTTGCAAATTTGAAGAAAGTAAAATCACCTATAAATAGGTGTTGTATGAGAATTTGACTATTTTGTCTACTTTAACCCTTTAGCTCACTCTTTAGTCACCAAAAACCCCCACAAGGCCGAACTTCAAGGGAGGAGGGAAAAGAAAATCTTGGTCGGATTTTGGAGAAGGAAATCAAGAAAAAATTTGTTGGATCCAAGCTTGAGAATCACTTTCCAAGTTCTAGAGGTAAATCCTCTCAACCTCCTAAGTTTTTTTCCACTAAGTTTGGAGCAAGATCTCTAAGTGTATTTCAAGCATTTGGTTGTAAGAGCATAAGCTCATCTTCCATCTCTTTCATGTAATGGTTTTAGTGTGCTAGTATATGCTTGTATAAGCTTTAGAGAGCTTGATTTAGGTGGTTGGTTGTGTTTTTGGTTTATGCTCTAGAAATTATGTGCTAAGGGTGTATGCTCACTACATGTTAGTTATATGTCCCCAATATGTTTAAGAAGGATTTGGATGTATGGAAATGAGATTGATGATGTAAGTTATGTGGAGGGTTTGAGTAACCCCAAAAACCCTAAGTATGGTAGAAATTACCATTTGGGTTTATGTGTAAATGGTATGGTGTGAATGAAAATGCATGATAAGGAAAATGATAGGAAATACGATGCATTCTTGTTCTAGGCTCACGGTTTTAACCGTTTGAGGTAGGGCGTATGAAATTTTATGTAAAAACCACCCACAAAAGGAAGCTGTCAGTTCGGACCAAAACATGGCAGCAAACTGGAATCAGAATTTTGAGGCCTTTAGAGGCCGAATTTGAAGAAAGTTAAAACATGAAAGTTGTAGAAAAATGAAAATCCTAGGGGGAAACGTGAACCGTTTTCAAAAATAAGGCTCCAACGGCCTCAGTTTTTAGCAAAATCTGTGCCTGGCCTGATCAGACAAGTGTTCACGGCCAGGCAGATTCAACAAGGAAAATTGGTAAGTTAAGGGCAGAACTGGGTTTTGAGTAAAACACGAAAGTTGTAGGAATCATTGAGGTCTCCAACTTTCATGAGAGGACTTTTGCAAATTCAAAATCAATTTCAAAGTAAAATTGAATTTTAAAAACTGGGCAGGAAAACAGGAAATTCCTGCACAGGACTTTCAAAACAGTGCATGATTAGACAATTTCTGCACATACCTTGATAACTGAGTTTCTGGAAATGTTTTCAGAAAAAGGTTTTCAGAATTTTATAGTTTTGCTATTTTTGAAATAAAATAATAAGGATTGGTGACAAAGTTATATTTTAATTAGGCCGGGTAAATTAAAAGGATACTTACAGTAACCAAAAAATGTTACTAATTTTTATATGATAAGCTTTGGACTTAAGGTTACTCATAGTAACCTAATTAAATACTACTGGACCTTGTAATCAAGATTTGTTCTGAGGAAGTAAACCAAATAGTGTTTGGTTGTTGAATTGGATTATGAGCCCTAAGGTTACATTTAGTAACCAAATGAAGTATCAACATTTGTATGTAGGGGGACATATAACTAGGATCATGAATAAAATTTGGTTTGGATACCAACAATGAATGTAATAAGTTATGGTAAGATAGGATGGTTCTTATCTTACATCTTTTTGTAAACAGGTAACTAACTGTCGTTGCGACTTGTTGGAGCAACAATTCCCTAGATTTAGTAAAACCAGTAAGTACAACTCCGCTTACAGCATAGGCAGATTGTTTGATTGAATGCATGTTCTTAAAGTCCTACATTTATGTATAAATGTGTATGATTTATGATTCTCATTGTGACATCACGAAGCATGTTCACTATTGATAACTCATATGGTAAGAATAAGATCAAGTTTCAAGTAAAAAACTATGTTAAGAATATGTTGTTATGAAAGATAAAATTAAGTAAGTTGGCAAGCTAAGTTGCCTTGTATCGTACCGACCTGCACTAGGTCAGGTTTGGTCCGTGGTTTGAGTTGGATTGGGCTGGCTGCCCCAACCATTCCATGGCAGTGCGCCACAGTATGTACACTTATGTTATGTAAGGGCCCAAAAACAAACTAACTTATGAAAACATAATCAAAGCATAATTGGTTCATGCATTGTTTTGCTATGATATGTTTTGCGGATGAATAGTTGTAGTTGCTGAGCGAAAGCTCACAACTTACGTTTATGCTGTAGATAAGCTCCCTACTGGCAATGTTTGATGCAAGACGGTGGAGCATGGCATGGCTACCTATGAGATTACGGGCTGGGAACCACTACGCGTTTTGTTGTAATCTATGTATGCAATTTTGTTGTCTAATAAGTTTCAAACTCAAATGCTTGATTAAGTATTCATAGATATATATATATATATATATATATATGTATATATGTATGTTTATATGTAAGCTTATAAATCAAGTTGAAAAAAAAAATATAGTCCGAATTTCCACTAAATAAATAAGTAAGTAATTATGTAAGTTATGTATGGTAACGGCCTACGTAAGGTGGGTCGTTACATTTTTTTTCCCGTCTCCTTGAGTGTACAACTATTTTGCTCGGTTTAACTGCAAATTATTGTAACATATAAGATAAGTTTGGATCATAATAAGAAGAAGTTCAAAATAATTTTTAAATTTGCAATACTTACAGTGTCTTGCTCAGATGCATCACTAGGATGCATATTCTCAATTTGTCGAACACATCCATTCATCTTCTTCACTGCTGCACTAATGATACTCATTCGAGACTGCAATGATCGTGTATTATAAAGCTCGTAATCCTGTGGTTTGTCACTATTGTATTGCTCCATCATACGATCCCAAAAATGATCAAACGATTGGTTTCTTCCGGTAATAGGATCCTGTGAAATATCTAAATAAGATTTACAAAGTAAAATATCCTCCTCTGTAGTGAAGGAAGAACCTCTTCCAGACATTTTTCTTACTTTCTGCAAGAAAATAAGTATACAGAGAAAGATGTTATAGGAAGAGGAATACAATTTTTGGTGAAAGGGCCTTGCTCTGCTATACATTATTTATAGCTAGTAAAGTATATAAGGTGATAAGAGTATGAAGATTCAACTGAACAGTCAAGATTACTATGAAATCTACTCAATGGCTTGGATTGATATACTACATTATTCTTATCTGATGCCATTGAACTTCGTGAAGATAACTTTAGACTTTGAAGATTGAATCCAATGGTTAAGATTTTCACAAAATACATCCAACGGTTCACACGTAATAAACATACCTTATATGTATTGCACGTTCTTTAAGAAGGCACAAGCTGACAAGATTCCTCATTATATTTGCAGGATAACATGACAGGATAAGATAAGATAAGATAACAACATCTTTTCACATTATCTAAGGTGTCAGGATAAGATAAGATAACAATATCTTCCTAAATCAATCTGAACCATTAAGTAGATTTCATCATCATCCTGATCGTTCAAGTTGATTTTTATTATCTTATCGCAATTCTTTCTTGCTTGTTTTATAAATAAAAGGCCATTACAATGCCTTCTCACCAAATCCCTTACTTTCATTTATTACATGTATTCTCCTTTCTTACATACCATCATTATCTTACATACCACCATTCTCCTTTCTCACCAAATTTCTTCCTAAACATGAATATGAATTTCAATGCCGAAGGCTCATCTTATATACCACCATTCTCTTCCAATGATGATCCGTCCTCAACCGACTCGGAGGAGTTGGAAGCAGAAGAAGAAGGAATAATCCGTGCAATTCATAACAATGATATGATGATTACTGAGTTGCTCAATCAACAAAACAAGGAACGAAGGCACCGTGGATCAGTACCTGGTCGTGTTGTAATCAATCGTGATCAAGCAACGGCTGATCAAAATCTATTTAAAGATTATTTTGGTGAGAATCCACGACACAATGATGTAAGGTTTCGTCGTTGATTTCGAATGTCACGAAGTTTATTCCTTCAAATTGCTGATGTTGTGAAACAACATGACAACTACTTTCGACAACGATATGATGGCCTTGGTAGAACGAGGTTGTCAACCTTACAGAAAGTCACAGCTATATTTCGTATGTTGGCCTACGGTGTACCAGCAGACGCCACAGATGAGTATATAAAAATAGGTAAGTCTACGACCATCGAGAGTATGAAGAGATTTTGTCGTGCGGTAATTGAGATATTTGCTAATCATTATCTCAGATCACCAACAGCTTCAGATATTGCTCGGCTATTGTACATTGGTGAACAATATGGTTTCCTAGGAATGTTGGGTAGCCTTGTATGCATTGGAAGTGGAAAAACTGCCCGACGGCTTGGGCCGGACAATACGCTGGTCGCAGTGGCAATCCCTCCATAATTCTTGAAGCTGTAGCAGATTACGATCTTTGGATATGACACGCATATTTCGACTTACTGGGTAGCAACAATGACATCAACGTGTTGGAGTCATCACATCTTTTTTCTAATCTCGCTCAAGGTATTGCTCCTGAAGCTCATTATGTCATTGGTGGTAGAGAGTACAATATGGGTTATTATTTAGCCGATAGCATTTACCCAAAATGGTCCACTATTGAGCAAACTATTCACGAGCCACGTGGTCCGAAAAAAATATATTTTGCGATGAAACAAAAATCATGTAGAAAAGATGTGGAGCGTGCCTTCGGAGTACTCCAATCAAGGTTTGCAAAAGTTGCAGGCCCAGTATGTTTTTGGCAAAAAAATGTGTTACATGATATAATAACTGCATGCATCATTATGCATAACATGATCGTAAAGGATGAACGTGATTTAGATGCACCAATTCAAGATGCAAATGAAGCACCTACTCCACATATTGAAATGGTTGTTGATGAAAATACTCAATTTCAACAATTTCTGGCTCGACATAGACAGATCAAGGATAAACAAGCTCATATCGCGCTTCGAAATGCATTGATCGATCATTTATGGGAAATATATACTAATTCGGAAGCCTAGGGACAAATGTCATGTAATTTTAAGTTTTTTTTTTTTTTAAATATTGAATGTGAGTTTGTTTCTTTTTTTTTTTTTTTTTTTGGGTGTGTGTGGAATGAAGAAAATCAAATAGTTTGTTTTTCACTCAATATTAAGTTGTTTTTGATAATCGCACTAAATTTATAGAGTTTTGGTTATTTGATATAACTTTTTATTTTTAAAGATTATTCTAAAAAAATAAAAACAATCAACGGATTAATATGTTAAAAAGATTGTATTGGGACATAATTTGTAAAATACAAAGATTATAGGGAATAAATATAAAATAATATCTAAATGATTATAAAAAAGAATATAAATAAAATATTCCTTTTAGAGTATGATATAAAATAAATGAGTTAGAAATAAAATAATTATTTAAAATGATAGATATTCTATTTTAGAGTTTTTATATTTTAAAATAGAATATTTAGGTCGGAGAGAACGTAACAAAAAGCCTCTCATTCTCTCTTTTTTGAGAATGGCCGTGGCAGCGTCTCTTTGAATAATTACCCTGTAAGTCCCTTCTTCCAACTATTTTTTACCTTACTTGTTCCTGCTTGCTTTGTGCTGAATCAATAATATTGTCTTTTTGGGTTTCCGAGTTTTTTTTTTTTTTTTTTTTTGGGGGAAAATTATGGCTTTTCGGTTCTTGTTATCTTTCTTGACTTTATTTGTTCCCCTTTCTGTTCATTGTCTTCTCAAGTCATATCAGTGAAAACCTGCTCAAACATGTCGATTGGAGCCATAAACTTCCCTCCTCAATCTACCGTCAAAAGGTACAAAATTCTCCATAGTCGCCAAAGTTGTAACTGTTTTCTCCTTTTGTTTTGTCTTTGGTTGGGCTATGAATGATTGTATGGCTCCTTTGTTGATGCAAATGAAGCTCTTCATTCGCTGAAACTCGAACGAACTCGTCTAGCTGGGCTCCCCCCAGTTTCCCAAAATCGCCAGGAGTCTGCTTCGGAAGTAGAAATTTGAGCAGAAGATTGTGTTTGAAAACTAGCAATGGCGGATTTAAACAAATCCCACATGGGGTTGGGGAGAAAGACGCCATTATCATCGTTGATCATGGTTCCCGTCGCAAGGAATCAAATCTCATGCTAAGTAAGCCCTATGACATTCAAATTTTGTGACAGAACTATGGTACAACCAGCACTTTTTTTGGTCGTTCTGTACGGGTTGTTTATCAGGTGTTGGATGATGGAAAATTCTATCTAAGCCACTGAAATCTGAGCTGCGTTTGACATTTCAACTGTCCGGGTCTTTTTTGACCATCATCTAATGCCTAAAAAAGTGTTGCACGGTGCAACAAGATTTGACTGATTGTCCTGTAGGAAGCTACTTGTGGTTTTTGTTTTTGTTTTTGTTTTTGGTTTGAAATAAGGGCTTTAAAAAGTTTGCCTGTGTTTAAATTTCAGATGAGTTTGTGAACATGTTTAGAGAGAAAACCGGGTACGAAATAGTGGAGCCTGCTCATATGGTAGTTTCTTACTTGGTTGAAAATTTTATTAGCCTTGTTTGTGTCTACCAACTTCTCATTAGATTCATATACGTATACAAATAGGAGCTGGCAGAACCATCCATTAGAGATTCTTTTGGTAGATGCATTCAACAAGGGGCGAATCGGGTTATTGTGAGTCCATTTTTCCTATTTCCTGGAAGGCATTGGCACCAGGTAGCTCAATACATTTTTCTTTCTTTGTAACTTGATGATTGAATTTTAATGCACACATTTATTATAGCTCTTTTGTTTGCATCAATTTTGGACCAACGAAGTTTGATTAAATCTGTTGGATTTTGTGATGTTTACAGGATATTCCTTCACTAACAGCAGAAGCTGCGAAGGAGCACCCCGGCGTGTTATATATGGTAACTGCACCTCTTGGCCTTCATGAGCTCCTCGTGGTGTGTATTTCTTTTCTTTCCTTTTCCTTTCACTGTGGAATATGTGAAATCCAAGAAACTTGTCACAAAACATTCAAAACACACCAGAAAAATTGGCAATTTGATGACTCTCAATCACAGGAACACTCGATCGACGTAATGAAAAATGAGAATGATCCAATTTGGGCCTATGCCCATGGGTTAATGGCTTGAGGCAGAGATCTTCACTGATGACAATCTTGTTTTCATGACAACGAATTTCTCTTGAATTATGTTGTGTTTATTTATAAGCACATACCACCAGTAATAATCAAAGAAGCATTTTCATTTTCTGTTTCTACTTCTAACTGCTTTGCATCTCCGCCAGTTAATTATTTCCTGCTCCTTGATCAGCCCATCTGCTTGGATGGTTGGACCGATCCAACAATGGCATCTCAGTGTCCTGCCATAACTTAAAATTCAAGCCATTTTTCAATAGATTTCATAGTAGATTCTGCATACACAATACGATTATATCCTTCATGATTGTGTAAGCGGCGATTTCTTTTCCTCTTAGGTGACGAGTAGTAGAAGTATTAGTTGGAAACACAAATTAGATCCCTGTCTAATTACTTGAGAACGGGTTACACCTAAATGTCAGCATTCTTTAATAAATGTCAGCAATCGTTATGAAAAAAGATGGTGATTTGATTCTGAAAATCAGTCTCTGGTCTTGCAGGATGTTGTTAATGACAGGATTAAATACTGCCTAAGCCATGTTGCTGGAGATGCCGAGGAATGTGCTGCGTGTGTTGGAACCGGAATATGCAAGCTCTATTGATGTACATAAGACAGTGAGTGTATATTTACTCTATTTTCCGTAGCCTTAAAGAATCTATCCATTTTTTTTATAACTTTCATGTGGAACTGCAAAATAATCTATATCATTGGACACACCGTTCTGTATAGAAAAGAAAGTGTGTCTCCTCCAATTGTCACAGTCCGGTGGAGATTTAGTTTACGGGGTCATAAGTCCACCTATACCTGCAAGTTTTACAGTGAATTCTTTGGCGCTTCATTAGCAAGATGGAAAATTGTTACATGAAATTGTCTTTTGATAACCAAATTTTAAAAAAAATTGCCGATAGTCGCCTTTACCTCAATCTTCTGTTCGTCATTCTGATATTGTGCTTTTAAGTGCACATCAAAGAGCCTCTTCCATATGAAGGTGTTCCTCTCTCTCTCTCGGAAAATAGACGACAGCCAACTTCTTAATGCCCAAGAGCATGTTGTTTGTTTGTTTTATAAGTTAAGCGACAACAAACTTTTACATTGACGACATGTCGTTATCAAAACACAGGCAAGCTTTATGATGGGAAAGAAGTGTGCGATAATATGCATTTTGGTAGAGAAACTTCAGAGCACAAATACTTGTCGTTTTATTCGGAAACAACCACACACTTGAAACGAAAAGAGTACATGTCGTTTTTAAGAATGCATGTCGTTAATAACAAAACGACAGCAAAACTTGCAGTGGAAAAACGGGCTGACGTTTTCAGATTTTTCCCCCCTTCGCGAAGAGATATAAGATCACTAAGCGCCATTTGGCAGAACATTTGTTTTGTTTCTGTTTTTTAGTTGGTAGAATTAAAAAAAACAAAAACAAAAACAAAAAAAAAAAAAAAAAACAAAAGTCATTACTTTTAAGTAACGGTGTGGTTGGTGTATTGGTTAGGAATGTAATTTTTAGGTTAGAGTTAGGTTGATTTTTCAAAAACTAATTATAATTTTTGTTGATTTTTCAGAAAAAGACGAAGACTGCAATAAAATTTTTAGGTCCAAATTTGAGGGCCAAACAAAAGTAAAGTGTTTGAAATCCTATTTCTGAAAGAATTTAATAAGTCAAAGTGATTTTAAAATTTGCTAATAAATAATAAAAAATCTGAATTGAAGTTTCTAATGCCTTACTAAAACTCTAATATAAGTTTTGAAGTCTATCCAGTAGAGCTTTTTAGAAGTCATATATTTGTGGTTTTCAGTCTAAGCTCTTTGAAGAGCCAAAGCTATTCTGACAAATCATCCGCTCTTCTAATAAATTATCCAAACAGTTCTAGAAGCAATTTTCGGATCCCGAAAGTCAAAAGTAGCTTCTAGGAAATTCTGTCAAACAAGTCCTTCTTGGCTTTAATTGGAACCTCTTTTGGAGACTCTTCTAAAAAATCATTTAAACACTTTCAAAAGCTGTTTTTGACCAGAAAACTTTGCAAATCTTTTTTGAATGATGTAATTAGGTGTAAAATTATCACTAAGTTATATCAGCAATCATGAAACCTTGTCAATCTGGCTCAAACCAACTTGAAGGCCTTTTAAAGCTTATAGATATTAGAAGTCGACGAATGTCCACCTCTTCTATTTTATTTCCTTTTCTGTTGAAGCAATAACCTCTTCCATTTTAAGAACAAAGAATTGGTGCTTAATGGCAAGCATGGAGACCCCGTGAGAAGCCATAAATTATCTTTAAATCGGTGAGAATTTTCCCAACGGCTAACAAGCATGAATGAGCCACCATGTAATGGGCCCCAGCCCAACTAGGCGGTGGGCCTCACGTGAATATCTACCCTCAATAATTCCCATCTGCCCCCAAAAATGTTATATATTTATATCCTTTATCAAATAACTTCTCATTTTTTCCCCTCTTAACAAGAAAGAAAGACATTAGAAAAGCCAAAACAAACATGGAAGCTGTATGGAATTTAGAAGACAAATGGCAACTCTCAACCAAACAAGCTTTACTCCTCCTCCTCTTCTCGGCCTCCGGCGTCCTTGGCATCTGTGTCGCAATGACTGCGGCGCTTCTAAGACGCCTAAAGTCGCGGAAAACTACATCGCCGCCACCGAAGGAGCAACTCATAATCACGGACGGCGAGGAGGATTGGCCGCCGCCAATGGAGCCTCAGTGCGGGTGGGCGGCGATAAAAAAGGCGTTGATGAGCTCGTTGCGGTGGAGCGGAGCAAGCAAGTGGCGGCCGGAGGAGAGGATGATGATGAGTAGTAGTGTAGGGAGCTCATGGAGAGAGACGCCATTGCCGCTACTTATGCAAAAGGAGATGAGGTCGTCGGAGTTTCATCGTGATCGTGACTTGGAGTCGCCGGTGTGGCAGAGGCCGATACTCATGGGGGAGAAGTGTGAGCTTCCTAGGTTTAGTGGACTCATTCTTTACGATGAGAATGGACAACTCCTTTGTGATGTTGCTCGCAAAGAAAATTCATGCAAGATTACCACAACCAGGGTACGTACGTAATCTTTTTCTACTATGAACCAGTGACGGAGCCAGAAAATTTTAACAATAATGGGAGTATTATTTGAAAATTATTTGATTCAATAGAAACGTATTTATACATTTCAATTATTAAATGTGCACAAAATTTGAATTTTTCTTGTAAAAGAACTACAATGACATATTTTACTAATGTTGTGGGGTACAAACATAATTTTTCTTATTAAACGAGGATATCATTAGAATTATGAAAATTTTAAAGGTCAAAAATCAAATTTCAAAAATTGAGTGGCCCACTCAACAAAGAGTAGCTTCGTCACTACTACAAATGACGTGGCTTTTGTATTATGGAAGATTAACCTTATTGGGACTAGTTCCGTTACAATTTACACGACGATAATATACGAAATTAACACAATTACACAGAGCTAATTAACACTTCATGGACTCAACTGTTACTGAAATCAAAGTAAATTTAGTGTTAATTTCTCCTCACTTGTTTAATGAAATTAAATGGTGAGAGACCTTAAAAGTTTTGAAGCAAAAAATTATGGTTACTTTTATGTGGGGTGTTTATATAACTTGATTTTTTCATTTTTAGATTTATGGTGATACGAGAAAATGACCATTTTTGGCGTGGACCCAAAACTATGGTTGAATTTTTTTTGTTGAAAAAAAAAGTCCGTTTTTCATAAATCACATATTAATTTTAGTTTATTGATTAAAATTAATAGGTAAATATTACGTTTACTGACTTAAAAAATTAGTACATTTCCTAGTAAATCCAATAGGTAAAAAAGTTTGGTGTCCTGTTTTTCATTTTTATTTTGCCAACGTATCATGCGTTTTTCACAATATTCAAATAATACCCTCATTTTTTTTAATACCAAATGTCGATTTTTTATTTTTCTTTTAAGGATAAGATGTTATTTCTACCCTTCTCTCTTTTTATTCAACCTGTCCGAAATTATTTAACTAGTGTCGTAATTTTTAAGGATAAGATGTTATTTCTACCCCTCTCCCTTTTTATTTAACTTGTCTGAAATTATTTAACTAGTGTCATAACTTTAAGATTGTATCATTTCTTATCAATAAAGATTATTGACGAGATTGTATTTGTCAATGAAAATGTGACTAACTGGTATACTCATAATTACAGTCATTAGCACTAGTAATTACACTAATTATAATGATGTTTTATTTGCTGCAGGAAAAAAGTACAGTGAGGAAAACCCTGAGAGATTTGCTGTGATTGAGGACTATTTTTTTTTTAATTCCCCCCCCCCCCCCCCCCCCCCCCCCCCCCCCCCCCCCCTTTTTTTTTTTTCCTTTGGATCGTTTGTGTGAAAAAAAAAAAAAAAAAAAAAAGTTTGTCGGGGTTTCAGACGTGGAATGTGGTCCAAATATTATTCTGCATTACAAATCCCCAATGTGAATGTACACATTACATTAGTTGTAACGTTTCAAGGATGGTATGTTTTTTGTTGCATGATTACTGAGTTCACTCTATAATTTTTTTCTTTTTTTTTTTTTTCATTGTAAAGAGGGTTATAGGGGTAGATTTTCAAATATCCAATAATCCCGGAGTAAGTGTTCCTCCTTACATGATATATAGATTGTTCATATACCCCGACTAACGTGGTGGGGACGACTCGAACCCAAGTATTTAGTGAGGAAGATGAGTGCCCTACCTAGCCCCCTAAAGGATGTTGGCATTTTGTAACAAAAAGACTTCCTTTTTTTATTTTTTTTATTTACAAATAATCGTTTTGCTAATATTAAAAGAAGGTGTCTATGACAACCAATAGATATAATTGCAGTTTTAGTTGGATTTTAATCCGTCTTACTTATGAATGAGAATAGTTTTGTGTTATGTATTATGAATTTTTATCGTGAAAACTCACAAGTCATATTGTTAAATTATTGTTAATTGACTAGAATGTGTCACAATAGCTAGCTTTTAAGACAAATAAAATTTCGGATGATAATAGAGCATGTCATGTCATGTGCATGAAATATTTCCTTCTAAATTAATTTCAACATTCTTCACTGATATGAGACACTTTGTACCATTTTATCAAATTACATTTTAAATTGTTAAAAATTAAAAGTTCATGAACTAACTTGCTAATTTACTAAAAACTCAGGAGACATATTTGCAATATACCTAATAACTCGTTTTATAGGTGTAAAATTTGAATATTCCATCCTTGAATTCAAAAAAGAAATAATGACATTACGTTGGATGGATCGATAAAAATCCAAGAGACAAAAGTACCAAAAACCCCATACAAAAATGCTCACCCAAAAAATTTTGAGAAACCTCTTTTTTCATGCACTGATACAGTATCCTTAGTTTTGTGTCTGTTTAATCTATTTTCCTTCAATTCTCCACTTGAAACATTTAGGTTACAAATAAATTGACAAAAAAACATAGGGGAAGAGCCACACTCTCTTTCATGACTAAAGAACACCACCACCTTTCACACGCCAAAAAATTGGAAGATTTAGATTTCTATATCGTATATTGAAAAAATGCATGCAGTGCTCTCTTTTTCAGCGGTTATATCTGTATTAGAAACTGTCTTTTCTACATACTTATTAATTTCGGTGTGATTTTGCCAAAGATCTAATGACTAGAAACATGCATTATCGGTATAAGGTCAGATCATAGGAGGACCCCAAAACTACACAACAAAGCTTAAATCATATCTAGGTTTATAGAGAAAGTGTGAACATAATAAATAAATACGGTACAATGGCTAGGAAGATAATCAACATACTGTTGATTGTTCGTTGAACTATTATCTAACTCAACTCACTTGTTTGGTACTTTCCCACATATGAGCTTTATCACTTGTTCAAATTGCAGACTATGAATCTGGCTAGAACAAAATGACTGAAATAACCGAATATAACTTGATATAACCAGGGTAACAATGTAGAATTGTCCCGAATGCAATTTATCCAAGGAACAGAAATGTTCACTTGAAAACGCGTATACGACTTTACCTTGTTGGAAAGTGTACTTATTCATATGAAACTATCAATGGTTCTTTCGAGTCTTCTGTAGCTGAATTCTTATAGTAAAAGAACACTGCCAATTGTACAATCCCCAAAACGGTTCCTATCCCATTTGGAACCTGAAAATTAAACGAAGATCATATGCACACATTAAGAAAGTTAATAGATCTAATAGTGAGAAATCTGAACTCGGATTCAAGGACTGTTAAATGAAAGATACTAAATGTTCATAAAACTTACATAGACGAAGGGATCAAAGTTAAAGATTCCATAAAGAAAGAAAGAGGTGCTCATTAGAAATGTGGAAAGGGAGAGATAAAATGGCATATATTCAATGCTCTTTGTCTGGATCACCAAATTCTGTGGAAACGGAAACATGTTTAGTTATAAACACACAAATTAACATTTTAAGATATGGGAATTCTCGTTAATTATCAGAAATGAACTAAAACTATCTTGAGCAAACTCACAATTATAAACAATGGAGATGCGAACATCGATATGAGAGAACCGCAACTCAACAATCCAACAACGTTGCGCCGTATCCAAGGATCAATTATTTGCAAGCTCACACCAGCAACTATTGCAAATAAGGTAAAAACTGCCAGCAGAAATCCGAGCATCCTCACCTGCAATCGATATTTAAATGGAAACATTAAACAAAAAACATCAAAAGGCTTTTAGAAACCTTAAAATGACACGAAGAGGTCATGTTCAACCTTTGTTGAATTCTCGGTATAAACTATGAAGAGGATAATGTAGACCAATTGGAAAATCGCACCAATTGAGTTGACCGTCATAACCATTACATTGTCCAGAGATATTAGAGGAGTTCCATACCAGAGAGTAATCAAGCAATTCAATAGGGCATAAATGTATGGTAACCCCGAGAATTGCTCCGTTGAACGGTTTCTGACAATTCTCCTAAATGTAGGTCTGAAAGGCGAAAGAAAAGGATACAAAAACCAGTGAGGAGATGGAATTCAATTCCTTCATTGTTCTCTTGTTTTCTAGTGTTATGAAGTCCTACAAAACAAATTAAGCTTACAAGGGATGAAAACTTACACAGGTGACACAAACAGCCCAAAAGCAAAGATGT
Organism: Ficus erecta; assembly: GCA_008635985.1. NCBI lineage: Eukaryota > Viridiplantae > Streptophyta > Magnoliopsida > Rosales > Moraceae > Ficus > Ficus erecta. Next base: position 502,290 of record BKCH01000047.1, read on the forward strand.
TCCCTGAAACGAAGACGAGGAATACCATTATGGCCAATGACTTGAGTTAAAAGTTTCATAGAAACATAAATACTAAGAAAGAGTTTCCAACAAAAATGGACAATGCACGTACACTATAATAAAGCAATATGTAGGTGTCCTTTTGACCCTTTTTAAACCTAAAGGCTGTGTTATAATCTGAGAAAAAGCGTTTTACTCGAGATATTAACCCTGCACCTTAACTTCCGATCATTCCAAAACTTATTCACAAAGTCAGACAATGTGGGCATACTTGCACTAATTGAGACCGACTTTTCAAGCATTTAAACGAAAAACAGCATAAAAAGATGAAGTTGAAAAAAAAAAAGCATCAAGGATTTCATTAAACACATTGCAAAAACACACTTGCTTTTAATTGTCGAATGATAGCTTTATCCGCATACTGCTTTCATTTTGTGCCAAACCCGCGATTGTTCGAAAGGAATTTCCGTACTTATCTTGTCATACTATAAAGCAAGTAAAAAAAAAAATTTTTTTTTTTTTGCCCCCTTGTGTCAAAAGACTAAATCAAAGGTTGCCAGACTGAAATTCCTCATAAATTGGGGGTGAAAACAGCCTTAACCTATTTCTTTCGCTTATATTCAGTAACAAGTTGGACCATCCTTCTTCTTATTTGCAAAGAAAAAGCAAAATTACAAAGCAAAACAAGGAAGTTCTGGAAACCAAAAGAACATCAGTTTCTGGAACTGATGCTAATTTTTAGCAACCAGAAATATATCAACACAATTTAATCACTCCAGTTACCAATAGCTACTAAATCAAAGACAATTAAACAAGAAATTCAATCACACAGTACCAAGAAAAATCACTGCTTGCACTGCCAATGCAAAGTGGGAGGGACTGTAATCTAATTCCTGTGAATTATAGAACCCACTTGTTCATCTTTCAACAAAAAGAAAAATTCCAAGACAAAAATTAAAAGAAAAGAAAAACTAAAATAGAAGCAGGTAGAACAAAAATCAACGGAGGTCTCTGACAGCAATGACCAAATGGGCATTCCCAAATCTAAAATGGTAATATGGGTTCTCAATATTATGTAAAATCAAATGTCAAAACAAGAATTTTTTTTTTTTAATTAAATGAAAGTCAAAACAAAAGTTGAACCATTGAAAAAAGAAAAAAAAAATTGCTCAAGAATGAAAACAAACCGGCGACTCCAGCTGCATCCCTAAGAAAAAAAAAAAAGAAGAAAAAAATTGCTCAAGAATGAAAACAAACCGGCGACTCCAGCTGCATCCCTGCAAATTGAGAAGACAGAGTTGGCACCCCAAAGAATCATCAAGATTCAACCTCCTTCAACACCACCAACCAAAAAAAAAAAACCCCACCAAAAGAAAAAGAGAAAGAAAAATTTTTGGTTTGGTTCGGACAGCTCTGCAAGGAAAGGGAATTGGGGAAGAAGAACTGGATCAGGAAAAGATCAGATGAGACTTTTGAACTGCAAAATGCAAGCTTTTCATTTCTAAAATCTAAAGCAACATTTTTTTATCATAACTTTTTTATTATTATTTTTTTGTTGTGTTGTGTTTTGTACAGAGTTGGAGTTATTTTATTTATAGAAGCCAAGTCAGCCCAGACCAGAGATTCTGAGGTGGCAGATGAACATAAAAAAGTTTCTGTGGCCCCTAATCACAGAAAGGAAGAATTTAATATATTTTTCTCAACACATGCTAAATGTGGAAATTTTCAGTAGCGCCTTTTTTTTTTTTTTTTGTCTTTTTTTTTTGGGTACACAAAAAAAATGTAACATATAAACTTATTGGTAGTTCGATCACAAATAATTTTTAGAATGAGAAATTATGTGGACTTATAAATGGACTCCTAGACAATTGCTGATTGGAAGAGGATCAATTGGCACTTACATGCCACTCTATATCCTCATTTCCTACCGACATAGGACTTACCAAGTGACTACCATTTTTTTTTTTGATATACAAGAAAAATATAACATGTAAACTCACTGGTAATTCAACTTCAAAGGGCTTTCAGGAGAAGAAATTAAGTAAATAAATAAATAGATCATACTAAATTATAACTTCCAGTGTCGTTTGTTTGCCATCATAAATCATTATCAAATTCACTTTTATCCTCGCTCACTTCATATTTTAATCGCTTATTATCTGGTATAATAACAGAGAGAGGGGAACAGGAAAAAAAAAAAAGAAAAGAAAAAGATAATTAAGTTAGCATCCCCATATTTTATCTAAATTACAGACACACTCGTTTAACCAAAATAGTTTATGTCAACACCTTGAGATTTTAGAAAAGTTTCAAAAACACCATAAATCATTAGCTAAACGTAATAATATGAGATATACGACTCACACTTATTAAAGAGAAATTAAGATACTCTCAAATTCGGTTTCGAACCTAAAAATTCCTACATAAATCTATTGTGAATTTGGAGGTGCAAGAGTCATGGGGCAGGTCAAAGCGGATTGTTGTTGCATGGAGAATGGTGTTGGTTGCTGAGTTTTTTTTAAACCTACTTAAGGTAAGGATTTTCGGGGACTTTGTTTCATATATTTAGTGACGAGTCTTAAGATTAAGTCATCGAAAAATCAATAACTCATGTTTCTTTGAGCTAGTTACTTAATAAAAAAAATTAACATAGTAATTAGTATTAGGAAGTGTTGATGAAAACATTCCGATCAAATACGTATTTTTGTAATGTAGGAAAAAAAAAAAAAAAAAGTCGTCAATGTTTCTCTCAAAAGTACAACGAACTTTTGAAAAATTAGTTTGGGACCTCTAGTGCATATATCATTTTTTTTTCATTTTGATTAATTATTTTTTGCTCTGTTAAGACTAGTTAAGGAAAAAAGTTTGGATAAGAATTATTTAGTTTAAAATTTGTGAGTATTTTTATTTCTTTTAAATCTCAAAGTTAAAATAATAGGCATGAGTTTTCATTTGACAGTTGGACCGATCAGGCGCAATTCTAGAGTCAATAGTGAGGGGAAAGAAGCCACCATAGAAGTGAGGATTAGATAAGGACAACTTTTTTTTTTTTTTTTTTTAACGAAATATAAAAAAACATAAAAACCTACTATTCATCCTAATTTGTGCATAAAAAATAGTGATTTACGAGCAACTTCCTTGCGTCATTTCTTCCGGGAAATTTTCGTTTGTTTTCTCCCAATTCTCGCTCCCTCTGGAAGACGATGTTGTTGATGAGTTTCATTTAAAAATAATTCTCAATCTTTTTCTCTCTTTTTTTAATTTATAATTTTTGAATTTGGGTGTTGGGTTTTTGAGCTCTACATCATTAGATCTATAAACATAAAAAGATAATTACAAATATTTTGATTGTTTAAGTTAGTATTAGATTTCTCTAATTTTTTTAGGGTATTAGATTTCTCTAATAATTACGTAGTTAAACTCAAGTTGAGCTCTAATTTGTCCCATTAAAATTTAATGCAAGGGTGGAAACTGACACTACATAAAATAAGGGATAGAAACTCGCATTTCACAAAAGAATAAATAAATAATAGAGAAAATCATCTAAATAATCACTTTTTTTTTTCCATCAATTGACTAACTTGACACAAATTCCCTTTCGATTTTTTTTTTGTTGGGTAACAATATAGTTATTGGATTAAAGTTCAATATATATATATATATATAGCAATTGGATTAGGATTTTTTTTTTGGGGGGTAAAAAACTGGATTTGTTGTTTTGATTCACATGAAGAAGAATTGGATAGTGATGCATATGGAATATACTGTAATTAACGGGAACATTCTTTTTGCTCTTTGGATTGTATTAAACACCTTTTTTTTTTTTTTTTTTCTTTTTTAAGGGGAAGAAAATATAGCCTTTTGAATAATTACATTCACACCTATGTTTTATCAATGTTATGGTGACGCCCTTTTATTAGTTGAAAAGTTTGGGATCTGTCTCATGTCAGTAAAACATGCATATAGCAGATTTTTTTTTTTTTTTTTTTTTCACCGTAAATTTTGTAAAAAGTTGAAACTACCCCTTACAAATGTTAAAATTATGAATAGACTTTGAAATTTGTTAAACAATCTTGCAAATTTTTTTTAAGCAAATTGACTTTGGAACAACCGAGAATAACCAGTTTTTTAGTTGGTAGTTCCAGTGTTAAAATGAAATAAGGTTGTTTTACTAATTTTAATTTTTAAGGTTGTCAAATTCTGCAAAATCTCAAGTGCCTTGTTAGGAAAAGCTTCAGAGTGAGGGATTTCATGGGGACGACCTCGAACGATAAAGATCATTAATCTGCTGCGCATGATGATCTCTTTGGCTCTAGCATTGGGAAAGCTCTCCATATCCTGGCCATGTCGAGCTTCATAGGTCTTGATCACCACTTCATCTCTAGAGTTCGAGTAGTACTGGATTTTGCCCTAATTTAATTAAACTCAAATCCAAATCTAAACCTCATTCATTTTTCTGATCTCTCCCAAATACACATTTATTCAAACTTCAGTTTGAATGAAAAAACTCAAATCCAATCTATGATTCAAAAGGATAAAATAATATTCTAATAATTTAGCTCAAGATTATTAGGCTTAATCTCGGTTTTTGTATTTTTCTGAAAATTCAACTAATTAATTTCGCTATTTACCGGTTCCAATTATAACTTTAAAACTGATCAAACCTTAAAAGGTTCACAACTTTGTATATACTAAAGTCCAAACAAGATGATTTTTCTAAAATTGCATAGAATTTTAAGATAAGCGAAATAAAATCCACATTGATTTTTTTTCCGAACACTTTATAAGGTTTTACACTTTTTAACTCCAATCAGCCAAATGCACAACTTAAATCCAACTTAACTCAGATAAAAAATTTCCAACGCACTTGTTACCCCAAACACATGTTAAATTCCTGGCTTTGAAGCTTGAGTTTCATAGCATCAACTAGCTTGAGATCAGAAACTCGGAAGGTGTTTGAGGGTGAAAATATAGCGATGTCAAGCTTCTAATTATCATTTGCCTTGTTTATCATATTTTTAGCAGCGTTCATTTTAATTGTTTATCAGATTTTAAAAATTTCTGTTCTAATGGTTGTTGGTAACTAATTAAAATTAAACTAGCAGAAAATTGAAGAGCTATGTTTAAGGAGGCATCTTAAGTTCGTGAATTTAAGTTATTGATGAGAGTTTTTTATTAGTTGAGGAAAAAGTTATCGTTTGATAATAGTGTGTAACGTTTTAAAATAAATAAATAAATAAAACTGGTCATGTTAAATGACTATATCGCTGGATTAATATTTTTGTTTTATGCAATTTTTGTTCCTCTATTTTAATAGTGCAATTGTGTGGTTTCATCTAGATAGTATTTATACTCTTATGCTAAGTTTCATTTTTTGACGTAATTTGAGAACTACTTTATCGTACCAACAGATTTTCGTATTTTCATTATGCAGTCAGAAATTGACATTTGTGATGACGACGACAATGACGATCACGACAATGATGATAGACAAACAAATCAAAGTAAAAATAAAAAAGCAAATATAATATATTAAATAAAATAAAATTCATGTGATGGTAAATAGACTATCACATAGTGATTACTAGACAGTCACGAAATAACTCAAGAGAAAGGACGAAAGCACTATTGATAATAAATTTGTGCTTTTAATATTAGGTAATGGATTTGCGCCCTATAAGGGAAGACAATGCCAAACAAAACAAATAATAAATTGCTATACTCCTGAGGATAAGCTTTAGTGACCTTGAGAGGATAATTGAATAATTTGAATGATTAACCAACAGAAGTCTTGTATTGTCTTGAGACAAAATTTAAGAAAACGAGCGTTATATATAGGTAGAGGTATATCCAGATAATCTCAGAGAGTGAATGCCTCTCCACATGATATATGAATCTCTTATAAAATGGATTACTCATATATCTCGACCAATATAATGGGACGACTTCATTTCAAATATTTAGCGAGCTCGACGAGTGCCCTAACAATCTATCTAAAATAATATAGTCTAATCTACTTGGTATACATGCACATTGCTTGTCACTTCACATTTATATCACCTTGATGACGTGACAATTCTTAACCATAAATTAATTTTATTAATCCTCGTTTTCTTATTCAAAAACTATATGCTAATTCAACGTACAAGTCATAGAAGAAACTACGAATATAACAAAGTACTTCTTTCAAGCCAAAAAAAAAAAAGTGCTACTAGGAATCCAGCAGAGAACACCGCGCGTGACATGTATTTATCCATGCATGGTTTATTCGGTCATAATTTTTTAGGACACTTTTACAGCACGATCTCTTATTTTTATAAGAGCAATTATAACAAATAATATTACTATAAGAATATTTGAAGTAAATAATAAGATTTTAAAAAATTAAAAATAAGTAATCAATTTTCTAGGTAAACAACTAATTTACTAGATACATAACATATTATAAAAAATAAATAACTCATTTATATGGTAAATTTACTATTCATTACTATTTACTTAAATATTCTTCTTCTTTTTAATTTTTAATTTTTTTTTGAACTTGGAATAGGAAGATTTGAACTTTACACTTTTAAGTGAAATCAAGTGTGATATTACTGTTAGACTATATCTCAAACCAGATTAGTAGTTCTTTCTACCTTTTTCTGTTAACAGCAAAAATTGTTTTTAATCATTGAATTAATTTTAATTAAGAATCAAATCCATAATTATCCATCTAAAAAAATTAGCAATATGTAGCACATAATTATTTCAGTTATACAAATCAGATTGTTAAAAAATAAACCAAATAATTAAAATAATAATTTATAATAATAGTGTAAAATAGAAAGTCATGTAGTCAGAATCCGTGATTTTTCAATGTCACAATTGCTTGACTATACTACTTTCAATTTTTTCAACCAAAGTACAGGTAAATGATACAAAGCAACCATTAATTATATTCCCGCGTAGAAGAAACAATTAAAAAAAAAAAAAAAAGTACGTGACAGCCCAATTACTGATAATTATTATTTTTATATTGTTGTTGTGGGAGATGGTTTTCTGAATGGAAAATCCACTGAAATTGACTACCTAATTGAGTCATTTTTACCTGAATTTCCTGGTCCTGTCCTCCAAAGCTTTTGAAACTAAATAAATTTGGTCAAAAACATTGGCAGTAAGTAATTACTTTTTTTTTTTGGATTATACCACAGATTGACCCATAAATCCACTGCCTATTGTTCTTTCTTGTGGGAACCTTCTTTTCTTAATTAAGCCTATAGTTTTACAATATTCCATCCACAAATAATTCAATACCGTGGGTCCCAACAACTAGAACTATAAAACATTAATGTAAAGTAACAAAAATAATTAATTTTCTTTAAAAAGAAATATAGGTGAAGAGATTTGTAGTCTATATCTAATGATAGAATTAAGTATAAAATTATTATTATAAAGTCGTATTATTTTCCATCATAAGAAGTATTTAAAGAAAGACATGGAGACGAGATGAATAAAGAAAAAATCCAAGTTGCTTTTTGTAGCACATAATATCTATGTGGTTTGAAATCTTGGACCATTTTAAAATTCATATACCATGGTCTTGAAATGAGAATCATAAATACTAATAATTTACAACGGAGTGACCCTTTTAAAATTAGCCCACATGATCAAAGTTCTTTTTTTTGGTTTTTTTTTTTTAAGATTAAAAAGAATAATGCACACGCGTCACTTCATCTTTTTTTTTTTTTTTTTTTTTCACTTAAATAAAGGGCAGATGATCAAGACCAAAGACGTGTCTATATGAATCGTTTTCTTTTTCTTTTTTTCTTTCTTTCTTTTCTTTTCTTTTCTTTCTTTTTCTTTTTGGTGGAAAGTATGAACATTATCGTTTTGCTTAACATTTTTGTTGATAAATATTGCTTGTGACATAAGTATATACATATATTTATTTATTTTGTGTTCACAAAGAAAAAAAAAAAGTATATATATATATATGTGTGTGTGTGTGTGTGTGTGTGTGCATAATATGTACGCGTACGCAACAGGATTCACTGCCTATTGTTTTTCCTTGAACCGTTATTTTCTTAATTAAGCCTTTAGTTTTCCAATGTTCCATCCACAAATATTTCAGTTCCAGCAACAAATATTTTAGTACCGGTGTCCCAACAACTAGAACTGTAAAACATTAATATAAAAATTAAGCAAAATGTGGAGAAGTCCCTTTTAAAAAAGGTAATAGATTTGAACTCTATATTATATCTTACGATTTGAATGAAAATAATGTACATCAGATTATTTAATTTCAGTTGTAAAAATAATGTTTAAATATGAAAATTACCGGAGACAAACATAGATAGAGTTAAAATATACAGCTTGTTTGGCAGCACATAATCTATGGTTTGAAAGTTTGCTCATTCCTAGACCATTGTAAAATTAGTTTACTATGGTCTTGAAATCAATGATGATTATAACTAATAAATTTATTACGGAACGATCATTTTGAAATAAGCCTACACGATCAAAGTCTAAAAAATAAATTAAAATATAGTCCATGCGTCACTTAATCTTTTTTTTTTTTTTTTTTTTTTTTGCCCCTTCTTCATTTGGAATTTGTTGGCCATTTGACTTCGCATAACAAATATTTGAATAAAATAATATAAAAAAAGCAGATGATCAGGACCAAAGACGTCATAAAGTAATAACATTACCGTGTTTGCTTGGTATTTTTATTGAAAAAATAAACGTGGCAACTGCCATATGGTAGTCTGAAATAAAAACGAAAGTATTATTCATAGTCCATTCATCCTTATAAATGTTAATAATAGATAATATATATATATAGATATATAGATATATATTGATTATAGCACAAGTATTATATTTGTGTGAGCATGTGTATTATACACACACCTATACGTCGGCATATTCATGGTCCACTTAGGAAAAAGAAATCCTTTTAACAAATGTTGTAGGTCAACATGTTTGACTTACCATTATAGGTCTTATAAAATGTCACGTCGACCAAATGTGATGAATACATATACTTATTCTATAACCTGGCTTGTAATAGATGGCTAAAAAAAAAAACCGTAACTATTAAAAACTCCTCTAAGAATCCATTTGATATTGAAGATAAAATTACATTGAATATGATAACATTATGGGATTGGATTAGAATATAGAGAAAATGATATGATTGAATTGTAGCTAATACTATATATCTTAAATTTGACATCAGTGTATAATAGTCTTGTAAATTTGGACGGCCCGGCCTGGCCTTTACGGACGGAAAGGGAAAATAGGGCTGGCTTGATTAATTGACTGGTCGGGTTGGACCCGCCTGAACTTTAAAATTATAAGTCCGACCCGGCCCTAAAGCCCGGCGGGGCAAACAGACCTTAAAGATTAAAAAAATTGCACAACATCACTCCTTTTATTTATTTTTTTTTTCTCTTTGTTATCGTTCCAATACTTGCAACGTCTTTTTTTTTTTTTACCCTCTCTTCGTTACGCTTACCGTTGCAACAGTTTTTTCCTTTTTTTTTTTTTTTTTTTTAAAGCAGTTCTTTCTTTTTAAATGAAATTGAATGGTCAATATTAGACAATATGTATTTGTATTTTATGAAATTTCCAATCATTATAATATAATATTAATATATATTACTATATTTTTCAAGAAAAAATATAAATTACAAGTTAAAAAAAAAACTATATATGTGTAAAATGATTTATAATACAAAATTTACAAACACATGTTGTTAAAAAAAAATTAGGCAGGTTGGCGGGCTAGGCTTCGAGAGGCTCGACCGAATGGGCTAAACGGGCTAGTCGGGCTGGGACCGCCGGGCTCAATACTTAGACCCTCCCGACCCTAGTGATTGCACCAACATTTGACCGGCTGGGCCCGCTCTCGGACAAAAAATGAGGGTAGCGGGTTAGCCCGCTTAGATCAGGCCTATATTTACAGCTTCAGTGTATAGATGAGCATTTATAATCCTCTTCTCTTACAGGGGATAATCAAATCCCCTAATTATAAAATATTACACCAAATAGATGATTAAAATTCAATACAGTCATGTCATCCTTAATCCTTTATACTAAACATGTTCTAAATATATATATATATATGTGTGTGTGTGTGTGTAAGGAATTGGTAGGTTCTAGAATTTGCATACAATTATTGTGAACGGCAAGGAAGCCTTAGCATTACCAGACTAGTCCACAGCACGAGATAAGGCCGACATAATATATATATATATATATATATTTATATACACACTTTACTTTTTTTGGTAATATATATAATTATATAACGTTAGTAGTTGATATAAGGCGCCCACCATTACAAATATAATTTATTAGCCCATTGAATGAATCTCCTCCTGTCTCCTGACCATCATAGCTTTAAATACCCCTATATTTTTCATTGTTTCTTTCCATATCTCATATCCTTTTTCTTCTTCTTCTTCTTCCTCCATTTTTTTTTTATCTCTCATTTTCAACTCACAATAATTAGAAACAAAACATGGAGTTGGAGTTGGAGCAAACAATTAAGAGACATCGGAGTAGAGCTCATATTAGTAGTACTAGTAATAACAAAACATCCTCAAAAACAACAAAAAGTGCCTCTCAATCCTCCTACGATCTTTGCAACCGGTCGGATTCGTTCCGATCGCTGGAATTCGACGTTCCGAAAAGCGAGTCTCTGGCGGTGAGATTGTCTTGGCTGCGCTCTCAGATCATTGGTGGCCAAGTGGAATATGATTCTCTATTTGGGAAAAGAATACTCACCTACGCTGATCACACTGCCTCTGGCCGGTCGCTTCTCTATATTGAGAACTTCATCATCCATAATGTTCTTCCCTTCTATGGTATGTTTGATCTGTTATCTCGGATTTTTTTATCTTATTGATTGTCCCTCTATAGTGTAAAGTTATATCATTTGAATTTAAAAATTTAGCCACATAAAAAAAACTAAATATTAAAAATTCTTGAACAAATTAATAGGTCGATTCGATCAGTTTTACTTACATTTTTTTTCTTTTTTAATTTAAATTTAAAGCAGGAGATTTGAACTCCACAATTTATAATAAAATAAAATAAGTGTAAAATTTTCATTAAAATTATAATATAATCACCTGATTTATATTGTGTTTTTGTCAATTTGGGATGACTACGTCTAGAGCAAAAACAAGTATTACTGTATAGGATGGCTGGTGCAAGTTGAACAATTCATTTCATTTTAATATCATATTACTTTTTCTTACTCAAAAGTTGCTTGACTAATTGTCAATTAATTACTCAAACTTGTAGAGTTTGACCTAAACTTTTACAAACTTTTATCCAATTGTTATAACAGCGAACAATTCCTATCAATTACGTCATTTCAACTCTTAATATATCTTTGAATCTTTCGTTTTGAAAAATTTGTCGTCGGATCTATTAAATTATCATGTAAATGCTTTCAATAACAATATTTTAAAGGACCATAGAGTTTTCGTTCTTTTTTGAATTATTATTTTTTTTTCCAAGAGAACATTATTTTTTGTCATGTGAACAAATGTAGGAAACACACACACGTGCGACAGTCACGTGGGGCACCGGACGACAAAAATGGTGCACGAAGCATCGGACTATATAAAGAAATGCTTAGGAGGAGGACCGGACGATGCCCTCTTGTTCTGCGGCTCAGGCACGACTTCCGCCATCAAGAGGCTGCAAGAGGTGATGGGCATCGCGGTGCCATCGATCTTGAGAGAGAGGGTGATGAAAACCCTAAGCAATGAAGAGAAATGGATCGTTTTTGTAGGGCCATATGAGCACCACTCGAACCTTCTTTCTTGGAGGCAAAGCTTGGCCGAAGTAGTTGAGATTGGTCTAGATGAGAATGGGTTATTAGATATGGATGCTCTGAGGCTAAAGCTAGAGTGTTACAAGTGTGCTCAAAGGCCTATTTTGGGTTCCTTCTCTGCTTGTAGTAATGTGACTGGGATCTACTCCGACACTAGAGCAATTGCTCAACTTCTCCACCAATACGGAGGTTTCGCTTGCTTCGACTTTGCAGCAAGGTATGTTTTCGAACAATACTAAAAGATATCATTATTATTGAACATCACACATTTAATACAGAGTAAATTCAACAACATGAGCGTGTTCTATTAGTCATAAACACCACCGATATCCCAAAATATTTTTTCTTAATAAAGCTTAAGATATATTCTAGTACTACAAGACTCAGAGTAAATAAAAAATGAAATGTGCTTTTTGTATAAGTTGTGTGTTGGTAAAGGGTTTGAATGTATATTTTTATCGTTTAAATTATCTCACAAAAAAAATGTTATGTTCAAATTCCTTAGCAATACACTAATAATTGTTAAATTTGCCACATCAGATTTAAAAAAAAAAAAAAAAAGTTAGCATTTTATACGAGCTTCGCAAAAGATAAAAAGATATAGAGGGCCACATAGGGAGATTTGTCTTAATGTTGAGAAATCTTGATGGTTTCTAATGTTGCACCGACGGCTTCTTGTGAGATTTTGGAGTTAAATAGAATCGCTCATTAGTTATGTGCAAAATCTCCGATCATAATTGAAAATTAGAAGTTGTCATGGATTTACTGACATGAAAATGTCACGTCGTTGTTATCAATTATTTAGGTTTTTTTTTTTTTTTTTTTTAATTTTTAATTCTTTATTTCTAAACTATAGATTGGATTTTGGTTGTATGTTTTTTCAGTGGTCCCTACGTGGAGATTGACATGAGATCAGGGGAAATGGACGGCTATGATGCGATTTTTCTCAGCCCACACAAGTTTCTTGGGGGACCAGGAACCCCAGGCATACTTTTGATGAGCAAGGCCCTCTATCAATTGAGTTCTTCTGCCCCATCAGCCTGTGGAGGTGGAACTGTTGCTTACGTAAATGGCTTCAGTGAAAAGGTACAATTTACACCTAAAAAAAAACCCCCATGTTGAAAAAGTGATCCACGCTTTGTCCTCATTATTCGTATATGCGATCCACTTTAAATGAGAATCTAAAATAAAAAGGTATTTAGGAAAGATAAAATAAGTGCGTAACATATTTTCAAAAAATAAAAATATGAATGTGGAATTGTTTTAAGTTGATTTTTTTTAAAATTTAAAACGGTTTATCATGGACAGTATCAATAACATTTGAAAAGTAAAGTAGTTCGAACAATAAATAGCTCCAATTATTAATTAAGACGATGAAAATGATCTGAAATCTTTTTCTTTTATTTTTTGTTTTTTATTATTATGTTTTCTTTGATAATTGAATGACCTGAAATCTTAAGTAAGGTAGAGAAGGACCTTTCTTTGATATTTCTAGATGATACGTTTTGGCTTGAAGTTCTACCAATAAATGCATTAGTAGAAAAGTCAAAAATTGCTAGGTGTATATACATTAATTAGCTATAGATCTTAGGCACCATGGTTCCTGCTAGATCCACACCCCAAGTGAGATAGACCACAAAAAGGTATTTTTTTTGTCTTCTTCTTCTTCTTTTTTCTTTTTTCTTTTTTCCTTCCTTCCTAATAGACCACAATACAATTTAGACACGAAAACAATACGATAGAAATCAACTTTATGACGATTATAGATCTAATCTAAAAATAATTACACACATAATTCTAACATAAATTATAAAATTTGAATTTTTTTATTTTAAATTTTGTAACAGAAAAGGAAAAATAATCAGCTTTGTGCATTATTTTGCTATAAGATTATAAAAATTCTTTAATTTATTATTGGGAAAATAACAATCATATGTCTTAATTTAAGTCAACATTACAGCATTTCATCGGTTATAATTTTTTTAAATTGGAAGATTGGGATTCAAAATCTTCATCTTTATAATGGAGTTGAAAATGAAAATATCGTTAAATGTAATAAATTATACATGTAATCACATTTCGTTGGTTATTATTATAGGGACACACTCATCTACTAATTCTATTCTTTCCTTCTTTTTTTTTTCTTTTTGAGCAAAATGATGAAAATACTCATATAATTTGGACTCATGTCATGAATAATGTAGGACACATTGTATTATGAGGACATTGAAGAAAGGGAAAATGCTGGCACTCCTCAAATAATCCAGACAATAAGAGCTGCATTGGCCTTTTGGGTCAAAGAATATGTTGGCTATGAGGTGATAGAGAGACAAGAAAATCTCTACATCCAAAAGGCACTAAAAAGGCTTCTCCCAAATAAGAACATACAAGTATTAGGAAACACAAGTGCAAAACGACAAGCCATTTTGTCGTTTATAGTTTATTCCACATCGAATTCGGATGTCTTAAAAAATTGTTGTGACAAGTATAGAAGAGAGAAGGGTAGTGAAGGAGAAGAAGGGCTATACATGTGGAGAGAGACGGGCAATAGTAGAGATAAGCCTCTTCATGGACCTTTTGTTGCAGCCTTGCTCAATGACCTCTTCGGCATCCAGGCTCGCGGCGGGTGCGCTTGCGCCGGACCGTATGGTCACAGCCTGCTCAAGGTTGGTGAGGGTGATTCACATGCCTACAGATCTGCCATTAAAAAGGTTAGTGGTCTATCGATACTCTCAAATCTACGTTACGGATTTCCAACAAAAAAAAAAATCTACTTTATGGGTTTTCATGAAGGATTGACCCTAAAGTTGAAAATACAGAAGTAAGAGGCGTAATGTGACATTTATTTTATATAAAAATGACGTGAAAAGGTATTCTAGCAAGTATAAACCTTTTCTAAGTCATTATTACACAAAATAAATATCCTATTACGTAATTCACTTCTATGTATTAAATTGTAGAATGGTCCTTCATGAAGTACTGAAGAAAAACCTTAAACAAATAGCATAGCCAATAAAAATCTGTTTACGAGTGTATTTTTTTTTTTTTTTTTTAAGAATAATCTATATGCAGCCTAAACTGTTCGTTTCTTGCTTGATGGATCTCAAACTTTCACTTCCGAGAAGTTGCACCATGAATTTGAAAATTATTAACAGCTAAAGTCTAGTAACTAAAATGCTAACAAATTGTTGGTTTGGGATACGAAATATCTCACTTGACATGGTTTTAAGGGTTGAACTAGGCATTTGGCACTTACGATTCTTGTGTCCTAAACCATCATTTGTCAACATCCATCAGTTGTTGGATCTCAATTGCTATTTGTTGTTTGACTTTCAAATCTAACGTGTAATTTGTCAAAATTAAAAGTTTGGGGTCCATTGCGCAAAAACGAATAGTTCAACTTACATCAGTTTTCTGTTTTAGTGACAATATTTCGGAAATTTTACAGCTGAAAATTCAATAAACATTACTTTCACGTAGTCTGAAAATGGTCTTGTAAAAGGCCTAATTAGATTTTTTCCATTATGAATAGGGCTATCTCGGAGTAAAACCTGGATGGACAAGAATCAGCTTCCCCTACTACATGTCAAATGACGAGTTCGAGTTCATTTTGACGGCATTGGAGTTCGTAGCTACCTATGGACAGAGGTTCCTCACTTTCTATGATTTCAATTTGAGAACAGGTAGTTGGACTGCTAGAAAGAAGGCACTTATATGCCTTGTCAAGAAGAACAATTGCAATGTTCATGTCCTGCCTTTAGCAAATCATCTAAAAGCAATGAAAATGGAAAGTGAAGAAGAGTTCAAAAAATTCAACAATGAAGAGTCTAAACATGATGGAATATTGGTCAACAAGTTTGCATTGTATTTAGAGACTGCCTTGGACATTGCCCATTTCTTGCCCAAGTTTCCTCCACAACGTAGGCTTCTGGAAGAAGAATTAGACCTTAATTTCTTACACTTTAGAGTCTAATCCTATTATTTTATGTAATAATAATGATTATTTTAATTTATTTTTCCTTATTCAATATATTCTTGCTGAGTAATGCACCTAATATATTTTTTTTTCCTATAGAATTTTATTGTGCTAGTTTCTTTCTTTCCTCCTCATTTTTACAAATTGCTACTTGGGTGATTTAGGAAATGGTTGAATTATGAGCTCAAAATTAAAAACATTAGTTGAATTTGTTGGACGGAAGAAAATGATATGATTTAAAAAAAAAATTAAAATTACCTAAATAACCACTTTTTTTTTTCATCTATTTACCAACATAACACAAATACTTCACTTTTGACTAATATGATACAAATTTTTGTTAACTTTAATTTAATTTTGTATCATATTGGTCTAATATTAATTTTTTGTATTATGTTAATATAATGATCTCTAAATTTATATAGTTCAGATGCTTTCCCTTAAAACAAAGAAAAAAGAAAAGAAAAGAAAAGAAAAATGAACTGTTATTTACTATAACTTTTCTTGTTAAATATGGATTACACGTTACGGTCCACCTAGCCCACCATGCACTATGGCTGCGCTAGCATCTAATCGGGTCGGGTCAGGAGGATGTTTATTGAAGTGATTTACGTGGAGAGGCATCTCTATTTTATTTTATTTTATTTTTCCTGTTACTTATTTATTTATTATTCTCTTACTAACATTATGGTTTGCAACTTTTTTTTTTTTTTTTTTCTCTTTTTGTTAAGAAGGTTTGTAGCTCCTTAAGCTTAGGCAAATCTGGCGAATCTTACACTCCCTTTGGTAAGAGGGAAAAAAAGGTACAATCTTTTAATTTTAACTGATATGTAATCTTTTAAGCACTTACTAATAGAAAATGACAACTAATATATCGTGTAGGTTGACACTGAAAAGTTGAAATTATAATTGGTATCCCTTATATTATTTTTAACTAAATGTATTTTTTTAATTATTTAATTTAATTTAATATAAAAATAAATAGAAAATATAGATAATTTAATCTATTAGTCAAGTATAATAAGCTTTTAAAATATCTCAACTTTTGAAGAGATAAAATGATGGAGGGTATTTTTGATTTATGTAATTATTAATTGATTTTTATGTAATTTTATATAATTTTTCATGTAACAACATATTATTTTTAGAAACTTTAACTACAAATTACAAGTATCAATTGAAATTATTATGCATTAATGATGGCAATGTTTTAGATGTGATAATCTACAGTAAAAGAAAATTCAGCTTAATCATAAAATAAATGAAAGAAACCGAAAGTAAACAACACCAAAATATATAGAGGTTCGCCGAAACGGGATTATGTCCTCTACGTCGAGCCGCCTCACTATGCTTGAAAACATGATTAACATTTACAAGAATATAGTAGTTCTACCTCTCGAGGAAGAGAGTGGATGCTTCCACTTCCTAGAGTTACAGATACGTGACACATTCTCACGAAAATGGCTGAAAATCTGGCCTCAACTGCTTCAACGTGACCTGAGCAGCGTTCGATTACTCCTATGTCGGGCATCGAGTGCTCACACTCAAATGATCAGAAAGCGAGCCCTGAACTTGGCCAATATTGAATTTCCCATCCTCAGGCATGTTCCAATCGAATGGTGGGGAGCCTTGACCATTCGGTTCGATAACACAAATCTACCCTTGAATGAGGAGACGAAATCCGATCCCAACAAATGTTATCTATTATTAATCAAAATGTTTATTATTAGATCTGTATGGCCGTTGGATTGAAAATCTTACCATATCTATATATGTATGTGTGTGTATATATGATAGTTAATATGGAAATTTAATATTCAACCAAAGAAAATATATAGAATTCAAAATCAGTACAAGGTGGCCTCCGATGCATGTAAACTAGTAAGTGAATATATATATATATATATATATATATCTTTTTGATAAGTTAGTGAAATTTTTTTTTTATCTACTCTCTTATTTTTATGATAGAAAACATAGAGATATTGGGTTGAAAAGAAGTCAGTCTAAAATTTAAAAGAAATCGGAGCTATTCTCTCTCTCTCTCTCTCTCTCTCTCTCTTGTAGGCTGAAGGAGACTGACAAAACTGAAAAGTTACATTTAAATAGAGATACCGACTAAACTATGTCGGTTTCTTTCTCTCTCTTATTTTTGTTTTGTTTTCTGTTTTTTGTTTTTAAATTTTTTGTTTTGTTTTTTTAGTGCTACTAAACTTATTCAACACTTGTGCTTAAAACGAGCTTTACTTTTTTTTTTTTTAATGATAATTAAAATTATACTCTAAACTATATACAAATTGAGTGTCACTAGTGATG
This sequence comes from Ficus erecta, assembly GCA_008635985.1. Taxonomy (NCBI): domain Eukaryota; kingdom Viridiplantae; phylum Streptophyta; class Magnoliopsida; order Rosales; family Moraceae; genus Ficus; species Ficus erecta. The sequence continues at coordinate 520,415 of BKCH01000047.1, forward strand.
TCAAATAGGTCGGGCCGGTTGCCCGGCCTATTTATTTTGAGCCTATTAGTGTTTTGTGCCTTATTTATGCAGGCCAATTTAATAAATATGTTGTGCCATGCTCATAAAAAATATATAATACCAAGTTCGGCTCACGGTCCATTTATAAATGTTATATGCCGTGCTCGTACCTTAATCGTATCCAGTAATTAAAATTTTTTAAATAAAAAAGAAAAGTAAGTTTTGAATATCATAAAAAAAAATATTTTTTTAACAAAAAAAAAAAAGCATATTATTAAAAGACACTACAATATTGAAAACCTTATCAAGTAAAAACTCAAAATAGATGAAATATTCCAAATAAATAAAAACACCATAAGTCTTAAATGAAAATTATTAAAAATATCATTAAAAAAAGAGTAATGTTGTCGTGTTATTTTCGTACCTCTTATTGTGCTCGTGCTTGTGCCCATTCAGTGCTATTAATGTGCCCGTGCCTTTAGCGTCCTCCATGCCTAAAAATCGCGTCAAGCCCGTGCCGGGTTAGGCCCATGTACTAATCGTGTCGTCCCGACCTTTTAGCGTGCCGTTCTCATGTTGCCTCACTAAGCTCGGCCCATTTTGACAACTCTAAGAGTCACTAGATTCTAATCTCAATTTTTTAAAACTAACAGACATCTCTTTTGTTGTTATTATTATGAAGTAATTAAATTAGAGTAATGCTAAGGATACCAACTCTAATTCTAATTTTTTGACTACCAACTCACGTGTTATTTTTTCATTAGTAGAACCAATCAATTGATGTGGTAACGCTTTAACCACTTATCAATAAAAAATGACAACTCATATACCATATGGGTTGGTATTCAAAAGTTGAAATTAGAGTTAGTATCCCTAGCATTTTTCATTAAAATAATGCGATGTGGTGGCCATGAAGCCAAAAAAATAAAATCTCTCTATTGATCTTAAACTTTAGCATCTAAATGCAATTTTGATGCTCATTTGTCACTTTAATAAACAAAAACGAAACTCATTACGAACAAGCAGATCAAAGAAAGATTTTAAGACAAAATTAAGGGCAACGAATTTGTTTGACTTAACGACTTCTATTGCAAGGTCCAACCATTAAGAGTGCACGCTATATAATAAATTGAATTCAAAAAATTAATTTATGCAAAAAAATTTAAACTCTGATAAGCTTTATTGTCATTGATCTCAAAATTAGAGCTTTATTATGGTAGAAAATCCTTAGCAATATCGTATTTATTTTTATAACGTTAGATCTTATCAAAATCATATCAAAATATTAATACAACCTAATATAAATCTGATGTTTAAATAAAATGAATAAAATTAGGACAACTGGCCTAATTAAGATAACAAATTTATTTGATTTAAACGACTTCCATGCATGTTGCAACCATGATAGTACACACTACTTGCATTTTAGCTATACTGTGAGTTGACTTCAAAAATGAAATTCATGCACAAAAGTTTGAAAGCTTATAAGCGTTGCTGATCACATAATAGGAGCTTTTTATGATAGTATATCCTTAGCGATAATACATATTTGTAACGTTAATTTGATTAGAATCATATCAAGATGAAAAATATATAAAATTGATGAAATTTAGAAAAAAAAAATAAGTACAATGATAGTTTTTAAACACTTATTATTATTATTATTATTTTAAAAAAGACCGAATTTTCTTTAATAAAAATGGTCCAAGACCATTTTGGTGTGGGTTGGTCAATTAGATTCCGTCAATAACCAGAATCAATTGATCTATAAATCAATCATTAACATTGATTAAAAAACATGTTGATATTAGTCAATCAATTAAGGACCTTTTGATAATTTTTAACTTATTTTCAAAAATTGTTAATTTATTAATTTAATAAAATTTGAAGTATTTATTAAAAATATGCTTGAAAAAAAAGATCAATTTTCCATCTTGTCTATAATTTAATACATATCTGACCCTTAAGAACATAGCCGTATCAGTAAGGTGAATATTCGTGTCCTCCTATAAATTCTCCCCTAAGATATTGTGATGCACGGATACCAATTACCCTCCTCTTTGGGTCTTTGCCCCCAGTCCCATCATGGACAATACACCCACCCTTCTAATACATCTAATGAAATCACCCACACCAATCTTTTGAATCAACTACCTCCCTAATTACTTGATTTAAAAAATGCTTGCATAGGGGAAGATGTGGTTTGCCAAGGACGAGACGTTTCGAAACTCTGCACCTTTTAAGTAGAATTAGGTTGTGCTATTATCGTTATGTTATACTTCAATCATTATTTGTCTTGTTTTTATAATCTAGCACAAGTTGTTGCTAAAATACATAATCCAAGTAACTCGTAAATTTTTATCCAAACTTTAGAAGTTTCTCATTTCCACTTAAAATTTTCATTGGCTTGTTAAATAATCACTTGATGTGGAAAAAAAAATCAATTTTTAATATGTATATTACCAAAAGCTAGCTTAAGGGTAGAGAGTGCTCAATTTCCATTTAACCAATATAACATCCTAATTACTTAACGATGTGAGATAAATTCAAACTTCTAATAAAATAATGTATGTTGTTTAAATCTATCGTTATATGATGTAGATATTAGATCTTGTCCTATCATAAAACACTTTTCAAGCACATGATGGTTCATAGTGAACTAAAGTGTCAAAATTTTTTATTGGCTTTGTTATTAAATGGGATTTTGGTAGAATTGAGGTGATGTTCATTGAAATATAAACAACACAATATCCAATAACTTAGTGATGTGGAACAAAATCAACTCTAACACTTTTCTAATTCAAAGCGGCCATCATCATACACAAAGTAAGGTACTAATATCATGTTAATTGGTTTGAGGAAAATCTCATCCTTAAAAAGCTAGTTGGATGCCTAGTTTAGACTAAACATTGTAATAATCTAATAAACTTAGTGATATAAGACAAATGCAACATTTAAAATAGACTCTCTCATTTGATAAGAGTAGGTCAGATTTTAACAATTAGGATTAATTTGCTTATCTTGGACAATGCAATGAGGGGTAAAAAAAGTTTACAGGAAAAGATATTCAAGATTGACGAAATCATTATAGTCATTACAACAACCAAATTGATGAAATTACATTTTTTTTTTTTTTTTTTTATGGGAATATGAAATTACTTGTTAAAGCTTTACAATGACGAGACTAGTACAAGGAAAAACCCAATATGTATATGTCAATTTTTATGTCTGGTAGTCCCTTTTTGTGGACAACGCACAACAAATTATTTGAAGATCGTTGTATGTGAAAATAAATGGTATTGATAAAGAAGAAGGTGAACATGAATATAATTTTTCTATCTGGTAATTTCTTTGTACGGGATACGTATAATGAGGTCGCTTGGAGATCATTATATGTGAAAATAAACAGTATCAATAAGAAAAAGGGTAAATTTCACTTTTAGCACCTGTGGAATATTTAATATTAAAATAAGCACCACTTTTTTTCCCCTTCACTTCTAGCACTGCCACGTCACTGTTCAGTCTGATATGTGGGGCCCAGGAGGATTAATTGTTTGTCAAATTATCTGCTTTATCCTCATCTCCCTCGCATGGCCCCGAAACCAGCATCTACAGTTTTTAGAGAGAAGAAACAGTTGCAGTCTCTCGGAAAAGCTCGGAAACCGTCCGAAAACCACCACGAAATGCATCTACAACAGCTTCGTGATTACAAGGCAGAAAAAATTTAAAACTAATTAAAGATAAGTTACGAGTCAAAGAAGTCGAAAGTTAAAAAAATACAAATCTGGTTTCATTCAATGTCTAAAAACTTTGCGTTTAGCGATTTGATTGCAGAGGGGAAAAAAATTTCTTTTTTTTGAACTTGTTTAACAGTTGGTCTTCTACAGGGACGGTCATTATCATAATGACCGCCTGGTAATTTTCGTTGTGACCCCTGTGACTGTTAAATCTTAGCGTATAATTTTGGTCACAACGATATTGACCAGGGTGGTCATTATAAAAATGACCAGTTTTTTGTCAGAAGGTCCTCCCACAGGATCGGTCATTTTCATAATGACCCCATGGTCATTATCGTTGTGACCCCTGCAAATGCTCAATACGGTGACGTATTGGTCAACGTGTTAGACCATTGGTCATAACTGTTATTACCAGACTGTCATAACCGTTATGACCGTTGTGTAAGCCAGCGGTCAGAACCGTTATTACCAGACGGTCCATAACCGTTTATGACCGTCTGTCTAAGCCAGTGGTCATAACAGTTATGACCGTCTATGTAAGCCAACGGTCATAACCGTTATACCAGACGGTCATAACCGTTATTACCAGACGGTCATAACCGTTATGACCGTCTGTGTAAGCCAGGGTCATAACGGTTATGACCAGACGGTCATAACCGTTATGACCGCTGTGTAACGTAAGGGGTCATAAAGGTTATGACCAGACGGTCAGTAACCGTTCTGACCGTCTGTATAAGCCAGGGGTCATAACGGTTATTACCAGACGGTCATAAACCGTTATGACCGTCTGGTAACGTAGCGGTCATAACCGTATGTACCATCCGGTCATAACCGTTATGACCGTCTGTGTACGTAGGGGTCATAACGGTTATGACCAAAGCGTCATAACCGTTATGACCGTCTGTATAAGCCAGAGGTCATTAACCGTTATGACCAGACGGTCATAACCGTTATGACCGTCTGTGTAACGTAGCGGTCATAACCGTTATGACCATCCGGTCATAACCGTTATGGACCGTCTGTGTAACGTAGGGGTCCATAACGGTTATGACCAGACGGTCATAACCATTATGACCGTCTGTGTAAGCCAGGGGTCATAACGGTTATGACCAGACGGTCATAACCGTTATGACCGTCTGTGTACGCCATACGGTGACGTATTGACGAAACCTTAGGCACAAAGAGGTCACAATGAAATTACCAGACGGTCATTATGAAGTTGACCGTCTTGTAATCTGCATTTTAATAAAATAAATGGAAATACCAAGAGTCATTTAAATGCCGATTACAGATTTACCCTCATCTCCACCCGCCCAAAAGGCATTCTCCCTCGAATAATCTCACAGAAATTTTCAATCATCGTCTACAGTGTTTTAGAGAGAGAAACTCCGATTCTAGAGAGAGAAAGCTTTGAAACCGCTCTAAAACCCGCTCGGAAACCGTCCTAAACCACCACCGTAGCCCTTTATATACTGGTTGGACGTCGTTAACGTCTAAAAAACTTAAAAAAAACCCTTGTCGAAGCCAACAAAAATGTCAGAGAAGAACACTACAGAAACTGCGCCGAAGCTACTGAGGGGGAAGTCGAACTAAAAGTCTCCCAATGTTCATGAGTGAACAAGACGACAATATATCCGACTCTGAAAAGGTAATGAAATTTTTTTGTGTTTTTTTTTTTTTTTGAAAAATATTTTCATTGTTATTATATATATATATATATAAGTGCCGTATATAAAAGATATCGGAAGCTGGATCGAATAAAATTTGTTTTGGTCTTTGTGTTTAAAAAGTTTACACTTTTAGTATTTTTCAGTAAGAATATGCAGTATTTTTTGATTTTTGAAAAAAAGTTCCCATTTTTATGCGTTTTTTGATGATATTCCACTTTCCAGTTGATTTACTGAACAATGTTATCATATTGTACATAAAGTTAAGATTTTTATCTGTTTCTGTACCATAAAACATCCGTTAACTCAAGTATGTGTTTTGGTTTATATTTTATATTAGGGTTTTCGATGTTTGTGTTTAAGTGTAGAGTTCTCGGCTATTTGAAACAAAATGGAGTGGTCATTTTTAAAATGACTCTCTGGTCATAATAATTATTACTTAGTTTCAGTTTTCTGTTAGTATGTCCGGTGGTCATTTTCATTATGACTTGTTGGTCATAATAATGATTACTGAGTTTTAACTTATTTTAGGATGGTCATTTTAATTATTACTTGGTCATAATAATAATTACTCAGTGTTTTCTCTTTTTCATGTTGTTATGGCTTGTTGGTCACAAATATTACCAGCTTTTTTGTTGGTTGCGGACTGTCATTTTCATAATGACTTTGTCATTTTAGTCCGACAATTTTTGTTTAATTGATGGTGATTAATTTTTATGATGCCTGGTAATTTTTGTTATTACTTCACTGTCATTAGTATACTTACCATTTTATGTTACGATTAACATTACCGCAGGTTCAATACAATCGACGGGTATCGGATGCTGACATTACCAGGGCAAAAATAAACACTTTTATCAACATTCCGGAAACTGTAAGAAGCTGAGACAGTGGTTGTCTCCCCAACAGTACGAGGCCGTCCTCAAGCAGCCATGCATTAAGCATTTTCTGGGATTAACCGATCTTGGTTGGGCTGGCCAAGTCTTCCACAACGTTGTGATGAGATTGACGGATCACTCAGAAATGGGTGATGCTCTTTGGTTCGAGATCGGAGGCGAACTTGGCAGATTTTCCATCAACGAGTTCTGCCTCATCACCGGCATGAAATGCACAGGGTCTACCCATCTCCCAGTGGCGAAAGCCGATTAATCACAAGATATTTTTCGACCTTGAGAGGCGTGTCGAGAGAAAATTTGGAGCTGCAGATGTCGAATGCGGCGTTTGACAACGACGACGACGCTGTGAAGCTTAGTTTACTATACTTGATGTTCTGCATTCCCTTATCAAATGCAAACTCCGTCAAGATAGACGCTAAGTTTTTTTCACTGGCCGATAGCATTGCTGATTTCAATGCTTTTCCTTGGGGCGTTCTGTCATGGGAGACAACTCGGACTGCAATCTGTAATGCAGTTGAGAACAGGCTGTCGACGAAGAGACGAGCTTCAAAAAGGCCCGACAAAGTGCATTACAGTGTATCGGGCTTTCCTCATGCCTTGCTCGTCTGGGCCTATGAGACCCTCCCATCGATAGCATTGAAATTCAGCAAGAAGTACGAGCATCACTGTCCGCGAATGCTGTCGTGGACCACCGAGGAATTTGTCAAGTTCGATGATGTCATAAATACCTTTTCCGATGTTGGCGAAGATCAGGTATTATTGTATAGGATGTCTTACGTATATTTATTATGTTTGCAATGTCAATTACAAATGTTGGTCAATTTATCATTTTCACAAGCCTGTTACCATAACAGTGGTTATAGTAGCATATTGATCAATAAGTGTTTGTCCTGATTTTTTTACCTACTGATTTTTTTTTCTTACATCAAATGTGTTCAGGGTAAGTGTTTTGTCCTCATGCCAACCGAGGAAGAGTTGAAGGACCCATGGGTTGCGCGGCTATTTTTGAAGAACCCAAGTGTTGTGCCAAAATTAGCTCCTAAGCCCCCCAAGCCTTCTGCACCCCGACCGAGCTCCGATACAAACTCTGATTGGCAGGAGTTTCAAAAGGAAATCCGGGAGAGGTTGTCTCCATTAAAGAGAAGTTGGTGGCTCTTGAAAAGGGCCAGTTGGCTCTTGAAAAGGGCCAGAAGAAGGCTAACAAACTATGAGAAGTGTAATAAAAATGTTGGCCGCCAACTTTTCTGAGAAGGAAGGGGAAGGGGAAGGGGAAGGCACACACCGAGGAATTTGTCAGCAGCCGCCAGAAGCCTCAAGTTCAGACGGCTGATAATTATGAGCTCAAACCTACCTCACCTCACATCGGCACCGAAGATGATGTGATGTTCGACTCTGACGTCGGAGCCGCAGCTGATATGGGTGTTCAAGCAGCCATGGAGTTCCTCACCGCCGAAAAGGTGATTTTTCCTCGGGAAGACAAGGTTGACGAGAATAAGGTACTCATTTAGCTGTTAGTTAGTCGAGTATTATTAAATGTAGATTATCTCAACTGTGTTCCACAACTAGAACATTGTATTTATTCTTATGCCATGTTGTGAAACCACACAGGCTTTGCCCTCTGATTTACCAGCACCGGATCTGCAAACGAAGGGAAAATCTGAGCAGATAGTGCAAGAACCGGAGAAGGAGAGCGTGGCAAAAAACACTATCATGGATATCGTGAAGGTTTCGGAGCCAGACGACGATGAGAGCCTCGGTGACGTGGTTGTTACGAATATCTGTAACTTAGTTATATAGTCATTATTGTCATTGTGTACAATGTTAACTCTTTTTACATATTTCACTTACAGATGCGTAAGAAGAAGAGAGCCAGACTATCAAGGATTGGTCAACGGCCCTCTGGAACAATCACCGATGTTGCCTCGCCCTCGAAGCCTCCGACTAATCTGCTGACTCCCCTCCCTCCGGGTCTCGCAGATGAACCTTCGAAGGAGAAGCTAGAGGAGTTCAGGGAGTGGTTCCCAAAAGGATTATTGAAGAAGACTCCTGCAGGGTAAATTTTTTTATAATACAGATTATGCTCGTCTTGAAATTTACAATTTATTAACAACTTCATCACCAATTAACCAGACGGTACATTATGTTTAGTAAACGTCCTCCCCGATACACTGCAAAGCATGATGTTCTTGACAAATCACATGACCTCGGCTGCATGCTGGTGGAAAAAAAGACTTGGTATTATGAGTTAGCTACCTCTCCTATTTGGCTATGGGATGAAGTAAGTACCTTTCTTCAAATATAGTAAATTTATTTGAGTATCCTGTATTTCATATGTATTTATTTGAGTTAACAGGATACATTGTTTGTTATGTAAGTATTTTTTTCCCAATTCATTTGCATCTTTTTTGTTTGTGCAGCACATTGACGTTGCATTCTACTACCTGAGGAAGAAGATCAGGCAGTACCCTGAACTGGAACAACGAAAGGTGACAACCGTAGACACGTTTTTTGCTGCAAAAGTCCGTTCGTGTGGACCGTCTACCAGGCAGCACCCGATAAGTTCGATTGGGCCTGCTGTGATTCTGTGTTCAGGATAATGCTTGGCGTGCGTGCCCAGAGTGGGGCCTCGTGGTTTCACGTTAACACGGTGCTAATGCCAATGCACTTCAGTGAGCTGAAACATTGGGCATTAGCAAAGCTCGACTTAACAAACTGGTCCCTTGAGGTATACGACTCTCTTCAGCATGAAGGACGTCATAACAACAGGGTCCGCGAAGGAATGGAAGGTCTGTCAAAGTTCATTCCATTTCTAGCTGAAAAAAACAGCTTGTTCGAGTTCAAACCACGGGTTCCTCCAGGAAATCACCCAATACCAGTCACCATAATGAAAGACATCCCTAAACAAGCCAATGGGTTAGTACAAGCATTGCAAATTAATTCTATGTATGAACTGTTTGGAGTGTGTTGCTTAGTTAATAAACTTTTTTTCCATCTTTCTTGCAACAGGGGTGACTGTGGAATGTTTACAATCAAGTATGCTGAGTGCTTGATAGAAGGGAGGGATGTCAATATTGGGTGATTGCTGAACGCATGCAAATCTTCAGGGAGTATTTTGCCTGTCACATGTGGTCCATGCCAAAAATAAGCTAGCCGATGCCTATAAAAGTGATGCTGATGAGAGGAGGACGTTTAACATTTAGACTAACTTTTTAAATATTGTAATTAAGAATTGTCCAGACTGTTAACAATTCTATTATTTAATTCTTTGTAATCCCCATTGATTGCTTGTTTTTTTATGGTCTACCGTTGTAAAATTAATTGTAACATTACACACTCATCAAATTGATGATCAGGTGGGAATAAAACGTTTCATTATCAATGGAATGTATCTTTGTACATGCTAATAATAAAAGCTTGGTATGCAAATCTTCAATATTAATACTATCGGTCATAACGGTTATGACCAGACGGTCATAACCGTTATGACTGATAGTATAAACCAGTAGTCATAACGTTATTACCAGACGGTCATAACCGTTATGACTGATGTGTTATAATATCGGTCATAACAATTATGACTGATAGTATAAACAAGTGGTCATAACGGTAATGACCGTCTAGTCATAACCGTTATGACCGTCTGTATGACAAAGAGGTCATAACGGTTATTACCAGACGGTCATAACCGTTATGACCGTCTGTATAACACAGAGGTCATAACGGTTATTACCAGACGGTCATAACCGTTATGACCGTCTGTAAACACAGAGGTCATAACTGTTATTACCAGACGGTCATAACGGTCATGACCTCTGTGTTATACAGACGGTAATAACGGTTATGACCGTCGGATAATAACTGTTATGACCGCTGGTTTAATTCCAATTATTCTAGCAAGAAAATGTTAAGTGACACTAGTTTAGACTTTAAGGGGTAAATTGCTAAATTAGTAAATAATACCACTAGTTTAGACTTTAAGGGGTAAATTGCTAAAAAACAAATAATACCACTAATCCCATAAATTGTTGATACAATGATTTTTAACGGAATACGTCAATAAATTGGTCAAAATAAAATTAATGGCACATAACGAATTATGTTCAAAATTAACGTAAGAAGGCATATTGTAATACCCTGAACGTAGTACATATAAATATTAGTTATAACAAAATGAGTTATGATGATGAAAGAGTGGAATCAGCAAAAAAGTTTTTGCGGCATTAAATATCTTTTAATAATCAGTAATATTTTTGATAAAACAAATCAATTATTTATATTTTAAATATAAAAGAGTCACTTTCTATTTCTAATATTAATAATAATAACTTACAAACTTTTTGTCAACTTATCTTATTTTGTCACAATCATGGGTTTTACGAATTATCACAAAACCCGGTTTTTAACCTTTTGAATATTTATATATAAGTTAAGATTAAGATCTGTCTTTCAATATATAATATATATCTCAACTCTTTTTTTTAATAATTAAATTAAGCATTGTTTCATTGGAATCCAAAAACTATTTCAACTCGAATTGATACATAATAAACCCCCCAATTTTGAAATAAATCAATGTAAAAATTGGTTAAATAGTTAGTACAAAAATAATTTATCTAAGTCTACCAAAAAAAAAAAAAAAAAGGGTGAAATATCATCATAAATCAACACTCTATAATAATGAAAATGACCAGACGGTCATAATGAAAAGACCATAGTATAAACCAGTGGTCATAATGGTAATGACCATCTGGTAATAACCGTTATGACCGCTACGTTATACTACGGTCATAACGGTAATGACCTACGGTCATAACGGTAATGACCGTCTGGTCATATCCGTTGACCGATAGTATAACGTAGCGGTCATAACGGTTATTACCAGACAGTCATAACCGTTATGACCGCTACGTTATACTACGGTCATAACGGTAATGACCGTCTGGTCATATCCGTTATGACCGATAGTATAACGTAGCGGTCATAACGGTTATTACCAGACAGTCATAACCGTTATGACCACTGGTTTATACTACGGTCATAACGGTAATGACCGTCTGGTCATAACCGTTATGACCGATAGTATAACGTAGCGGTCATAACGGTTATTACCAGACAGTCATAAATGTTATGACCACTGGTTTTACTACGGTCATAACGGTAATGACCGTCTGGTCATAACCGTTATGACCGATAGTATAACGTAGCGGTCATAACGGTTATTACCAGATAGTCATAAATGTTATGACCACTGGTTTATACTACGGTCATAACGGTAATGACCGTCTGGTCATAACCGTTATGACCGATAGTATAACGTAGCGGTCATAACGGTTATTACGAGACAGTCATAACCGTTATGACCACTGGTTTATACTACGGTCATAACGGTAATAACGTTATGACCAGACGGTAATAACTGTTATTACCTCTGGTCTTAAATCCACCTAAAAAATGTTTGGCTTAACAGTTAATGTTTTTTTATATAATAAAAGCGTGTTATAGCAATCTATTGTACTAAATATTACACTCTGTACTTATTATAAAAATATAGGTCATTTTTAATGAAGTGTGATAGATTTAGCTAAATTGTTACAACAATGATAAAAAAAAAAGTAAAGTAAATTGTTATACAACATGAAGTGTGATAAATGAGCTAAATTGTTATACAACAATGATACCAAAAAAAAAGTAAAGTAAATTGTTATACAACAATGATAAATAAACAAAAAAAACAAAGTAAAATGATCATACAATATCATCACATTTATGAAATTGGTGTTATGAACTCTGTATCTGGCATTGTGGTTGGACGTTTTTAAGGGTACTGAGTTGGTACATGTTTGACGGTTTGTCCGTAACCATTACATCTACCACACCGATTAGGCTCTTGTTCTTCACCTTGGGACGGTATCTACGAACCCGTGGCCTTCCGGGCCCACGCTTTGTAGTGGGAGGATTAACAATTCGCAATCTTACTTCTTCAGATACGTCCCAGCCCTTGGGCTGCCAATAGGTGGACTACATGTGCATAGCAAGCATACAGATAGTCTTTTGTGTAGTAATTAGAGCAATAATTATAAGGATCAATTCGACGGTGGTTACATACGGCCATTGCATGAGGGCAAGGAATTTGATCGACCTGAAATCGTCTGCAAGTACATGTCCTTTCGCTCATATCGACAATCCATATTTGGGCAACATTGTTGGTGACGGCGTACTCAAACTGATCAGCTGGCCGAGGCTGTTACAAATGTAATTTTAAGACATTAGTTTAAGCGATCGCATTAAGAAGAAGCCATAATAATAAAATTTAAAAATGGGGTTGTTATCACAAACCGTTACTGTTAGGCCTAAAGCGAAGTTTGTGCGAATCAATTTCTCTGCCTTCGGGGCCAGTTTAGATGTTATTTTAATGGCCTCTTCACGTCTCTCGACAAACCATCGTTGTAGCAGTCCCCTAAGCCATTCCACCAAGAATCCAACTGGCATTAGCCTGCCTTTCCGATCCACATTGTTTAATGACTCTGCAATGTTGGTTGTCATGATTGCATATCTCCGACCGTTGAAGTATGCTCGCGACCACTTTACAGGATCGGCCTGAAGAAGGTAACGATGCATGTCGGGGTTACGAACACGGATGGATTCCATATGACGATGGTACTCACTTAAAAGATACGTTCTCGAGGCACCGTCAAAATAGGTCTTCAAAGGCCTTTGAAATCTTTGTATCTAGTCTTCAAGTTTGCAGCCAAGTGTTGGACGCATATCCCGAATGCAGCATCTGGATACACAAGGTTGGCTGCATATTCGATACCCTTATGCCTATCGGCCACAATAGCAAGAGACTCTCGCGTGCCGATTGAATCCCTTAGTTTCTCGAAGAACCATGTCCATGATTCATTGCTCTCCGACGGAACGATACCAAATGCAAGGGGAAATATGGAGCCATTTGCGTCGTGTTCGCAGGCTGCAAGCAACATACCTCCAAACTTGGCCTTTAGTGCTGATCCATCAACCACAATTACTGGACGACAATAAGGCCAACCATGCTTCGAAGCAGCTAAGCATGTAAAAGAATTTGAAACAATTTGCTGAGTCTGTCTCAATGTCAACGTCGGATCCAGGATTTTCCGCTTCACCATTTCAGCCCACGCTGGCAGAACTGTAATATTAAATTATCAACACCATGTTTTAAGTATAATAGTTATAAGGACAGTAACGAACGTATAACCAGACAAGGAAATTACCTTCGTATGACTCAGCATCATCGCCCCTCAGGCTTGTCAGTGCAGCTTCCTTCCTCGCCATGCTCTAAGATAGTTGAAAGACACTCCAAATTCGGCCTGCATGTCTCGCATTATTTCAGATGGTCTATATAAGGAATTGGTCGGATCCAAGTATTTTTCCTTAACACACTCCCCAATCATCCAACTCTTCGCTTGACGATGATGCTCTTGAACGATTTCAATTGAACAAGTATGGACGTCGTCGAACCTCTTCACAACAAACAGTTCACTACCTTTCATCCTAGTCGCACGCAATTGCCATGGACAAGCCTCATTATCTATACTATAACTGTAATAGAGTAGAGTTCGACCTCTTCACCTTGAATTGGTAGTGTTTACTCATGGCATCATGATGAAGATGGTATTGCAGTAACTTTTTGTTATCAAAAACACAGTTTACCGCGCAGCGTGATAGGTGTATAATCAGCAACAACGACTCCTTCGGAAACACTGTCACTACTTGATACTTTGTCATTGAGATCCAGTATTGTTGACTATAGAATGGCCTCCAATGCTTGCTGCGATACTCTTCTCGTTTGAACGATGAGTATCAGCCGAAACATTAAATTTCCCGGCATTACAATCATCGTGATCCGTGCCTAAGTCATTGTTCAATGTTTCATGTGATTTTCAATTCCATAGTCGGTGTGCAAATCCAGACCGACTGTTGGAGAATTGATATGAGGAGGAGAGGGGAGGAGGGGTTAGGATTATATTAATGTCATTTACATGTTGCACGGCTTCATCACTCTGTCCCCCCTCCCTAGAACGTTGAATGTCTATGTGGTTGCTTGCCCCTACCTCTTGCCATGGCTTCCGCAGCGGGCTCATCCACATCGATTGTAACTGGAAATTTGCTAAGCACATGAACATCCTTCTTCTTTAGTTGTATGTAGAATTTAACGTCAGCATCACACTGTATCCTCACAAAGGCAATCCAGGTTCAACACCGTATCTCATGACTATATTCTTGTCTGGGCCCCTAATTCCAAGCACACTTCTCACCAACTCAACAATACCAACATATGTTGAGTTCTCGGGCACCAATATTCCCTTCATTTCGCCACCAACATATCTCATGTGGCGTCATTGACCATTCATACTTTACGAAAACACAAACCGCATCCATTCCTGAATGGATATAATTGAGATGAAAAAGTACATTTTAATTGGAGTTAAATTTTGTTATCAAACAAAGCCTAAAGATATTTCATGACTATAAACTTTTATCTCTATAAAGGTTTGCAGAATGTTGGACATCAAGTTTAATGCTTTTTTTTTTAATTAGAATAATCGTCGATACTAACACTCTCTAATTTGTGCTACTTTTCTTTGCAAGCCCCATTTAACCAACTTCCTTTCACACTGAAAATACACTTCCTTATATAAATAATTTTGACTCCTTTTTTTACATAATATGTGTGTATATGTATCAAGTTATCCAATAGTTTGGTTTTCTTCTGTTATCTAAGATTATGTTATATGCTACAGGAGACCGAATAACAAGCACCATTATATCTCAAAACTGGTAACAGAGATTTTGTTATACAATATATTTCAAAACGCACGCCCATTAAATCATAAATTAACAAATAAACCAAATAAGAAGCACCATTACCTCAGATTGGCTAATTGAAAGCTTGAAGATCTGGCAGATATGACCGATAACTTGACGAGGATGGTCAGATGTCGAATTAACAGAGTGCACAAAGATTGTTCAGATTTGTTGGACTTAGAGTGAGATTCGATCAGTGGGTAATGGTGCAGAGAAGAATCGTGAGGCTTCACTGAGAGAATAACGAACCAAAAGAAGAAAGAAAAGTTTTCAAAATTTTGGTTACTGTATATATAAGGTAATGTCGCGATTGAAATGGGCGGGAGCTGTAACGAAAAATTTTGTTAGGGTTTTTTCGTCAATACGTCACCGTATCGTATAACACAGACGGTCATAACGGTTATGACCGTCTGGTAATAACCGTTATGACCCCTACGTTATACAGACGGTCATAACGTTTATGACCGTCTGGTAATAACGGTTATGACCACTGGCTTACACAGACGGTCATAACGGTTATGACCGGATGGTCATAACGATTATGACCGATACGTTATACAGACGGTCATAACGGTTTATACCTTCCCCTCAGTTCCGCCCCTACGTTACACAGACGGTCATTAACAGTTATGATCGTCTGGTTATAACCGTTATGACCCTGGCTTACACAGACGGTCATAACGGTTATGACCGTCTGTATAAGCTAGAGGTCATAACGGTTATGACCAGACGGTCATAACTGTTATGACCGTCTGTATATGACCCTGGCTTACACAGACGGTCATAACGGTTATGACCGTCTGGTAATAACGGTTATGACCGCTGGCTTACACAGACGGTCATAACGGTTATGACCGTCTGGTCATAACGGTTATGACCACTGGCTTACACAGACGGTCATAACGGTTATGACCGTCTGGTAATAACGATTATGACCAATGGTCTAACACGTTGACCAATACGTCACCGTATTGAGCATTTGCAGGGGTCACAACGATAATGACCATGGGGTCATTATGAAAATGACCGATCCTGTGGGAGGACTTCTGACAAAAAACTGGTCATTTTTATAATGACCACCTGGTCAATATCGTTGTGACCAAAATTATACGCTAAGATTTAACAGTCACAGGGGTCACAACGAAAATTACCAGGCGGTCATTATGATAATGGCCGTCCCTGTAAGAAGACCAACTGTTAAACAAGTTCAAAAAAAAGAAATTTTTTTCCCCTCTGCAATCAAATCGCTAAACGCAAAGTTTTTAGACATTGAATGAAACCGGATTTTGTAATTTTTTTAACTTTTGACTTCTTTGACTCGTTAACTTATCTTTAATTAGTTTTTAAATTTTTTCTGCCTTGTAAATCACGAAGCTGTTTGTAGATGCATTTCGTGGTGGTTTCGGACGGTTTCCGAGCTTTTCCGAGAGACTGCAACTGTTTCTCTCTCTAGAATTTGTTTTCTCTCTCTAAAAACTGTAGATGCTGGTTTCGGGACCATGCGAGGGAGATGAGGATAAAGCAGTAATTTGACAAACAATTAATCCTCCTGGGCCCCACATATCAGACTGAACAGTGACGTGGCAGTGCTAGAAGTGGGGGAAAAAAAATGATGCTGATTTTAATATTAAATATTCCACAGATGCTAAAAGTGAAATTTATCCTAAGAAAAAAGGTGGACAAAAATATAATTTCTGGGATTGTAGCATATCTCTTTTACCTGACGGCATATCATGTCATGTGTGGAGGCTGGAGATTGGCACGTGCATGAGGAAGTAGCGGCGTGCCGGAGGACCGTGGGTAGGAATTTTCGTTGCCCACAACCTACCATCTTCCCTTGCATCCCATCCCATCACATCACGATCAGAAATCAGATCATCACTCCCCTTTACCCTTTTCTTTTAAGTTCGGGCCCACAAACCGCGTGCCCCCTCCCTGTAAATTTCTTCCCTCCTCAAGGGTACTTTCGTCATTTCACCTCGTTCATTGGCTCCCCTTAACTGTCTCGTTGCATAGCAGAGCCATTAATATAAACATGTGTGTGTATATATAGGCCTTGTGTAGATATCACACACACCACCATTTTCCCTCTCGCTTACGATCGAAGTCTCTGTCTCTCTCGCTCTCTCATCCATTTCTCTCTCTAAAACTCTCTGTTTCTCGATCTGGGTTGCTCGATCCTGATCTCCGCCAATTCTGTAAGTAACTCGCGTGATCTTCTTTTCATTTGAGCTCGATTTTATTAACCAATATGAGTTTTTTAGCTCCGAATTATTGGATTCGGATTGTTGTTTGGAGCTTTTCTTGATCTGGGTATTCCTCTATTTTGTTAGATCTGTGATTACCACTTTGAATATTTTTGATTTCACATGTCTTGTATATCAATAATGTTGATCTGGATCCGTAGTTTGCTGTTGAATTGAGAATGATTTTCATCGTACAAATCAGATCTACGACGTTTGTTTGTTAAATTGGGTTTTTGGGTTTATTCATGGATATGTGAATCTGCATGGATCTGGGGTTTTTTTTTTTTTTGGGGTTGTGTTGTATAGGATTGGTTGGTTATGGTGGTTTTTTCTGTTGGTTGTATTCAATTCAGGTCTTGCTTTTTGTCTGTCTGTTGTTATGTATAATATACACACATAAATTTATGCTGCATTAGGACTGTTCATGATATAATACTGTCTTTAATATGTGATTAGAGCAATTAATTATTCGGGACGTACTTCATTTCTATTGTTTTTAGGTCTTCTTTAGAATGAGGATGTACTTGATTTGACATTCTTGCTTTCTAATGAACCACGTATATTAATATATTATTATGGGATTTTTTTTTCTTTTCAGAAATATTTTGCGTTTTCTACCGAGAGTTTCATCTAATTAATCCCGTGTATATTGGTTAAACGATAATTAAGTTATGCATTTTTACCCTTTCTAACTTCCGTTCATGTAAAATGGTAGTTGTGATATTATATTTATATATACATATACATATAATGCTTGTTCCCTTAACATTTTGCAGTAGGTTTTGCATCTTTGGTCAATGCAGTCGATGATTTCTCACTGGCTTGTCTGACTTGATAAAAGTTGATCTTCTAAATTCATGGCTCTTACATCTGTTTTTTTTTTCTTTTTTTGTTCAGATTTTGATTTGACATGGCTACATATACGCCAAAGAACATCCTCATAACCGGGGCTGCCGGGTTCATCGCATCCCATGTTGCCAATCGCCTCATCCGCAGTTATCCCGACTACAAGATTGTTGTGCTTGACAAGCTTGATTACTGCTCAAACTTGAAAAATCTGCTTCCCTCTAAATCTTCTCCGAATTTCAAGTTTGTTAAGGGGGACATAGGAAGTGCTGACCTTGTTAATTTTCTTCTCATCACGGAGGGGATTGACACGATAATGCATTTTGCTGCTCAGACACATGTCGATAATTCCTTTGGTAATAGCTTTGAGTTTACCAAGAACAACATCTACGGTACCCACGTCCTTTTAGAAGCATGCAAAGTCACTGGCCAAATCAGGAGGTTTATCCATGTGAGTACGGATGAGGTTTATGGGGAGACCGATGAGGATGCTGTTGTTGGAAATCATGAGGCCTCTCAGCTCTTACCAACAAATCCTTACTCTGCAACGAAAGCTGGTGCTGAAATGCTTGTTATGGCATATGGCAGGTCATATGGATTACCCGTGATAACCACCCGTGGAAACAATGTTTATGGGCCTAACCAATTTCCTGAAAAGTTGATTCCA
This sequence comes from Ficus erecta, assembly GCA_008635985.1. Classification (NCBI taxonomy): domain Eukaryota; kingdom Viridiplantae; phylum Streptophyta; class Magnoliopsida; order Rosales; family Moraceae; genus Ficus; species Ficus erecta. Next base: position 539,315 of record BKCH01000047.1, read on the forward strand.
AAGTTCATCCTTCTGGCTATGAGGGGCAAGCCTCTTCCGATTCATGGGGATGGTTCCAACGTGAGGAGTTACTTGTACTGTGAAGATGTTGCCGAGGCTTTTGAAGTCATTCTTCACAAAGGAGAGGTTGGTCATGTTTATAATATCGGGACGAAGAAGGAAAGGAGAGTTATTGATGTGGCCAAGGACATATGCAGACTTTTCTCGATGGATCCAGAAACAAGCATCAAGTTTGTCGAGAACAGGCCATTTAACGATCAGAGGTACTTTCTAGATGATGAGAAGCTGAAGATCTTGGGGTGGTCGGAACGAACTACCTGGGACGATGGCTTAAAGAAGACCATTGAATGGTATACCAAGAATCCCGACTGGTGGGGTGATGTCTCAGGGGCCCTGCTTCCTCATCCACGAATGCTAATGATGCCCGGTGGGATAGAGAGACATTTCGATGGGTCTGAAGAGGAAAAATCTGCGTCTTATGTTTCAAGCAATACCCGGATGTTGGTTCCGCCTTCCAAAAGCACCAACTCTCCTCGTAAACCTTCCTTGAAGTTCTTGATTTATGGTCGGACTGGTTGGATTGGTGGGCTGCTTGGGAAGCTATGTGAGAAACAAGGCATTCCATTTGAATATGGAAAAGGGCGTCTTGAAGATCGTTCATCCCTCGTGGCAGATATTCAGAATGTTAGACCTACTCATGTATTCAATGCTGCAGGCGTGACTGGTAGACCCAATGTCGATTGGTGTGAATCCCATAAAACGGAAACAATTCGGACCAATGTTACTGGAACCTTGACCTTAGCAGATGTTTGCAGAGAACAAGGGCTCCTGATGGTCAATTATGCAACCGGGTGTATATTTGAATATGATGCTGCACATCCCGAAGGTTCTGGCATTGGATACAAAGAAGAAGACACACCAAATTTCACTGGTTCTTTCTATTCGAAAACCAAGGCCATGGTAGTTATTCCAACAATCTCTGTTTTTTATTTATCTCTTATTGTTTTGATTCTTAATTTTAATAGCTTATAACTCTTTTCTTTTGTTTTCTGACCAGGTTGAAGAGCTTCTGAAAGAGTATGACAATGTCTGCACCCTCAGAGTTCGAATGCCTATATCGTCCGATCTGAACAACCCACGCAACTTCATTACCAAAATTTCTCGTTACAATAAGGTGGTTAACATTCCAAACAGCATGACCATCTTGGATGAACTCATACCAATTTCCATCGAGATGGCAAAGCGGAACTTGAGGGGCATATGGAACTTCACGAACCCCGGGGTTGTGAGCCACAACGAGATCCTAGAGATGTACAAAAAGTACATCAACCCCGACTTCAAGTGGCAAAACTTCACACTAGATGAGCAAGCGAAGGTGATCGTGGCCCCTCGAAGCAACAACGAGATGGACGCATCAAAGTTGAAGAATGAGTTCCCCGAGTTACTACCAATCAAGGAGTCACTGATTAAGTACGTCTTTGAACCGAACAAGAAAACATCCGTGGAATGAGCGCGCGACTTTCATATATCTTCAGATGTCATCAGCATCGACCCCTGCATTTTGCATTAGGTGACATGATTCAGAACACCTCTACAGTTCAATGTTAGTAGTACTCAATATTCATTGCTAATGGTAGTATTAGTTAATATTCATTGCTCACTTTTAGCTCTTATTTCATTATTTCAGCTCATTAAAGGAAAATGAGGAATAATTCTATTAGAAGTTTTATGGTCATTTTGGGTTATTGGAAGTCATTTAGTTGCTGTTTGTTCTTTTTATAGGTGATATAATATTGTGTACTTGAACGCGTTCGAATACGTTGTGTTGCTAAATTCTTTCTTTACAAAGAGGTTATTATAGAATATTATTTAAGAGTCTACCATTCACTTATTGCATCTGACGCTGATGATTTAGTTTTTTATTTCCCTTGCAAACAATTTATAATCAAGAGTTTTGTAATAATTGAACTTCTGGATTGATCTTGCTTGCCAAGCTTGAATGGTAATTTACCTGCAATATCTGAATGGTGCGTAGATTGTTTCAAATTGGGGTAAATTGTTACATATTTACAAGTTCATGGTTCATGGTGCACATGCCAAAAGTATTAGGTTTATGGTGCAAATTTAACTGTAGAATATGTTTAGGTGGCACCAGTGCAAATAAAAAAAAAATAAAAAAGTAAAAAAGAAAAAAGAAAAAAGGTGTTGGTCTCTGCTTATCACAAGGGGACCACAAAAGGAAGGGTGACTTGGGTCCTACAACCAGGGCTGGGGCTACGTTAGAGCTGCGTAATATTGAGTGAGGACTATAGTCTTATTGAATTTTTTTTATTTTAAATTTTCGTTTAAAATATTTTGTAATTTTTTTTAACCCACACCCAAAATAAATTAGGGAAATTTTACAACGGGAACCTTATTTTATCCCATCAATAGGTTTAAAAATAATGGACCACCAGATGTTAATCTATAGGCATGCGTAGCTTAGGCTCATGGCTGTCAAATGCGAGTTTGATGCAGTGAATATCAAATAGGTTAGGCCTCCAAATGACAAGGCGTTTTAAAAGCTACAAGACTTTCTGCAGACAAGCTTGTGCATCTTTTGGTTCTTCAAGACAAAAGTGCCTGTGCAGAGATCTCGCTCGGCGGTAAAGGATCTGGGCTCGCGCCACAAGTGGTGGTCGGACGGGTTCGCGCGACGGCGACATGGATGCTCTATGTTTGGCGATGCAACTGGGTTCAACGGTTTTGGGCTCGACGAAATCTGGGTCTCACGGATCTGGGGTTGCAGGAGGCGACAACTGACATCGTCGTCGCCGTCGCCGTCGCCGTTTGTGTCGTGGTGGAAGGGGTGGAGTACGGTGCCGTTTTCATTCCAAGGGATGGAAGAGAGGAAGGTGTCGTCGCCGTTCGCGAGGGCGCCGTCACTCTCGCGAAGGCGGGTGTCGGTTTGCCACCGCCGGACGGGAAGAGGTGAGCCTTGCTCAGGGGAAATTAATTATGTTGAAGTTGACGATATGACATCTTGTAATCCAACGTCACGATCCGGTGATGTTATGTCTAATTGTCATAACACTTGCATAAATTATGCCAATTATATATTCATTCAAAGAAGCGAATTCTCAACTGGACTTCCTTTCTTACTTATTAAAAAATAAAAATAAAAATAAAAATAAACAATGCTACCGAACATTAATAATATTTAATATCATTTATTAATAAAAAATGTGTCTCATGAGATTTATCAATTTTTTTATTAATGTAACGTTGAATATCATTAATACCTTCTCGCATTTTTCAAAAATAAATCCTCGTCTAAACATTTAATTCAAACCATCCATCTCAAAGGCAGTTATCCCCTGCTTCTTATCTTATTTTACATGTTTTAATTAGTTGCCCCACAATTAATCCATCCACAAAGAGCCTTTTGATCTTACCCCATTTAAATGGGTAAGGGAGTTTACATAATTGTAAAATTCTTCAATAAATTATATTATGAAAACCCTCAGCAACGGTCTAATATTTTACCTATAAACTTATTGGTCGTATATATCATATTGAAAATAAAACATTATTGTACAAGATATAATTTTAGTATGCCCCCACTGAATGGAAGACTAGCTCTGTCGGTGACTACGAACTCACTGATTATGTAGAAAAAAGAGCTCAAAATACGTGGCATTCCCCTAACATGAGTTAAAAAGTATGCAATACAAATAGTCTTTTGGCTTAATTTCATTAAGATGTGTACACTTTATTAAAAAAAAAATTGACTCAAAGTTTACGGTAAAAATTTTAAGAACAAACTCGTTTTGTAGAAATTCTTAACTTTAAACAGTTGACTCATTAGCAAGGTTTGGGGTATTTTTTACTTTTACTTATAGCAAAAAGAGATATAGAACCAAAAGCAAAAATTAGAAATTTTAATTTTTCTAAATAACTATTAAAATGCATTGATGTTTGTACAAATGACTTTTGTATACTTATATCAAACACAATATTTACATCGTAGTTTGTAAAAAGAACTTTTGGAGACTTCAAAACATTACCATACTAGCCCTAAGTGCCTTGTAAGAAATCATACTCAACTCGTTTCTTTTCAACGAAGAAAAAAAAAGGATTGGAAAAGAAAAAAAGATATATTTATCTTACCATTATATTCAAATAACCAAAAACCTTTCAAAATTGGAACTGTGAATCCACATTTGTCATTTTCCAGGGAGAAATGTGAGAGATGCAACCAAAAACGCAGCCTGAGAAGAATGGCTAGATTTTCTATTTCATTACCTAACCATAATGGCTAGATTTTCTATTTCATTACCTAACCATTCTTCATCAAACTAATCTAAAGTATTGCGGAAATTTTCCATCTTTTGCCTGAGAGAAGAAAAATTTACTTGCTCATAGAGGGGGGTTAAAAAAAGGGAAAGAAGAAAAAGAAATTGAAGACATGCAAAAACGCTTCCCTTCTGTATGTCTCAAGAAATATTCTTTTTTCTAATCTTTAATTGGTAACTGTGGTTTCTTGAAAGTTTCTACATCACAATGAAATCAAGAGCTTTGCATGGTATTAGCCAGTTCCTTAAGGAACGAGACAACATCATCGGATGAACCAATTGAATACCGAGCATTTGTCCGAGGCCGGCCTACAGCGCAAGAGAAGTAGTTCTCTACCTTAAGATCAAGAACATTCCACGAGCTCTTTTCTTGTGACTGTCGCCGCCCGCTCCCAGAGTTGTGGTTGGCAGCTTTCTTCTCGGAATTTGGAAATGGCCGTTGGGGCCGGCTGTTGGATGGTTTTTGCCCATTCTTATTTGCTGGAAGCCTGAAAGAATATTTTCTTTCGCATGGGGACTTAACGCCATCAGCTGCCTTGATTCTAGTAATGCCAAAGGTTTCAGTGGGAAGCACTGGCTCGAAAAAAGCGTACACATCTTCATCCTGAGGAGTTGACGGACGTTTATTATACTTTAGGACAACGATTTTCATAAAACTGAAACAAACTCCGAGAATTTTGGTTGTTTTGAGATTTGCAAACAAGTGAGAAGAAAAGTTACCTTTCCGAGAAAATGGCCAATACACAGCACATAATCAATTGGTGTTGTCATGGATTTACTATGGACTATCTCTCCCAAGATACGGTCAATTGCAGCGCCCTAATTGAATTAAGAAAATGAGTAGACAAATCCAGTATGTATCTACAGTTTACTAAACGGATTGAGACAATACCTTTGTGACACCAACTGCTCGCACCTCAACAGAACGGCTACCTTGAACAACGTCAACAGAGGCATTTGAAATTGGGCCGGTCCACAGATGCTGCACATATCCCTTGCTTGAAGTCTTCCAAATTCAATATCTAGAACAATCACATGGTAAGAATGTCAATAGAGGATTCAGAACTAACAAGTTAAAAAAGCTAATTTGTTAACAAAGTGTTCGGAGAAAGAGGAAACCTGCATATTTGTAATTCCATACAAGGGAAGTTTCACGGAGTTCAAAATGCGACCTCGGTGTTCTTTCTGTGAAATACTCGAAGACATGCTGGAAACAGAACAACGAAGTGAGTTTGAAGGGAGGAGGACAACACGACTAGACAAAACATTAAATTCGGTTTTGAGCACCTTCACGCTGTCGACCCATTCCATATTCAAATGCTCAGGCATTGTAGTCATCCAATCTCCTTTTGTGTGCCCTAAAAACATTCCATTCTCAGCTGCCAACCACATGTCAAACTCCCCGAAGTTCTGTGCAAAAATTATATTAGAATAGAATATCGAGATGGTCATTAAGTAACATATAGAAAAGGAGAGAGAGGAGTACATCATCTAAGACGTTTCTGTCACTCCCACTGAGTACAACAATAGTTGTTTGAGGATTATTGCAAAGTGCCCTCAAGGGTTCTTTCAACGGGATGCAATTTAAGGTCCATTTCTTTGATCTGATCGCCTCTTCTCCCCGGTGTGTCGACTGCTTCGGTTAATGTTGCATTGAATCCCTGAGTTCAGATAACCAACAAGATAAGGAAAAACAGAAATGAAAAACAAACGAAAGTAGGAAGCCAACAAACAGAAATGCAACCACACTGCAAATGAAATTTAGAAGCATCAAGTATTAAAATGCAAAAAGATGGAAAATGTGGAGTACATAAAGATGAAACAGAAGTTAAACACGAGATAGAGAGAATCAAATAAAACCCAAAAACATAATTAATTTCAAAAAACTACTGAAAAGTTTGAATGTACATACACTCCTCTTGAGGTCTTTGAAGGACAAAACAGGAAAAGGGCAACAAAGTAGCATTTTGGCAAAGAAAAACTGATGCCTTGCAGACAGAATTGAATAGGGCCGGGCGAGTAAACTATTAATCAATTCTCATTAAGCTCAATTTGTTAAAAACAAGATTAATTAAAAATGCTTTGTGTGAATACGATCCACAGACCCATATATGTGCATATTAGAAATATGTAATGTGGGAGATACATGCACATATTTCTTGAATGAGGAAAAATTCCCAAGTGTCAAATTCAGATAGAAGCATACCAGTATAATCAATCGATTTTTAGACTCCATAAAACCTTGAATTGCATGCTCGTTAGGAAATGGGGGTTTGGCTTCTCTCGTCCTGATTTCCGCCTCAACGACAGTATCGTTCAGTTCACTACAAAAAACAAATTTCATTATCCTTCACAAACACAGACAACCATTTTCTAAAACAAAAGACCAAATTTGATACACTTCTTCCAGTCAAAGTGGCTGTTACTAAAATTAATTTTGTAGCTCACATGAGATTTTTTAATCATATCCGTCATATTCAGGGGAAAAAAAAAATCAGACAGAATGCACTAGCATATGCATTTTTCTGGCTCATAACAACTTTCAAATTAAATGACACTTGTTCTAATATAAATAATTTTTCTAATATAGAGTGCGGCACTTTCATGTCTTTACAGAAGTTTGTTCCATTAAAGAAAATGTGTGAAACCGGCATCAAGGGAATTAATAGATCTTGTTATTAAATGACACAATGCATACAATAAAACTTACGCGTGCATACCTCACAAAAGTCTCGGCCCATTTGAGCAGTGTGTGTAGTCACATGCGTAAAGTTATGCTTATGTCGTTTCTCTCTTTCATCAGGTTTCATATCCAAAGCTTGGCCAATAGCATTAGCAACATCTGTGATATTCCACGGGTTCACTAGAATTGCTCCCGCACCAAGAGACTGAGCAGCACCAGCAAACTACAAAAATGCATCAAAAGTATCAACAGCTAGAATCGTTTAAAAAAAAAAAAAAAAAAAAAAAAAAAAAAAAAAAAAAAAAGATAAGATAGTGATAATCATGGAAATGGAGCTACACTCAAATGTGTAACATAAAATATACATGATAAAGTTTGTTCAACAAAAGGAAGCGCCACGTGCAAGGAGACGAGATATGATCTTGTACTGAAACTAGAGTCTAAAAAGTTTCAGCGCTTTTTTCTTTTCTTTATATTAGCAGTGCACTGACAGTGGCTTAATGGTTCCTTGCTCTAGCTTTGTAAATATTGATCTATCAAGCAACGTTGTTATACTGTTGCCTTGTTCTTTAACTAACACGAGCATTAGTTGTATATCATAGGTCAAGGATCTCGTCATTTTGCTATAGTTAGTTTACCAATCTCGTAAAACCTTTACCCAACGAGGAATGATTACATTGGAGAGTGTAATAGCATGCACAGTTTGGATGGTGAAAATAAATCAAGCATAAGCAGAGATATAAATTTTCGGCAATTACCTCACTGAGAATGAGGACCCCTTTCTTTGCATCTTGGCATGCTACAAACTCGTAACTAACAAGATTCATTCCATCCCTCAAAGATGTGACTAGCGCGACATCTAAACAAAGAGACATAGGCAGATGTAAACCGTCGGTTAAAATCTTAGAAGAGATTCTAAAATGTAGTAAAACGTTAACCATAAAAAGTTGCCACTGCAATAGGTGTTTTATTTTATAAACATGAACAAAAAAAAAAAAAAAAAAAAAACGTCCCCAACTTACAAATGCAAGTAATTAAAGGCCAATTCTACGAACATAGGTATGGATATGCTTTCTAACTTTCTGGTTATGATCTAGGAATTAGGTTATTACCAGAGAAATTAAATGGAGGGGCTTCAATGAAAACAAGTCTATGGTAAAGAGAACTGAAAAACAAATAAAACACTTGGAGAATGAGAATTAGTACCAGTAACAGCATAGAGAGCACATAATGCATGAAAATCAAGAGAACGGTCCTGTGAAGGAAGACACAAATGAAATGAGAAACATTATATTGTTGTTCAAATAACGCCACAGATCGAAATCCAACTTCCAACTTTTTTAGTAACGTATCCCCTAGTCAACATCCTGGATACAATTTTGATACTACTACCTCTACAATTTGAGATGTAGGCGCATTGTGTCTAAGAGCTATAGTAGTAATATTAACAATACTAAGATCGAACTAGGTGTCACCTAACATCAAGAACTTTACAACACCTGTCAAATTACCAGTAGATACAACACAGATTTATTTTACCAAATAAGAGTCACGACTAACCAGATGATGTATTGGAACTGCAGTCAACGTTCCGAATCTGCCGTTAATTCGTCCAACAATTTCATGAACCTGGCTAGTGAGTTTCTGATCTGTCAATATGCAAACAGAACATAGTTGATAAATCACACTTTCATGACTAAGGAGACAAATTCGGAGGTCAATTCTACATGCTCGAAAAAGAAGATGGCTTCAAGGATATCACACCATCTTCATAATTGTAATACGACAATGGGGAGTAGCCAATTGTTAACAAAAAAATAATAAACACTTGAGAGCTATTTAAGAGACATACACTCTGGGACATCTGTTCTTGTTGGCACAGCAATTTGCAGCAGGACAACTTTTTCACGCCAAGTTGGGTTTTCCTCGAGGAATTTCTCAAATGCCAATATCTTTTGAGGAATTCCTTTAATCATATCAAGCCGATCAACACCTAACATTACCTGTCATGTCAAAACATATGAGTAAGAAAATCACTTGCAACACTTAAGGTAAAGCAACATACAAAGTTAGCCAAAAAAAAGTGGGAACAAAAGAATCAAGTAATAATCTTCTAAGAATTGAACCAGTAACAGTAACACTTATAGAGGAGCACGTCCCTTGCAATAACGAATCCTTTAACATGCAGGCTCACGCCACAACTTCAACAAATGTAATCCTTACACATCGAAGATTAGTAGACAACATCTCAATCAATATCTTACAAGACATTAGCACATAAACAATCTCTCAAATGATGTCAAGATACCAATTACCCCAAATTAAGCATATATACGCAACAATATATATTAAACTTCATATACCTTACGACCAGAAAACCTTTCTTTCAGTTCCTTAATGTGTTCCTGGACTTGAGGAAGTTCAAGTGCGCGTTTGAATCGATCCGAGTCTATACCAATAGGAAACTGAAAATAGAGTAGGTGAACCAAAATGAGTATAACAATTAAAAAGTCAAGTGTGAGTTCAAATGTCTGCATCATATAGTATGGCTTGATAATTTCGTAAAAATGTGTTGTATTGTTGCAAAAGAGTACTCTTTCAAAGAATAGAAAACTAAAAAAGAATCATACAGCAGCCACTCGAGTAAGTTTCCCTTGATCCTCAACTCCTTCAGGCGTACCCTCCAGTCCAAGAATGCGAGTGCAAGCACTAACGAAATGGCGTGCATAGTCATATGTATGAAAACTGGAAAAGAGGAAAAAGAATAAGATAAACATTATTAAGATCTTAAGATAGTCAATGAAGCCAAATACTTGAAATTCTTGAGTGAGAAAGCAACAGAAGGATATATTAATATATATATATATATATATATGAGATCGTTAACGAATACTATATGAACTATCAGTTCTATTGAGTCCTGCTAACTTCAAATGACAGTATCCTAATTTAAGAAGATGTTTTGACTATTTCAATCCTCAAAACTCAACTTACCCAACTAAATCTGCAGCAAGAACTGAGCGCAACAGTTCCGATCGAGATGGCAACGTCCTATGAATTTCGGACGAGGGGAAAGGGGTATGTAAAAACCACCCAACCTTCATTGAGCTGTTATATTCTTTCAAGCATTTTGGAAGAACATAAGATGGTAATCATGGCACCAAACAACATCACCCTCCTCGTAGTGCTGGTTTACCACATCGGCAAACATTTGATTCGCCTTTATATGCAGCAAACTGAGACTGGAAACTTCTGGTGGTAGCGAGTCGATCTTCTTGTGGAAGTCCAAGATAATGGAAAAGGGGCCACAAGATGTTGTTGCAATAGCCATTGTAATATTGATGAACAATCTCCTCATCAAGAATACCGGAATACACCTCTGTAAGGAAGGGAACAAGCATCAGCACGACGAAGTTTTAACATATATAATAAGCAAGCAAACAAAGCAAACAACAATAAACGATATGAAGAATTTCAATGTCAAATGATCAAAGGCTTACCTTTTCAGCTAGAGCTTTGGTAAGTGCTTTCTGTCCAACTTCATCCGGCACATTTACACCAGCCCAACCAATCCATCTTGCTTCAAACTCCTTTACACCTTCGGTCAATATCATTCGGTAGAGACCAAACCCAGATCAAAACATTAGTAAACGACAATCTAAAGGCAATGGCGAATGTTTGAACATGTCAAATTGAACAAAAATACCGATTAAAGTAAAGCGTTCGGGCACGTACCAAGCAGAGCACTAACTAGACCTCCAGCACTAATCTCCAAAGACCATACATCTTCACCTCGCCTTACAGCGGAGACTGGTAACCTGTTAGCAACGACCAATAGTCGTTGTCTGATAGGCTTTCCATCCTTCTGTCCACATCCCTCATTGTTTATCCCTTCAGGGCAGTGTTCAACACTGGAATCATTTGAGTTATCGAGATCTTCCCTTAGGTGGACATCATTCTCCTTGTTTTTTTTCCGTATCGTCCTAACAGTCACTAACCTTTCAACTCGCCTTCCAACTCGATCCGAGTGGTAGGTCGGAATTTCGCCAAACTTGTTCCCTCGCATACGATCACTATGCAATTGAACCTTGTTTTAACAAATTTTGTAAACACCAATGCTTCTCAAGACAACTGTGTCTCCTACATTACGCAAACATATGTCATCAACTAGTAAGTCAATGACTAGGAAGCCAAACTAAGCTCAGAATGTCTAAAATCGGTAAAAATCAACAAAAAGACAAAATGGGAAAAATGGAAGTCACATTATCCACAGAATTATACCAAGAGGAAGTACCATTCTATCCATTTCATATTAGCCCATTACTTAACAATCATCAATAATAATAATTGAAAAAAAAAAAAAAAAGGAAAGAAGTGAAAAGAGGATAACATCACTGAGATGAAACAACAAACACATTGCATGGATGGAAAACATTATGTGATTCTGAGAAACCATTCCTCATATATATATATATATGTATATGTATATGTATATGTATACATATCAACTAACACAAACAAAAAGAAGAAAAAGCATCAAAACCCAATTCCAAAAACACACAAAATGCAACATTAAATCCTTAAAAAACAAATTTAAAGATGAGCGGTCTCACCAAAAATGGGATTCAACTATAACCCAGCCAATGGGTTGGAAGAGGACAAAAGGAGAGAAAAAAGGAAAAGAAAGAGAGAAAAGGAAGTCTCCAGAATCTGAACGGCAGAGAATTAACGAAGTGAGAGAAAAGAAAGAGAGAAACAGAATCCTCGTGTAAGCTTTATAGGGTATAGACAGCTTCGCAGCCATGCAGGTAACACCAAATATTTGGTCGAAAAAAGAAAGGAAAAAATGAAATAAAAAGAATAAATATCGCCCAAATTCTTGAAAAAAAGGATGATTTTCCAAACACATAAAAATCTTTAAAATCTCTGGCTGTAATAGGCTACAACACTAAAAAAGTTGAAAAGGTTAGGTGAGAAAAAAGAAAAAGAGAATGATAGAGATCCTAAGACTCGGTTCCAAGGGCCAAGGAAAAGCTCTCTGTTATAGAACACTTGTATTTTATGTTTGGCTTTTCATCTTTTCTTTCTGGTGTTGATGAAAAAATTGAACTCCTGCCCTCTCAGTACTGCTGCTGACTAACTCACCACCCAAGTTACCAAAAAAAAAAAAAACAAAAAAAAAAAGGTTACAAGTTGGCACTCTGTTCTCGGTGCAGTCATTTCCGAGTAGACCTTTTTATATTTGCCCTTTTGGACAAAAACGGCATCGTTTTGCCTTGAGTTTCAGCTAGAGTGGTATAAAGGTTTAAGATTAATGAAGGGCATTTTTTTTACTTTTATTTTTTTTTTTATTAAGAAAGCTTCAATGAATGGCCTTCTTGTAAGCTTAGAGAAGAGAATAACTAAGACGACAATAATTTGGATAAATGAAGTACAATCTTTGGATCTTTTGATAGGATGAAAGAAGAACAGAGTACCCTTTTTGGGTTTATTTTTGTCCATTGGGAGGAATGAAAAAACAAACACATAGTTTAACGATCATTTCGCATCTGACTCTATTAAAAGATCTAGAGTTCGAATCTCTTTACCTCTATCTTAAATAAAGGAAAAAAAATAGCAAACGGAAAAAATAGATTTAGAAAGACTCCAATTTGGATAAATTGGAGTAGTGTATTGTCATTTTAATATTATGTTACGCTTTTGTTTGGAAAATCATTTTAAAGGAAACTTTTTTAATTAATTCTTATCTTTTTTTTGATAAATAAAAAATGAGTCCTCCAATTTCCAAAATATTTTTAAAGAAATTATGTTCCTAATGGGCTTAGCAAAAAGAAAAGGGGAGATATATGTGTGTTTGTGTGTCAATTTTATGCACCAGTATGCTGAGACAAAATTCCCACTATCATTGACATTGCATCTTGCAAAAAGAAAAGGTAAATATACGTACCAAGAACTTAAAACAAAAAATATATATTTTTTCATTTGAATAAAACCTTGCTAATGATGTGTGATATAACCAGAGCCCAAAAAAAGAAAAAGAAAAAGGTGATCTAAATAAAATAAGGAAAATTAGTGAAGCAAAAAAAAAAAAAAAAAGAATAGAATCAGTAGTACTACATAGAAAAATATCATAGCTAAATAAATCTTAACAAGTCATAATTGATATGTTAACTGCATACCCGTTCACAAATTGAGAATAACAAAACTCCATCTTACATTTCATGCAAAAATCCACTCAGGAAAAAAAAATGAAATAAAAATCTGCAAAAACATTATTTTGCTAAACAGAATATTCTTCTAGAAGCGCATGAGATTTTTAATGACTCAAAATTTTCATTCGAGAAAAAAAAAAAAAAGTGACAAAATTTGACAAATTTTTTTGGCTTGTGCGGTTTTGCCAAATGACACATTATAATTGAAGAAACAATAACACAAATTGAAGGACCTACCATGACCAACGCTTACTTTTTTGCAAACGTATGACCACCATTTATTTACATATGTATAATGTATATTCATATATATGATTTGACACCTTTGCATAATTAACATGCATGATCGTTTATGTGACCATCGCCCACTTTTATTTAATAACTAATTGTAGACATACGTGTTTAATTAATTTATTAACTAAAAAATTAATTATGAGATATTATTAGAAAATAGTTACTCATAGAATATTAAAGAGAAAATAATTAGGTAGTAATAAATTAGAGAAGAGCTAGCAAATTATATAGAAAGTTAATTGGGTAATGTTATAAGAAAAAGGAAATAGTTGCTCATTCAAATCATGATTTAACCTTTTCTACAAAATAATTGCTCATTCAAATCATGCTCAAGTAAGATGGTCAAAAGGGAAAGAATGAAAGAGGGGAAGAAAAAAAAAAAAAGGAAAGAAAGAAAAGGGGAGAATGACATGTATCAAAAAGAAATGAGTTTTCGACTCTTTTATATATGTTAAGATTAGTTAAAATCGTGTGTTTTGTATATATAAAGCGCATAAATACTAAAATTATTAAATATCTATTTTATAAGTATAAATGTCAAAATTTTCAATGATAATTTGTAATAAAAATAAGAGAATAAAAAAGAATATTTAAAAAAGTTATTAAAAAAGAAATTCAAAAATTAAAAAAAAAATCATCACAAAAAAAATTAAAATAATTTAATCAAATTTTTAAATAGTATTTTTAAAAATCTTCACGCGCATGATATAGCTATAGATGTTACTTTGCTTCCACGTAATTCAAGCGGCCGGTCAAAAGTCAAAAGAAAGTAATCCACTTACTTATTATTTTTTATAATTAATTCATCGTCAAATATTGAAATGAGTTGAAATAGTTCTCATCACTAGTCAGTTAGTACTGTTCTATGGATACGTAACAAAATTGATCAAAAGGCAAATGAAGGGAAAATAAAATATAATGGAAATAAGAAAGCATAGGAATATATACGTATACAAATATATTTTTTCCAATTGCAATTTATCAAAATTACCGGATTACATCATAGATAATAAAATAAAAGTTGTACCTCACGTTTCTGATGAGTTCAGAAACCTTTCAGACCGTTGAAAATCTCGCAACTGTTTCACACAACAACAAAAAATTGAGAAATTACATTACATTACGTTACATGACATGAAATTAAAATATAATTACATAGTAATTATTATAACGATTTTCATGTTTTATGTTATAGAATTATAAAATTATTATCATAACGACGTAATTTTTGTAATTTATAAAATAATTTAAGTGTTTTTTTTTTTTTGTTAGATATCAAAATCATTGATAAGATTATGTTGTATGTCTAAACTCACCGAAGAATCTTGACTAGTGTCTCTACGGAGGAGTATGAACACTAACTTCGAATCCACCAAGTGGTAGACACAACAGATGAAAAGGAGTGGACCTAGGGACAAATGTATATAGAGAATATATATTTATTGAGAGAGAAGAAAAATAAGAGTGGCAAAATTTGCAAGAAAAATGACAAGTATGAGGAGACTTAAGCTCATCTGCTTATATACTCTTTTGTATTGACAATTTAAGAGGAATACGTGGGAAAGTTTCCTCTTTTTAGCATATTTTTTTAATAAATATCTCAAATTTTAATAAATGCTTGACCACATAATAAATAATCAATCAACAGACATCACTGTGTGTTTTTATTTATCGAACTAGACGAGTCAATCAATATTTTAATGCCCACCATCTTTTTTTTTTTTTTTCCCCCTCTCACATTTACGTTTAGAGAAAAGGAAACTAACCCTTTTCACAAACGCTCCACGCTCTAAACTTCTTTTCAAAGTAAAAGAAACCGTATAAAACTTCCTTCTCAACGTTTTATTAATGCATTAGTATGTCTAATCTAATCAATTAAATTTCCATTTCTTTGCTCAACTAATTTTCATGTCAATCTTTCTCTCCCAAAAAAAAAAAAAGAAAAAAAAAAAGAGAGACAATTATAAGTCAATATTTGTGAAATCAACATGAAAGCAAGGAAAAATTGCTTGCCACCGACAAATGGAATAAAAGAGGAAGTAAATAATTTCGGCAAAAAAGGACAACTTGCATACAAAACGAGGGAGGAAAGTGTGCAAATCACAATTTTCAAAAAAAAAAGAAAAAAGAAAATAATAAGATGTGCACAAAATCACTAATAAGGAAATTATGGAAGTGTTTTACCGTAAAAGAAATAATTTTATTTTTATAACGGAAGGAAAGGAAAAAAAAAAAAAAAAAAAAGTAACGCTGCACTAATAACATTTACCATATTAGTTCTTTCTCGAACCAACCATATTAGGTTCACTATAACTAATTTACAATTACTTATTACCATATTTACGAGTTAATTTGATGATATGTTATTGAAACTCCTCTTTCTTTCTCTCAAAAAAGAGGGGGGAAAAAAAATCCTCTTTCCCTATACATTTTTTCTATATATACGTCCAAATCATAAACTCAAATCTAAGTTAAAGCCAAACTGTTCCATAAAATCTATTTCTAGTTGGACGACTATCTAAATTGTTCAACTTTAATTATTCTTATTTGTCAAGCTTAATTATTTCTAGTGATCTTGCTTGTTTGTTTGTTTTTTTTTTTTTGGATCCCTTTTTGGATTAGAATAGAGCTTAAGTTGATATTTCAATTGATTCTTTCCTAGAAAATAAATTCAAACACACGTTTAACTCTTAAAACTGTCCTATATAGACAAAACATTTGGGCGAGTTGCTTATACCATTCTAGTAATCTCTCCTCTTAACCATTTTTTAGGGTAAATATATTAGTCAATTTTCCATTAATTTTCCCCTAATTTTCTATAAATTACTCACAAACATTATTATTTGAGTTAGTAGAAAAAAGAAACTGTTGAACCATTTTGGGTAAGTTACTTAATATGTACTTTGATTAAAAATGCTAAGAACGCAAACTTTAATACCAATTTATGTTACATATGAATTGTGGTTTTTTAATTTATAAATATTTAAAGTATTGTCACATCAATTGATTGTATTTATTATGAAAATATAAGAGACGAGTTTGCAGTTAAAAAATTAATATTAGAGTTTGTGTTTTTAACACTACTCGTACTGTGATTGTAGACTTCAAAAAAATCTTTCAAATAAAACTATTAAATTTGAACAAATAACAATTATTTTGCTCGTTATAAGCAGCCCTTTAAACAGGAAAAAAAGTCAACTTTCACCCATTTTGTAGACAACGGTTTTGACCTCTGAATTATTGATCCAATTCTATTTTAATCTCTGAAGAGCAAAACATTCCACCAGTGCTCGAACTATCAATTTGTCCCCCAAAAAAATAACTCTTAAAAGTGTATTGTTTTATTCGACGCCAACACACTCAGAAGCCTATTGATATATTCTAAACTGACAAAAGAAGACAGCTATAATAAAACATAAATCACATAATTATATTTAATAAAAGATCATGGATATTCTTTTTTTTTTTCCTCACTCCACACCAACATAAAAATATAAACTCTTGCTATTTTGGAACCCAAAACCAAAACAAGTTGAGATCAAAGTTGCAATAACAACGTTTTTAATAATTTAAAGATACGTCAGCTAAGAAAAAAAGAATATTGATTAATCAAAGTTACACACAAATTTATAAATTTAAGAACCAACATAATTATTTACACTTATATTTATAAAAAGATCATGGATATTCTTCTTTTTTTTTTTTTTTTGTCCCCTCACTCCACTCCCACATCATGAACATAAATATATAAACTCTTGCTAATTTGGAACCCAAAACCTAAGCCAATTAAGCTTACTTGTTTATGGCTTCCCACACATCCAAGCAAAAGCAGATGTGAACCCGTAATCCAAGGGAAAAAATACTTTACAAAGTTCGCAAAACAAGCATTAAATCATGCTATGTGAATCCTAAGTCCTGACCAACACAAGATCAAATTAGAAAGGTATTTCGACACAATTTCTCAAATTATTCGACAAGCTATTAACATGTTCACACAAAAGTCAATAGTTACTACTATAAATATTGGAATAAAGATAGAGATTATACAACAGTTGCCCGAAAACCACTGTCTAAAATAAGTTAAAAACACGGTACGGAGTATATTTTCCAAAAATCGTCATGGAAATCTTAGATTTCACGACGCTTTTGTATGCAACATGCATATTGCATGCCAATTGACAAATTGCTGTTGCAAAGAAAGTCAAAAACAAAATGCTCCGCCCTTGATATTGACTTTGAATAATATTGGTCAATCAAGAAATTCAGCCTTCAAATGTGTCAAATGTTGTGGCATGGATAAAGACATATATAAAGCAAATGTTAGTGACCAGAAATTAGGCCCGTCTCACATTGCGTCACAAAATGAGTGTTCTCGGTAACTTCATGTGGTTTAGTATCCAAGTTCGAATACACACGGCCTTATTCAAAGATCCAGGCGTAACAATGACATAAAAAATTATGAACTTGTGAACTGACTAATTCTGAACTGACCCTTGTGAAAGTATGGATATCAAGTCCTAAAATTATTATACCTACACATTTCATTAGACTCTTAAATGGATAGTGGACAGGGATAGTGAGAAATAGGGACATAGGCACATAGGTACAGGGGGGGACTTAAGCCCCCTCAACTTTTTATTCTCTATCTTTTTATATATGTATTTGATTTAAATTTACAAATAGCCTCCCTCAAAAATTAAAATTTTCATTTCATTATTTTGAAAGTTAAAAACTTGGAATTATTAGACCTCCCTCATCAAAATTTCTGACTACATCACTAGTGAAGACAACACCGATCTTTTTTTTTTTTTTTTGTCGGCATAGTATCTTCCATTTCAATTACATACTAGATTATGTCACCAGAAAAGCAGCTGATAAAGGAAAAGTTATCGTTGAAGTCAAAAAATAAAATACCACTAATTACACAAGTTTTTTTTTTCCCGGCCTGGGTCAATACACTAGACGACGACATTCTTTTGTCAACCGAAAGTCATGCTGTTCCCTCTTTTCATAAGGCTCTAAGACGACGGCATGGAAAGTTTGGGCTCATATTCATACTGTCCCACGCTTTTTGATAATACGCAGTAAATTAGATAATACGTGATAAATACATTATTTATAAGGATAAAGAATTGGTAAATATATTATTTACATCTAGTAAACATTGTATTAAATGAATTAGGATATGAATACATTGATAAATATTGTGTAAAAACTTTATTTACGAAAAAAAAATATGTTTTTTTAATGTATTTTTTAGAATACTAGGTTTACTTTTTTTTTTTTTTTTTTTGGATAAAACACAGAGACAAGAACACACAATTCCCACGGAGCAGATCGATCATAGGGCCTTCAAGCTAGATGTACTTAGGAAATACTCAATTTATCTAAAACTATAATAATAATAATAATAAATAAATAAATAAAAGAAAAACTTGAAAAAACTTTTAAATCCTTTCAAAAAAAAATTTAATGTAAATATCAGATTAATAGATAGCTTAAAGATATAAAAGGCAATGTAAATAAAAAATTTAGATGTAAATATTATATTTGCATAGTAAACATGGGATTTACTAAATAAACTGAAACTCTAAAAAACCGGATAAAAAAAGAGGATTTACTGAAAAGACACTATTTACTTAGTAAATGGAGATTTACCAAGCTTACTAAATTAACTAAAATATTTTTAAATATTAAGCATCTAATTTACTATCTTGATAAATTTTCACATTTTAATTTTTTACTTTTTATTATGTATTTGCAATATTGTAAAGACATTATCTATCATAATTATAACGAAAACCCTAAATTAAGGCAAATCCCCAAATTCAAACCCTATATCTAATTTTGCAAGAATTTGTGCCCTTGTTTCTGTTGCTGGAAGGAGTCACCATCGGAGGCGGGGATGAAACTATAGGAGAAGGCAATCGTGACAATTTGCGATCGCTCCAAGGTAGAAAAGTTGCGACAGAGACTGCAATTTTGACGTGGACGGCCTGGCTAGCAACAATAACAGTGACAGCGAGCAAGCAACATCGATGACAACATGATGCATGAATGAGATCGAGGGCGAGGAGGAAGAAGCAGGGGCATTTAGGGGTTCCTACAGAATTTTTGTACAAAATATGCTATTGTTGTCCTAACAATTAACTTTCAAAAAAGAAAGGTAAGAAGAAGAAAAAGAAAACACTCTGGGCCCGTAACACCAAGTGCCAGGTAACTGGAAAGGACCCAACAAGTTTTTCCAAAGCCACTTATAAGTGTCTCATTGGAGCAGGCCCAAAAAAAAAAAAAAACACACACACCACAACAGAACATCTCATGACTAGACAACTTGCGTAGAGAAATATTTCATTGTCCCAAAAAAAAAAAAAAAGAACCACTAAGAAGATAACTACAATACGGTTCAGGTGCTATTCTAGTTACTCAGCCAAAAAGTTATGTGAAATTGACTAGGTACAAGATTTCTTCTTATCCATACAAATCTTAAAGTAACAAACTTCTACAAAGATGCTACTATGAAGGAACAAAGTGGACCAACGCCATAATCAGCATAGTTCACCAACTCTCATGCACAGCAAACAACTTTTATATTTATCTTGATTATAAAGAAAAGTTTTCCTTTTCTTTAGCTAAATTACTCGTTTAATATCTAATTTTTTAAGTTTATATAATTTTAGTATATGTTTTCTCTCTCTCTTTTTTTTTTTTTTGATAGCTATAAATGATCCTAAACTATTAAAATAGTCTTTTTCATTAATTTTTGGATGGAATCGGTAAGTAATTTGATTAAAAAATGATGTCTCCGTTCAAAAATTAATTGAAAGAATTGTTGTAATAACGTTTTTAATAGTTTAGAGTCACTCCAACTATTTAAAAAAAAAAACTGAGACTAAAGTTACACAAACTTAAAAGTTTAAGGACCAACTTACTAATTTATCCTTTTCTTTTTTAACTTTCTAGCAACTTTCATACTTAATTATTAGATTAAGCAAATTTTGTTTGTTTTCTCCATCCTTCATTTTTCCTGTCCCCTAGGGAATACTAGAACAATATAGTTTCAAACTTTGTCCAAAGAAAAAATGGAACTAATGTTTTTACTTTATAAATGTGTAAAAGAAAAAATGGTCCACACATATCCAGAGAAGACCAATAATGCTTTGCATTGAGTATCATAAACTTTTTCTCCCAATCACAAAGTCACAGTTGATGCAAAAATTTGATTGAATGTAAGGTCTTTTTTTCCGTGGGCTCCATGGACGCTTATTTTATCAAAAAAAAAGATCCTAGTTGGATTTACAATCCAAAATCTCACTTTTCACTGACTGGGTTAGCCCCAATAAATTGTACAAGTTGTATACAATTTAAAACCCTTACCAGGTTTAAAATTATTAATTAGTTGTACGAGTTGTATATAATATGATCAATATAGGTATTTCACATTCATCTTCTATTCTCACTAAGATTTTAAGGAAACCATCCATCCTTACTTAACAACATGTTCACACAAGTTCGTAGCAAGGCTTGCATATATAGAGCAGTGCCCTACCTATATCTAAGCTCTTGTTTCGTATCCCGTTTTAAACCTGCTTTTCAAACTTTGTTTATCGTACTCTTTCTTAAAAAATTTGAATTCATTATTTCAATTACAAGTTTAAATTTATGATTCAAATGAGACCTACACAATTCAGTAATATAAAGTTGATCATGTGCATGCAATAAGTAGTAGCTCCTAGTGAAAGAACGAATCTAAGCCTGTGGCACCCATAAAAATGTATAAGGGATCCAATAAAAAAGTAAGAGACGAAAATGGGGTGATTAAAAAAGAGTGTCAGCGAATCAACCCGGACAGCTTTACTATTGTATATTTGAGAGCAAAAAAGCAAATCAATTTAGCACAAATGTATATCAAGAGAAGCATAAAAAGACCAAGAGAAGAGCACTCACCTTCTCGAATGAAGAAAAAAACGTCCTTTTGGTCTTTAACAATGTCACTGAGCATAATAATCAACTCTCTATCCAGCCCTTCATAAAAGCCAAAAAAAAAAAAAAAGGATAAGAAGATGAAAAAAAAAAAAAAAAAAAAGGCACAGTAAAAGGAGTAGTAAAAGCCAGAAATGGATACAAAAAAACCTGATGAAAATGGGAAATTCAAATTCAAAAAGCAGAAATTGACAGAGAGACTTTCGCACGCAGGCATTGTTTTGTTTTCTCTGCTAAACGAGAGCAAGTGGCGTTTGATATTATTGATAGGGTGCAAGTGGAGTTGATATTATTTGATATGGTCAGAAATGTGAAGATTCTACTTTTCTTGAGTGGAAGAGCCCCGTGAAAAACAAACCAGTAGCCAGCCAGGGAAGAAATCCAAGTAAAAAAAAAAAAAAAAAACACACACACACACACATAAGTTACATAAAATTTGTCACACATGCAACGGGGGTAATATATATCGCGCAACCCGCGATTTGTCACAACATTCATTGGGGAGTGAGGACTTTTAGAGACTTGTAAACGTAACAAGTTCTCTTCCAACATTTATCTGAAAGTTATAATTTAATAGGTCCACTAAAATTCCTCGTCATGAAGGTTCTTGTGGATGTGGTCAGTATGTATTGTGGGATTATTTGTGTGTTCTTGTTTAAATAAAAAATTTAAAAAAAAAAAGAAAGAAAAAGAAAAACAAACAATATTACGTGGATCCCACGACCAAAGATATCCTGACTTTAGGTCGAAAATCTGGCGTTTTTTTGTTTGAATGAAAACCGATGAAGACAAAGTACGTTTACTACGAATGAATTACACTTGTAAATGGAGACCATGGAAAAACAAAACAGTAGAAATAAAAAAGAAAAAAATAAAAAGAAGGTTTTGAAATTTACAGCAAGCCATTGCCTGGCAAACTAGTAACTCTCTCTTCACATTCTTCCAAAATCTGGCAGAGGTTTTCAGCATAACGAGAGTTTTTTTTTTTTTTTTTTTTTTTTTTTTTTTTTTTTTTTTACACACAAGGCTCTTTTACTTTTCCTCTGTTTTTTCATGGAAAGTTTCACAAGAGCTTTTCTTGAAATATATGATAAATATAAAGGAGTATGAATTACGTCACAAAATTGGCTGTTCAACTCACTCTTGTTTCCCTTATCTACTTTTACATGGAATCAAAAACATCCACGTTCAAAGAACGTCAAACCTCAAGAAAAATGCCAAGGACACTACCACTAATAGAAAATGGGTCTCATATACATATTGAGTGGTTAAACACGTAAAACACGCAGATCAAACTTGTTTGTCAGTGAAAATCTATACAAAAAGGACTACCAAAATCCCTCCACAGAGCACACAAAACTCATTTTTAAAATCGAATCCGAAACAGGCTGTTGAAAGCGCTAGCCCTCGAATCTTCTAATACGAGTTTATGTTTCAATTATGTGGAGAAAAGGAGAAAATCGATACAGAAATCGTAAAACAACTTCGTTAAAGCAGATTAAAAAAAATGTTTCTTTTGGCTTATCACAAATTCAAAGTTACCAAATCCCGGCCAACCTAAAACAAAGCAAAGCAAAAAAAAAAAAAAAAAAAAAAACGAAATAAAAATTAAAAATTAAGAATTAGACCATATAACACCTAAGAACCAGAAAAGATTCAGAATTCATATATCGGAACAATTGAGTCGCAGCCGAACTCCAATGTGGTTCGAAACTAACAAATTAGAAATGAATAGAAAGAGCAAAAACCAAACGGAAAGTTTTCGATCGCATTTCAATGCAAGAACTTCAATCAGATCACCACACGCACAAACATATGCATATATATACACATACACACACCACACACACACACAAATACATAAGCATAAATCGAGAAATTGAGGTGTGAAACCAGATGAATTCAAATCGATTTCAAAACAATGCAAAGAAAAACGCGAGAAATGAGATCTGATTCGCAGAGAGAACGCTAACCGTGAGCTCGTTAAACGATCTCGAACATTTGAGAGCCACTGTGCTGGTGCTTCGTCGATGAAATTCCTAGAGAGAGAATGAGAGAGAATGCGAAGTGGAGAGAGAGAGAGAGAGAGAGAGAATAATCGAGAAGTCGGAGAGGAAAAGTGGAGGGATATATATAGGAAGGAATCGGCAGGGAGAGAGAGAGAGCGAGAGAGAGAGAGATTGGCAGACAATGGTATCGTCAGAATGGCTTTTTGCGGGGTGGGAAGGGGGAGAGGAGGGGGCTGGCTAAGCTAGCTTTCTTGGCCTTTATGGTTGTGCCCAATCATTTGGAGGGAATTTGTTCCCCTTTTAAATTTTTAACAAATAAAATAATTTTTTTTAGAATAAAATCTTTTGAGAGTTTTGAATTAAATAAATTATTAATTGATAACGGTGACCAGAGTTTCCTTAGAGGAGGGGAAAACAAAAGGCAAAAGATGACAGGGGTTTTTTTTTTTTTTTTAGGACAATTTTACTTTCCTTGTGAACTTTAGGCTTTGTTATAAATTGTCTCCCAAATTTTAATTTATAACATTCTTCCTCTTGAATTTAAAAAAAAAATTTACGAATTTTTCTCCTCAATTAAACTTTTGACGCAAAAATACACATGACACTTGTTGAAAACATGAGTTGGAGGTATTAAGCATAGAATCATGAAGTAACACCATTTACCCTTATTAAATGCGAAATTATAAAATTACCTATAAGAGATAAATAGAAAAAATGATAATTAATCCTAAATATTTACTTTTTTTTTTCCTTAACTATAAGCATTTCACATTCATATCTGCAACTCATGCTTACGAAGAGTGTCAAGTGCATTTTTTAGTCAAAAATTTAATTGAGGGGGAAAGTTTACAAACTTTTCCAAAGTTCACGGGGAAAAAATGTTATAAATTAAAATTCAAAGGATATTTTATATCAAGAACTAAAATTTAGCGGGGAAATATAATTTATCCTTTTTTTGGTCTTATGAGTGAATAAAATGTTTTTTTTTTAAAATTAAAAAACTTGAGGAGATGAAACACTTGTAGCCACTTGAGCAATATCAAAGGAGTCTGCACACCTTGTTATTGGGTGTGTTTGGTGTATCGATTTGGAATAGAGATTTTAGATTGGAGATTGTTGATTTATTAAAAAAAAATTAAAATTTTGTTGACTTGTCATAGGGGAAAAAACCTGAGTTGGAATTTTTGAGTTCAAATCTGATATCCAAACGCAAGTTGAGAAATGTTTGTTTTAAATTATAGTTCCATCAAAGACTAAGCATGCATTTGGTTCATTGGTTAGAGATGAAATTTTTAAGTTGGAGTTGGTTGACTTTTTAAAAACTATTTATAATTTTTGTTGACTTTTTAGAAAAAAAACAAAAATTGAGCTAACCAAGTATAATTTAGTTGGAGTTGAGTTGAAATACCAAACGAAGAAAAATTATTGAATAAATAACTAATGATAAACTCACTTCATTCTATATAATGTATTTCTTTTGGTATCCTATCTAGCTTGGTTCGATTGGTGGATCAAACAATCGTGGCTCAAAATATACAAAAGGGAGAGGTTGTGGTAGAGCCTCTCTCAGAGTAACTATCAGTAAAAAAAATTTTAACCGTTAAGATTTAATCGATCGGTTAAAATATTATTGGTACCATATTTATCGTACACCTTACCTCATATTACCCTTCCCACCCTAAGTCTTCTCCGCCGCCGACGACCCACCCAGCCCTGGCCCCCCACCCCCCCGCAAGCCCCCCGGCCCCCAATCTTCCCGACGCCCCCCCCCCCCCCCCCCCCCCCCTCTCTCTCTTCTCTTATCTCTCTCCTGGCCTGCAACCCCCCCAGGACCCCCCCCCCCCCCCCACACCCCTGACGCGATCGACTCCCCCCGACGAGATAAGAGAAAGAGAGAGGGGGGTCCCATCGGGGTGGCGTGGGGGGTCTCCGGGGGGCCGGAGGCAGGGAGAAAAGGGGCACCAGGGAGAAGGGAGCAGGGCCTGGTTGGGGGGTGGGGGGGTGGGGGGGGGGGGGGCGTCGAGCTGGGGGTAAGAGGGGGTGCGAAGGAGTGGGGGCTGGGGGGGGAGGGGTGGTTGCCCGGGGGGGGGGGGGGGGGGGGGGGGGGGGGGGTGGGGGTGGTGGGGGGGGTGGGGGGGGGGGTGGGGGTGTGGGTGAGGCGGGGTTGCTAGTGATGGGGTGGGGCGACCAGGCTTGGAGTGGGGGGGGCTGGGGGTGTGGTCGCTGGCTGGCGGGCCGCAGGTCACCGGTGACGAAGAAGATTGGCTGGGAAGAGGTAAGATGAGGTAAAGTGTATGGTAATTAATACAACAACAATATATCAATCGTTCGATTAAATCTTAACGGTTCAAAAAAGAGCTCTATCGATAATTGCTCTGAAAGAGACTCTACCACAGTTTACCATATACAAAAAGCGTGATGAAATTAAAAAATAAAATAATAAAAAAATAAAAAGTAAAAGAGAGCGGGGGGATTTCAAGAGAAAATATGATTGTTTATTATTTATTTTTGGACAAAAAATATTGATTGTTTGATAGGAGAGAAATTTGAAAAAAAAAAATGTTGAGAGATAAAAGGATTCATAGGTCTTGTGATATTCTATTATTGTGCGAAGATTGGAAGTAAAATGTTAACTATCTTTCCATTTCTTTCTCACTTACCAATCTAGTACTGTTGTAGCTTTTAAATTCAGGATTAGTTTTATTGGGGTAAAATATATTTTGACAAAAAAAACGAAGGAAAAAAACTTTTGCTACATATACATTCTAGAAATTTGCACAATATCATTTTTCCTTTCTATTTTTTTTTTTAAAGAATATCATTGACACTAATAAAATAATATAAACTAAATAAAATAACATGACAAATCCGCAATACGGCAGACACTATCCATAATTGAGAATGGTTCCGTTAGTGAAATCCGATGGCGTTCAGAGGGAAAAGCGTATACTTAGGCCTAAAAGCAGGAAAATACCTTGACACACCAATATCAAGTACGCATAAGACTCTTTTTTAATAAACCTCTATAATTAATGGATGCTCCGATCGAGTGAGAGCAAGGACCTTATAGCACGAAAACCACCACTCACTCCACATAAACACAGTCTAGTGTAACAAACAAACTCTCAAGACACGATTATGGTGAACAAACCATAAGTCATGACAGTAGGGAAACCATCACCATTAAAAGGGGTTTAATGGGAAAAAAAAAAATAAAATGTAATATTTATCTATTGCATAAAAGGCCATTATTACACAGAGATAATTACCATAAGACAAAAGATAAAAGGGTTAATTTCATTAATAGCAGTTGTAGAAATTTTATTATAAAAATAATACCACTTTTTTTTTTTCCTTTCATTACTAGCACTCAAAGCCTTTGATATGTGGGGCCCAGCAGCATTTAATGTATGCCAAATTATGGGTTTACCCTCATCTTCCACCAGTCCAAATATCCCTCTCCCTCGCATGCTCCAAAATTTTTTTCAAACCAACGTCTACAGTGTTTTAGAGAGAGAAACAGAAATCTAGAGAGAGAAAGAGTTGCTACCCACTGGAACCGCTCGGAAACCATCCGAAACCACCACGAAAGCCCTCTATAAACCGCTTGAAAGTCTGTGTGAACGTTAGAGAATCTTTTAAAACTACCCATGTCGAAACCCATGAAATTGGTTGAGAAAAAAGGTACTCCCGAAAATTGGTCTCTCCGAGTAAAGGCTTTGGCATATAAAAAGCCACCGACCGAGAAAAGTTCTAAAAAACCAGTACCAGAGAGCGAGAGAAGGGTGGCCGAGGAAAGGTTGAATTGAAAACATGAGGAAATTGAAGTTAAGGAATCAAAGAAGCCGAAAAGTTCCGTAGAGATAAGATATCGTATGTTGTCATGGATCTCCGCCGATAATGTAAAGTTTGATAATGTGATGTCGATTTTTACCGCTAAAGAAGAGAAACATGTAATTTATATACTTTATATATATTTATATAAGTCGTATCATTTACAAGTGTTGGTCATTTACATAATGACCGTGCCTTTGTTAGATTCAATACATAATGACCGTGCCATTTACATAATTTATATATAAAGTATATAAAGTACATAATTTATATACTTTATATATATTTATATAAGTCGTATCATTTACAAGTGTTGGTCATTTACATAATGACCGTGCCTTTGTTAGATTCAATACTAGTGTCGGTCATTTTCATAATGACCGTGCCTTTGTTAGCTTCAATACTAGTGTCGGTCATTTTCATAATTACCGGGTGACCGTGCCTTTGTTAGTTTCAATACTAGTGTCGGTCATTTTCATAATGATCGGATGGTCATTTTCATAATGACCGTGCCTTTGTTAGTTTCAATACTAGTGTCGGTAATTTTCATAATGACCGGGTGGTCATTTTCGTAATGACCATGCCTTTGTTAGTTTCAATACTAGTGTCATTATGAAATGACCACTCGGTCATTATGAAAATGACCGACACTAATATTGAAGCTAACAAAGGTACGGTCATTATGAAAATGACCACCCGGTAATTATGAAAATGACCGACACTAGTATTAAAGCTAACAAAGGCACGGTCATTACGAAAATGACCACCCAGTCATTATGAAAATGACCGATACTAATATTGAAGCTAACAAATGCACGGTTATTACGAAAATGACCACCCGGTAATTATGAAAATGACCGACACTAGTATTGAAGCTAACAAAGGCACGGTCATTATGAAAATGACCACCCGGTCATTATGTAAATGACCAACACTTGTAAATGATACGACTTACATAAATATATAAAAGTATATAAATTATATGTTTCTTTTCTTTAGCGGTAAAAGTCGACATCACATCATCAAACTTTACATTATCGGCGGAGGTCCATGACAACATACGATATCTTCTCTTCTACGGAACTTTTCAGCTTTTTGATTCCTTAACTTCAATTTCCTCATGTTTTCAATTCAACCTTTCCTCGGCCACCCTTCTCTCGCTCTCGTACTGGTTTTTTAGAATTTTTCTCGGTCGGTGGCCTTTTATATGCCGAAGCCTTTACTTGGAGAGACCAATTTTCGGGAGTAATTTTTTTCTCAGCCAATTTTGTGGGTTTCGACATGGGTAGTTTCAAAAGATTCTCCAACGTTCACACAGACTTTCAAGCGGTTTATAGAGGGCTTTCGTGGTGGTTTTGGATGGTTTCCGAGCGGTTCCGGTGGGTGACAACTCTTTCTCTCTCTAGATTTCAGTTCTCTCTCTAAAACACTGTAGATGTTGATTTGAAAATTTTTTTTGGAGCATGCGAGGGAGAGGGATATTTGGACTGGTGGGAGATGAGGGTAAACCCGTAATTTGACATACATTAAATGCTGCTGGGCCCCACATATCAAAGGCTTTGAGTGCTAGTAATGAAGGGAAAAAAAAAAGTGGTATTATTTTTAATAATAAAATTTCTACAACTGCTATTAAGGAAATTAACCCAAGATAAAACATATACACATAAGAGGAAATTATGTTGACAATACGAATGTGTAAACTACAAAACTGTAATTTAAATGTTGAAAAACATGTCTGAATTTCATCCTTTTGCAAACTTTTTGGATATAAATACAAATCAAAATTTCATCCCACAAACCATTTATCATTTTTTACGAAGTTAAGAAAATTATGTATAAGGGTTGTGAGCCATCATCCAATTTATCATTTTTAACTTACTTTTTGTAAAGAAAGAGAAAATAGTTTTTTTTAACATGTTGCTTAACCCAAGTTCACGTGCCTAACACTTGAAAAATAAATTGAAATGGTCTTGACAAAAGAAGTATATTCTTGTAAATTTTTTTTTTTCAACTTCTAGGCAAGTATGTGTAACTTTTCAAAGTTTAGGAGTATTCTGGTACTAAAATAAATTTTGGAGGGAAGTAATGCTTTTTATTCATATGCATGGTTTCAATGTTACAATGAAATAAATCATTATTAAATCAATGATAATTCTTTCAATAAAATATATAAATAGGCTTTTGTTATTGTATTTTGGAAGGATCATAGTTTGTAAAATATAGAAGTGAGAAATTTCAAATAGGTTTTTTTTTTTTTTCAATTTTATTTTTACAAGTTGAGTACGAGCACTAGAATCTTAACAATCTTAAATAATACAAAAGACAAGTCAAATCCAATACTAGTCTTTTCCCAATTCTTAGGAGAAAAGAATGACACGTCATCTTTATTTGTCGATTAACATTTTTTATTAAAAAATATTATGTCATTAAAAAAAAAAAACATTGCCTGAACTAATTCCTCTTAATTAATGAAAACATTATATTGTGATTTTTCTGATGTGAATTGAGAGGAAAACTCATGATCCTGAAAGATAAGATGTCACCATTCTCATCTGGTAGAGCAAATGACCAAATAGAAAGCCAATAGTTGTTAAGGTCTCCTGTATACTCCTAATGTGTCTCTATCTGATTAAGGGTTAGTGTTAATTAATAAAAAAAATTTATTCACGAAAAAAAAAAAAAAACAAATAAAAGGATCGGTGTACATGTGAAACTTGTGCTCAATATGGTCACAGACTTGACTTAATCTCTCTCTATCTCTCTCTCTAATCAAAAGGAGATCATCCGTGCGATCGCATTCTCCATTTTCATCGTCTATAAAAGAATCATGGGATCCACATTAAAGAACATAAAACATTATTATATTTAGAGGTGAGTCTAGTTTCATACAAATTATCATGAGTCCAACATCACATAACATATCGGCCTGATAAGACATTCTATAATAGGGTTGCCAGATATCAAACGTAAGGATATCCTCATAGAAATGTTAACACGTGTCATTATGCAATAACTAATGTAATGATCCACTTACTATAGGAATGGATCAGCACTTCAAGCAAAAAAGGAAAAAAAAAATGTGCTTTTAATCAAAGAGACTTCTTTAATATTCTCAATTCCTTCAAACCAATGTGCGGGCACACGTCGTAAAATTCTCAACAACACGATATAAACAAGTCCCTCCTTTTAACCACATGTGTGCTTGAATTAGTAAACTCTAATGGGGAGATTTTAATAATAGCATATGATTTGATTATCTTAAATTCATTCATTGTTTAATTATTTAACTCCGATGCTACTACTCCATAAAAAGCCCAAAGCTGATTCCTGAATTACATACCAAATAACATAAGCTCAACACTAGGGATGTCACGAGCGCGCGACTGAAACAGAGAAGAGAGGAGAAAGAAGAAAGTAAGAAAAAGAGATGAAACCCCGGGGATTGTGACAATCTTTCCTATACAAAAAAGTGTTATGTTTGAATACGATTTTGTGAAAGTCGCTCTTTAGTTTCACTCCTAGCACCACAAGCGCAATGCTGCACGGTCTATTTACCGAATAGAGACCTTAAGTATCGAAACTTAACACCTAGTTAAGAGAAGGTAAAAACGAAAGACATATCCTAACTGCTATGCCAATCGTTTGATGGTTTGATATCGCACTACATAAAGTTGAGTACTTTATCCTAGTGAATTACAAATATGGGAAGAGAACTGTGTACACATACCTTTGTACAACTTCTAAAAGCCTAACAAGAAAAGTAAATTATTTAATTTACTCAGACGTTATTATGTAAATAATGAGAGCTTACGCTTTTGAAATTTTCTGGTGGGGCTTTTTTGTGATCCTTGACCCGATTAACATGCGTAGTGATCGGCCAAACACACTCACCCATATAATATATAAATTATATATATATATATATATATATATATATTGTGTGTGTTGTGCGCGCCTTTATATCTCACCTTTGATTGGCTGTCACGTGAGTTAAATTTTTTTACTGCACAAACTTTACTTTATATTCCTTTTTTTTTTTTTTTTTTTGTTCTTTCTTTACTACATTTGTGGCAATTAAGCAGGAAAGTTATAAATATTCATTATTAACCTTTACAAAAAGTTATTTGTTGATTCACTTTGCACTAGCCCACCAACTTGCAAAAAGAAACAAAGATTCCAATTATTGTCCGATTGTTAAAATTAATAAAATTAAAAAAGAAAAAGAAAAAAAAAAAAAAAAAGAGAGATGCTTGCGGCAAATTAAGATCGCATTTGATCTGCTACTTTTTGTACTACTGGTTCTCTAGCTCACCACCTCATAACTTTTTCTACATAAACAACAGCATATAAATGAGCCGTCTAAAGTTTTTGTTCCTATATTTTTGAACTTTTTGGAGCTTTCTGTAGTAACCTTTTTCTTTTAGAGGCAAAAGGTTGGTCTCTTATTTCTGTGCCACTTGTAATGCTATTCTCCGTTCAAAACACAAAATTGCAGTGTTATATTTTTTTTTTTAATTTTCTATTTTGAGCTTTCAACGATATTGTATTTTATCAATATTGCATTTTTTTTATATAGGAATGAGTAGATTCAAACTCGACACTTTTTTATAGAATTACGTGTGAAATTATCGTTAAATTATTCATGCAACCACTTCATATTGCATGTATTTGAATCTTACATATGTTTAAATTCATATGACACTGAAACATATATAAAATAAAAAAAAATTAATAATAATATGAAATTTTAAAACAGTGTCATATATATATAGATCGATGGAATTTTTTTCTGGGTGCCCTATAAAATAATTTTTTAAAAAATTTTGTTTATTTATGTGGCTTAAGGAAGGCTCCTTTTATAGCTTTAAAAATAAAAAGGTTGCTTCTAGGGTGTTTGGATGAATTTTATAATTATTATATTAAAACTTTTTCTAATAACGAATAAAAATAAAAGAAGAAAAAAAAGGTACTGAAAACGCACTAGTAATGCTGAAAATGAGTCACTACGTGTTCACCAATCATACAATGTCATATAAAAGTGTATGGGCGGCATGCAAGTCTTATCCATTTTATGACTCTGTGATTAGATTAAAAAACAACAATTAACTAAAAACAATATTATTAGATTAAAAAATATTCAGTTTTGTAGTTACAGATATTAACTAATTATATTTATATACGTGATTACATTCTAAACAATACCAAAACGTATAGTTAACTCAATTTTGGTTATTAAAACTTACTCCTATTTTTTTTTTTTTAATTGTAAGTCTCATTTTATAAGAAAGTTAAATATGAGCCTCCACTCAAGTTATTTGAAAAATTAACTTTTAACCCTAGAAGATTATCAAATTTGTGTATTATCTCTATTTTATAAGAAAACAATAATTGTGTCCCTATTTATTAAAAAATATGTAAACTAGGTTCATATTTAATAAAAAAATTATCTCTATTTTGTTTAGTGCCCGTATTGAAAAATTTTTCTGACTCCTTCATTATCACAAAGCTCTAGAGTTCAAAACCTTATCTCAAAATAATTAACATAATTATAATTATAATTACAATTATATATTTTTATTATTAAAAAAGAAATACTATTTTATCTTGACAAAGAGTTTAAGCTAGTAATATTATTAACTTTTCAAAAATCTCTTGGTTTTTCTCTTTTTCTTCTTCCTTTTTTTTTTTTTGATTTTTTGATTTTTTTTTAATTACTTCACACAATCACCTTAATCCATGTAACAATATGTACGACTTAATTATGTCACCAGTCCCTAATCTCTTGCCAATGTTGCACTTCGTTCTCATTATTCTTTTTTTTTTAATTACATTTTAATCCTCAATGTTAAGATTTTGTACCAGAGGTGTCTTTGTCCCCATTAACCATCTGCTTTATCTGTGGCTGTTAGTTTAGCACCTGTTGAGCAATTGAGTACGTTTTGACAGGCAATATTTCGGAAAATTTCACAACCCTACTCTTTCCACTTAGATCAACACAGTGATGAGGAAAAGTGTAAAGGATTGGTCTCGCATATATATATATAATGATAATTTAACCGTCAGCGGTATTGAAATAGGGAGTCAATATTTTGTCACCAAAATTAACAGTCAAAATGGAATTATGAATATACACACTAATTAAAATAATAATAATACCGTGAGTGCAATTCTCATTCTTTTTGTCCGACGTGTGAAAAAATAAATAAATAATTTTCATCAATTCCCAAAAAAAAATTTCATCAATATAAACTTAATTTTTTTAAAGCTTTGGTCCTTTGATTTTTTTTTTAAATGATAACAATCGCGTAATGGTCGCATAAAAGCTTGAAATTTACGAAAATAATTACGTTAGATATAAATATTATAATTTTCAAGTGTTTTCCGAGACATTGAAAAGAGCAATTATTATACATGACTTTGTACCTTGAATTTTTTTTAAATGATTTTGCACCTTAATTATGTTTTCGTTTTTGAATTATTATATTATCATGTGATTACTGTGTGATTTTCTCTATTAAATTTTAAAAATTCATTCTTGAATTATTGTTAGCAATTAAAAACAGTTAAAAAAAATAAGCTTAAAAATTAAACAACCAAAAAAAAAAAAATTAAAGAACTGATCATCGCTAAAAACTATGGATGACATTTTTACCCACGGTGCAGGTACCCACGGGGACCCACTACATTAGGGGCGGGTACGGGATAATATATGAGTATGGGGGCGGATATGGGGATTAAGATTAACCCCTTACGCGGGGGTGGGGGAAGCTCCCCTATTCCCACATTTGGCCCACCTATATTCACCCTAATAAAATAAATATATTTTTATGTTTATATATATACATATATATAAATTTAAATTTTTAGTGTTTTAATGTTTCAGTTTCTTTATGAATTTAGTTTATAGATTTCTGGAGTTTGGATTTGTTTATAAGATTTCAGTTTTCATTTTTAATTACATTTGTAATTATATTGCTAAATTTTATAAAATTGTATTGAAATTTGTTTTGAGTTTTTTTTTTAAATTCTTAATGGATAAATAGGTATGGTATGAGTATAACACCTCCAATGGGGATTACTCACCCCTGCACCCACATTAAATTAGGTTGGTATGAGAGATAAAATGGTGGCGGGTATGGGAATGAGGGAAGCATACCCACCCTGCCCTACCTCATTGTTATTCCTACTGAAAACTCAATTCTTAATAATAAAATAGATGTACTAGCTCACACTTGCCCGCTTATCCTTTTTAACTACTTTGACTAGCCCCCATGGCAAATGCCATGGTTGTTAAAAAATAATAATTATTATAATAATAACAAGTGGGTCCCACTTATTATTAGAGAACGATGCTGGAGTCACGGATTCAATTACGAGAACGATGCTGAAGTTATGGAACACCTACAATATTCAATTACTAATCCTATCTCATGATATAATCTTGTCCTTTTCTCCACATTTTGTGAAATCTAGAGGACATCTTAGTTGGATTCGAATCCAAATGAAGTTCTAACCATCTGTAAGAGGGGAAAAAAAAAAACGAATGGATTTTCAAAGATTTTCAAGAACAAGATAGTTCTCGATTTCTTTCAAGAACAAATAGATATTCATCTACTTCTCACGTTTCGTGAATAACCAAACATTACGGAATATCTAGAAAGACATCATAATTCCTCTCTCACCATTTTTACCATAATAATTTCCAAAAGTAAAAGCTAGAGATTTAGCAAAGGGGAAAAACAACATGGAGGAGAGTGATTCGTGAGGATTTTTTTTTGTAATTAAGTTGGAGCCCTAGCTAGCTAGGCCCTTGGAGGGACCAAAACGAGAATTGTTGACTAGAAGGGGCTATTTAAAAGAAGGGAAAAAAAAAAAAAAAATTTCCACGCATGTAACGATGGGTTCGGCTTTTTGGGATTCCCTTGTCGTAGAAAATGTGGCATGCAATCGATGTAGACATTCACCACAGTTTTCGCTTCCATTTTCTCAATTATTGTCCTAAAGTGTCTTTTCCTATGCCCACCAACAATAACAAACCTAAGTCTACATCTTATCCTAGTCGAGATAGAGAATATATGTAGATGTAGTATGTGTGTGTTGTGGTGTGTCTATATATATATATATATATATATGTATGTATGTATACAAGCAGTTTTTGCTTAAAAGAATATACAAGCAACAAGTCATGTATAGCTATACAAGCCAAGAAAAACAAAAGGACATGTATGATTCTCCCTTGGATTTTCTATATTCTCCCTTGGATTTTCTATGTATAGTCGTCAAGAATCCCTTGGTTATCATTCTGACATGAGTTCATTTTCATAAGAGTAATTTGTAACGCTGCATCCTGAATGTTCCGTCGTTTGCAAGTTGAACCCCCCGAGCTTTTAATCGTTGACATGTAGAATCCTAAATTTGAAAATTTTTGACAATGCAGTCCAATGTGAACGGAGGTGAATCTACAGAGAATACAATTAAGTTCCCAAAAATTAGGGTTTAATTTAAGGTCCATTTCATGCGGAAAATAATGGGGTGTTCCATCAATTAACTGTCACTCTCGTTAGCTATTGAATTACTATCGCAACAAAATAATTTTAAATTTTGAGTTATATACACTACTACAAAATGTGGATTCCACGACGGAACTTCCACGATCGTTTTTTAAAAAACCGTCGTGGAAAATGCGGCAAAAACATGGAGCGGAACAGAGTTTCCGAAAACCGTCGTGGAAGCTGAAGCTTCCACGGTTATAAAAAACCGTCGTGGAAGAGCATGCTTCCACGACGGTTTTTAATAACCGTCGTGGAAGCTTGCAAAAAAAAAAAAACAAAAATTTTTTTTGCAAAAAACAAAAAAAAATTTTTTTTTTTTTTTTAGCTTCCACGACGGTTTTTAAACCGTCGTGGAATCCCATTCTTCCACGACGATTATAAAACCGTCGTGGAAGCAAAAAAATTTTTTTTTTTTTTTTTTTTTTTTTTTTGCAAAAAAATTTTTTTTTTTTTTTTTTTGCAAGCTTCCACAACGGTTATTAAAAACCATCGTGGAAGCATGCTCTTCCACGACGGTTTTTTATAACCGTCGTGGAAGCTTCGGCTTCCACGAAGGTTTTCGGAAACTCTGTTCCGTTCCGTGTTTTTTGCCGCATTTTCCACGACGGTTTTTTAAAAACGGTCGTGGAAAGGTCTTTTTTCAAAAAAAAAATTTAAAATTTTTGGACTCTACCATGACGATTTTTAGGGAAAACCGTCGTGGTATGTTACATACCACGACGGTAACATACCACGACTGTTTTCCCCAAAAACCGTCGTGGTAGGTACTAAGGCGGGAATTTTGAAATTTTTTAAATTAAATTCAATTTTTTGGAGCGTGTATTAAAACCCAAAAATATCATCTTTCCCACCCCATTACATTCCGAGCATTTTTCACTTTTTCACTCTCTAAACTCCATACCCAAAGCCACCCAATTTCTTCCCTCTATTTCTCTCCGATGGCCTCCTCCACCACTCACGCGGCCTCCTCCATTCTCCGACGGGTCCACCAAGGAACTCACGCGGCTTTCCCTCTCTCTCTCGCCGCACTCCGCCCATACCGACGCTCGACAAGTCGGTAAGTTGTAATGTATATTGCTTGGGTAATGCACGGATTTGGGAATTTTTCGTCCAAAATGTTGATTTTGTTGATTGTAGTTGTTGATAAAATGTTCCGTCCAAAATGTTGATTTTGTTGATTGTTGAGTTGGAAATATTCCGTCCGAAATGGTCAAAATTCGTCCCCTACATTTTCGGTGATTGTTCATTGTGGTTTGTTTTAGATTGAATTAAATTGGTTGGGTAAGGCACGGATTTGGGAAATTTCCGAAAAAAAAGTGTTGATTTTGTGATTTAAATGTGTTCCGGAAAAAAGTGTTGATTTAGTGGGAATTCGTAAATTTTTTTTTTTTGTTGTTACCTACCACGACGGTTACTCGACCGTCGTGATAGCTCCATTCATAAATTTTTTTTTTTTCATTGTTACCTACCACGACGGTTTTCGAACCGTCGTGGAATCCAAATATATACCACGACTGTGGATTCCACGACGGTTAGAAAACCGTTGTTTAAGTATTACCACGACGGTTTTTAACCGTCGTCGAATCTCTATTTTGTAGTAGTGATATCAAAACTAAAATTCAGAATCTAAGCTGTCAAATCATGATAAGTTCAGGATATATTAGTACAAAACAAAAGCCCTTTAAATAAATGAGAAAACAAGGTTAATGATAACATCCATGAGTAACCAAGCACAGCGTGGATAACTTGCCTTAACCCTACTCATACTAATATACTCCATTTTGAGCTCTTATGGATTATAATTATCAAACTCTTACAATTATGATCATCTAATCCTCGATTTGTAGTAGCATAAACTCACTAAAAAAAAATGTAGCTTTAGCTACAAATTTTTGGTTACAAATATAAATTTTGTAGCTAGACATTTAGTGTCAAGCTACAGCTACGACATAGCTACGAAGTGACATTTTTTAGCTGCAAAATTTTGACATTTTGCCACAAAATTAGTTTGTTGCTAAGATTAAGGTTTTTGTCTTCAAGTGGTAGTGGTTTGAATAATTGGTATCTACACGGAATCGGTTATATTTTCTATTTGATTGAATGAATAAACTGTTTCGATTTAAAAGAGGACAAAAAAAAAAAAAAGTTTTTTGACGTGCAGTTGGGAAATTTGACGTATTGCTAAATTTTCACATATAGAAAATGAGACACGTGAATAAAAGATTAATTTTTAACAGAAAAATAGTTTGCGACCAAATAATTAAATTAAAAAAAAAAAAAAAGTTTGCGGCCAAATTATTCCAACTAGTCACGTGAGTACTTGTTTTTGTTCCTGAGAAAGGAAAATGGGTCCAAGGCGAATTAAGAAATTGTTATGGGTTTGCCTGATCCTAAACGAAAACTTTATGTTACACATTTGTTGTCGTTTAGTCTATATAGAATATGTTTTGGAATTTGGGAATATTCATACGTGACAAAAGAAGAAAACCAATACTAGTACTACTAGTGTCTTTGGTCATTGCAGTTGCATTCTTTTACATTTGAGCAACAAATTTTGTTCACAACGTAAGATGTATGAGTGACGCAATTATTTCTTTCAAAAGTTTAAATTCATAGGAGAGTTGTAATCAAACTCTTTTAAATATCACCTATTATCATATTTGGGGAATCTACTTTCTGCACTATCTATTTGGGCTCATATTTTGAGAAGTCTTTATGAATCTGTAGGCACATCCAACAGATGGACTCGGACACGTTTTCGAAATCCAAGTTATAAGTCTTCTACCAAGTTCAAGTACGGTCCCGCATCCACTTCAAATCATTTTGGTTTGATTTTCTTTTGAATTCCATCTAAAAGATTATATTAACGTTATAAATGTTTGGTAAGAGCAAAACAAAACAAAGTGACAGAAGATAAAAATAAGATAATATTGCCTAAAATACTTTGTTTTAATGGCATAAAGAGAAGGATTAAAGAGGGCTTTGGAAAGAGAGTTGTTAGTTCGATTCTACTTGTTAAATTTATTTTCTTATTTATATGATAGCGCATGCTTTAAGTTGTGCTTTCTTTTTTTCTTTTTTTTTTTTAGATAATTTTTATTTCATTTAACAGGATAAAAAGGAAAGAAAATAAGTGATTACGTGAATAACTCTTTTTTCAATCATTAACATTGCTTTAGTTTGAAAATAAAATAGATAATTTGATTCTTCATTTATATAGGAACAAATTTTCTCTTCAAAAGCCTTGCTTTTGGTATGGATAAAAGTTGGTAGGACCATAGGGATCTATATGACACTAAAAAGAGAAAAGGAGCGTTCTGGTTGGAGTCCTGGCATCGCTTTTTGGAGAGTCACCTGTTTCCGGGCCTTGTATTTTTGCTTACGAGCTTGTGTTGATCAGGTTGAGATGGTGGTGAGGGCGTGTTTGCCATTGTAAGGCACATTGTCCCGAATTTGAGACGAAATGGGTGTCGGGGTGCTTGTTTTTTTGATGTGTTTTGGGCACGTTGCTTCTCCGGCATCCCTTCTTTGTGAAGGTCTCATCCCTCGTGGTTTGTCCGATCTAATGCTATTGTAAGGTTTTGTTTGGCATTTAAGTTTAACTCTAATTAAACTGTACTTTTTTATCTCAGTTTTTGTCATTTTATAAAAAGTCAACAAAATTTATAACTTTTTTAAAAAGTCATTAAAATTCAACTTAAAAATTTATCTCCAATCAGTGAACCAAACGCAAGCTAAGTATTGTGTTGGGTTAGCGTTATGGTGCACGCAAGTTGATTTAACGGTGCGTCGGCCATGCTTCTTCCCTTGAACTTGACCCCATTGTTGTCCTTGATGGCTGTCTCATCATGGAATCTCTGTCATTGGTGCTCATAATTGTTGTTTTTTTTTTTGTCCCCTTTTTTTGTTTTGTTTTGTTTTTATTTTGTAATAACAATGGCCTTTTACTCCTATGTATATGTTCGTGTGTTTGTCTCGTTTGGTTGGTATTTAATTTATGTTTTCGTTCCCTAAATCTATTTTTTGACCTTTTTTACGTGGCCTTAGTGCTATGAGATTCTTGACATCGGTTTTAATGGACATTTTCATCAATTGTCGAATATTTGTTGAATATTTGTTAAAGAGTTAATGTGTGCATGGTCAATCTTTGGTATACCTCTTTGTGTGTCCCTTTGTAGAGCCTGTTGGAAAAATTCTGAAAACGGAAACTTGAAACATGTAACGAATATGCTTTTTTAAAAGCATTATTTGCTCCCTCTTGGAAAGAGATTATTTTGGATTGAGCTGCAAATCGCTTCCAGGATATGACAAGCCTTTGAATGAATTTTAACACCAAGTAAAAGTGAAAATTCAAGTAGAAAAGAGAACAAATATTCTGAAAGAAAACAATTGGGAAGAGAGAGAGAGAGAATTTGAATTTTTAATTATAGAAATTTGATTTTTCTGCAACTTTATAGAAATCTTTTTTTTTGTTCTTTTTTTCTTTTTATGACAATTTTTGGTGACACCCTTTGGAAAACAACTACCATTAACGTATCTTTTCAGAAAACGTATCTTTTTTTTTTTTTGAAAAAATGCAACTCTTCTAAAATTTACATATGTTTTTAAATTTAAATTTAAATTAAAAAAAATATATAATATATTTAATAGCAGTTTAATTACAACGCGCCACGTGTCACGCACTCTCACCCCATGCCAAGTGCACCTAATAAGCGCCAAAAGCGCCTCTACAGCCTCACCACCCATGCCACGCACATGCAAGTGAGTTACACAGGCACCACATAGGCACTATTAACATTTTAAGGTGGGAAAGACTTATAAAGTGTTCTACACTCTCATTCTTTTTTCATGTGGGACTTTTTACATTTGTTATCAATACCCAACAATTATACTAAGTTTATATATGAACAAAATCCAACAATTATTACATAATATCTCTCTTTAAAAATCTCAGTTAAGTTTACAAGTAGAACTGTTGTTTAATGAGGAGTAGTTCTTATAGTTGACAGTAGATAGAAGGTTGTGGATGGATATTGGTTTTCTCTTTTAATATTATTGAACATATTTCTCTTTTTAAAAAACAAAAAACGAAAAGATAAAAAAAATAGTAGGACCCTAGCGGTCCTTTTATCCCCTCACTTTTTTTTTTCTCTCTCTCTTATTGCCACCAAACGGCCTATTTTTCCATTTTAAATTTAGTTATTCTTTCTTTGCTTATTCTTTATTTTTTTGCTTTTAAAATGGATTTTGTTCCACATCATTAATTCAAATTATTTACATCACCTAAAATATCCATCATCTAATATTTTATTTTTCCTTCTAATTTTCACCTCTACCAGACGTAGTGCAAGAGAAGAAGAACAAAGGAGTTTTGTAGCATCAATGAAAATCAACACGCAACGACCGTTGGATCGAACGAAGATCAATTTTAAGCCAACTTTTGCAGTAAGAATGATCTGGTTCTGTTTAAACCTACTTTCTCTACTTTGTAATTGCCTTCTTGGTTTTACGTTAAAGAGAGTTTAGACTTTAAATAGAAAGTAACCAAAAAATATGTATAGTATTGGAGGAATTAATATGTATTACATTTTTTTTTTCCTCTCCAAGGGACCAAAGTAAAACAAAGTACCACCACTACCGGTGGTGGTACGATGGCAAAAGAGATCTTATTTGAAACATTTTTTAACATGTAAGGGGTTTAAGTCATGTAACACCCGATTTGTCAAGCAAGAAATATCATTTATTGATATAGACTCTGTGAGTCCCATGCTTATTAACTAATAAAGGTTCAGAGATAGGATCATTTATCATCTCATCAATAATTCTAATTGTTGCTTACCCCTATCGCACTTGGTCAGGTATGAAGAAGACATCATTTTTTTTTTTTTTACAAGTAAAACAAGTACAAATGGAATAATAGAAAATAATTAAGCCCACAAACAGAGCCATAATTTTCGCTATCTTGTGGAAACTTGTCCTGATATGTCTGCCAAAGCGTGAAACAATTACCAAATCACAATCATAAAGTTTTTCGTCATTTTTTTTCTCCAATTACGATAATCATTTTTAAATAGGAAAATTGCATCTTAAGTTCTGTGTTTTATCAAATTGGTAAATGGATATCTTAATATTTATGTAATATCAAACTAATACTTCTCGGAACCAAAAAAAAAAAAAAAACTCCGCCACTACTAGAAAATGGAATAGTGAAAAGGATTACACCCACAAGTAGAGTCACAATTTTTGCATTCTTATGCAAAGTTGTCCTAATATGTCTGTTAAGTGGTTGTAAGCGCAATCTAACGATAATTTAGTGGATCGGAGGTGGGAAGTCATCACAAATCTTTTTTTTATCATAAAAGATATTGACATATTTGGTGCGCTTTATTTTGGCAAAGTCTAGGCTAAAACCGCAGAGCAAGAGGCTAGCTAGAGATGGTGGACGACATTTGGGGGGACAATTAGGGCAAGCTTATCCAAGAAAAACAGACACACACTCTATAGTGCATGAAAATTTGAAAGTGTATAATGCTATTTTGGTGTAGAAAATACCCCCCTTACAAAAAAACATGGGAAAATCAAAGTAATGTGGTGGTGGGGGCACTAATTGTTCTCTTGTTCTTTTCCCCACTCATGCACGAGAAAGGAACATTTGGAATGAGATTCTATGGTCCGGAATCTGTAAAACATATGGGGTCATTCTATTTACTAGTGACCCTTCTTTTTTTCTTTTTTCTTTTGGGTTCTTAGTGGAGAGCTTATCCATATTCCTACATAGGGGGAAAAGAAAATTGCAAATTAGTACGGAAAATACCAAGTTTCTATCCCCTCTTTGAAGCAAAAGGAGAACTCAAAAATACAAATTTAAAATAGATGTAATGTATATCTAACTTAGCAGTAATGATATATTTTAATTTCACCATAAATAAAGAGTCTGAATCCTCTAATTATACCCTCAATTTCAAAAGAGATGAATAATACTCAAATGGATATATCATCTTGTGACTCAGAAAATCAAGTGACACAAATGATATATTAATAAGTAAATACCTACTAGTAAGACTTCCGTTTAAAACCGTGAAATCGAAATCATGAATTTTAAGTTTTGCATATTTATTCTTTTTGATGTGATTGTAACCCCATCTAATATTGTGAAACATACCTTACCAATAGAGTAGATTAAGTACTCCTTAAACAATGTTAGATATCCGTTGGCCGCAATTGATTACCTTTTTTTTTTCACTTAACAAAAATTTTTTATTTTTTTTCTTTTTTCAATTTTAATTTTTACTTTTATTTTTTTAAAAGAATAAGAAGATTTCAGTATTGCAGGGATCATACTTGAAAATTAGTTCTGATCCCCTCACTAGTTTAGACAGAGTAGCAACCCTCTAGATTGATAGGCTTTGTACTCTATGTGCAAAACAAAAAATAATAGGGATTTACCAAAAAAATAATAATAATAATATAGAAAAGTAAAAAAACAAATAAGTTTTTGTTTGGGCTATGGTTTGAACCGTAAAATTCAATTTAGTTATTTTAATTAAAAAAAAAAAAAAAGAGTACGACATAGATTTCCAAAAGAAAAAATTTTACAACCATAAGGCCAAAGAAACAAAAAAAAACAATCTTCATATTTTCATAACAAAATGCCAAAATGATTTCTTTTATGATTCCAATTGTTTATTCTGTGTTGAGAGAAAATAAAAGTATTAACTGGATGTGTTCTTATTGGCTTTTATAAGCAACAAAGTTTGAAAATGCACAAATAACTATCTCCTAGCAACTGCTATCATGGAAACTTTATACTAGCTCTTTCATATCTTTCCTATGAACAATCTATATGAATTATCAACATAACAAAATCCATAATAACCGTGATTCAAAACATGGAAGCATCGAGAAGAAATTTCGTGACTTTTATTTTATTTTTTTATTTTTTCCATGTATAAACTGTTGGATGGTATTTTTGTCATTATATAAAAATCATTTAAAATAACATCAACTCAAGTCAATATAGGTAGAACCTACTTGATTATAAGGTATAAGACAACCTTGGTAGGAGCCTACCTAATTATAAGGCAGGAGACAACATAGGTTGAGATCTACCTATTTATGAGGAAGAAGACCACCCAAGTAGGAGTCTTCCTAAAGTTATATTAAACATCAGAAAGAGAAGTTCAAACGTCTACAAGAAACTAACGTTCAACAATTAATATGATTTTACAAAGAGAACTCATTCGTCCACATTTAATATAAAAGATGTTATTAAATCACCGGAATATGATCCGTTTTATTGTAATTAAAG
This sequence comes from Ficus erecta, assembly GCA_008635985.1. NCBI lineage: Eukaryota > Viridiplantae > Streptophyta > Magnoliopsida > Rosales > Moraceae > Ficus > Ficus erecta. The sequence goes on from BKCH01000047.1 coordinate 583,524, forward strand.
AGAAAATAAACTCTCAAATTAATAAGAGAATTAAACTCATACATTCCAATGTACTATAAATTCTCTTGAATTAGAGAAAAAAGGATAAGACACAATTCTTGATACAAAGCTTTGAGGTAATTTATACCGGACTCCGATTTTCTCTATACTGTTGTTGAGGTTCTCTTGTGTTATTGCTTAACATTCTTCATTATTTATTCGTTTGATTTTGTTTTCTAGTTCAAGAACGTTCATTTGGTATGGACAAAATTTTGCTCCAACACAAACTACGAAACAGGTCGGAAGGATGCAACTAGCATATCGAAAAGCTTCAAAAATTAGAGATGGGAAGCAGCCATATTGTGAAATTCTCCTCTACACAATCTTTTTACTTCAAGAAATGACATCCCAACCAATGGAGGCTAGAACCTTGGTAAGAAGAAGAGGGGGATTTCTCTTCCAAGCATATGCTATCGAAAAGCTTGAAATCCACGAGATTTACACAATACGAAGCGGGTCGGTCAGAAGGATGTAACTAGCGGATCAAAAAGATTCAAAAACTAGAGATGGTAAAAACAGCCCTCATTGTGAAATTCATCATCTAAACAATCTTTTTACTTCAAGAAATGAACATCCCAACCAACAGAAGGCTAAGACGCTTGTAGATAAGAGTTAGAACCTTGGTAAGAAGAAGAGGGATTTCTCTTCCAAGCATATGCTATCGAAAAGCTTGAATCCACGAGATTTACATAATACAAAGCGGATCGGTCAAAAGGATGTAACTAGTGGATCAAAAAGCTTCAAAACTAGAGATGGGAAAAACAGCCCTCACTGTGAAATTCATCATCTAAACAGTCTTTAGTTCCAGACTCTTGTAGATAAGAGTTAGAACCTTGGTAAGAATTAAGAGGGGATTTCCATTTCAAGCATTTTCTATCTAAGCTAATTTCCCGAAATTTACATTAAATATACATCATTGATTATAAACCTATAAACGTTATTATCTAGAAGAGTAGTACATAGACATGCAAAAAAAAAATTGGGATACAGTGACCACACCAGCTATGAGAATAAGGCCGAGTGTCAAATGGAATTGGACACCACAACGAAAAGCCGGGTGATAGCAGATTCTTCAACCTTTCAAGACAAAGGCATGACGCCAATTTCAGTAAATTGGTAAAGATCATGTTAGCAACATAAACGAGGATCTTTTAGAAAGAAAAGAACAGAACAAGCATACCATGGAATGATTAACTTGATCCGATAAGAAGCGGTCGAGCAGCGTGGATTGCGAGGGGATTGACATCTGATACAGCAGTAAATACAGACGTAATGAGAATAGGTAAAGTGCATGTAAGAACTTAAGGCCAAGTTAAATAGAGGAATAGCCCAAGTACCAAGAGGTTCCGCCCACAACCAATCTTGTGTGCAAATCAAAGCTTCTAGAGTATCTGGGCTCAATGAACTTCGGGATTTATCAAGCACTCGACCACTTGTGTTGAATGCTAATTCTGGGGACATTGTGGACATTGGAATTCCCAGAATATCACGCGCCATCGTAGACAAGATAGGGTATCTTGGTGTGTGGACTTTCCACCAGTTTTAACACGTTGAATTCGCAATTACGAGGAAAGACTGGTTCCTCTAAATATTTAACCAAGTCAGATATCGAACTTTGACTCTGAGAAGTTTCATGGAGGAACTTGTCAAAGCCCTTGAGTCTGTCCCTAGTCTCATTACTCGTACCAGGTAAGCTGCTTCCAGGTAACGCCGATCCTTCATCAACCATGGTCGGGCAGATAGTGTATGCCGTGAAGAGTTCCTTAATGCCGTCGGAAACTTCCTTGATCTGATCAAGTGCAGTACTACCATAAATCTGAGAATAGTAATACTCCACAAGCTTCATCTTAAACCGAGGATCCAAAATTGCTGCTATTGCCAAAGCCAAACTGCATTTGCTCCAATATTTATCAAACCTGGCTTTCATTTTCAGTGCCACGGAACTAAGAAAATCATCCGTGCTCTTGCACCATTCAATTAGTTGAATATGAATATCGCAAATTTCAGGAAAAAATATGTTTGCAGTCGGACTTTTGTTGCCTGAAATGACGTTACCGATTTCAACGAAGAGTTTCAAATAACCAGTGACAGAAGTTGCCCAGTCCCATTCCACGTCAGTCAGAGATGATATGTATGTGGGATCGTGCTCTTGCCAGAGAGAAAATGCAGCCCTGTACTCTAAGGCTGTTTCGAGCATGAGGTATGTTGAGTTCCATCGAATTGGAGAATCCAGAACTAATTTTTTCGGACTGTTGATTCCAACTTCTTGAGCAATTTCGTTAAACTTCCCTTGTGTAACTTGTGAACTTTTTAAATGTCTGAGACTTCCTCGAATCTTTTGAATCACCGCTTCTAGAGCTTCAATGGCATCTTGAGCGATTGAATTCAGAACGTGTGAAGCAGAGCGCACATCAAATAATTGACGACCCAAAAGAGGCCTGTTCAGAGAGATCCGATCTTTAATCTTTAAAGCAATGTCATCATCAGTGGAACAGTCATCAAATGTCAAAGCGAACAGCTTCCCATCGATATTCCAGTCTGTTAGACACTTAATAACTACTTCTGAGAGCAAGTCTTCTGTATGAGAAGAATCAAGTGTAACAAAATTCATTTTTTTCTTCTGTAGTCTCCACTCTTCATCTATATAATGTGCGGTCAAACACAAATACTCGATATTTTCTTGGGAAGACCACGTTTCAACGGAAAGATTAACTCTCCCACGAAATCTATTCATCATCTCAAACACCATATGTCTCTCTTTCCCATAAATTCCAAACAGGAATACTGAACATCACTATTTGGGACAACATCGAACAGCGGCTGAAGATTCTTCACAAAAACTTGGAATCCAACATGATCAACCATGGCCAGTGGATAACCATCCAATATAATCATACGAGCAAGATCAGATCGACTACGTTCCTGGTCAAACTTGCTACTACCAAAGTTCATTATTTCTTCTTTCTTCTGATCTTGATCAAACTTTATCATTGCAGGTTTCATATAGTCATCTTTTCTCTGGCCTTCGTCGTAAGTGATATTTGTAAGGTTAACAGTGCTATCTTTTTTTTCTCCGTTTTGCTGCAAGTAGTTGAGACACATCAAAGTTGGATCTTTTCAGGCACCGAATCAAGTGATTTCTCAGGTGCGTGGTACCGCTATTACTTGACCCGCTGAGCTTCTTGTTACAATGGACACAAACAGCATAACAAGTTTCACCCTTCCTCCACCCTTTCAAAATGATTCCATACAACAGATGTCAGCCTCTTTGGTTTCTTAGTAGCTGAATCGTTCGGTATTTCCATTGCATAGGCTTAAAATTAACCGTATGCTGCACATTCATATGAAATCAGGTAAGAAAATACAATCTACAGGCTAAAAAAATCAAACGAAATAACAGGATGAAGTTAACCCTTAGAATCGCAAACAACAAAGGAGACTATGGAGTCATTAAACAGTGTTAACCACGCCAAATGAAAACATGACCGGACAATCAAGACTCTGAAAAAACAATTTCACGCAATCGCTATAAAGAAAAATGCTTTCAGCAACCATAATCACTAGATCAAAAAAATTTTAAAAAGATGGTTTTATAGACAAATAAAAGTCATTGGAGGTAAATAACTCAATTCCGAGACATTCATTTTCTCTCTACGATTTCAAATACTTTTTTTCCATAATTATTTCACAACCAAGATTCAATATATGAACAAGAAAAGAAGTCTCCCACTACCCAAGAGGAAATTTTCATTTCTTGCTGCTAAAGGGCCAAAAGCAAACCAAACATAACACTCCTACTTGATTTTCTGTCAAGGCAACTCATATTGCTTATAAAAATTACTGCCTTATTCCACTTCAAATTAAGATTCTCCTGCCTCTGATGTGCTCAAAGAATACGAAGCTTTTAAACTATGTTGCTCTAGTAATCAGTAATGTACCAAATCAAAACCTCAACTCATACAAACTCAATTGTGCATTAACATCGCAAAAGACTTCATCATCACATTAAGGACGGTTTACTTCACATAAAAGGAAAAAAGAAAGCGAGGAGCGTTTCACTTTCTCATTTAATCATGTGTTTACTTACAAAATCAAGCAAGTTTGTTGGACCCTACACAAATAAAAAATGGGAAAAGGGAAGTCAATCCTAGCATCCCTTGGTATTGATTCCTCAATACCAAATTTACCTATATACCCTTATTATAAGTTGGGAAGTTCGCCAAAATGACAATCTCACAAAGTATAATTGTCGAAATAATCCTATTTCATTTTTGCACTGCGTGACTACTGCGTGACTGATATGGTCACGCAGTGTAAAAATGGGTCGTTCAGAATCGTTAAATGGAATCGAAACACTAAAAAAGAAATCAATGACCCTCACTTACTCCTTTCGCTTTCCTTTCCAAACCCGTTACCTTTCCCTTTACATTCCATTACGGTTCCGTAAACATGCCATAAATTCCAACAAAATGAATATTCCCAAGCATTTACGGCTACAATTGAGATTTCATCATATCAATGATCAATCCAAACCAGCTAGTGTCCATGATCTACCCATAACAGTTATGAAGAATTCAAAGTGACCCAATTTTCAATTTCTCCAAATGAAAAAAAAAAACCAAAAAAGAGCACAAAAACCGCCCCATTTCATCCTCAATATGCTTTCCAAAACCACAAATTGAGCACATTTACCCAATTCCAGCAAACGGGTCATACCAAATATTCATCAGAATTATGGCAATTACATTGAGAATTTTGAAACCCAACAAAAGAAAGAAAGAAAATAAGTGTTGAAAATGGAAAATTGAAGACAAATTCAAATTGGGTTCTTACAGAGATTGTTGCAGAAAACTTTTTTTGGTGTTTCTTCTTGGAAAAACTTCAGAAGAGCCCGATCGGACGGTCCGGCAGGATTAGGGTTGGATTTTGGAGAACCGTGTGTTGAGTCAGAGCTCGAACCCGATGTGGCTCTGAGAGAATATGGGTTAGCTCCGAAAATCCTGCACCTATTTTTAAGTATAAATTTGGTGGGTCAACCGTCAATGCTTTTTTATTTTTATTTTTGTTCCATAACGGCGTTACGTCGGATTAGATTAGATTAAGAGGATCGGATCGAATTAGATTGGATTAGATTGAAATATGTTCAATCTTATCTTAGGGGGTGTTTGGTGTGTAAGTTTGAGTTAAGATTTGTAAGTTTAAGACAAACAACTTTTTGAGGATTGAACAAATAATATAATATTTGATAAATTATTAAATTTGACTAAATTAAATATAAATTAAAATTATTTTGAATAAGTTAATTTGACATATTAATTCATCCTAATAATAACATTTATTACAAGATTAAAACTTAAAGCCAATATTATCTCAAAAAAAATTTAAAAGTATTGGCATTCTTAAAAAAAAAAAAAATTTGTTTATGAAAGAGTATCTTTCTCTATGCTCTTTTTATGTGTCTCTGACACTTTCTCTCTCGCGATGTTACTATGATGGTGATCAATGGGGATTGAGACTACGGCGGCGGAAAATCTCGATGGAGGCAACGCTTGAGTTTTGCGGGGAAAGAGGCTTAGGGTCTGGGTTTCAAAAGGGAAGGGGCGCGGTGATGGAGCTTCTCTAAGGTGGGGAATGGAGTGGGAGGTTGATCGGGGGAATATATGAGACATGTCGATCATATCAGTGCAAAGAAATTATGCACGTTAAATGTTCAATCAACGCAATACATATGGCTCATATACTCATTATTTCATCAAGGCAAATCATAGAAAACATAGAATATCAACAACGCAAAACATTTTATTTAATGCTATAGATGAGATTTGTACTTACTTGTTTTATGTGCTTAAACTGCCAGAGTTGTATCTCCTACTACGTAGATTTGAAAATTATCCTGATTTAATTATATCTCATTATTATATAGAATTATAGTTATATTACTTTATTCATTCATTTATTTATTTTATAAACTAAAATGAGCTTAATTTACTTATATCATAACAATTAATTCATATTGATTATAAAGTGTTAAAATAAATTTCTACTAATTATTATTTAATTAATTTAATTGATTAATTAATCAATTGATTGATTAATTAGGTTAATTAGTTAGGTAGTAGTTAATTATTATTTTATTTAATTGAGTAATTATAATTATATTACATAATTTTAATTGACTTACTAATAATTATATTGTTAATAATTTACTTATAGTACTTAAATATTCATCCTCATATAATAAATATTAATTATTAATTCTTATATTAATAATTAATAGTTTGATTAATCTAATAATTAATGTTTGATTAATCTCTAGTTAATCATCCACAGTTATTTTGATGATTATATCAATGATTAATGATTAATTAATCTCTAATTAATCATGTATTATAATTATGTAGTTATTCAACATAATAATCTTAATTATCACCTACTAACTCTTATAATTAATTAATTAATTAATAATCAATCAATTAATTACTTACTTTATTAATTACATTTAGTTATGTATTAATTAATTAATTAATTAATCAATCAATTAACGTGACAAGAAGTCACATAAGTGTATATCTCCCATCTATTATTGGGCATATAAGGCCCAATCTCCTTAATTATGATAATTTAGTTAGGCTAAAGTAGTCTCTTGGTATATACCAAGTAACCATTTAGTGTACTTTATCTTAGCCCATTTAAAACTTGTGATTCAACTTTATAAAGTTATGGTTTTTCACATGATTTGATCATACACTTAATACCAACTCATTTCATAATTAAATATGTTCATATGTTATGACTTACCCTTATATCATATTTTAAATATTTAATTGTTTTGTCGGTGTAGGATTTTAACTTATAAGATTTATTTAGATTTAAGTATAATCTCATTTTGGTCATTTGATGACTCGTTGGAAAACTTGAAGCATCTAGTTTCTGTCTTTATAATTTGTTTTCCAAGATTTCAAGCATTTAAAACATTAATGTGGACGTTTTCTTAAGTGTTTTATGGTAAAATCTCAGCTTATCAGATTACAATACAATATTATGTGATTTATCAAAATTTATGTACATATCCGTTTTAAACATATGATATCTCGTTTTAAAACTTGAGATGTCTACTTTACAGGGTAAAGTTATTTCCTTTAGTGCTTGAGTTTTTTCATACCATTAACTTAGGTTTTGTTATTATTGGTCCCACATTTGTACCACAAGTCCAGATTCATGGGTAAGATTAGACAAATCATAACAATTCACTTATAAGTCCATATAAGGCAAAAGATATGTCATTAGAAATCTTATAGTGTCTATTTCTTATGAAATAACACTTTTGTAAAACATTAAGGTTTACTAACTCAAAATATACAAAACCCTTTGCTAGTACAGGGTTCAGTAAATATTTTCGATTAGTAGTCCAAACTTGTAAAATTCACCAAAAACTGCACATTTATCCGTTCAAGGTATATGATACCTTGTTGGAAAGATTAAATAATCTAGTTTTTATATCTATGACTTATAATCCAAAATTTTGAGGCTAAGGATTCGGAGTACATAAAACCCGTGACTAGACTGTACCCCAAAAGTTCATTTTCTATCTAGTTTTGTGTCACAACTTCAAATGAACATAGCTTTAGACATACAAAAGCAAACCAAGTGATTCCAAAGCCTAAAATGAAGCTTATCCTCTGTAGAATCTTATCATATAATTTATTTTTTCGTACCAAAGTTTCTAATGCATGTTATATTACTAAAACAACTACAAGCTTTAACAAAGTTCGTAGATCTTATCGAAATGCTCTGTGGATCCTTTAAGATCTCGAACTTCCAAAGTTCTTCTCAAAACTTTTTTCTAGGTAAGAAGAAGTCTAAAATTAAGATTATAACTAAATATCATGCTTTAGTTCGTCAAAAATGACTAAAACACAAAGAATACCACTAGGTTACCTCTAGTAAAACATCCTCTAACTCCGTTTTACACTTCTTCAAACTTGGTAACGGGGTTGCTTAGAGCTTGAAAATGGAGAGATGAGGTACTAGAGGGGTGTTAGAGATGGCGAATAGTATTGGTGGTTCTTTTTTCTGTTTTGAGCTTGGTGGTAGCTAGAGAAGCTAGGGTTTTTGAGCTTAACTTGTGTGATAATAAAATGAGGTGCTAGGACTTGTCTTCAACCAACTTTTACCTTAAGGGAGCTGTATTTTGAGGGGTAAAATTGAAAAAATTTTGGTTGATTCTCCCCTTCATTGCCGCCACTTAAAGGGAGAGTATTGGGGTGAAAATTTGGTTTAATAAAGTGGAGAAAATGGTCATTTTCACTTGTCTCTTCTTTGGGTCAACTTGTCAAAATAAACAATGGCATCTCTTACAGGAGGTTGCATACATGCACTACTTTCCTTTCTTCTCATTTGTTCAAATTTCTCTTGCTTTTTGACCCAGAAATCCGGATCCCCCTTGTGCTTTCTCATTTTTATTTTGTGTTTCTTCTTTCTAAATTTCACCATTGATCCAAGGTTGTCATCTTTATTCTCATCCATTGGATCTTCCATCACACCAATCATTACCTTAAGCTCTCATTGGTCACATATCATCCAAAGTTTGGCCATTGATTTGCCTAGGATTCTTTAACATAAAATCTACACCATTGATTTCAAACTTAAACACAATTCTTGATCAATCTTCCACCTTTGGATTTTCAAGGAGTAAATACTAATCACTCATCTTCTATCTACGTGACACGTTAATTTCCCAATTATACTCTCAAAACTTAACTATTGATATGATCAAAAATAAATACTAAGATCATTAAATTGACATACTAATAAAAATCGGGGTTCTCCCAAAAATTAACATTATCCCTCTAATACGACATAATAAATTTTTCGTATAAATTTGTATGTCATTCAACTCATCTTTTATGTATTTAAAATTTCTCATTTAAATAGAAAAACTCAACATTGTTAAATCATTAACATCATCACACTGATGATACATATACAATCATTCTTGATCTTGAAATTTGATATTCATCAAAATAATTTAATTAAAAGTATATTAATGAAAGAAATCCATAATAATAGTTTGTGAATCAAGTTTATGAATTTCCAAGGCATCACACAAAGACATAGAAAATAATAATACAAAAACTTGTCTTTCAATAGTCCTTCTCTTCTATACAGATAAATTGGGTATTTAGCTCAAATGTCTCCCAAACTTGTTATCTTGGGGGAATTTGCGCATAAATTTGTAATTTTGATAATTTGTCCCTTGAACTTGGTAAATTGGTATAATGTTGTCATGCCCCGACCGACGTAGGGCCGTGATTTCGTACTTACTTAACTTAAATACCAACTTTGCAAAGACCCAATTTCGTAGGGCCGTTATCTTACCATGCTTACTTAAACATACTTCATCAAAAACTTACTTTTGCTTTATGTAAAAATACATAAATTTTTTTTTCTTTTTAAACTCAATTTAAAACTTAACTTATATTCATACTTATTTATAGGTACTCACTCGAGAACCGAGTTTTAAAACCATATTTTTACAAAATCATACTAGTTATCATATACTAGTACCATCGACTTATCATAACATAATACAAACACATTTTTACAAAACATATTTTCCAAAATCTGTGGCGGTGTCCAACTCAAATTTTACAGTCTGCATTGCCATCTCTCCACAGTCTTGCATCAATCATTGCCGGTAGGTTACTTACCTATAGCATGAACATAAGTTATGAGCTTATACTCAGTAAGTACAACTTTCTTTTCTGCAAAAATATTTCGGTAAAAGGATGTATGAATTGATAATGCATGAACCAATTATGCTTTCTTATGAATCAATTATGCTTCCATTATGAACTTATTATCTTGCTTAACATACGAGCCCTTTGTGTAAGTACCAAATGCACACAATCCATAAAAATTTAGGGTTTGCAAGGTCCCCTAACAATTCTGAGAATCATATACATAATCATTCACGATCTACTGAAGGTCTGAGAATTTTTTTTAAACACACATAATCCTCCACGATCTATGGGAGATTGGTATGACACTTTATTGTCTTGGTTTAGTCTTAGTCTTGTCATGTGATTTATTATTAGTGAGCATGCTTACATGATGCCACAATAATAAAACATATTAACACATGATACTTTGAAAAACATGCAAAGCAGTAAAAACATTTAAATCAATGTATGAGTTTTTGAAAAACATGCAAAACAACATAAACATTTTGCCCATGCTGTAGGCGGAGTTGTACTTACAAGTCGTTCTATGCTCTTCGTCTATCATTCCATCAAGGCACAACAACATGTCATATTCATGTTTCAAACATGGCATAAGATAAGAGTTGTTACATCTTACTATAAACCATAACATACTAGATCGGTATTCAATCCGATTACCTTTGGTAATCATAGATACAAATCCTATCATAGTAAACAGGTATCCTATCCGATTACCATTGATACCTTGCATAGTAAACCGGTATCCTATCCAATTATCATTGGTACCTTGACATAGTAAACCGGTATCCTATCCGGTTACCCATGGTAATCATAGATACAGGCCTTAACATAACAAATCGGTATCCCATCCGATTATCATTGGTCATACACTTGTTACCATATTCCTTAACAAATCTTAACATACTCATCGATTAATTAGTCGGTCTCCAACCCGACTACCATTCATCATAAAACTGTTACCATTTAAGAAATCTTGGGCCTTTTATCATTTTCTAAAAAAAATACATTGTTTTCATAATTTCAAGTATTATCTTGGTTTAATACTTGAAATTACCTCTTAAAACTACTTGTAAAATTTTAAAACCCTTTTAAAACTGTTTTTTTTTTGTAAAACCGTGATTTCTTTTTAATTGGAATTATAAAATCATAAAACTTTGAAAACTGCTTTTGAAAAGAGCCTTGTAGTTTGACTGAAGGTGCATGTGCAGGAAATTCTTGTACTATGCATAGTTTTAAAAATCTTATACAGGAATTTCCTGTACCCTGCACAGTTTCTAAAATCTAGTTTTATTTTTAAATCAGTTTAGAATTTGAAAAATTTTTCTTCATGAAAGTTGTAGATCTCATTGAAACCTACAACTTTTGTTCTTTGTCAAAAACCTGAATATGCTTTTAACTTTCTCGTTTCTCCTTTTGAAAAATTCTAGCCATGTATATTGTCTATACAGGCTAGTCTCGGATTTTTATAAAAACAGAGGCCTTTGGAGCCTTAGTTTTAAAAACCGTCCATGTTGCCCCTTATGATTTTCAATTTTCTACAACTTTTCAGTTATAACTTTTTTCAAATTCGGCCTCTAAAGGCCTCAAAATTACATTTTTAGAAAACTGTTCAGTTTACTCTGAAAATTGGCAGTTTTGTATTTTGTTGGTTTTTACGGAAAATTTCGCACACCCTACCTCAAACGGTCAAAACCGTGAGCCTACGAAAAACATGCAGCGCGCTACATACATAATCATCATCCATGCACTTGTTCATCTTACTTACAAAAACTCAAATAGGTAATATTACTTAGCTTACCAATTTCGGTTTTTAGGTTAATTTCTTAACTTTCATACCTCAAACATCATAACCATAATCATCATTTATAAAATATTCTCACTTAAGCATGTGAGGACATTTCACAAATATGAGATAGGCATACATAAAACCCACATTCTTTCTAGGGCATAACATCACATGCATGCATAAACTTATCAATCAAAATCACCTAAACCTAGATCTAACATATACTAATCATACAAGAACCATAACATAAAAAAAATAAAGAATGAGCTTATGCTCTTACAACCCCAAACTTGAAATACACATAAATTCTTTGATCAAAACTTAATGAAATTCTTAGAGGGGTTAAGAGGGATACCTCTAAAACTTAAGGGGTGGATCTAGACTTTGTGATGAGAAAAATTTTCCTCCTTACTTCACTAATCACAACCGACCACTCTCTTTTTCTTCTTCTTTTTTTTTTCGGTTCCTAAGGGCTAGAGGGGAAGTTGGGAATGAACTAAAATTTTTGGGGCTCAACTAAATGGTCCAAACTCAACCTCACATCACCTATTTATAGGTGAAATTTTTTAAATTTCTAACAATTATTTTTATTCTTAAAATTACATATTTGTCCCTAAAAACAAAATATTTGCTCTTGACTCCCCATGAGGTGGCCGGCCATGTGGCTGATTTTTGGGGTTAAGATCATTTCATAATTATCTATTTTTCCCATAATTTCAAAAATCCCAAAATTTACATATTTGTCTTTACTTACTTGACCTCCAAGTAAGGCCATGTTTGGCATTCCCTCCTAATACATAGTCCATTTTCTTAATAATTTAGATAGTATCAATATTGTTTTAACTATAAATAGTACAGTTATACTGAACTGCAGTCCAGAATTCATCTGCACTTAACTGGACTGCGTATGGATTTTTCTTAGAACTTGAAGCTACTTGGCCCTCATTGCTCAAAATATTACTCCTGATTTTTCTAAAGCAATTCCATATCTTATTCTTAACTTTGCATCCATGATGATGATTTATCGCAATATAATTTCCATACTGCTAACTATACTGTAGTACCGTCTTAATCATATCTTAAATCATCCTGGTCAAATGTTGACTGGAATAAAATCATGAATCCTTATTCTACCTCTTTCATCAAAATGCCTCATAATTGACTAAGTAAACTATTATTGAGTCTTATAATGTTATAAGAACTCACACATATTCTGATAATCAAATCAGATTATGAGCTTCATATTGACATACATGGTTCAAACTTAGATTTTCCTTGTATCTAAGGAAATCACAAGTTTATCAAAATTTTGGGTTATTACAAATGTACCCCATATAGATTACTTCTTTGTTTAATTAATTATGAAAGGCCCATGTATGACTTAGGTGAAACCAAAAAATCCCATTTTTCGATAAATGGTGCAACGATTTAGAAAGTTCAGGGGTTAAATTGTCAAAATTAAAAATTAGCGAGGCAATTTGCCAAAACTAATAAGTTTATGGGACATCAACGTTAAATACATTACATAAAGTAATAGTTCGAAAATTGGTTCATACAAAGGACCAAAAATGATTTTAATCCCAAATTTTAAGGGTTATGTTATCAATGACCATTGAATTATACAACATTTCAACTCCTAACATTTGATTTTACATATCACGATATCATGAACTTTGTAATTGTTACATAAAAGGGACGTTTGTCATATTTTGTCAATATTAAATAGAATTGAATATATTTTGCTCTCATGAGTTTTATAAGTTGAACACAAACATGTTTTGAAATTAAATTGTACATTCAACAAAGATATATAACCTCACTAGATATATTTAAAACGTCAGTTTTTCTCTTAAGATTGTTTAATTATTATTTTAAACCTAACTGAAGTTTACATGAGTTCAATTTATGTCCAATTTTTGATAGGACATGGCTTATGTAACAATAGCAAAATTGAGCAATATGATGTGTAAAATAAAAAAGTCAGAATTAATATAAGAGTAATTAACTTAAATAGTCCCTAAACTCTTTCAAAGGTGACAGTTTGATCCTGTTCTGCCTTTTTTTTTTATTTTGTTGAGATGACCATAAACTCTTATTTTTTGGCTGTTATGGTTCTTTCCGTCCAAATTCATTAACTTTTGAGGGTATTTTAGTAACTTAACAGTAATTAGAGCTTGTTTGGTTCACAAGCTCAAACCAAGTTTTACAAACTTATTTATGTCTTTTTCCCAAAAAGTTTTTTTGTCTTTTCTTAAAAGTCAACAAAATTTATTGTTTAAACTTAAAAAACTTAACTCAAACCATAATACAAAACGGACCCTTAATTTAATAAAAATTAAAAAAACCATAAAAAAAAAGTATCATCTAATTTCTCTCTCTTTCTCTCATCTTTCTCTTCTTTTCTCAAAACCTAGTTCGGGGGAGGGGGGGTGGGGGGAGCAACTAGATCAGAGGAAGAGAGGGGCGGGAGGGGCATCAGAGGGGCCCAAAAACCTATATCGCTAATTGCGGGGGCTGGGGGGGGGTGGACCCAATTGTAGGGTGGGGGCCAGCAGTGGCAGGAGGGCGGGGGGGGGGGGGGGGGGGACCCAGTCTCGGAGTGGGAGGCAAACGGCTGTTGGGGGGGTGTGTGGGGGCCGAATGACAGCGAGAGAGGGGCAACAGAACCGAGAGAAGGAGTAGGGAGCAACCTAGTAGGGGATTGGGGGGAGGGGGTAGACCGAGAGAGAGGGGGGGGGCGGGGGTGGGCGAAAGCAAATAGAGAGGGGAGAGGGGGATGGAGAGAGAAGTAAGGGTATTTTAGTAATTTTAATATAAAAATTAATCAGTTTAGTAAGATTCCGTTAGGAATTTAACAGATTTGGACAGAAAAGACCAAACTATCACCTTTTTAAAGAGTTTATGGTCAACAAAAAAAGAACAAAGAACAAATACTAAAATATCACCTCTTAAAGAGTTCAGGAATTATTTAGGTCAATTACGCTCATGATAAAATGATAATTTAGGTGTTATTTGAGAAAAAAAAACTCAAATGCTAATGCTGGTCCACATACGACGTCGGATTCTCCCGTGTGTGCAACAACCCTTGTTCACTCCCTTAGGCCGTCCACACACTCTCACGCATATTTATATATGTATGTGTGTGTGTGTGTGTCTATATATATAGAGAGAGAGAGAGAGAGTAATGGCGATGAGGAAGCTGTTGTTGCTGTCGAAACCGTTCGACGTTGACCCAGTTTGGCGATCGGAAGGTCTTTCTCGTCCTCAGGTAAACTGAGTTCTTCTTCCTTTTTAATGTTCAACTTCAAGTGCACGCTAAAGCTTTATTGTCTGGATGAATCTCCCAAGTTGTTCTGTTTCCAAAACATTCGATTTTTTTTTTTTTTGTTTAAATTCTTAATTTCTTCAATTGTTTTGTCGGTTTCAACACCATATTCAAGAATGAAGTGTTTGGGTTCTTTTTCTGTTAGCATTGACGTTGGTACTCTATATATTCGATGAAATGCCAAAATGAAGGGTTTTGTTAAATGCTAAGCAGTTTTGGTTTGTTCCCTTGTCAACTAGGAAAATATGGCGCTGTTATTAGGTTTCATTATTAGAGAGGCTAGAAAAGACGCAGAGTGTGAGGGTGTGAATTTCTCTTGTAAACTTATTGATTATCATAGTGAATTTATGTAGCTGTTGAAACAGGACGTAGTCTCACATTGAGGTGAGCCTGTATAAAATTTTGTGTGTTCTGTGATTGTTTATTTTTCTTTTGCAATTTTATTGCTCTTAGGTGATTTAGAATTAGGGTGCTAATTCTTAACATTTAAAAGGGAGTAGTAAATCTAAAGAAAAGAGACCTTACTACTATAATGTTTGCTCACTAAATGGAGTCACATGTCATATATTTTAGTAAATGTTGTTTTGAACTTTCTTACTTTATCATTCTTTTTTAGCTCCTTATGCTCTCCTATTTTATGTTTAATTATTCTTTTCACTCAAAATCCATTTTTGTTCAAAGGAATTGCTGGAGTTGCGTCACTTGGAAGACCGGCTTAAAGTGCACAAGGATGCAATAAACTTTTGCCAGCTTGTTTTGGGGAAAAAGCCTGTTGAGTGGGAACCTGTATTTCGTAACAATTTATCACGCCCCATATCTGACGTGGACATGGTTGTTACAGTCGGAGGTGATGGAACTCTTTTGCAGGCCAGCCATTTCATCGATGACTCGATCCCAGTTCTTGGTGTAAATTCTGATCCCACACAAGCTGAAGAGGTCAGTTTTTTGCTTGCCTATGTAGAGACTTTCATCTTTTCATTGGCATATCGGTTTCTATAGTGCATGGTTTTGTCAAAATTGGGAACACATGTTGACAATACTATTATTTTATTTTTATTTCTTGTGTTTAGGTGGAAGCGTTCAGCAATGAGTTTGATGCTACTAGAAGCACAGGATACCTTTGTGCAGCAACCATCAACAACTTTGAACAAGTAAGATTACCTCGGCCATTGGTTTAAATGTGAGGAGGAGTGAAACTTACTAGCATTTTGTCATCTATTTAAGGGTCTCTTTGAAAAAAAAAAGGGGGGGTTTAATAAGTAATAAGAAAAGCATGAGGGTTATTGTGTTAAACAAAAGGAAACATTTATGGACAAAACAAATGTTTGCAGCTAGTACTTTTAATACATTTTCCATCTGTAGTGGAATTAAATGCATGTGATTGGTAGTAGACTTCAGGTTTCCTTCTGATTATTGCTGCAAGCACACTCATCAATAACCACTTGCCATGAAGTATGAATTGGTCAACTGAAATGTGTATTCATGCCATATCTGCCCTAGTCCTACTACGATGGCAAAAGAACATTCTAGCCAAGGCAATCAGTTAGTCAAGTTTGTGCGTAATATTGTCGTTCCTGTTCTAATTTCCTAGATTCGTACTAAGGTAATAATACCTATGAACTGATTTGTGTTCTAGATGATGGAGGAGCATACGGGTTTAACAAAAATTGTGTGCTCATATTTTTCTTTCATGGCGCCTTTCAGCTCGACGCACAAATTTTATGAATGTTTATATGATGTTCTATTACTTTAAGGCAAATACATCTTTCAGGTGCTAGACAGCATCATTGAAGGTCGAAGAGCACCTTCCCAATTGTCGAGAATGTCAATACATCTAAACTCAGAGCAGCTACCTACATATGCCCTAAATGACATTTTGATCGCACATCCATGTCCAGCGTCTGTTTCTCGGTTCTCCTTCAAGTATGGCGTTATTCATGTTGCATTGAAATTAAGCCTTATTTGGTCTTTCCTAATGCAAATTATATGGTTGCAAATCTTTTTATTTTTCTTGGCAGAGTTAAAGGGAATGACCAATCATTTTCCCCTTTAGTGCATTGTCGATCAAGTGGTCTCCGTGTTTCAACAGCCGCTGGATCAACGGCTGCAATGCTTTCAGCAGGCGGGTTTCCAATGCCTATCATCTCGCGTGATCTGCAGTACTTGGTCAGAGAGCCCATTTCAGCAGGAGAAACCTCAAACTTAATGCACGGTATGGTCAAATGGGATCAATCCGTGGACTTGACATGGTTTTGTAAAGAAGGTGTCATATACATTGATGGTTCACACGTGCGTTACTCCATAAAAGACGGGGATACTGTCGAATTAACTTCCAAAGCACCAATTTTGAAAGTATTCGTGCCCGACCATTTGTTACAACATACTACCGGTGAAGTAAGTTGAGGTTTTCTATGTTTGTGCTTTGGATATTGGAAATGTTTATATTTGAATAATGTATTGTTATTGTGTAGAAATTTGTAAAGGTTGAACGCAAAATGGGTCTTTGTGTTTTCAAGTTATTAGAACGGATACAGATATGTAGATTGAGCACCTCACGGTATTGAAAAGTTGCAGGGGGCAATTACAGTAGTGCTCTCAAATAATAAAATTCATTCATTTTTCATGAATGCATTTGTATTAAATATGGTTTTCGTTATCAAAAGGATGTTTACAATTATAAATAAAATTGGACATTTTGTTTATGATAATTGTGGTGACAGTCAGTAATTTGATGTCAATTGCAAGTATAGTGTCAAACGAATGATTAAAGCGATTTAATTTTGTCAATTTTTTTAATCATATCGTATATGCACTAAATATATCAATGCTTTTTAAATTTTGACTTTTTGATTCAAGCAATGTAAATTTTTTTATTAGCAAGTACAATTTTGGATTGCGTTTTTTCGTGACCATGTGCAAATTCATACGCTTGTTTAAAGACCAACAGAAAACCCAGAAAGCTGATCTTTCACCAATAGAAGCTACCAAAGGCAAAGAACAGGTTGTAGCAAATTTGGCATCTGGCCTTGGTGAAGCGGGTGCAGAGATAGAAAAAGCGAATCTGCTTCTAGAATATTCTTTTATACATATTTCAATTCAGAAGAATTTGCTTTAACAATTTGATCAAGAAAAGTAGCATTCACAGTATAAGTTGTGAGAACTACTGATTCATGTTTCTCTGCAGTTCCAACAGAATTCCTT
The DNA here is from genome assembly GCA_008635985.1 of Ficus erecta. Classification (NCBI taxonomy): domain Eukaryota; kingdom Viridiplantae; phylum Streptophyta; class Magnoliopsida; order Rosales; family Moraceae; genus Ficus; species Ficus erecta. The sequence goes on from BKCH01000047.1 coordinate 601,618, forward strand.
GTCTGGAAGAAAAAGATGACCAATAATGCTGTTGACTTGCAATGGAGAATATTCGAAAGGAAAGGAAACTTCTTAAATCCGAGTCATAGTCCAGTAGACAGCAAATCCTCAACCTTGATTCTACAACCTATAATCAAAGGCCATAAAAGTTTAGTAAGTATATTATTCAAGTAAGGTTTAACAGAACTAAGTTTGTGTCTTACGTGAACAATTGTGTGCGGTTATGGGAGAGTTCTGGCCTCTTGATAGGAGAGAGTATCAAGTTCCTCAAAGTCATAGAGGGGTTGCCAGATCCAGTTCCGAAAACAGACTGAACACCGCCTCTTCTGTTCCCCGCATCAACTGACATAGCAGCTTGTTTCCCTGGTGAGCCAACAGAGATGTCAAAGGTGCCTTCCGAGTTTGAACTGTTCTGTCGTGTTGTCCAAACATCGTCTCTGGGCCCTGGAGTGTTCGGAGTAAAAACCCGACAACCTGCAACAAATTAGTCAACTGGTTTTGGAAGTATTTAAGCAAGCATAAGTTATTTTGTTTATTGGCAGTGTTGGTTAGCCGGATTATACTCGTTCAACATTTAAAAAGAACTTCTAGACAATTGTTTCTTTCTTTCACCGAGACAATTTTTCGTACATTTTTGAGTAAATTCCAGACTTGGTAATTAGTCAATGCTTAGAATGTGTTACGAAACTGGGAAAGGATTACCTTTTCTAATACCTTCTCAGCTGTTGGCAACAGTAACGGGATTGGAGAATAAATCGGGCTCATTTCTGGAATAAAAGTTGCTTGCTGGTTGGATGGCAGATCTTTTTGCTGACTCGTACTCGCTTCTCAACTGATCATACATTTCATCTAATTTCCTCTTCTGCCTGATAAAGGAACAGTATAGTAGACTACTTAAGTTAGAGGAAAGGTTAACAATGTACAGCAACGGGAAAACAAACACCTGGATTTTTCCGCAAATTTTTTCTGAAGCTCCTGCTTGTCTTTAGATAAGTTCTCGATTTCCTGTTCCATCATTTGGCAACCTTTAGCCATCTTCTGGTATGCAGTATGTGCCTGCTCCAGTTTTTCTGTGAACTTTTCCTGCATCGCTTCAAATTTCTGCCGGCATTGAGCAACTATTCTGTTCATCTTGTACTGCATTTCCGATTCCCTCTGTCCAGCAAAGAACATTACACTTCTATATGCAGCCTTCACCACTAGGATTGGTCAAGGAAAGCTAAATGGGCCATGTGTCCTTCTACCAAACTGAATTTTACACGAGCCACAAAAACACACCTCATTCGGTTTACACACAAGGAGAAATTATAAGCAATGCACCATATATTGTCCCTGTGTTCAGTCTAACTCTTAGGGTAGCTTGTAAGTTGTGACTAAATTATTATTTGAATACGGTCTTAAGGAAAAAAGGATACATATCTGAGGGGACACTCCAGCCATGACCATCTGCAACAACACATTGAAAAATTCAGGATCAAAGCAAGTTGACACGTAAAGAAGCTAAGAATAGCAGAGGAAACCAGTTTCTGGATCGGGGGACACATCTATCAAGTACATGAATTTTTCAAAATTGCTTACGTTTATCCATTCATCATTTGGATTGATATCCACAGGTTTCATGTGGCTGCAAAGTAGAGAGCGAGAATAAGTAAGATATGACAGCAATGTAGAAATGCTGCTTGGAACAACTCTATCTTAGGATCCAAGTAACATTTTAAAGATAGATTCAGGTCAAAGCGTTCTATTTTGTTTCTTATAAAGAATAGCTAAAATCACTGAAAGTAAATATTTTATAGCCAAGAAGTTTCATAACATGTATGACGGTTAAAGTCTTAATCTTCATTTTTGCTTAGCACCCACACACACCTAAGAACTCCACAACTTGAGGAATACAGACTTCAAAATATAGAAACAAAAGAAAGCGAGAAAAATTCTAAGCATCACCTTTATAATTTTCTACCTCAAATAGATCCACAGTTACAAGTCTCTTACCTCTTAGAGAGCACTTGGTCACAAATGGGGCAAGCCCCATCATTGCTCAGAATCTTGTTGGCATCTTCTGTGCCTTTTCTGTGTTAAGGAATTTTTAAAAGTGGACTAAGGACCCCCAGTTTTCATAAGGCAAAAATCAGTATACTAAAGGCTTAATATCTCTCTATGCCTGTATACATAAAACATGACTGCAGGTTGTGGAAATGGCTCGGCCTTCTAGTTCGCGCCAGCACGCATTGCATCTCATTTCAGCCTTCATTAGCGATCAATAATTCCATGGCATATTGGGGGCATGTCAGACCTGAAAATCAAACGCTTCCGAACTTAGCGTTACTTCACTATTTTATGAGCAATGTAAACTGAAGCTTCACCAAAAAGATCAGTAAGGTTTACGCAAACAGATGAAACTCAAACACAGATCCACACAACAAAAGTAAATACAAGCTTGTGGACCAAATTACTTCAAGCACAAAATATGAAGGCCTTGTTTGGCCATCAACTCTGTTTAAACTAAATTGTACTTTTTTCATCATGTTTTTTGTCTTTTTCCCCAAAAAGTTGTTTGTCTTTTCTGAAAATTCAAAAAAATTCAAAAAAATTTACTATTTAAACTTACAAATCTTAACTCAAACTAACACACCAAACACCCCCGAAGTTTCATAAGCAAATCCATCTAGTCAACTGGTCAAAAAAGATATTGTTCTGAATGAGCTGATTAAACACTTTAGCATATCAGATTGGAGATATGTACCGATTTTAAAAGGATTTCTAAATTAAGACAGAAGAACATCCATCCAACATTTATTAGAATAATAAATACTAGACAAACAGGAACCTTAAATTAATTGATTAAAAAAAATCGCATTTTCCCTATGTTTTAAATTGAAATTATAAGTGAATTGATAAAGTGGGGGCTAATTCAAAATTCATGGGCCAGTGTAATAGTTTTTTAAATTTAGGTAAAATAGAAATGACTCCAATATTCAAGGACATAGAAAAGAATAATCCAAAAACTTACCTTTCAATAGTCCTTCTCTTCGATACAAATAAATTGGGTATTTAGCTCATATGTCTCCCAAACTTGTCATCTTGTGGGAATTTGTGCATAAATTTGTAATTTTAACAATTTGTCCCTTGAACTTGGTAAATTAGTATAATGTACCCCATATAGATTACTTCTTTCTTTAATTAATAATGAAATGCCCATGTACAACTTAAGTGGAACTAAAAACCCCATTTTTTGATAAATGATGCAACAATTTAGAAAGTTCAGGGGTTAAATTGTCAAAATTAAAAGTTAGCTAGGTAATTGTCAAAAATAATAAGTTTTGGACACATCAACGTTTAATACCTTACATAAAGTAATAGTTAAAAAGTTGGTTCATACAAAGGACCGAAAATGATATTAATCCCAAATTTTAAGGGTTATGTTATCAATGACCATTGAATTATACAATATGTCAACTCTTAACTTTTGATTTCACATATCATGTTAACATGAACTTTGTACGACATACGACATAGAGCACATACTAAGAGGGGGAGAGTGAGGGAGGGGGGGTGGGCGAAAACAAAGAGGGGGGAGAGAGATTGAGGGGAGGGTATTTTAGTCATTTTAGTTTAAAAATTAATCATTTTAGTAAGATTCCGTTAGAAATTTAACTGATGTGGATGACAAAGACCAAACCGTTACCTTTTAGAGAATTTAGGGTCAATAAAGTCAAAATAAAAAAGTACAGACACTAAAATGTCACCTCAATTAGTCTTATTATAAAATGATAATTTATGTGTCATTTGGTGAAAATAACTCAAATGTAAATGCTGGTCCACATACGACATCTGATTCTCCCGTGTGTGCAACTACCCTTATTCACTCCCTAAGGCTGTGCACACACACACACACACACATATATGGAGAGAGAGAGAGAGAGAGAGAGTAATGGCGATGAGGAAGCTGTTGTTGCTGTTGAAACCGTTCGACATTTATCCAGTTTGGCGATCGGAAGGTCTTTCTCGTCCTCAGGTAAACTGAGTTCTTCTTCCTTTTTAATGTTCAACTTCAAGTGCACGCTAAAGCTTTATTGTCTGGATGAATCTCCCAAGTTGTTCGGTTTCCAAAACATTCGATTTTTTTGTTTAAATTCTTTAATTCTTCAATGGTTTTGTCGGTTTCAACACCATATTCAACAATGAAGTGTTTGGGTTCTTTTTCTGTTAGCATTGACGTTGGTACTCTATATATTCGATGAAATGCCAAAATGAAGGGTTTTGTTAAATGCTAAGCAGTTTTGGTTTGTTCTCTTGTCAACTAGGAAAATATGGTGCTGTTATTAGGTTTCATTATTAGAGAGGTTAGAAAAAACGCAGAGTGTAACGATGTGAATTTCTCTTGCAAACTTATTGATTATCATAGTGAATTTATGTAGCCGTTGAAACAGGACGTAGTCTCATATTGAGGCAAACCTATATTAAAATTTGCATGTTCTGTGATTGTTTATTTTTCTTTTGTGATTTTATTGCTCTTAGGGTGATTTAGAATTAGGGTGCTAATTCTTAACATTTAAAAGGGAGTAGTAAATCTAAAGAAAAGAGACCTTACTACTATAATGTTTGCTCACTAAATGGAATGACATGACATATTTCAGTAAATGTTGTTTTGAACTTTCTTACTTTATCATTCTTTTTTAGCTCCTTATGCTCTCCTATTTTATGTTTAATTATTCTTTTCACTTGAAATCCATTTCATTCAAAGGAATTGCTGGTGTTGCGTTACTTGGAAGACCGGCTTAAAGTGCACAAGGATGCAATAAACTTTTGCCAGGATATTTTGGGGAAAAAGCCTGTTGCGTGGGAACCCGTATTTCGTAACAATTTATCACGCCCCATATCTGATGTGGACATGGTTGTTACAGTTGGAGGTGATGGAACTCTTTTGCAGGCCAGCCATTTCATGGATGACTCGATCCCAATTCTCGGTGTAAATTCCGATCCCACACAAGCTGAAGAGGTCAGTGTTTTGTAGAGACTTTCATCTTTTCATTGGCATATCGGTTTCTATAGTACATGGTTTTGTCAAAATTGGGGACACATGTCGACATTACTATTATTATATTTTTTATTTCTTGTGTTTAGGTGGAAGCGTTCAGCAATGAGTTTGATGCTACTAGAAGCACAGGATACCTTTGTGCAGCAACCATCAACAACTTTGAACAAGTAAGATTACCTCGGCCATTGGTTTAAATGTGAGGAGGAGTGAAACGTACTAGCATTTTGTCATCTATTTAAGGGTCTCTTTGAAAAAAAAAAAAAAAAAAGGGTTTAATAAGTAATAAGAAAAGCAGGGTTATTGTGTTAAACAAAAGAAACCGTTTATGAACAAATCCATCTGTAGTGGAATTAAATGCATGTAATTGGTAGTAAACTTCAGGTTTCCTTCTGATTATTGCTTCAAGCACACTCATCAATAACCACTTGCCATGAAGTATGAAGTGGTCAACTGAAATGTGTATTCATGCCATATCCGCCCTAGTCTACGATGGCAAAAGAACATTCTAGCCAAGGCAATCAGTTAGGCAATTTTGTGCGTAAAATTGTCTTTCCTGTTCTAATTTCCTAGATTCGTACTAAGGTGATAATACCTATGAATTGATTTGTGTTCTAAGAGATGGAGGAGCATACGGATTTAACAAAAAATGTGCGCTCATATTTTTCTTTCATGGTGCCTTTCAGCTCGACGCACAAATTTTATGAATGTTTATATGATGTTCTATTACTTTAAGGCAAATACATCTTTCAGGTGCTAGACAGCATCATTGAAGGTCAAAGAGCACCTTCCCAATTGTCGAGAATGTTAATACATCTAAACTCAGAGCAGCTACCTACATATGCCCTAAATGACATTTTGATCGCACATCCATGTCCAGCGTCTGTTTCTCGGTTCTCCTTCAAGTATGGCGTTATTCATGTTGCATTAAAATTAAGCCTTATTTGGTCTTTCCTAATGCAAATTATATGGTTGCAAATCTTTTTATTTTTCTTGGCAGAGTTAAAGGGAATGACCAATCATTTTCCCCTTTAGTGCATTGTCGATCAAGTGGTCTCCGTGTTTCAACAGCCTCCGGATCAACGGCTGCAATGCTTTCAGCAGGCGGGTTTCCTATGCCTATCATATCGCGTGATCTGCAGTACTTGGTCAGAGAGCCCATTTCAGCAGGAGAAACCTCAAACTTAATGCACGGTATGGTCAAATGGGATCAATCCGTGGACTTGACATGGTTTTGTAAAGAAGGTGTCATATACGTTGATGGTTCACACGTGCGCTATTCCGTTAAAAACGGGGATACTGTCGAATTATCTTCCAAAGCACCAATTTTGAAAGTATTCGTGCCCGACCATTTGTTACAACACACTACCGGTGAAGTAAGTTGAGGTATTCTATGTTTGTGCTTTAGATATTGGAAATGTGTATATTTGAATAATGTATTGTTACTGTGTAGAAATTTGTAAACGTTGAACGTGAAATCGGTCTTTGTGTTTTCAAGTTATTAGAACGGATGCAGATATGTAGACTGAGCACCTCACGTTATTGAAAAGTTGCAGGTGGTAATTAGAATAGTGCTCTCAAATAATAAAATTCATTCATTTTTCATGAATGCATTTGTATTAAATATGGTTTTCGTTATCAAAAGGATGTTTGCAATTATAAATAAAATTGGACATTTTGTTTATGATAATTGTGGTGACAGTCAGTGATTTGATTTGTCAATTGCAAGTATAGTGTCAAACAAATGATAAACGCGATTTAATTTTGTCAATTTTTTTAATCATATCTTATATGCACTAAATATATCAATGCTTTTTAAATTTTAACCTTTTGATTCAAGCAATGTAAAAATTTTTATTAACAAGTACGATTTTGGGTTGTGTTTTTTCGTGACCATATGCAAATTCGTACTCTTGTTTTAAGACCAACAGAAAACCAAGAAAGTTGATCTTTCACCAATAGAAGCTACCAAAGTCAAAGAACATGTTGTAGCAAATTTGGCATCTGGCCTTGGTGAAGCGGGTGCAGAGCTACAAAAAGCGAATCAGCTTCTAGAATATTCTATTATACATATTTCAATTCCGCAGAATTTGCTTTAACAATTTGATCAAGAAAAGTAGCATTCACAGTATAAGTTGTGAGAACTACTGATTCATGTTTCTATGCGGTTCCGACAGAATTCCTTGTTCGGAAGAAAAAGATGACCAATATGGCTGTTGACTTGCAATGGAGAATTTCTGAAAGGAAAGGAAACAACTTCTTAAACCCGAGTCATGGTCCAGTAGACAGCAAATCCTCAACCTTGATTCTACAACCTATAATCAAAGGCAATAAAAGTTTAGCAAGCAGATTAGTCAAGTAAGGTTTAACAGAACTAAGTTTGTGTCTTACGTGAACAATTGTGTGCGGTTACGGGAGAGTTCTGGCCTCTTGATAGGAGAGAGTATCAAGTTCCTCAAAGTCATAGAGGGGTTGCCAGATCCAGTTCCGAAAACAGACTGAACACCGCCTCTTCTGTTCCCAGTATCAACTGACATAGCAGCTTGTTTCCCTGGTGAGCCAACAGAGATGTCAAAGGTGCCTCCTGAGTTTGAACTGTTCTGTCGTGTTGTCCAAACATCGTCTCTGGGCCCTGGAGTGTTCGGAGTAAAAACCCGACAACCTGCAACAAATAAGTCAACTGGTTTTGGAAGTATTTAAGCAAGCATAAGTTATTTTGTTTATTGGCAGTTGGATAGCCGGATTATACTCATTCAACATTTAAAAAGAACTTCTAGACAATTGTTTCTTTCTTTCACTGAGACAATTTTTCGTACATTTTTGAGTAAATTTCCAGACTTGGCAATTAGTCAATGCTTAGAATGTGTTACGAAACTGGGAAAGGATTACCTTTTCTAATACCATCTCGGCTGTTAGCAACAGTTACGGGATTGGAGAATAAATCGGGCTCGTTTCTCGAATAAAAGTTGCTTGCTGGTTGGATGGCAGATCTTTTTGTTGACTCGTACTCGCTTCTCAACTGATCATACATTTCATCTAATTTCCTCTTCTGCCTGATAAAGGAACAGTTTAGTAGACTATTTAAGTTGGAGGAAAGGTTAACAATGTACGGTAATGGGAAAACAAACACCTGGATTTTTCCGCAAATTTTTCCTGAAGCTCCTGCTTGTCTTTAGATAAGTTCTCGATTTCCTGTTCCATCATTTGGCACCTTTTAGCCATCTTCTGGTATGCAGTATGTACCTGCTCCAGTTTTTCTGTGAACTTTTCCTGCATCGCTTCACATTTCTGCCGGCATTGAGCAACTATTCTGTTCATCTTGTACTGCATTTCCAATTCCCTCTGTCCAACAAAGAACATTACGCTTCTATATGCAGCCTTCATCACTAGGATTGGTCAAGGAAAGCTAAAAGGGCCAAGTGTCCTTCTACCAAACTGAATTTTACACAAGCCACAAAAACACACCTCATTCGGTTTACACACAAGGAGAAATTATAAGCAATGCACCATATATTGTCCCTGTGTTCAGTCTAAGTCTTAGGGTAGTGTGTAAGTTGTGACTAAATTATTATTTGAATACGGTCTTAAGGAAAAAAGGATACATATCTGAGGGGACACTCCAGCCATGACCATCTGCAACAACACATTGAAAAATTCAGGATCAAAGCAAGTCAACACGTAAAAGAAGCTAAGAATAGCAGAGGAAACCAGTTTCTGCATCGGGGGGACACATCTATCAAGTTCATGAATTTTTCAAAATTGCTTACGTTTATCCATTCGTCATTTGGATTGATATCCACAGGTTTCATGTGGCTGCAAAGTAGAGAGCGAGAATAAGTAAGACATGACAGCAATGTAGAAATGCTGCTTGGAACAACTCTATCTTAGGATCCAAGTAGTTTTTTAAAGATAGATTCAGGTCAAAGCATTCTATTTTGTTTCTTACAAAGAATAGCTAAAATCACTGAAAGTAAATATTTTATAACCAAGAAGTTTCATAACGTGTATGATGGTTAAAGTCTTAATCTTCATTTTTGCTTAACGCCCACATACATCTAAGAACTCCACAACTTGAGGAATACAGACTTCAAAATATAGAAACAAAAGAAAGCAAGAAAAATTCTAAGCATCACCTTTATAATTTTCTACCTCAAATAGATCCACAGTCACAAGTCTCTTACCTCTTAGAGAGCACTTGGTCACAAATGGGGCAAGCCCCATCATTGCTCAGAATCTTGTTGGCATCTTCTGTGCCTTTTATGCGTTAAGGAATTTTTAAAAGTGGACTAAGGACCCCCAGTTTTCATAAGGCAAAATAATTAGTATACTAAAGGCTTAATATCTCTATTTGCCTGGATACATAAAACATGACCGCAGGTTGTGGAAATGGCTCGGCCTTCTAGTTCTCGCCAGCACGCATTGCATCTCATTTCAGCCTTCATTAGCAATCAATAATTCCATGGCATATTGGGGGCATGTCAGACCTGAAAATCAAACGCTTCCGAAATTAGCGTTACTTCACTATTTTATGAGCAATGCAAACTGAAGCTTCACCAAAGAGATCAGTAAGGTTTATGCAAACAGATGAAACTCAAACACAGATCCGCACAACAAAAGTAAATACAAGCTTGTGGACCAAATTACTCCAAGCACAAAATATGAAGTTTCATAAGCAAATCCATCTAGTCAACTGGTCAAAAAAGATATTGTTCTGAATGAGCTGATTAAACACTTAAGCATATCAGATTGGAGATATGTACCGATTTTAAAAGGATTTCCAAATTGAGACAGAAGAACATCCATCCAACATTTATTAGAATAATAAATACTAGACAAACAGGAACCTTAAATTAATCGACTTCAATCATAAGTTTTAAATTGTAGATAACCATGGAAAGTTCAAAATTCCAAGTGGATGCTATTTTACTTCACAATTCTTTAAGATAACAAGATTTCAGTTGTTAAACTAGAGTTGAAAAGTACAAGTTACTGAAATTTGGTTTCGGATTCAGAAATCAGAAAACAATAAAATCTGTAGAGAAGACCTTACAAATTCCCAAGTCAAGGCTATGATATAAGTATTAACTTCTATCTAAGAAGTCATCTTGTCCCTGACCTCACATATTTTATCCTTATGCAAACATATCTGCTTACTCTTAGATTTCACTTAAAATCATTAAATCGAGTTAAACCGGAACCTTGTATTTTCCTCCACTTTAAACATCGAAGCAAGACCAGAATAGTCTTTGTCAATCATGGAACATATGAGAACGCAGTCAACACTAGATCTCCACTTCATCACAATCCCATACTTATTATTAAATCACCAACGCCTGTTTTCGAAACATGATTGCTTTTCGTTTTCAACATTCGAATTATCTTAACGAGCTTTTTATCAGAAGGGTCATATTTTCGAAATGAGATTCGTAAAGAATGAAAATTTCGCTACAGAGAATCCCCAAAGTTTTCTGAACTACTCAAAAAACATAAAATTTCTTGCTCTGCGGTGACACGCCTTAAAACAGGAAGAAAGTAATATCCCAACTAAGTAAAATATCTACTTTTTGACTCCATTTAGCAGAGATCATCACCTTCTATGATCCCGAACAACAAACAAAATCCGTGCTTCAGAAATTAATTCCTTTCCATTTTCTTATATTTTCTCAGCAAGCAAACATATAATCAAATTTTGTATGCATGTGAAAGAAAATCTAAAAAATCGACCTTCTGACCCAATCTCTCAAACTAATATCTGAAAATTAAGAGAAAAAAATTTAAGAAATACAGAAAAATCAAAGGCAAAAAACGAAATTTAACAGGTAATGGTTTTGCCCTCACCGTTTCTAATCTCTAAGGAAAGCCCTAGCGGAGATGGCGATTCTCAGACTCTGCTCCGACAGCGCAAACGAAAATCTAAAACTGCAAGAATTCAAAATTAAGCCATGAAAATGCATCAAAAGAAAGCGATTGAATCCAAACGATGTCAACGAAATCAAAATATTTTCCAACAAAAGAACGCTAAATTGACAAATCTTACTGCGAAGCTCGAAGAATCCGTGGTTCTTCCGGTGTTGGAAGAGAAAAGCTCGTGTTTCGAGTGATGAAGGAAGGAACTCTAGGGCTTGAGGACGGAATTTACACCGGAAAATTTCTCTCTCTCTCTCTGTAGAAGATGAAGAAATCGGAAAATCGGAAGTCGGAATCGGAATCGGAAAATGAGCTAGATTCGAATCTGTTATGGCGGCAAAAACACCGGTATGGGCTTCACATCACCAGTTTCGGCCCAATTTACTGTCTCTCTCCAATTTACAAAATCTTAATTTTAGCAATTTACCCCCTAACTTTTAGATTTGTTGTAATTTTTCTCATTTAAATAATTTTTCATTAAATTGAAGATTTGAATTTAAATGATTTTTTTAAAATTGAATTTGAAATGTTTACATTAGTAATTAGACATTGAATTTAGAATTTGTTTATTGCACTATTTTTTTTTATATCAACCTAATGATCTTTGTACAACACAATTAACGACATTAAAAAGTTAAAAAAAGAACGTTACTTTAATTTATTATCATGACGATATAATTGTAATGAGTGAAAACCTGAAATAGTAATCAAATTATTAACAATAAATGATAAATTATTTTATGCTGTGTTCGGTATGAGTGGAAAGTAGAAGAAAAGCATAAAAGGGATTTAGGAAGGAAATTAATAATCTTGGAATGTTGGTGTGATAGAAACTTAAATGAAAAGGAAACGTAGGTGGAAAAATTAGAAGATGGGTCCCATCAAAATTTATATTCCCAAATGATTTTGCAAGAGAAAAGTTCACATCAACGTAAAAAAGTAAAATTATTTAATTATTTTTGTCCACCAAGTTCACTTTCACATTAGGAGAGGCAATTAAAAAAAAAAAGTGAAAAAACGAGGGACATATATTAATTGGAGGCACGTCCACAATAATTTATTCAACCAAATTAAAGTCTTGTTAGACAAGCCGACATAAAAATTTAATAGTACTTTAAAAAATGACAGCCAATCTTTTTATTAGGGCCTGTTTGGAGATATTTAGAGACTGTATTTTAAAAATTTAGTTAAAAATATGTCTTTTAAGGGAAAATTTTTGAAAAATTTATTTGATATAGAAAATAATACAAACTTTTGAAATGTGTTCAGAAAAAATATATGCAAAATGGATTTTGTCTTGTTTGTCTCGTTGATAAAAGCATTTTGACATAAAAATCATCTCATTTTGATTTGAATTGAGAAAGTTATAGACTTTAAAGTTTGATTTTTTTGAAAATAGAAAAGAGTAAAAGATTGATTTAGAGTTAGAATTTTAGAATCTAAATAATAAGATATCATCTGGAGATGACGTCCCACACGGGCCCTTATAAATATAATCAATTGCTGACTATGTTTTAAACATTTGATAATAAAAAAATGACATGGATATAAAATTAAAGTTAATGTCTTTAATATTTTTCAACTTTAACGTTATGTTTAGTATAATGAAAAAAAGGAGTGGAAGGAAGTTGGAGGGTGTATTTTAAAGAGGAAAAAACATTTTGAAATCTTGATTGTTTGGTAGAGTAAAACATGGGAAGAGAAGCAAATTGTAAATCCATGAGATCTACTACAATTTAATCTTTACAACTTTAAAAAGAAAATAAGAGGAAGAAATTTAACAAAAAGAAAGTAAAGTAAAATAATTATTTTGATGTTAATTTATAATCTTCTAATTTATATGAAGATACAATCATAAAAAGCATTAAACTTATGGCTTGTTTGGTATATAAGTTCAATCCAGTTTGGATCATAAATTTTTTTGTATTTTCTGAAAAGTCAATCAATTTTACTATTTACAGCTACTATTATAATTTAGAACTCAAATTTTAAAAGTCCATAATTTTACATATATAAGTCCAAATAAGATAATTTTTTTTATAAATTGTATATAATTTCGAGATGAATGAAACAAGCTTCACACTGATTTTTTTAACACATTTCAAGTTTTTATATTTTTTAACATCAATAATTCAAACACCTCACCTAAAACATAACTTAATTTAACTCAATTCCTACCCGTACACTAAAGACATGCTTAATATTGTTTTTCCTTTTTTTCTATCTCTTTTATCAAATAATAAGAAAGAAAACTCATCACCCTCCTTTTTTTTTTTTATTTCTCTCGTTTTAAGTATTTTACTCTTCTTTTATTTCTATTTCCATCTCTTTTAAGAAAATAGCTTAAATAAGTTTTTTTTTAAAGAAATTTACATTTAATCTATTAGTTATGAAAATTTTAAATTAAAATTGATTAATATTTTTATTAACTATTTAAAATAAGATAAAAATTAAAATAAAAATTTTTAATCCGAAATAGAGAACCAAATTGACCCTAAATAATATTGACTGGGGTCAAAATCAGAGCGTGGAGTACACTCGCCACCAGGAGATATTTCTTTAGTTAAGGCGGTCTGGTCTCCCGCGCAACGACAGTTCTCAGATGCTGCCACGTCGGCAAACTTACTCGTGGCCTCAAAAAATATCCTCCCCCACCACGTCAGACACACTGAACTTGGCCACCAGACCCCAGCCCCCAGCTGTTGAAAATAAAATTCTACTCATAGTCATAGGCCCCCATTTCCCGATTCTAGAGAGAGAAACTCCTCATTTGATTTTTCAGGAGAGAGAAAGAGAAAGACAGAGAAAAGTTGTGTATGGAGAGAGAGAAACCAGAAAGGAAGCGGCGCGATTTCTAGTCTAGAGAGATAAATTGGAGATTGAAGATATTTTATGTGTGTATAGAGAGAGAGAGTGTGTGTTTTGGAGCGCGAAACGTGAAAGCGGCGCGATTCTAGAGAGAGAAATTGGAGATATTTTAGAGAGAGAAACTCCTCATCTCAAACGAAGAGGATTTTCCAGGAGGAGAGAGAGAGAGAGTGAGAGAAAGTTTGTGTTTGGAGGGAGAAACCAGAAAGCCGCGAGATTTCTAGAGAGAGAAATTGAAGATTGGAGGTATTTTTATTTTTCAATCTGAGAGCGGCGCGATTGTAGAGAGAGAAGTTGGAGGTATTGTATAGAGAGAGAGAGAGAGATACTGGAGGGGAGTTGAGGGGAGAAAATGAAGATACAGTGCAACGTGTGCGAGGCGGCGGAGGCGAACGTGCTGTGCTGCGCAGACGAGGCGGCGCTCTGCTGGTCTTGCGACGAGAAGGTCCACGCCGCCAACAAGCTTGCCAGCAGGCACCAGAGAGTTCCTTTCTCTACTTCTTCCTCTAACATGCCTAAATGCGATATCTGTCAGGTATTTCTCTCACTCCGCGTTTCTCTGGTTATGATTTTCTCTGTTTCGTCTTGTTTAGATATATATATATATATATATATATTATATACATATTATTTATTTATTTATATATTGAATACAAATTATTTATATATTTAAATATATAGTTGGATGAGCTATGGAACCTTAGGAGAGTCTTAGGAGAATGATAGATTACAGAACCAGAGGAAAACTATAGAATTGTTGTGAGCACATAGATAATCTAGGGATTAAAATATAAATATCAATATAGTAATGAGAAATAACAAATCAGGAGTGGCGAGGAGTGAAATAGAATAAATTACCGAAATCGTTCTTAAAAAAACAAATTAAAAGAAACCAATGAAAATCATAAAATACAGGATAAGATTGCTGGTTTTTAATGAAGCAGGTATGCTTTTGATTTAATTGAGAAAACCAAAATTAAATAATATTATGTAAGATCGGATGTAATCTAACCGAAAACTACTCAACAACCATAGATTCACATATAGACCCTGTTGTAAAGCAGGTTGGTTCACTTTTGAATGACGGTTTTTACTCCTCTTCTCTCAGTGTCATTCTTTTACTGAAATTACTCTGCTGATTTTCATGAGCTGTCAGATGTTTTCTAGAATAACAAAACGTGAAGTTAGTATTTAATGCCCACAGAGATGGTGATAGTTGGAAGCCAGAGTGGTAATGCCGATGAGACTAACCTTGAAAAGCGTAGACACTAACCGTAGAGCATATATTCACTACGTGCCAATGGCCATTCGGATTTGTATATCAAAATGGTTGAATCACAGCCTAATTCTGCCCCCTCTCAAAACAAAAAAACAAAAAAAAAACAAAAAAAGAGAAGTTTTGATGGTACTATAAGAAGTTTTGAGTTGCAATAGGATTGAGATAGAAAATAAGGACAAACTAGGCACATGATTCCCCTGTTACAGCCTTGTACTAAATAAACACTAAGAGGACGAGTATAAACCTAGTAGCTGGGAGGGAAATACTATGGACTTCAAGAGATTGTAAAGCCAGACTCTACCTAGATTGATGTATACAGAGTGTTACGTGGGATTCCTCTACCTGCTTTGATGGAGTGATCTCTACTCTTTTCCTTGTATTTAATAGTGGTTTTAACTGTGCTGGGTGTCTGTAAGGTTGCTGGTGTATTACTTGTGGCCCAACTGTTTTTAACTAATTCGGAAAACAACATAGGGAAGAATCTCATTGTTTTCAAAGTTCCAAGTTATATAATATATATTTGGGTCGTTCTGCTTGAAGGAGGTAAGGTGTATGCCTTAAGGTTAAGTGGTGCTCCCTCCTCAAAAGTGCTTAACAAGTGAGGCGTTCCCCTCAGTCGCCTTGAAGCTTAAGCTCTAGAGACGTGCACCTTGAACAGGATAGACATAATTGTCACCTATCACCACTGAACCATAAGCAGCAAGATCTTATCGTGATGCCTCAGGTAGTATTGACGTGTTGCATATGAGTATGATTGGGCCCTGCAGTTTCCCTCCTGTATGTTGATTTAGTCTTTTCTCTGGAGTTGATCAGTTGGTGAACTGGTGAACTGGCTTATTATTGTCTTTGCCGAATTATATTTTTGCTCATGCAAATCAGTTGAGCTTATTTGGTTCTTGACATAAAATGGTTTGGTATCCTATGCAAGGGAAATTTGCATTACTCTGTGGGTCATGCACTTCTTCTATACTATTTTCTCCACTTAACATTGAAGCCTCCTCTGCAGTTCCATAGTTGTTGTCTTTATGCCTCCGATCTAGATATTTTTTTTCTTAATAAACTGTTTTAGATCCTCCACCCTTCTCTTTTTTCTCCCTAAAATTGTTTCGATTAGTGATTTTGTACCAGTTTTTAGTATTAGCAAACACGATCTCTCTTTTAATTTTGTGTAGTCTTTACATTTTCTATTTCGTTGGTTTATCAGCGTCTACTATTTTTCAGTGTCAAATCTCTCTCTCTTTTTTTTTTCTTTCTTTGGACTTACATTAATACGTCATGTCTTGCAGGAAACAGTTGGCTATTTCTTCTGCTTAGAGGATCGAGCTTTACTTTGCAGAAAATGTGATTTGGCCATACACACAGCAAATACCTTTGTGTCTGGTCACCAGAGATTCCTGCTTACTGGAGTGAAGGTTGGACTAGAGCCAACTGAACCAATTGCTTCCTCTTCTTCCGGCAAACCACTTTCTGGGGAGAAAAGGTCAGAAATGAAATCTTATCCAGAGTCTAGGAGAGAGACCCCAATTCAATTAGTTGGTGAACGCAAGGTATCAAGTGTCAATGTTGTTGGAGTTCAAGATTGTGCAGCACCGAAGGTCTCGTTTACTGGCGGTTCCACAGCTGGAAGCATTCCACAGTGGCAAATGGATGCATATATTGGACTATCTGATTACAACTCCAGTTTTGAATACATGGGTAATGGATCATCGAAGGTATGCTTCAATTTCCTTTTTATTATTCAATCTCGTCTTTTTTGCATGCACACACAAAATGAAAATGCAGGGTTTCCAATATCTAATATGGTTAAATTCATAGCATTGCACAAAGTTTTTTTAATGGTATTTTACAACTTGATCTGTTAACTGCTATGCTCCTCTGTGTGGAAAAGACAGACCGACTTTTTTTCAAGCTTATTTTCATTCTATCACTAAACATGCATATTCTTTAAACTTGGACTATTGAGGGAACGTAAATTGCCATGCTGCCCAAGAAAATCAACATGGGTTGTCATTGTAGCTTTTTCATGGTACAAGATTAAAATTGGCTTTCCACAATAATGGGGAAAAAGGGGTATTCGTTGAAGAATCATGTTGATGAACTTCAAAGAACCAGGTTGTCTGGAATATTGAGAGAACCATGACAAGACCAAATGCTGTCAACATGTGTGGGCATATTCTTGTAATTATGACAAGATGAATGCGGTTCTATGTCTTCTAATTTTAACAGTGAGTTTCGTGTTTTAGCGTAAGCATGTGAGTTGTGAATAATAGACATACATATAGCCATACAACTTCAAACGGTTCCATTTTTGGTCAGAAAAGCAGTGAGATGTTTTAATTATAGTTGTCATTTGCCTTCCAGTATTTACGGATTGAACCAGTGCATAATATTGTCGTCCTTGTGATTAACTGTACCAGGCTGACAGTGGCAAGCTTGGAGAGTCCGACTCCTCAGGATTAAGATCCGGCGAGGAGGAACTTGATGATGACGAGTGCATAGGTCAGGTACCCGATTCATCCTGGACAGTGCCACAGGTACCTTCCCCGCCTACAGCCTCAGGGCTACATTGGCCAAGAGGTTCCTACAGTTCATCCGATTATGCTGCATTTGTTCCCGACTTATGCTGCTCTCGCATGCAAAATGCGCCCACTTCCCAATCTAATGGTGCTGTCTCAAAACATCGGAGACGGTTCTAAATGGTGCTTGATTTAAAATTCTCAAGTTGGGTTTTCGCAGGATCTGTAGTATGGTCATAGACTCGCGGCCTTTCACCGCCTTTCCTCACGGAAGCAGAGTAAGTGGTATGACCAATGTGCCTGTTGTTTCGATAAGAGGACAAAGTATCTTCTCACTTGCTATAAAGGGTATTCTGACGTCCATAAAAGTAGTGTGTTTTTTGTTGATGTATGTATGTAGGGTTTCTGATTTATGCATCGACATTTATAAGTAGGTTTCGATTTAGATAGGGCTTTAAAGTTGTTTCCTCATTCGTTTTAGTTAGCGAAATTACTGTCATACTTCGTTACCTGGTGCATTTAATCTTATAGACCTCGAAGCTGGGATGTTCTGTTGTTTTCTTAACACAATAAAAGTCGTAGGAGAAAGTAAAACCATATTTATATGATCTTCTCTATTTTGTTTGGGTGCTGGGTTGCTTGCTTGAAGGGAAAATTTTTGAAGTGTATTTGAATTTTTGTGAAAGAAAAACCGTGGCAAAAATAGTTTTAACATATTGCTTATTTATTTATTTTAAAAGGTTCTGAATCATTTCAGCTACGAATAAAAGAACGAGTAACATCAAAAATGCAAGAATTTAAAGACAATTGAACAATTTACCTTAATTTATAAATAATTGTGGTGATCTTTGAATGCGATAAACATGCCATAAACTTGAGGACCGTGTTGATTTGATGTACATGTTAAAGCAAGTTTAGACCAGTACGTATATATTTTTGTTATTTATTTATGATGCTGATTTGTGCTAAGATATATTAAAAGAGAAAAAAGGGGAAAAAAAAAAAAAAAGAAGTGCAAAAGGCAAGTAATAATAAAAAGAGAAAAGTCACCGGAGCCGAGGCCGCTGCTGGAACAGTGGATGCTAACGGTGTTATGGCCGTTGCAATACGGAAATTTCTAGCTTGGTATGTCGGAGTCGTGGCCTCTTCTTTTGTTACTTGTTTATTTTATGTCAAATCTGGTTGGTTGATTATAGTATCATAGTTGGTTGCAAGAAAATAGTCTTCTATGGTAATTTTGTCATTTTGTTTTCGGATTTTAATCATCTATGCAAATGTGAAGATATTAAAAAATTCTTGAATTAGGAGTGGCTAGATGATCATGTATGTTTGTTAAAGGGGTTTGCTTGCTGTTTTAGTTTTAGTTAGTGTTTTATTTCCTCCCATCAACCATCCAATAGCCAAAAAAGTCCGTTTAGATCGCAGGTTCAGTTTGAGTTGAGTTGAGATTTTTAAGTTTGCATAGTAAATTTTGTTGACTTTTTCAGAAAAGACAAAAAACTTTTCCAGAAAAGACAAAAAACATGATGAAAAAAGTATAGTTTAGTTTGAGTTGAGATGGTGAAGTAAACGGGGTCTAAAACTAAAACAGCAAACAAACCCGTTAACAAATATATATGATCATCTAGCCACTCCTAATACAAGGATTTTTGAATATTTCCACATTTGCATAGATGATCAAAATTCAAAAATAAAACGATAAAATTACCATAAAAGTCCATTTTCTTGCAACCACCTACTATACTAGAATAGACCAACCAGATTTGACATAAGATAATATGTAACAAAAGAAGTGGTCACAACTCCGGCAAACCAAGTTAGAAATTTCCATATTGCAGCGGCCACGACTTCGGTAGCGGCCTCAACTCTGGCAGCATCCTCAGTTATGGCAGCAGCCTCACCTCTGGCGGCTTCCTCAATATCAAGGTAACGAGAATAAATTTCTTTAGTCTTGGACAACTCGCAAAGAGTATAACCCAACCCAATGAGACAAGCTACCCCAACGATGATACCCAAAACAATAGGAATCCATATGCTACTATAGTACATTTTTGAGGCAGTGAGAGATTATACAACAATCGTTTGTAAGGCAAACTTGACTTCAAGGATTTGGAATATTCTGATTTTGAGGAGTCCGGTTTTCTTGAAAACCTCTATTGAAGAAAGATTTGGGTTGTGGGAAGCCACGCTTGATGGGATGCAGAGAAAAGAGCAAATAAAAGAGAATGAGGAACCAACAAAAAATTGAAGAGAATGAGGAACTACATGTTGGGAACTACTTTATTTAAGAGCCTTTTGCCACAAGGGAAAAAAACATGAAAAAACAAAAAAACAAAGGGTTTGCAAGCAGTCCTTTCTGAAAAAGCAAACATATGTTTGTATTGAATATCGTCCATCACCATCATGTACGACATACGACATAGAACACGTACGTCTATAATTAATTGCCTCGTCTTTTATTATTTTTATTTCTTGCATTTGACAAACTATGCGCTTTATCAAGAGCAAAGTAACAATATCAATTTAGGTCATGTACACAAATAAAAAACAAACAAGAAACCACATTTTTTTTTATTCTTGATTTTTTGGTGGATAGGTGATTCATTAAATGGAAACACGGCAAATAATAATTATAACAATAAAATCAAGCAGTAAAACGAATAAAAATAAAACCAAGCAGTAAAACTAATAGTAATAAAACAAACAATAACAAACCCAATCAACAGAATATGATAGCTTTATTTTTAATTATTGACTTATAGATCAAATGTTATAGTGATTCCCGACTTCAAAACATCTCAAAATGACTCATTAATCAATGAATTTGTCTTAAATTTCACAATAAGATGTATTAGTGTAACTTATAAATCTAATGTTATAGTGATTCCTGACTTCAAAACATCTCAAAATGACTCATTAATCAATGAAATTGTCTTAAATTTCATGATAAGATGTATTAATATAGGAGAAATTGATAACTAACTTTTATATGTGTAACGAAAGTAAGAGACCACCAAATCTTGTTGGTCGATTCTATTATCGTGGGAGGTTGTAAGAAAATGGACTTTTATGGTAATTTTAATATTTAGTTTTTGGATTTTGATCATATATGCCAATGTGGAGATATCAAAAAATTATTATATTAGGAGTGACAAGATGATCATGTATGTTTGTTAAGTTTGTTTGCTGTGTTTTTTTTTTTTTCCTTCTCTCCCATCAATCATCCAATATCCTAAAAACTAAAACTAATACAGCAAATAAACCCATTAACAAATATACATGATCATCTAGCCACTCCTAATACAAGAATTTTTTAATATCTCCATATTTACATAGATGATTAAAATCCAAAAATAAAATGATAAAATTACCATAAAAGTTCATTTTCTTGCTACCACCTACGATACTAGAATCGATCAACCAGATTTGACATAAGATTAAAAAGTAACAAAAGAAGCGGCCACGACTTTGGCAAACCAAGCTAGAAATTTTCATTTTACAGCAACCTCGGCTCTGGCCACTTCCTCAACATCAGTGTAACGAGCATAAATTTCTTTGTTCTTGGACAACTCACGAATATTATAACCCAACCCGACAAGACAAGCTACCCCAACAATGATAGCCAAAATAACGGGGATCCAGAGGCTACTACAGTACATTTTTTAGGGAGAAAGTGATTATAAAATAACTGTTTGTAAGGCAAACTTGACTCCAAGAATTTGGAATATTCTGGTTTCGAAGAGTCCGATTTTCTTGAAAACCTCAATTGAAGAAAGATTTGGGTGGTGGGAAGCCATGTTTGATGGGATCCAGTGAAGAAAGCTAATAAAAGAGAACGAGGAACCAACAAAAAAATTGAAGAGAATGAGAAACCACACGTTGAGGACTACTTTATTGAAGAGCCTTTGCCATCACGAAAAACAAAAAGAAAAACCAAAAAAAAAAAAAAAAAAACCAAAAAATTTGCAAGCAGTTCTTTCTGAAAAAGCAAACATACATTTGTACTGAATATCGTCCATCACCATAATGTACGACATACGACATGGAACATCAACGTCTACAATTAATTGCCTCATATTTTATTATTTTTATATCTTTTATTTGATATTTAAGAGTAAAGTAACAATATTAATTTGGGTCATGTATGCAAATAAAAAACAAACAAGAAATCACCTTTTTTTTATTCTTGATTTTATGGTGGGTAGGTGATTCATTAAACGAAAATACGATAATTAATAATTATAATAATAAAACCAATTTACTAAATAATAATAAAAACAATAATAACAAGTCAAATTAACAGAATATGATTGCTTTATTTTAAATTATTGACTTATAGATCGAATGTTATAGTGATTCCCAACTTTAAAACATCTCAAAATGACTCATTAATCAATGAAATTGTTTTAAATTTCACGATAAGATGTATTAGTGTAACTAATAGATCGAATGTTATAGTGCGTATCGACTTCAAAACATCTCAAAATGACTTATCAATCAATGAAATTGTCTTAAATTTTATGATAAGATGTATTAGTGTGGGAAAAATTGATAACAAACTTTTAGATGTGTATCGAAAGTAAGAGACCACCAAATCTTATTGGTCAATTCTAGTATCGTTAGAGGTTCCAAAATTGACTTTTATGGTAATTTTATTATTTGGTTTTTGGATTTTGATCATCTATGCAGATGTGAAGATATCAAAAAATTATTGTATTAGGAGTGGCTAGATGATCATGTATGTTTGTCAAATGGTTTGTTTGCTGTTTTAGTTTTAGTTTTTTTGTTTTTTTTTTCCCACCCATCAATCATCCAATATCCTAAAAACTAAAACTAAAATAGCAAATAAACCCTTTAACATACATACATGATCATCTAGCCACTCCTAATACAAGAATTTTTGAATATCTCTATATTTATATAGATGATCAAAATCCAAAAATAAAGTGTTAAAATTACGATAAAAGTCCATTTTCTTATAACCATTCACGATATTAGAATCGACCAACCAGATTTGATATAAGATAAATTAAATAAGTAACAAAAGAAGCGGCCACGACTTCGGCAAACTCATCTAGAAATTTCCATATTGCAGTGGTCATGACTCCGGTGACGGCCTCGGCTCCAGCGACTTCTTCAAAATTAGTGTAACGAGCATAAATTTCTTTGTTCTTGGACAACTCGTGAATAATATAACACAATCTGGCGAGACAAGCTACCCCAACGATGAGACCCAAAACAATGGGAATCCGGAGGCTATTACAGTACATTTTTTGAGGAAGTGAGAGATTATATAATAACTATTTGTAAGGCAAACTTGACTCCAAGAAGTTGGAATATTCTCGTTTCGAGGAGTCCGATTTTCCTCTATTGAAGAAAGATTTGGGTTGTGGGAAGCCATATTTGATGGGATTCAGAGAAGAGAACAAATAAAAAAGAATGGGGAACCAACAAAAACGTACATTGAAAAGAATGAGGAACTACACATTGGGGACTACTTTATTTAAGAGCCTTTGCCATCAGGGGGAAAAAACAAAAAAGTAAAAGGTTTGCGAGCAGTCCTTTCTGAAAAAGCAAACATACATTTGTACCGAATATTGTCCATCACTATCATGTATGGCATACGACATGGAACATGTATGTCTACAATTAATTGCCTCGACTTTGATTATTTTTAACTCTTTTGTTTGACAAATTATGCACTTTTCAATAGTAAAGTAACAATATCAATTTGGATCATGTATGAAAATTAAAAACAACAAGAAGCCAACTTTTTTTTATTTTTCATTTTTTGGTGGATAGGTGATTCAATAAATGGAAACACGGCAA
This sequence comes from Ficus erecta, assembly GCA_008635985.1. Classification (NCBI taxonomy): domain Eukaryota; kingdom Viridiplantae; phylum Streptophyta; class Magnoliopsida; order Rosales; family Moraceae; genus Ficus; species Ficus erecta. The sequence goes on from BKCH01000047.1 coordinate 625,052, forward strand.
ATAATAATTATACCAATAAAACCTAGCAGTAAAACTAATAATAATAAAATCAAGCAGTAAAACTAATAGTAATTAAACCAACAATAACAAGCCCAATTAACATAAATTGATAACTTTTCTTTTGAATTCTTAACTTATAGATCGAATGTTATAGTGATTCCCGATATCAAAACATCTTAAAATGACTCATTAAATCTCACAATAAAATGTATTAGTGTAGGAGAAATTGATAACTAATTTTTAGATGTGTTTCAAAAGTAAGAGACCGCAAAATCTATTTGGTCGATTCTAGTATCATGGGTGGTTGCAAGAAAATAGACTTTTCTGGCCATTTTATTATTTAGTTTTTGGATTTTGATCATTATGCAAATGTGCAGATATTCACAAATTCTTGTGTTAGGAGTGGCTAGATGATCATGTATGTTTCTTAAAGGGTTTGTTTGCTATTTTAGTTTTAATTTTTTTTTTCCTCCCATCAATCATCCAATATCCTAAAAACTAAAATTAAAACCAAAACAACAAACAAACCCTTTATTAGACATACATGATCATCAAGCCACTCCTAACACAAGAATTTTTTAATATCTCCACATTTGCATGGATGATCAAATTCCAAAAACAAAATGATAGAATTACTATAAAAGTCTATTTTCTTGCAATAGAATTGACCATCCAGATTTGATATAAGATAAACAAGTAACAAAAGAAGCAACCACAACTTCAGCAAACCAATCTAGAAATTTCCATATTACAATGGCCATGACTCCGGTAGCGACCTCGGCTCTGGTAGCATCCTCAGTTCCGTTAGGGTCCCGGCTCTGGTAGCAACCTCAGCTCTGGTGACTTCCTCAACATCAGTATAACGAGCATAAATTTCTTTGGTCTTGGACAATGTTAACTCTATGAAATAGAGTTATTTAGCATGCTTTTAAGCTTGTTAGTTGTTGTTATTTCAATATAATATGCCGTATTTTTAGTATTTTATATGATGTTAATTTGTTTTCTTTAGTTTTTGTTATTTAGGCTTTAATCGAGTGTTTTGGTGTTTAATCTAATTTGTTTGTGTTTTGATTTACAGCCAATATTCACAATGATAACTAAGAAATGGCTCACTAGAAAAGAAAAGACAGAGAAGAAGAAAGCTGGAAAATAGCCAATTCTGCAGCAAAGCTATAGCAATGTCACAGCAAAGTGCAGCAGTGAAGAATTAAAGTAAAAGCATGTGGGCCCAAGTTTGCTTTACAGCTGGCAGTGACTTAGTTGCCCAATTTGTTTATGTATGACAGCTGTGGGGAGGCCATCCACATTAATTATGAAATGGGCACGTGCAACTAGGGCAATTTTTGGAGGTTTTGATATAAAAGGAAAAGGAAATGAATGAAAAGGAGGGCAGCCGTTTCTGGAGGCAAGAGAGGAGAGAGAAAAACAGAGACCATTTTGGGGAAAAGAAGAGGACGAGCGGTAGAGAAGAAATCTGGAATTTTCAGAAGCAAGGAGTGTAGTACGATCTTTGGATTATTGGCTGGGCAAGGAATTGCACTAGAGCATACACACTTGGCTTTAGGTTTTTCTGATTCTTATTTTACCCAATTTCTTTTGGTTGTCTTTCATTTTCCTCTCTGTAAATCATGACATTATTAATTGAGATTTTTGGTTTTGTTTTTGTTGAACAAATCATGAACTAATTTTCTTAGCTAGGATTATTGATGGAACCGAGGTTGAATTGACGATTTGCATATTATGTTGAATGCTCAGTGATTTTCGTTTCAGTTTATTCAAGTGTGTTGGAGTGTTTAATCTCTGTTTATTGTTTGGCCAGCAATTTATGGGGGAAACAAACTAGAATTAATTCTGGGAAGGTTAATTTTGGTTGGATCTAGCTTGAATAATATAAGAGTATAATATAGGAATATATTAATACTTTGTACAACCCATAAAATTGGTGCTTAATCTTATGTTTGGAGAACTAAAATGCATAGGAATATGTTGATTTTGGTTTAAAGAACTATATGCATAAATCTTTCGGAAGAGGATTGCGTAGAATTTTTGGTTGACTGAATGAACTTTGCTACAGTATTCCTACAGCATTTGCAATCAGATTTACAACTGAGGGGAAATTAGTAATCCTAGCCATCACCCATCATTGATTTACAGCATAAACCTTTGATTCTGCCACATTTTATCTCTTACTTGCATTTTTAATTATTCCCATTAGTTTTTATTCAGTTTTCATTATTTTAGTGTTCAAATCAATTCTCAATTTTATTTTAGAACGATTTGTTTCCATAATTAGATTTTTGATGATACAATCCCTGTGGAGACGATACTCTACTTACTACTATATTACTTGTTCGATTACGTGCACTTGTGTAGTATATTTCGCATACATAATTTTAGCGAACAAGTTTTTGACGCCGTTGCCGGGGATTGTGATTATTGAAAATTGCTATTATAGAAACCAATTATTTGATTTTTATTTTTCTATCTTTAATTTAATTAAACTCTGTTTTTTGTCTTTGCAGGTGTGGTTTTCTTGCATGAATAGGCCAAGGGACACAGATTTAGTTCCCTTAGATCCAGAAATTGAAAGAACTTTCAGAGCAAGAAGAAGAGATCAACAGGGTGCTACTAGAATGGACGAAATGGCTGAAGGAGCAGTAGTGAATAATAATGTCAACAATGCTGCAGCAATCGCTGATGATAGAGACAGAGCAATAAGGGATTACGCTGTCCCTATGTTGCACGGGCTGCATCCTAGCATTGTTCGACCGGAAATTCAAGCCCAACAATTTGAGTTGAAGCCTGTGATGTTTCAAATGCTCCAAACAGTGGGTCAATTCAGCGGGATGCCAACTGAAGATCCTCATCTGCACCTGAGATTGTTTATGGAAGTGAGTGATTCCTTCAAGCTTCATGGTGTAACTGAAGAAGCGCTTCGGCTCAAGCTATTTCCCTATTCTCTAAGGGATAGAGCAAGAGCATGGTTGAATTCTTTACCGCCAGACTCGGTAGCAACATGGAATGATTTGGCTGAGAAATTCTTGGTGAAGTACTTTCCTCCGAACAAAAATGCCAAACTTCGGAATGATATCACGTCGTTTCAGCAGGTGGATGGAGAGGCCCTCTACGAAGCTTGGGAACGTTTCAAAGAGTTGCTTAGAAAATGCCCTTACCACGGACTTCCTCATTGGATCCAAATGGAGACTTTTTATAATGGTCTCAATGCTCAGACTCGGAGTATGGTGGATGCGTCTGCGAATGGAGCTCTTTTAATGAAGTCTTACAATGAAGCTTACGAGATTTTGGAGAGAATGTCTAATAACAACTATCAGTGGCCTACTGAGAGAGTTGCTACGGGAAGGCGTGTAGCGGGAGTTCATGAAGTAGATGCCGTTACCGCTTTGACAGCTCAAGTATCTTCATTGTCCAACATATTGAAATCCATGAATATGGCAGCAGGGGCAAGTCCGGTTCAGGAAGTGGAAGTTGTGTGTGTTTATTGTGGTGAAGGTCATTCATTTGAGAATTGCCCAGCTAACCCAGCTTCAGTTTGTTATGTGAATAATTTCAACAGGAACAACAACCCATATTCCAACACTTACAACCCAGGGTGGAGGCAACATCCAAATTTCTCTTGGAATAATCAAGGAGTTAATTCATCAACCGGGCCTAGCAAACCCACACATCCTCCAGGTTTTCAACAACAGCAACAAAGACATCCGCCTCAAGAACAACCGAGTTCCATTGAAGCACTGCTCAAGGAATACATGGCGAAGAATGATGCAATTATTCAGAATCAATTAGCCCTCATTCAGAGTCAAGCTGCATCATTGAGAACATTGGAGAATCAAGTTGGGCAGTTAGCAAATGTTTTGAGCAATCGACCTCAAGGATCACTTCCTAGTGACACGGAGAATCCAAGAAGGGATGGTAAGGAGCATTGCAAAGCTATCACACTTCGTAATGGCAGACAAATTGAACACCCAGTTCGACAGCCTGCCAAGGAGGCAGAACCCTCTTCAATCCAAAGTCATCCCAGCCTTCAATCAGAAAATGAAGCATATCAGAATGCTACAGCAAAGTCGCAGCAAAGTTACAGCAAAGAAGACCAGAGAGAGGCAGAAGAGAAAAATGCTGCAGCAAAGCCACAGCAAAGTAGATCAGAGAGACCTCCACCACCATTTCCGCAACGATTTCAGAATCAAAAGCAGGATAAACAGTTCAGAAGGTTCTTAGACATGTTGAAGCAGCTACATATCAACATTCCACTTGTAGAAGCTTTGGAGCAGATGCCGAGCTACGTCAAGTTCATGAAGGACATTCTTTCGAAGAAGCGGAGGTTAGGAGAATTTGAGACAGTAGCATTGACCGAAGAGTGCAGCGCAATATTGAAGAACAAACTGCCGCCTAAGTTGAAGGATCCGGGTAGTTTCACGATACCGTGCTCCATCGGAAATCAGTACTTCGGGAAGGCATTATGTGATTTGGGGGCAAGTATAAATCTGATGCCCATGTCTATCTTCAAAAAGCTGGGAATTGGAGAAGCAAGACCAACTACAGTTACTTTGCAATTGGCGGACAGGTCCTTGGCTCATCCGGAAGGAAAAATTGAAGATGTGTTGGTGCAAGTCGACAAATTCATTTTTCCAGCAGACTTCATTGTGCTAGATTATGAAGCAGACAAGGACGTGCCTATTATATTGGGAAGACCATTCTTGGCTACGGGCAGGACCTTGATAGACGTACAGAATGGTGAATTAACCATGAGAGTTCACGATCAACAGGTTACCTTTAATGTTTTCAAGGCTATGCGATTTGCTGATGATGTTGAAGAATGCTCGGCCATTAATGTTCTGGATTCATTGGTAGTTGCTGAATTTGAGAAGACATGCGCTCCAAAGATGATAAACGAAGAAGATTTGGCTGCATCAGATGAGGATGATGAAGTTAGTGACAATCAAGTGTCTTGGATGGAGAGCAAACCTATTGCAGTTAGAGCCGGGAAGCACTTCGAGTCGCTAGACTTGTCAGAAAGGGCAGTTAAATCCCACAAACCATCTGTTGAAGATCCACCTGTGTTGGAGTTAAAACCATTGCCTTCACACTTGAGGTATGCTTATTTGGGTGATTCGGACACTTTGCCTGTGATTATTTCTTCTGGATTATCTGGGGTACAGGAGAATCAACTTCTAGAGATGCTGAAAAAGTTCAAAAAGGCAATCGGATGGACTATTGCAGACATTAAAGGAATCAGCCCATCAATCTGCATGCATAAAATTTTGCTGGAGGAATGCTACAGCAATTCCGTCGAACAGCAAAGGAGGTTGAATCTAATCATGAAGGAAGTCGTGAAGAAGGAAGTAATTAAGTGGCTGGATGCAGGGATTATCTACCCCATTTCAGACAGCTCTTGGGTAAGTCCAGTCCAATGTGTACCGAAGAAGGGAGGAGTTACTGTGGTGGCAAACGATAACAACGAACTGATCCCGACAAGAACAGTAACTGGATGGAGAGTGTGTATGGACTACAGGAAGCTGAATAAAGCAACAAGGAAAGATCATTTTCTGCTGCCATTCATTGATCAGATGCTTGATAGATTAGCGGGAAAAGAATACTATTGCTTCTTGGATGGTTATTCAGGTTACAACCAGATTGCTATAGCACCAGAAGATCAAGAAAAGACAACCTTTACCTGCCCATATGGGACTTTTGCTTTCAGACGGATGCCATTCGGCCTTTGCAATGCTCCAGCAACATTTCAGAGGTGTATGATGTCTATTTTTACTGATATGGTGGAGAGATCGCTAGAGGTTTTCATGGATGATTTTTCAGTATTTGGTAATTCTTTTGGTGACTGTCTAACAAATTTGGAGCAGGTGTTGATGCGATGTGAGGAAACTAATTTGGTACTTAATTGGGAAAAATGCCATTTCATGGTTCAAGAAGGCATCGTCCTGGGTCACAAGGTCTCCAATGAGGGTATTGAGGTAGACAAAGCCAAGATTGAAGTGATTGATAAGTTGCCACCACCGTCAACAGTTAAGGGGATTAGAAGCTTTTTGGGACATGCAGGGTTTTATAGACGATTCATCAAAGACTTCTCAAAAGTTTCTAAGCCTTTGTGCACTTTGCTAGAGCAAAACCAACCTTTCAGTTTTGATGAAGCTTGTCAGCGAGCATTCTTGGAGTTGAAGAAGCGGTTGGTATCTGCACCCATCATCAGGTCACCTGACTGGTCATTGCCTTTCGAGTTGATGTGCGACGCTAGCGACTTTGCTGTGGGTGCAGTGTTGGGACAACGTCATGATAAGGTGTTCCATTCGATTTATTATGCAAGTAAGACACTAACGGAGGCTCAGTTGAATTATACTACTACTGAGAAGGAGCTTTTGGCTGTGGTATTTGCATTCGACAAGTTTCGGGCGTATCTAGTGGGCACCAAAGTGGTCGTTTACACTGACCATTCAGCAATCAAGTACCTAATTGCCAAGAAAGATGCTAAGCCACGACTGATCAGGTGGATATTGCTCCTGCAGGAGTTTGATCTGGAAATTAGAGATCGAAGGGGTTCGGAAAATCAGGTTGCGGATCATTTGTCACGACTTGAGAATGGAATCGAAGATGAGAAGAAGGATGCCATTCGTGAGACCTTCCCTGATGAACGAATTCTAGCGGTGCAGCAAGTTGTTATCCCATGGTACGCAGATTTTGTTAATTACATAGTCAGTGGGCTGTTTCCACCGGAGATCACTAGTCAAAGACGGAAGAAATTCTTGCATGAGGTAAAATTCTATCTATGGGATGAGCCTTTTCTTTATAAGCAGTGTGCCGATCAGATTATTAGGAGATGTGTTCCAGAGGAGGAATTTTAAAGCATTCTGGAGCATTGTCATTCTTCTCCTTATGGTGGGCATTTCGGCGGAGCACAAACAGCAGCCAAGGTCCTCCAATCAGGGTTCTACTGGCCTTCTTTATTCAAGGATGCTCACGAGTTCACAAAGGCATGTGATAGATGTCAAAGAGTTGGCAACATCTCCAATCGACATGAAATGCCCTTAAATAACATTTTGGAGGTGGAATTGTTTGATGTATGGGGTATTGATTTCATGGGGCCATTCCCACCATCTTATGGGAACCTATATATTTTGGTGGCAATTGACTATGTCTCCAAATGGGTAGAGGCGGTAGCATTACAGACAAATGATTCCAAGGTAGTTGTCAAGTTCCTTCACAAAAATATTTTCACTCGTTTTGGGACACCGAGAGCTATTATCAGCGATGAAGGAACTCACTTTGGCAGCAAGCACTTTGAGAATCTTTTGGGCAAATATGGAGTGAAGCACAAGATTGCTACAGCATATCACCCACAAACCAGTGGACAGGCAGAGGTCTCCAATCGTGAGATAAAGAGGATTTTAGAGAAAGTGGTCAACCCAAATCGAAAAGATTGGTCGCTGAGACTTGATGACGCACTTTGGGCATACCGAACAGCTTTCAAAACACCGCTGGGAATGTCACCATTTCGATTGGTTTTCGGGAAGGCATGTCATCTACCGGTGGAATTAGAGCACAAAGCGTATTGGGCAAGCAAGCAGCTAAACATGGACCTCCAGCTAGCAGGAGAGAAGAGGTTGTTGCAACTGAATGAGATGGACGAATTTCGTTTGCAAGCATTTGAGAGTGCGAGGATATACAAAGAAAAAACAAAGAAATGGCATGACAGTAAGATTATTTCAAGGCAATTTGAAGCTGGTCAGCAGGTTCTACTTTTCAACTCAAGATTGAAGTTGTTCCTAGGGAAATTAAAATCAAGATGGTCATGGCCTTTTCGGGTAATTCAAGCTTATCCACATGGAGCAGTAGAGATTGCTGCAGAAAATTCAGAAAGGACTTTCCAAGTTAATGGACAGCGACTTAAGCATTACTGGGGTGATGGTTTCAGCCGTCAGAAAACCTCCATCTCGTTTCAAGATGCTTGAACTCTTGCATAGTCGGGCTGATGACTCTAAACCAAGCGCTTGAGGCAGGCAACCCTATTTAATTTTTAATTTTGTTAATTATTTTTCATTTGTTATTTTTGATGATTTTCAGTTCATTAGGTGTTGCACTTTGTTCTTACGTTTAAATTTTCTTTTTCTTCCTTTGGTGTAGGGTTGCAGCAGATTTTTGCACTTTTGCTGTGGGATTGCTACAAGCAAAGCTGCAGAAAAGTTGGGCAGAGACTGGGAAGTAATCTGTGTAGAAATGCTGTGGGATTGCTTGAGCAAAGCTGCAGCAAAGTTGGGCAGAGACTGGGAAACAATCTGTGTAGGAATGCTGTGGGATTGCTACAAGCAAAGCTGTAGCAATTTCACAAAAAAAAAAAAAAAAAAAAAAAAAAAAAAACTCATCCATCACCTTTGCCCAACCGCGTTAGCGAGTTCAAGTGGCGCCGTTCATCGAATCACCCGAGCACGCTGTCAACCACTGAATATCCAAAGATGCCTCGAACGAAGAAGCTTGCTCATAAGCAGACCAACAAGAAACTAAAGGATGCCACCACAAGCTTTCGCACATTCCAGACAGAGGCCGATCACGACAGGTATCACAAATACACTGCTGACAGAACATTGTGCACTGAAAAGGGGTTTTTGTTGAAGAATACTCCAACAATGGGTTATGAAGAATTTATCACTTAGGTCATCATTCAGCATAAGTGGCAGACATTTTGCGTGCATCCAATCGAAGTAGTGGTTCCCATTATACGAGAATTCTACGCTCATTTCGCATGGGAGGGCCAGAGAAGTGTTTATGTCCGTGGCGTACAGGTACCCATAGATGAGACCACTATCAACCAATTTTATGGGTTAGATGACGTTGACGACATCCATGCAGAATTTGCTGCCAATACTTCTCCTGAATGTTTAGACAGGGCATTGGCGAATGTTTGTGTAGCAGGAACTGCTTGGATAGTTTCTCCTCAAAGCAAGATGACCATTCCATGGACCAGTCTTATACCGCAATGCAAGGTATGGTATCATTTTTTAAAGACTCGTCTGATGCCTTCAACACATGTGCAAACTGTGTCAAAGGATCGCGTTCTTCTGCTCGATTCCATTATCTCGGGGCGATCTATTAATGTGGGAGCCACCATTTCTAAAGAGCTTGGCATTTGTGCTACAAAAAAGTGTGGTAGCCTTTGGTTTCCCGCTCTCATTACAGGCCTCTGTATGCGCAATGGTGTCCCAATCTTCAACAACGATGAACGACTGTCACTTTCTAAAGGGGTCATCAATAACAGTGCTGTCACAAGGTTACTTCAGGGTAAAATGGCAGAAGGTCCGTCCGATCGACCGCGGAATGCGGACGACGAGGCAGCTCATGCTCCCGAGGCTACCACGACTCGTGCTACTGCCACCTCTAGTAGCCGTGTTTCTCCACATGCTGAGATCACAAAATCCCTGACTATGCTCGAAAAACGAATGAGCTTGGCTGAGGTGCAACAATTTCAAACAATGGAGATGCTTCAACAAATGCATTCTCAGCAGTAGCAGTTCTGGGAATATGCTAAGCAACGAGATGTGGCCCTAAAGAAGTTTTTGCAGAAAAACTTTACTAAGCCCATTTTTCCGTTCCTGGAATTCCCGGATGGCGTGCTAGAGCCACTTGTTGCAGACGAGGTTGATGAGGAGGATGAGGATAATCAGGAAGCTTGAAGGGCAGCACCAAACACTCCTAAACATCAGGGAGTTCTAACTCTTGCCTTTTCTTTTTATCAATTTCGCTATGATTTGTTTGGTTTTGATTTGCCTTGTTCTGTTTTATTCTATTTTTGTTATGTTTTGTTCCAAGCAGTGAGGACACTGCTTATTGCAAGTTTGGGGGTGTTGGTTGTTTTAGTTGATTTGGTTTTGTGTTGTGTTTTTTTCTTTTTGTGTTTGTTTTGTGGTATGATCAGTTAAAAAAAAAAAAAAAAAGTTTAACAAAAGTATGTTTTGTTTGCTCTGGTTTTGCTATAGCATAGCTAGTTTGAGGAAAATCTATGAGGAGTATGAGTGCTTTGAAATTCTCAGAATATGGAATGAATTGGCATAAGTTGAGTATTGTTGATGTTTATTATTGGTTTGCTCCTTAAATGAGATTGCTTGAATGATGCACATTATACTATAGTTTTGTATTTCGTTTGACGAACTTAGGAAATTTTAAATCATAGTGAGAGTTTGGGATTCAAGAACTGATTGTATGAAATTTTCAAGGCGAAACGGTATGAAGCCAAGTATTCTGGGATGAATTGATATGTATTTAGAGTATTGGTATTTCAAAAAGGCTGTGATTGGCGGGATTATCAAAAAAAAAAAAAAAAAAAAAAACTACTCTGCTGTTTGGAATTACCTAATAACCAGGAGTAACATGAGCCCCATGTATACTTTTGCGTCAAAAAGTGGTTCTGAATATGAGTAGGTTATATCAAATCTGATTGGTGGCGTTGCTGAGTAACCGGGTGTTTTCATCACCAATGTTGACATTCGCGTAAAAAGGTAACAGCGACTTGAAGATTCAAAACAAAAAAAAACAAAAAAAAAATTCGCCCTGTACAAAGCCTTATGCAATAATCAGTGGAATATGTTTAATCCCAGGTGTTTGGTAAATTGCTATTAGTGGAGAAAGAGTTATGCAGTCAGCCTATTGAATCTTTAACTAGGCTCAATGATCTTGATTTGAATGACCTGAGTAAATCAAGGGATGCTTAGCTTTAGTCACACACATACACTTTGAGAGGAGTCTCATTTGGGAGTGAGTTTAATTAGAACAGATGCTGATATTTAATGAATGCTGACTTTGACCATGAGCTGGAAATTAAGAAGCACTTCTGAGATTTGAGAATCAACTTGTTTAGCATCCAGAACAATCTTGTGTTTTGTGTTCTGATGTTTCTTTTTATGTTTTGTGTTGTTGTGTATTTATTTTGGCATTACTCGAGGACGAGCAATGACATAAGTTTGGGGGTGTGTTAACTCTATGAAATAGAGTTATTTAGCATGCTTTTAAGCTTGTTAGTTGTTGTTATTTCAATATAATATGCCGTATTTTTAGTATTTTATATGATGTTAATTTCTTTTCTTTAGTTTTTGTTATTTAGGCTTTAATCGAGTGTTTTGGTGTTTAATCTAATTTGTTTGTGTTTTGATTTACAGCCAATATTCACAATGATAACTAAGAAATGGCTCACTAGAAAAGAAAAGACAGAGAAGAAGAAAGCTGGAAAATAGCCAATTCTGCAGCAAAGCTATAGCAATGTCACAGCAAAGTGCAGCAGTGAAGAATTAAAGTAAAAACATGTGGGCCCAAGTTTGCTTTACAGCTGGCAGTGACTTAGTTGCCCAATTTGTTTATGTATGACAGCTGTGGGGAGGCCATCCACATTAATTATGAAATGGGCACGTGCAACTAGGGCAATTTTTGGAGGTTTTGATATAAAAGGAAAAGGAAATGAATGAAAAGGAGGGCAGCCGTTTCTGGAGGCAAGAGAGGAGAGAGAAAAACAGAGACCATTTTGGGGAAAAGAAGAGGACGAGCGGTAGAGAAGAAATCTGGAATTTTCAGAAGCAAGGAGTGTAGTACGATCTTTGGATTATTGGCTGGGCAAGGAATTGCACAAGAGCATATACACTTGGCTTTGGGTTTTTCTGATTCTTATTTTACCCAATTTCTTTTGGTTGTCTTTCATTTTCCTCTCTGTAAATCATGACCTTATTAATTAAGATTTTTGGTTTTGTTTTTGTTGAACAAATCATGATCTAATTTTCTTAGCTAGGATTATTGATGGAACCGAGGTCGAATTGACGATTTGCATATTATGTTGAATGCTCAGTGATTTTCGTTTCAGTTTATTCAAGTGTGTTGGAGTGTTTAATCTCTGTTTATTGTTTGGCCAGCAATTTATGGGGGAAACAAACTAGAATTAATTCTGGAAAGGTTAATTTTGGTTGGATCTAGCTTGAATAATATAAGAGTATAATATAGGAATATATTAATACTTTGTACAACCCATAAAATTGGTGCTTAATCTTATGTTTGGAGAACTAAAATGCATAGGAATATGTTGATTTTGGTTTAAAGAACTATATGCATAAATCTTTCGGAAGAGGATTGCGTAGAATTTTTGGTTGATTGAATGAACTTTGCTACAGCATTCCTACAGCATTTGCAATCAGATTTACAACTGAGGGGAAATTAGTAATCCTAGCCATCACCCATCATTGATTTACAGCATAAACCTTTGATTCTGCCACATTTTATCTCTTACTTGCATTTTTAATTATTCCCATTAGTTTTTATTCAGTTTTCATTATTTTAGTGTTCAAATCAATTCTCAATTTTATTTTAGAACGATTGGTTTCCATAATTAGATTTTTGATGATACAATCCCTGTGGAGACGATACTCTACTTACTACTATATTACTTGTTCGATTACGTGCACTTGTGTAGTATATTTCGCATACATAATTTTAGCGAACAGACAACTCGCGAAGTGTATGACCCAACTCAGCAAGACAAGCTACCCCAACGATGATACCCAAAACAACGGAAATCTAGAGGCTGCTACACTTCATTTTTGAGGGAGTAAGAGAATACATAATAATTGTTTGTAAGGCAAACTTGACTCCAAGAATCTGGAATATTCTGGTTTCAAGGAGTCTGATTTTCTCGAAAACCTCCATTGAAGAAAGATTTGGGTTGTGAAAAGCCATGTTTGATGGGATGCAGAGAAGAGAGCAAATGAAAGAGAATGAGGAACTGGCAAAAAAAATTGAAGAGAATGAGGAAATGCACGTTGGGGACTACTTTATTTAAAAGCCTTTGCCATAAAAAAAACAAAAAACAAAAAACAAAAGACAAAAAAACAAAAACAAAAACAAAAACAAAAAAACAAAGGGTTTGCAAACAGTCCTTTTTAAAAAAGCAAACGTGCTTTTGTATTGAATATCGTCCATCACCATCACATACGACATACGATAGGGAATATGTACGTCTACAATTAATTGCCTCATCTTTTCTTATTTTTATCTCTTTTATTTGACAAATTATGTGCTTTTTCAAGAACAAAATAACAATATCAATTTGGGTCATGCATGTAAATAAAAAACAAACAAGAAACCAACTTTTCTTATTCTTTTGTTTTGTTTTTTTTTTTTTTTTTGGTGGATAGGTGATTCATTAAACGGAAACACGGCAAATAATAATTATAACAATAAAACTAAGCAGTAAAACTAATAATAATAAAACCAAGTAGTAAAACTAATAGTAATAAAACCAGCAATAACAAACCCAATCAACAGAAATTGGTAATTTTATTTTTAATTATTGACTTATAAATCGAATGTTACAGTGATTTCTAACTTCAAAACACTTCAAAACATTCTCAAAATGACTCTTTAATCAATGTTGTCTTAAATTTCACGATATGATGTATTACTAGTACAGGAGAAATTGATAACTAATTTTTGATTTGTTTCGAAAGTAAGAGACCACCAAGTTAAGATTGAACTTAGTAATTCATGTAACTATAGCTTTGAACGGAACATAACATTTGGATTTGGATTGAAAATCTATATTGGATTAGTATTTGCAAAAGAGAAAAATGAATGTGTAACATATATTTTTAAAAAGTAAAAACTTGGATTTGGAATTTGAATTGAATTCAAAATTTTTGATCGATCTAAACCCACTAAACTTAAACTTTACTATATTATCTCTCTCTCTCTTCTTTTTTTTTTTTTTTTTTTTTTCAGCATGTGAACACGCATTCTTCTTGTTTTAAAATATACCAACAATCTCGTTCCTGGCCAAATATGTGACAATAAAAATTGTAAACAAAAAATATAAAAATTTTCTGACATATGTATGAATATCTCAGTTAAGTTTTAATCTTGAAGCGTTCAAGTAAATGTGACAGTTTTTACTTTGTGGAATTTTTAATCACCTTTGTTGCTTGATATATATATGTAGCAGACGAGCTTACTTAGCCACATTATTATTATTATTATTTTAAAAAGTGACTAGCTCTTCCCAAAAAAAAAAAAAAAAAGTAGTTAATTGTTGGGACTAATCTTTTTTCTTTTTGGTTTTTACATGACTCGTCAATGAGTTTTCCTCTATTGTGATCTGACCCATCCCACCACATAGGGTCTTCAGTTTTGACCGTTTGAATTATATATATATTGCTTAAAGACCGTTTGAATTCTATTAATTATTATTGGGGTTATTACTCTTTTTTTTTTCTTTAATTATAAAGTGGTCCTTTTCAACGTTAATTTCCACCGATTCTATTTGTTTTTGTTGTTGCTTTTTCGTGAATACGACCGTCCGATCTGTAATATAATGGATCACTTTGTGTGTTCATTTTTAGGCGTTAATCAAGCCGCACATATGGTGGCTGCCTTCTCTAGTTGCCTTGAGCCCACGACGACAACAACCCCTCCTCCAACGTTCTCTTCTTCTGACAAGCCCACAAACCAACCCCTGTCGTAATCCCTAAAAGAAGTATTTACACAATTTCCTTCATTTGACAAAAGGGCCTTTTTTTAATTTTTTTTAATTTTTTTTCCTCCCTCTTTAGTTCAATTATGCGAGAGAAAGGGAAGTATTATTAATTTTTTTATAAATATTTTTTTATAATTAGAGTTTTTATTTTAAAATAATATGTACTAATTTTTAGCTTCAATTTGAAACACATGCTTGAAATGAAATTTTTAGATTGAAGTTGATTGACTTTTTAAAAACTAGTTAATTTTTATTAACTTTTCAAGAAAAAAAAAAAAACAAAAATTGACATGAAAAGCTTAGGTTTGAATCTGAGAGTTAAATGAAAGCTTAATCACATGTCAAGTCAGCAAATCCGTCAAGTTTATAGATGAAAGTGGATGAAGAGGGCAATTTGAATGATTTTACATATATCAGAAAGCAAAATGAACGGTTTTGATAATTCAGGAAGCAAAATAAAATATAGTACATTGTTTGGAGAGTATTCGTGAAATTAATCCTTCAATTATTTTCTGAAAGTTGCCTTTTACTTTTTTCACCCCGTATTATGGAATTATGGACAGTGGATTTAGTCTTTTATGCTTTGTTAATAATCCAACGGTGAATGTTGAGAAACTTAAAGGGTATTTATAATTGGCAACCGTTTGTTTTTTTTTTTTTTTTTTTTTTTTTTTGAAAATAATAAATGATCTGTTATTAATATGTACGAACATCTAAAATCGGATGAGGTGATTCCTCCAACCAAATCAGTTCATCCTCTAAATCAAGAGCAAAAGTAGCCACCGTATTAGCTGCTTTATTTGCCTTCCTACAAACATGACAAAATTTAATATGAGGAAAAGAAGATGACAAACTAACAACATCTAATAGTAATTTATCCGTGTGAGTAATCCACTTATGCTTGAGAGGTTGGATTACTGCTAATGTGTCCGATTCCACATAGCGAAGATTTAAACCAACATCCAAAGCCGATGATAAAGAACTATTAATTTAGAGCCATAGCCTCTGCAACTTTTGGAGGATATTTGCCATGAATAGATTTTGCAAGAGCAGCCATGACAAAACCTTCAGAATCCCGAATAATAGCACCAATACCAGTCTTTTTACCATTTAAAGGGACGGCAGTATCATCATTCATCTTATAAGCTCCATGAGGAACTAAAAATTCTTGCTTCCCCAATTACTTCAAAGTCTGGTGTTAATGATAAATTTTCAGAACATTAGTTTAGGAACGAAAAATGTTTATATATATATTAAGAATAATAGCTAATCTAGTCAAAAATACTTTGTCTTATTACAATTATAAATACAAAATTATACAAATTAATGATAAAACATAAAATAGGGTTACATTTTTAGGGTTTTTATTGTATTATTTAATGAGAAACGAAAATACAAATATATAGAGGTTAGTCACCTAATTAAGACCCTAATTTAAGGACAAAAAAATCCTCTAAATCAAGCCCAAATATCTGACTAATTATATTGCCCAGTTAATAATCATAGAACTAGGAAATCAAACAAATCTTTAAAAAATGGAAATAATCATTGAATTTTAACAATTACCTCATCTCTCCAAACACAGTTTATAATTGGTTAATTCCAAATATTTGAGGATTAATAATGTGCACGCAAACTATCAAATTAGGAAATAGCTAAATATTGAGAAAGGAGTCCCTAAATTTTTTTTTTTTTTTTTAATTTTTAAGTTTTGAATTTCAAAACTAAATAAAACCTTTTTACTTATTTAGGATAATTGTATGGGCCGGTTATATAGCTAGTTGATTCAATAATCAATATCTACGTAGGTTTTTTATTTTATTTTTATTTTTCAAATGCCCCAATCACAGTTTGGTATTAGGGTGAGAATGCAATCCAACCGAGATAGAATAGAAGTAGGAATTATTCCAAAATTTAAAAAATAATAATAAAAAAAAAGAGTAGGAATATTTATACTCCTCTGGTCTCTTCATCAATCAATTCCCTTTATACAAGTTCTCCTCTGCGGAGAGTTTTTAGTAATTTCTTTTTGGTGGCCATTTTATTCGGCTCTTCGATCCATATTGATCTCAATCTCTTGTCTGAAATTTCAAGGTATTTATTTTCTTCTACAGTTATTCCGCTTCTTCTCCTTCTCCTTCTCCTTTTTTTTTGTTTTTGTTTTTTTGTTTTCCTGTCAATTGAATTTTCACGCCTCTTTATTTTTTATTTACTTACTTGTTTTTGCTAATGGATTTGCGGTTCAAATTGTTTCTATCGATTATATCTTGAATAACATGGTGCGATTGACTTCTATTACATGAATCGATAATTTCATTTCCCGTTTATTAGCAGATAATTTCATTGTATTTGTATAATGTAATCAAATATTAAATGAGAAAATAAGTTTTTTTGGGATTTTATTTTAGTTTCGTCATGGCTTTTTAATCTGATTAGAAAGAGTTTTCATTTTTTTTTTTTTCTGAAATTTTTTTGATCCTTAATCCACTAGATAGTCTTATAATTTTAATTAGTAAATTATATTACGTTATAATTTATTAAAGGAGAGAAAAGGTTTGTTTCGAATTTTTTTAATTTTTACTTTTTGAGTTTTGTATAGGATTTCCCTGATAATTTTCTTAATCCGATTAAAAAGGGTTTCATTCAAGGCTTTTTTCTTTTCTTTTGTTTTTTTTTTTTTTAAAGTTTCATAAGCGAATTTCGATTTTTTTTCTTTTTTCAAACTCTGCATTTTTAGGTGAAGTCAGGTGTGATATTACTGCTAAATTATGCCTGCAACAATGATTTTTTTTTTTTTCCAGAATAATTTAACAATGGAGTTTTGATTATTTTTTAATTTTGTTTTCCTTGTTTTATTGTTGTTTACTTGTTTTTTTTTTTTTTTTAATTCTTATATAAATATATTCTATTTCGCACGTTCAAGTAGTTTACTTAATATTTGCTAGCTTATGTTTTGCAGCTTCAAATTGCATCGAGTGCTGTGAAGATGTGGGATAACATCCGGGTTTATAATGATTGTTACGAAATCCCGATTAGAATGACACTATTTTTCGTTACTAGATCATCTTCGATACACCATTGGTATAAACCTTGTATAATTGAGCCTGGAACATACAAAGACTTACCTTATGATGACATAATTCTCGGTCCAATCTTTTTGGAATTCAGTGTGGTGGGAGTGAATACTTTAAAAACTATAACTTACAAGGACGTCAAAATCGGTATCGATATCAGACTTGTTGAAAAGAACGGAAATATAAAACTTGAAATAGTTGATTATGGGTGGTTTTTTCAAAGACACAGGTAACATAATTTTAATTTTAGAGCCTATTTTAGTAACTTTTTTCTTTTATTAAATGACTCATTCATTTTTCATATTTTGGATTCCTTCTCTCGTCGGATTTCAAATTTTCACTAGTGTTATTTCTGTGACTTTTCTGCAGTATTGCTCGGAAGTTGAAAGAGTTTCAATTGAAGGTGAAAAAGTTGCATGTTGATGAAAAGATAAAGAAAATTGGGAAGATTAAAGAGCTGTTATTGAAGATAAAGAAAAAGTTACATGGTCGACCTCGCGATAAAGTGGGAATAAGAGAGCCGTTGCTATTGAGAGTCATTGAGAAAAATGAATGAGTGTACATGTGTTGGATCGGGTGGTGACCAACTAATCGCATGCTTGACATCTCATTTTTCTCAAACTTTTTTCTATGATTTTTTTTTCCATAAATTTTTGAATTGTGAGTTTAATTTATGATCCAAATGAAGCGTAATGCTACCTGTGAGTACCAATGGTTGAATGAAGAAACATGAAGAAAAGGACGAAATTGAGTATTTAGTTATTTGGGCTTAGTTTAGGGTTTTGTTTTACTTTGGGACAATTATTAGATGTTATTTTTGTTTTAACATGCTGTCTAAAAAATGCTAGAGACACAAACTTTAATATCAATTTTTGAGTGTCATTTAATGTAGCATATGAGTTGTCATTTTTTTTTTATTGATAAGTGTTTAAAATATATATTGACATATCAATTGATTGCATTTACTAATGAAAATATGACACGTGAGTTGATTTTCAAAAAGTTGGGATTAGAGTTGATGTTCCTAGTATTACTCTTTATTATTAGTAGTTGAATGATTATCAGAATTGTAAATTAGAGGTGGCATGTATAGTTTAATTGTAATTTTACAATTAACTTCATCTAAGGTTAAGAGTTCAAATCCTCCTACCCTAAATTAAAAAGAAAAGAAAAGAAATGGTAAATTAGAAAAATCGTTAATTATTTTTTATGGTAAATTAGAAAAATCATTAATTGTTTTTTATAGTTTGATTAGCATTCTAAATGAGGATTTATTCTCTAAAACTTGGTTTTTCACATTGTTTTTCGGTTTCCAAACTTACTAAATTTCTTTGAATAATTTTGTAAACTTTGTGTTAAATGTTATTATACTTTCGCTATATCACCACCCTATTGGTCCTAGTATCAAATGACTAATAGTTATTGGTGGTGCACTAATCCGTCCTTGTTGTCTATGAGGGACAAAAAATAGACAAACGCCAGAAATAGTTAATGAGCCTATAGCAATAAGAATCAATGGAATTGGTAGCTTTAAGTCCTAGTAAAATACAGGATATAAAATGTAAATAGCCCTTATTTAAATTTTTTAGTATATATGCATATACAAAATTACATGTATATATAACTAAATTCCAACAATATGGGGATTAGTTATGAAAAATAAGATATATTTATATATATAAATACATCCTAATGGAAAATCAATCTAGATAAAATACTAACAAGATTCAAACCTGTCCCAATAGCTAGGAAACATCAAAAATAAAAGATAAAAGATAAAATTATAACGAGTCGGCACTCTTTGAGTGGTAAATTAACTTCTATTACATGAGGCCATATCCCTTTTTTTTTTTTTTTTTTTTTTTTTGGCTGATTCAAAAGAAAAAAGAAATCCAGGCTTCTAGCCATTTAATGCCGTTATGAAGAATAAAAATAATAAATCCTAACGTATTATTAGTAAAAAAAAAAAAAAAAAGAAAATATTTACATATATTTTACATATATATCCTACTGGAAATATAGTTTACCTAATATCTTATATACACAACATGCACACACTCACACACATAATTTTTGACGGAGCATATCAACCATAATAGGCTTCAAGAGAAGGAAATAGGTGAATCCATAAGTGGATCTTATTAAGTTATAACTTTCAGATAATAGCTAACTAGAAGAAAACTCATTGGCACTTATATGCTACATAAGGTCCTCATTCCCGCCAATGTGAGACTTGCCAAGTAGCTATCAAGTTTTTTGATATACATAACAAGTGCACACATATAAATTCTCATAGGACAGATGGATCATAAAAGTGTTCAGAAGGAGTAACCAGGTGGACCCATAAGTGAACCGTATATAGTTTACTTAATATTGCTAACTTGTGTTTTGCAGCTTCAAGTTGCAAATTATGTGCTGTGAAGATGCTGGGTAAAATCCGGGTCCATAATGCTTGCCCCGAGATCCGTATTAGTATGAGAATCGGTTACCTAAAAAAACGAGTTGGTATTGTTTATTGGTTAAAAACTAAAACAATTGAACCTAGAGTATACCAAGACTTCCCGTTTGAACCGCCCTTTGAAGATCAAGTCTTAACCCCAAAGGTGGAATATAGTGTGGTGGGAGTTAAAAATACCATTATAAGAACTATAACATACAAAGACGTCAAGATTGTGCTATTGATATTAGACTGGTTGAAAATAACGGAAAGATTACACTTCAAATAATTGACGGTTGGTTTTTTAAAAGATACAGGTAAACATAATTTTATATTGGGTACAACTCTTTCTCTCTTTTTTCACACGTCCGATTTCTTCTCATCATCGAATTTCAAATTTTCATTCGTGTTATTTTTATGTCTTTTCTACAGTATTTGTCGGAAGTTAGGAGATTCTAAAATATTGAAGGTGAAAAAGTTGCCTGTTGATGAAAATATAACCTAAATTACGAACCTTAAAGAGCCGCTATTGAAGATAAAGAAAAAGTTATTACATGGTTGATCTCGTGATGATATGGAAATAAGAGAGCTGTAGCTAAAGGGAGTAAATGAAACCGATGAATGAGTCTACATGTGTTTGATCCGTTGGTGACCGACTAATCTCCCGTTAGGCGTCCAATTTTTTCAAAATTTTTTTCTACGACATTTTCTCTTAAAAAAATTTGAATTGTGAGTCTAAAGTTGTGATCTAAATGGAGCCTATCCTACCTGTGGATACCTGTGGGTGAAGGAAGAAACGCAAAGAAAAGGAGGAATTGAACCTTGGTTATTAAGGCCCTAGTTTAGGGTTTTGTTTTGCTTTGCACTATTCATAGATGTTATTTTTATTTTAATCTATTGTCTATTAATTATTAGTGGTTGTATTGTTACTTCTGAGTTTGATTAGAATTCTATAATTAGAATATCTTTTATTAATATTTTTAGTTTTATTAGCATTCAAAATAAGGATTTATTATCTAAAACTTGATTTGTCACTTTGTTTTTCGGTTTTCAATCTTATTGATACATTATTGGGTTATTTACATAGATATTCAAATTGGAGATATTGATTTCAAATATGTCCATTTTTCTTTTTATTTAAATAAATATCTAAAAGAATAATTAAAAAGACAATTTTACCCTTCATAAAAAATGGAGAATTAACAAATAAAGAAATTACAAAAAAAAAAAAAAAGAAAAGGAAACAAAAAAAAAAAAGAAAAAGGAATCTAAGATGTTTACCAAATAAGGCTAAAAAATTGCAAAAAAAAAAAAAAAAAATCGATAGAAAAGGAAATTTTGAAAAATTTTTTTGATTTATTGTAAATAAGGTATAAATATTCATAATGAAACAAAAAAGAGAATATTTCTCAAAATCAGATTTCACATTAATAAGAAAAAGCTAAATAAAGAAAAAGAAAAATCTCAAAAAATATTTCGTATAACGAATCTGTCTTTATCATAAAGATATATTCTATTTCATTTTACACTAATTTATATAAATAATAGTATTTTTTCATAAAAAATTTGATTCCACTTATTGTGTTATTCTTCAATTTGTTTGGTTAAGACATAAATGACAATCTTTTGATTGATAGTGGATTATATAAACAAATAGGTTTTTTCATAAAGAATTCATTGGTTTTTTATATAAAAAATATGAATATTTATCAATCTTTATCGTTAATATTTTGTATTGTGTTAATTATTTAATATGAACCATCATCTTTATAGTAAATATTTTATATTTATTATAATTACTTTGATGTTTATAACTAATTTTGGTTTATTAAAGGTAATTTACATTTATCAACAAAAAAAACTCATCATTAAAATCAAAAAACAAAAAAAAGGAAAAAAAAAAAGAATCTGTATAAAATAAAATGATATCAATTATAGTAAAAAAGCAAAATAGGTATTACAGACATTTACTTCTTAAAAATTAGATATATACATAATATTGTTAAAAAATGAACAAATTTCAAAACGACACTCTAAAAATGGACATTTTGTGTAATTATTTCTATGTTATTTCGGATAATTCTCTTAACTTTGTGTTAATTGTTAGACTTTCGCTTTGTCACCAACCTATATTGGTCATATTATCAGATGACCGAAAAAGAATCAATGGAATTACTGTCTCTTCAGCGAAAATAAATAACAGATAACATTTTTTAAATACTCATAAAAATTTATGTCAAAGGAAATAATAAAAAAAAAAAAAAAGATAACAGTTAAACATCTTTTTTCTTACTCCCTTAAAAAAATTCTTATTTCTTACCAATAATAAACAATTACCATATAACATGAATTTTATGAAAAAATATACCTTTAATTTTTTCTTTTTAAATTGAGAATTGAGGGATTCAAACTCTTTACTTTTTAGTTAAATTAAGTGTGAAATTATCGTTAGATTATGCCTGTAATCACAAAAAATACCTAATTTAATGATGACAAAGTCGTTAAAAGTTCTCGGAGCCAATGGTAAAATTAGACACATCATTTTCTTTAAAATAATATATGAAGAAAGTAGATAACTAAACTAATTATATCCTCTACTGGTTTATATTAAAGAAATTACGACTTTAAATTATTAAAAAAAAAAAAAAAAAAAACACAAGCCAAAGGACCACAGATTCAAAGTAAAACTAAAATGCAATTTACAATATTCCAATGCACTAAAAAAACATTATTAGTGTACATTTTCATTCAATATATTTTATTTATTCGATGTTATAACTGCCGGATCTACCCAGTTACGGGAGTTACGACATTTTCTATCTTATATATAGTTGTCTTTCTCTTTTGTAACTTGTATGCTGTTTTTTCCCTTGGCTTCCTTAAGAATGAGTACAAGAAGCCTCTCATACATGGCAATAGCAGATTCAAGCATATCAATTGCCCTGCTTCTATCCTTCTCTGCCACGGCTAAAACATCTTCCATTTCTACTGTTTCCTTTACGGGAAAATTACTCGCCACTTCTCTCACGCAAAACCCGACTCTAACACCATGATCATCTCCATTGCTCAATCTAGGCACAAGCTCTTTGCCACAGCTGATTTCTGTGGCCACCACCAAGTCACTGATACCGCTTCCGAAATCATGATTCCCGATAGCGAACACCACTTGCCCTTCATTGGCGTTCCACATCCAAACGCTCCCATCTTCCGAAGCTGTCACCAAATTTCTTCCACAGCTCGCCATTGCCAAGGACACAATTGCCCCGTTATGAGTTTCAGCCCATTTGACCGGTTCTTGTTGTCCTTTGCTAAGAGATTTTCTACTTCCGATTTTGATTGATCCTTTGTAAACCGACCCGTCTGAGCCTGCAGCATAGAACTCTGATTCCAAGGGGCTCAGGACAAGCCCGAGGATGGCGGCGGGGAATGCCACCGTGCGCAGGTGTGTCCCGCGCAGGAGGCTCCAGAACTTACATGTGCAGTCCAATGAGCATGAGATGATCTGCGAGTTGCAAAATCCCTTACCCGAAGCGACGTCTGTTACCGCATCCAAATGTGCGGCAAACTTGTGCAGTGTTAACTTGTCTATGTCTTCATTTGCTGATCCCACAAGTTGGAAGATTGGGATCACAACAATGGTGCCATCGTCACTGCCTGAAAGAAAGGCGGTATGAAAAATTATAAACGTTTCAGGAAAACGGTTTTTTCTTTCATTTTGTGACTCCATTTGTATGACTTTTACGTGTAAGAAATGAAATTCTAGAAAACAAAATTTGACTAGACTTTTGAGTTTCATCACTCGATTATGCTCTTCATGATAGAGTCATGCTAAGGACGCCTATGATAATCACAGTGATTAATAGTAGAGAATAGGTAGTTACGTCAGTCGCGATTGTTCTATGTAAAACTCTCTGTGATACATTTAAGGGCTATTTGTAGGGACAATTAAAAACGGAGTTTTTGAGATATTTTAATAGGAATTGAATTAAGTTTTAGAAATGTCCATTTGATTTAGATTAAAAATAAAAAAAACCCTACTGTTTGGAGTGAAAATATGGATTTTTTTTTTTTTTTGAAATTATATGCAAATGTAAAAGGAAAAAAAAAAATCTAACTTTGACTTAAAATAACAAAATTTTAAAATTTGAGTTTTAAGAAACATTTAAAAATGTGAATGGTGTGATAAGCAGTTTTGAGTTGAAGAAAAAGAAAAAGAAAAAAAAAAACATTTGAAAATCTGTTTTAAAGACGTCCCCAAACGGGTCCTTAAAAACTAAAATATGTATATGTATATGTATATATGTATACATATAAGACTTGAAGCTCTAACCTGAGACCAGAAGTGAGCCATCTTCACTGATTCCAAGGCAGGAAACAGATTTTGTGTGTACATGGAGTGAACCAAGAATATCCCCTGAAGGGACCGAGAGTGCGTAAACACAGCCCGAAAGGCCACCGGCGAAGAGAAAAGAGCCGTCGGGAGTAGCAGTTAGAGGGGCAACGGGTTCAGGGACGGGGAGTTTATGGAAGGCTGTCGGAGACCACCAGTTATAGAGGTGGATTGAGCCAGAAGCAGTGATGGGGGAAATGTGTGATGAGGCAATGAAAGCCTTTCCGACAAGGGCGAGGCCTCGGCGGGGTGAGCGGCTACCGGTGAAGCGGGCGACGGAGGCGCCAGAGGAAGTGTCATAGGCCGTAATGGGGCCTTCAGGGGAGGTGGTGAGGATGAGCTCATGCGGAGAAGATGACATGTTTATCGGTTTTGGCTCGGAGACAATGTGGAGCATGGAAGGAAAAAGGAAAAGTTTTCATGTGTTGTCGAAACGAGGAAGGCGTGATAAAGGAAACAAAGGTATTTATGGTGGTTTGTTAGGCGTTCAACACCAGGTAAAAGTTTTCTCAGAGAAATTTTGGCTGCTTCTGTAATTCTGTTTTGCCACAATAATGGCATTTTTCTGGAGCAATACATTTGGCAATTTGTTGTGGATATTTATGTCAGTTTTAGTCAAAAGTTCTTTTTTTTTTTTTTTTTTTTTTTAATTTTTTATCCTGACTTGTAAATCAAAATTCCTCACCACTGTTGGAATAAGCAGTTTCTTTGCTCGGAAAAAAAAAAAATAGTATATAACCCAAAACTAGATCAAGATGAAGCAAAACTTCGGTTATTCTAGTAATAAAATATTCCTTAAAACACTTGCATTAAATATTCTCTTCTTCACAATCTGTTGAACTCCAGAAAGCTGTTATTCAAGATACATTAAAAAAGAATATGTAAAAATAAAGCATTTTAAGAAAAAATGAATAAGGGGCGGAAGATAAGAAACTTATGACTGTGTTGGTAATGTTTCACCTAAAGAATATATAATTTATCAAATGTCAACTAATTTGAATCTTAAAAAAAAAAAAAAAAAAAAAAAAAAAAAAAAAAAAAAATGAAAGCTTTACATGTGCGACGAGAATGATATCTCATACTGCTGATGTCATGGCGAAGAAAACATGGACAATATCGGAAAATGAGAGCATTGGTTTACTGTCTATAGATTTAAGCATTTCCAGATTAACCACCCAACAATCTGATATGCTAGCAACGCAGTTGTCAGCCCTGAATAGATTGTATACGTTTTTCAGTGTAGTGTAGAAGGACTATGTTTTCTTCCTGTTTGCACTTTGTTGGCACATATCAAGACGCCGAAAGTTAGATCCGCCAGTTTTGAAGGACAAATTGCTGCATCAACACGGCCAAAATGCTGCCCATCGATATGTTTATGACATTCACGGCATCGTTGTTGAGCTACAAAACAAGAAATGAAGTCATTCTGAGGAGCATAATCTCGAAGCAGACCAGACTAACAAGTCAAACTGACATCAGATCCTAAATCTTCAAGTTAAGAGACTCGCAGAAAGAGGTATTCACGGTAAACTATCCAATTGTACAACCAGTTCCAATAGAACCCAGCACACACTTTGAAAATCCCAAATTAAACCAGAAATGTCTATACATCCATATCGCTTGAATCAAAACAATTCATCTACCCATCATTCATAATATCGAATCAAAACCTAGCTAACTTTACCACACCCGGAACAAAACTGAAGTCAGAAGTAATAAGGCTAAAAGATATGTAAGCGAAAAAAAGGTAACAACAGAGGAAGTAAAGAAAGCAGCAGTCTTGATATGGTTCCCTACCCATCGGAATCCTTCCTTCCCTTGATATGCAGCACCTATTACGCTCTCTCCAAAATTAGCAATTTGGGAAGCCAGTACACAAACAACTGCTTCAGGTGCGTTTATCTGTTCAACAAAAAAAAAGAGTATGAAAGGGACCAAAATTTTTACTAATCGGAAAAACGTACAAGGAGTAAAATAGCTTAATTTTTACTCATAAAAGACGTCCAAAACAAGATAAAAAGGAAAATAAAAAGCAATATATATGAAGCCAATAATCTGGGATATAGTAAAGAGTACCTCACCCATGAGACAACCAACATATGCGAGAAGAAATGAGGCCAAAAGTCCAGCAAATGTTCCCTCAACACTAACAGCCCCTTCTGTTCCTCTTGGAACTACCTTAAATGTCGTAACTAGGTACCTGGTCACGAGGAACAGATTTGAAACTTCAAAATTTTTATCTCACATAAAAGCAAAGGATAAAATACACACAAACCAACTGCACAAGAAAATCTTGCATGTAAACAACAATACTCATTGGTTATCAACCTAAAACATTGTTTTCAATTGCTAATTTTTGACTGCGTTCACCAACAGAGGACTGTGGAGTAATGATTTTTTTGTTATTCTAGGCTACTTAGACAGTAGCTGCCATATAACAGAACAAGAATGAAAAATGAATTTCAAAAGTTTCCACCGATTCAAAATGGAGCAATATAAAACTAAGGTGAAGGTTAATAGCAGTGATAAGAAGATCCACACGATACAGGTCGTTGATGATTGAGGAAATGGTGGGCTTGGGATCCAACAAAATGGCGAAAGCACTGTGGAATTGTTTTGTAATGTCATTGTTATGGAATATCTCGACTGTGAGGAATTCTAGAGTTTTTGAGCAGAAGGAGATGGGGGTCGAGAATATTTTTGAGAAAGCTAAATTTGCTGCTTCACTATGGGCTTCCACAGATGAGGCTTTTAAGAATATTCCTTTCCAATCATTTTAAATTGGAAAGATGTAATAGGAAAATAGATGGGGGTGTGATCAGTAATTGTATGTTTTCTTTATAGTTTAGAGATGAACTTTTTGTCTATCTTTGTTTCGAGGAGGATACCTTGTTCTCCTTGTAATTGATTAATTAATAAATGAAAGGTTTTTTTCTTATCAACCAAAAAAAAAAAAAAGAAGAAGAAGAAGATCCAACACGATACGAGCAGAGATATAAGACTTACGTTGTTCTGCCAAATGCCTTTCCTATCTCACTCGAGACCGTATCACTCAACTTAGTACAGAAACTGGCAACAAATCCTAGTTCCCAGAGACGCGAATAAGCCTTTCCCCCTACTCCAAATATCGAGAGAAAAGCACAGATACAACCAGCAGTGCTGGAACCGATAACACTGCCAGGTCCTCTTCTTCCTTTCCTCTTCTCAGCTACTCCTTGAGCCTCCTTTTGCGCCATTTTCACCTTTGTTGCTGCCGTGCCCTGATAAGATAAAGAATTTCAAACCCCATATCTTTAGTTCATAAAAATTGCAACCACATAAATATTCGCCTAAAGGCTGGACGGAATCACTTCAAATTAGTCCTAAAAAGGCTCAAACTCGAATGATTCATGAATAGCTTCTTGAAAAATAACTAGTCCTAGAAGAAATGGAAAGACAAACCAAATCTCATAGCAATGAAACAAATCTGATTATAACTAGAAATTGAAGCTAAACGTTTCCAATTACATTAGTGCTGCCATGACACGCTCGATTTCATGCAAGTTGCTACAATCATTCTAAAGGTAAAATGGAATGCCTCTATCTTCGGCCCCGCGGCAGCCACCCCAACTTGAGTCTTAAGGGCTCCTTAGGCTTTATCCCCCAGTGATTTTTCTTTCAATAATTTTTTTTCTAGTGTGCCCCATATACATAGAATATATATATATATATATATTATATTATACCACAAATTGACTTTTAAGTACTTAAAAGCCCAAATAAAAAATTCCAAAACTAACCCAAATTAACAAAAAAAAAAAAAAAAAAAAAATCTGCTATACTACGACATAAATTTATAATTTTTTGGGACTAAGTGTACGAAACTCTATAAAACTAGTTCAATTTACAAGAACCACAAGAAAAAAATACAAATCCATAAACGAAGGTTAAAGAAAGACATAAATATTTTTAAAAAATAACTTCAGTGTAATTTTAGTTTTATTCATACTCCATTGCCACTGAAAACAAAAACAAAAACAAAAAAAACAAAAAAACAAAAAAATCCTTTTAGCTCTGCCACTGGCTGAATGTAACAATCTTAAAGCATAAAAGCATTCCCAATTCTCTTGTTAAAAACATTGCCTTTTTCTCATTAAAAAACGAAGTGAAATTTCAAAGATCAAATTTTTGATAAACTTACATCCCAGATTAAGATCCAAACTAAGAACGGAGAGAGAGAGAGAGAGAGAGAGATTGGTTACAATGACGAAGTAAGTGGCGACAAGGAGGAAACCGGGGGAACCAAAAGCGCGCCAAGTGAGAGTGCCGAGGAGGAAAGCAGCGGCAATGCCGGAGAGAGAAAGGCCGGTGACCAGAATCGGAGAGCCCAGGAGGAAGATCACGCAGTTGCTGAGAACGGCGGACTGCCACGTGGGAGGCGACGATTGGATCAGCCTGACAGCCTCCGTCACGGCGGTCTGGACATTGATGGCCTGGATCATCGTCTTCGTCGTGGTGGTCGCCGGCGATGCGGAATTGGGAATTGGGTGAATTAGGGTTCTTGTGGTTATTCTGGGTTTTTGGGAGAGGAAGAGAGAGGAGGAAGGATTTGGAGGGGATTTGAATTTGAGGGGAACATGCAGAAGAAGAAGAGTTGACATCCTTATTTTTATTATTATTATTATTTTTAAATATGTCGGATGGACTTTGGAGCGTGCTTTCGAAGGAAAGGAAATGATTCGGGGAAGATTGTAAGGGTGTGACTGACTGCATTTTTGCTGTGTTGGAGACTTGGAGAGTGCGAAGGATTAGTCGATTTTTTTTTTTTTTTTTTTTTTTTGTGAATAGTGGTAATTATAATTATACTTTGTCTTTTTTTTCTCAATTATTTTTTAATTATTATCAAGAATGAAAATGTATTGTCAAGTTTTTAATTTAGAAAATGTTGATGAATATGCTGTGAAAAAATAGATACTTGGGAGTCATTTGGAGTGACAATTGAAGATGGAATGTTGAAAGTTGAAGTTGATTTAGAAATGTGTGTTTGAGTGAGGTGTGAATTATAAATGAATTATAATATAGAAAATAGTATAAAAATTTGAAATATGTTAAAAAAATATGTGTAATTTTGATTTAATTTCGTTCATATTTCTTTTTCTTTTTCTGAGCGATTTGAAAAAAAAAAATACTCATTCTGATTTAAAATAAGAAAGTTATGAACTTTTAAAGTTTGAATTTTTTTTAAAAATGATTCTAAAGAACCTAAGACGTAGATTTGATAGTTTTGAAATAAAGTAGTGAAAATTATGTTTAAAGTTGTTGTTCTAAACAGAAATTTAGAGAAAAACTTAGTTTTTACTGAAACTTTACAAGTATTAAAACAATCTATATCACTTAAATCGAACTAATTAAATTACGAAAATGACATATTTTTTATTGAATGCAAGAATTATGTCTCATAGCATAATAGAAAATCAACATAATTATATATTGATTATAATTTCAGTTTAAAATTACACACTAATTATAAACAAATACTATTAGGTAATAGAGTACATTAAAATTAAGTGCTAAAGTATAGTATAAACTTTAAGTGTTTTTAATTCCAAAAAAGAGTTTCTAACATAGTAGAAGCATTAGAAAGGTTTTGATCTTGATGAAGTACAAAATTATTTAAAACATAAATAACAATCTAAAAGTTATATTTTCTATTTGTTATGGATTGAAGAATGGTCATATTTTATTGAAAAAAAAAAAAAAACAAATCAAATCAAAATATGCTACAAAATTTTAAATTTTTGTTAAAAAAATTCCCGAGGATAGGATATTATGTGGACATATCTCAAAAAATCTTGGATTTTCACGGATAGTCGCCGATATTACAGATATTTTTAAACATTATGGATATTTGACGGACACTCCGAGAAGCATATCCTACCCCTAATTATTCAGGTCGAGACTTCAAATGGATGTTTTTGTGGAAATATCGACTATATCATGCACATTTTTATCCGTGATTAAGACATACACTGCAGTTTTAGTTGTTGGTTTATTTTTTAAATGACATGATTGATAAATGATAGCAATTTTTATATGGCATGTTACAAATTTTTTACTAGACAATTATAAATCAAACTATCAAAAAAAAATCTAACAATTAAAACTGTATTAATTCTTATCAATAATGGAAGTAAAAGTTTGTATAATTCAATTTCAGTCATAATATTCTATTTCATTTGAAAAATACACATTCGAGATAGTGTAAGTGATCAAGGAGTGCTATTGCAGAAACTTCAATGAAAAGAATTTATATATTTTTGTTTACTTTATTCTTAAAATTTGAAAATTATCAATCTTATTCAACTGACGAGTTGTGAGAGGAAAGTGGACTTTCTTATATTTTATTTCAAACATAACCTTTTCTATCTATTTAATTGTTGAGAAAATAAATTTTATTAAGTTTTTAAAATTGATGAAGCAAAATGAAACCTGAAATTGGGACATCCATAAAATTTATCCTTCTAAAAATTTGGTTAAATTAGTGTCGCATCATCTTTTGTTTCTGTTTATGGGAAGAAAATGCTAATTTATTAATATTTTGTAGTTAAGACTTTGGGTGTTGAGTGGAAAGAGGGAAAATGAAGTTTTCTTAACCTCTAAAGAGTTGGAGTGTGGTCTAAGGTTTAAATTTGGGCGACTTTTTTAGAGTTTTAAATGTAATTTTATATTAATTCGGTACATGATTTAGTTTGTTTGATATTATACTTCACGTATCATGATAATTACATGTAGAATATTATTAAGTGATATATATGTCTCATATGAGGGAATAGAACCTGAGGTCTTTCATTGAACATTTCTATTAATATTTGAATAGTCTCTTGATAATATTAGTGGAATACAACAGTACTAGTCATCCTGTTTCTCAACTTTTAATTTTCAAATTAAAAAACACATAGATGGTAAATACGAAAAATTTTACTAAATTTTAGGAGATAAGCTCGTTTCTGTTTTAGAGGGTTAAAAAAAAAAAAAAAGATACAAGCCTATGATTTAAGAGTGTGTTTGGTTGGAGGGAGGAAGAGAGGTGGAAGGAAATGCCCATTCCATCATTCAGGTGGAGGGAAGAATGGAGGGAGAGGAGAGGTGGAGGGACAGAGCCTCCCTTCGAGCTCACCATTTTGCATTCTTTCACCTTCCATTAGTGGAAGGATATAAGCTCTCTCTCCACTTTTTAGTTTGAAAATACTGTCATATATTTATTTTGAATTAGTAAAATATTTTACAAAAGTATAATATAGTAATTAGATTTATATTTATCATTTATCATTTCAACTCGCATTTTTTCTTATCAAATAACACAAAGAATTTCCACTACCCTCTTCATCCTTTATATTCTCCATCCCCCAACTCTCTCTATCCCTCTTACCAAACATAACTTAAATGACAACATTCTTAATTTCGAACTTGAAAACTTCTATCCAAATTTCTCTTTTAGCATCCGTTGAATTAGAATCCCTTTTATAGCAAAATTACTTGATAAAAATACCCTTTTGTTTTTTTTTTTTATTTCAAGAACTGAAGTTCGGGCATTTTACTCATGTACCCCTTAGAGAGTGTATTGTACCCTCACTCATCATCTTATCCGCACATTTTCACGCCCAACACTGCAATTCTGAAAAGCCCAACCGAAAGCTGGAGCTATAGAGAGACACAAAAAAAATGGCAGTACTCTCAGCTTCTTCGTGTTCATTCATGATAACATCTTCTTCTTCTTCACCACCATCATCAATGGCAGCTCCTATCAACAGCTCCAAAAGCCCATTCGTCGGGTTTTCGGTTTCTCTCTCCAAAAGGCCTTGGGTCCCACCCACCAAGCTCCGCATTAATGGCGGCGAAATTGGGAGAAGGGGCTTAACGGTTCGCTGCGAGGACGCTCCCCATGTTCCCGTCGACCAGCGTTGGTTGTTCGAGCAGTCCGAAGTCAATGGCCCTGTATGTCCCCTCTCACTTCTCTCTCTTGAATTCCCTCCTCCATGGATTAGCTCTGTTTGTTTCCTGAGAAAATGTGGAAATGGGTTTTTTTTGTTGTTGGAAATTCTCCTATCTTTTGGTGCAATAAGACAAAGGGGTTTGTTAAAAAATATATGCATATGATTGGTACATGTTTTTTTCACCCAATTCTTTCTTCTTCATTATTTATTGTTTTGGGATTATGATTTTTCTAGTGTTATTTAAATCTGTGATTATTTGATTAGTATGTTCTAGCTCTTCATTTCTAGTTTATTAGGCGCTAAACTTATAATTACCCTCTATTGGTTACTGTTTTCATGAACTTCATTACAATTCATGTGTGTATATACATGTTTTGTTTGTGTATATATATAGTCTACCTTGTTTGTATGTGTATATATATAGTCTACCTTGTTTTTTAAACTTGCTTAAAGGGATTGTGATCTTAGCGAGTGTAAAACTACTCTTTTGTTTGTTCATCAGTCGAATTAAAGTTACTTAGGTTGATTATATTTTATTATGACTATATGATTTTGTTCTTCATAACTCGCTTCAAGTTGAGATCTTGTTTTTGTCCTGCTAACTACGAAAGAGTGGCTTCTCAAAAGAGCTCGGACTTTGAAACTTGAACAAGAGCTTTACTAAGAATTGAACTAAAAGGCTATAGCTTTTACTTCTCTTTCTTCCACTGCCTAAAAGCATAAGAAAAGCCTATGTCAAACGGGCCTAAGTGATGTCATCTCATGTTTGAATTTTGCAGGACATTTGGAACAAAACATGGTATCCAAAAGCAGCAGATCACATTCAAACCCAGAAACCATGGTACATTGTTGATGCTACGGACAAAATTCTTGGAAGACTAGCATCCACAATAGCCATTCACATCCGCGGGAAAAATTTGGCAACGTACACTCCTAGTGTGGACATGGGGGCTTTTGTTATTGTGGTGAGTAGTTTACATAGTTATGCACCTATAATGTCTTCGTACTTATGGTGAATGGAGGCTGTGTGACAACTCATGACTATCCCTCAGGGTATATGAAATGGCTAATGTGTGATTTTCATCCTTGCTTACGGTTATATTTCATTATAAGACCTTAACTTGAGAACATTGTGAAAGGTTATAGACACGTCTCCTTTGTATTCTCTTCCATTGCCATAGTTTTTTGCTTGTTTGTCGGTTAATTGCTATCGTTCTTATCAGCCTGTGTTCTTCTGCCAATTATTCATTACTAGAGCCAGATGCTGATTTCTTCCGGAAGTAGATAGCAACTACTTTCTTCTTCTCCTTTCCTAACTAAGTGTATGACATATGCACATCGATTGACATCTATTTATAAGTGCTCAAGTCTACATCGGTATCTAAAAATTATTAAGAGGCCTAAAAGATATTTTGAATTTAAACAACAGGTCAATGCAGAAAAAGTAGCAGTATCGGGAAAGAAAAGAACCCAAAAGCTCTATAGAAGGCATTCAGGAAGACCAGGTGGTATGACAGTTGAAACTTTTGACCAATTGCAGCAGAGAATCCCAGAAAGAATTGTTGAACATGCTGTTCGTGGAATGCTTCCAAAAGGAAGGGTGAGTTCATGATCAAAGTTCATTTATATTTGTTGTTATGAATATGTATTTATAGTTGATGTAGACATGTGTGTCTTTATTCCCAGAAACACATGCGTGCAAAGTTATTTTGTTCTCTTAAAGATACATGATTTAACAATATGGAGCTGACTATGTTAGATATTTCCTTTTATTAATAATACGACTTGCTAGGCTTGTTCAATTACTGTGATGCTTTGAGACAAGTTATCTTTTAGTTCCACACAGGCAGACAACGAGACTACCTTAAGTTCTCTTGGCACATTTTTACAGTCTTGGTGAGATGTGTTGACTTGGAAAAAAGTTGGGTTATGAGAAAGGGGAATAAGGCCATAAGCTCATGACTTCACAAGTCCTATGGTGTGGTGTGATACTCATTCTGTTTTAGGCGACGTTAATGGGATGCTTTGGCGTTTTCCATAGTTGGACCATTTTCAAATCTATGTAATTGTTTGTGTGTCATTCTGCTGCAAGTAACGAGATAGTCCTGCTATAGTACAGTTTTTTTTTTTTTTTTTTTTTTTTTTCTAACACTTAATTTTTCCTTGAACTTGCTGAGTGATGCGTTCATAATTAATCTTTTATGGTCATGCAGGTATTAGCCTTACCTAACATCTTAGGTTTTATGCTGTGCAGCTTGGCAGAGCACTCTTCAACCACTTAAAGGTTTACAAGGGTCCGGATCATCCACATGAGGCCCAGAAGCCGATTGAGCTTCCCATAAGGGACAAGAGAATACAGAGGCAAAGTTAGATTCAAGAACAAGAACCAGTGAGCCGTCCTCTTTCCACCCCATGGTTTCGGCGCTTTCATGCTTTGGTTTCTACAAGCTCCATGATTCAGCTTACCTTGTAGAAGCCTTTTGCTTATATTTTGTGTTTTGCTTGTAGATGCTTTTTTACTACTATCATTCTAATCTGTTTTCACCTCTAGTCTGGTCTTTAAAATCGGATCAGATGCTTATATTGTAGGTGTCTACTGCTTAAATGCATTCCTATTTTGATATGCAATTAATGTAACAGCATTCTTGAATTTACTCAAAAAAAAAAAAAGAAATATTTTTTTCCCTTGTTATTCTTGCTTTTAAGCATTAGAGGCGCGATGTTTTATGGATTGCGATTATTGATTGTTAGTCCATTTGATGTAGCACAAAGGAAAGAAAAATAAACTGAGATAGCTCCTGAAAAGACGGGGCTTGGATTTTGTCGTTTTGTTGTCTCCGAACCTCATAGGATTAAGATAAACAAACTCCGGGATGTTTCAACAATAGGTGGGTTTTGCTTTCGTCCCAATTTTATCTTTGTTAGTAGTCTCTAATTTTCACTACCATGAATTGGAAGACAACTAGGTAAAGTTTTGTTCCTCTCGTTCTACGCAGATGTTTTTCTCAATCATACAAAAACCAAAAGCATTCTGTCATCGGATTTTGAATCGAAATGAACTCTTTTAATTGCTTATTTTCATCAATTTCTTATCTTCACCTTGTCAAAACAAAATCTAATAGTTGAGCAAAGCAGCATACAAGATTTCATTCCAAGTATCAGGCACACCAGGCAGGCACCAGTGGCTGCAGTCGACAAATGAACGGTATTTGCCGGCGTAAATGGAAGGATGACCGTCTTTTCTTAGCTGCGTCAGCAATGTAATGTCGAGCAAATAGACTTTATCTCTCAGGGAACTTAATACACTCTTTACAATTTCTTCCCCAGGATTGCAGTTGCCCGGATACTTTGATCCCATTACCGGTTGGGTTTGTCCATTACAATTCCTCGCCTTCGGATCATTCCATTCTGTGCTGCTGAAAAAAAAAAAAAAAAAAGGGATTCCGTCAAAAATCAAATTGTTTATAAGAAAATTGCTAAATGAATAGTGAAAAGATACGTATAGCTAAGTTGTGGATAATTCTGTGGGCTTAAGAGAGTGATATTTGCAGTATAGGACACAAAATTGCCTTTATTCATAGATCAGATTGCTTAAATGTTAATCTAATAACAAAAACTATAATTTCTACCGACAATGAAAAAGTATAATTCTTGGACTTTGTGCCTCAAGAAACATTAGGTCTAAGTTTCAATTACATTGTGTGTTACCAATTCCTTGGGGTCACGTCCGTGGGTTAAAGACTCGAGATTTACCTGATCCATTTGTGTGGGGAGGGGGTTTTGAATGGATCCCATGGATTAATCAGGGTAGAGTCTCAGACACCAAGGGTATAAAAAAATTACAGAGGATGAAGAATAATTTTGATGAAGTCGGAGAATAAGTACGAGATTAAGCATAAAATACAGAAGAGCTTACTTGAGATGAACAGCAGAAACTCCTTGATAAAACACTATAGTCTTTGAAGGGTCAATATTGGAATTGACCCATTTACCCCAAGTTGTTAATGCTGTCCTAAAAGCCAACATACGATCCATTTCTTTCACAATCTTGTTTCCCACTTGAAAATAATCCCATCTAAACCAAAAAAAAAAATAATAATAATAATAATAAATTAAATAATAAGTAAATAAATAAATACACCAAGTTCAAAATCAATTCATATTCGAAAACAAACATTTTCGTGTAAGATATGAAATATTGAACAACTTATACGAATACGTACGTTTTCGAGCGTCCAAAATGAGTCCACCAATGGAAGGTGTTGAAGATCAACATGTCTACACCCTTCCATTGTTTGCCACTGCTGATAGAATCCAGTTTTAGGATTTTTCCCAAATTTTTCTCATAAACCATGTCCACCAAAAATCCATTTTTCAGATACATAACTGAGAGTCCATAATCCTGTGGGAAAGTACAGTAATGTTTCATGTCACCGTTAAAAATAAGATATAACCATCAATGAAATTGCTCACTCTAATAAAAACCAGCACAAAATGGTTAAATCATAGAATGACGATTGTCCCAATTTTTTGCAATGACAAATTTGCTGAACTTTTTCAAAACAAATTTAAGCAGAGATGGGGATGAATATAAACTCTTTAAATTTCAAGAACATATTCCTTTGTTTTGTGTTTTTTTTTCGATGTTTTTCGTCAAGAAAAAAACACAATCAGGCATGATATCCTCACATATATATCTAACCATATTTTTAGAATCTATAAGATCATAGGTGAAACGAAAAAGGGATTAATCTACACTCTCCTCAACAATTTCAAAAGAATAAGATCTCACCATTTCATAGGGTTTAATCGTTCCTTCACTGCTATTCTACCATCATCAATAGTTTTTTTTTTTTTTTTTGGGTGACTTTTATTTATACATAAATAAAAAAATAAAAGTAAAAAAATATCCTACCGGTAAAGAAAATTCAAAAAGCAACCTTGAACCGCTCAAAGTGTAATTGGAATGTGGGGTTGCCATGTACAGCAAACATGTCAGTGACTGCCACATATTGTTACTTAGAGAATCCCCAACGAACATAATCTTTTTCCCCCTATATCTCTCCAAGAAATCTCTCCCATCAAACCTGCAAACATCATTTTGACACCGTAACACCGAATTCCACGATCCGTTCGAATAAAGGGTTAGAACATAACATTTCGATTCAAATTCAAATTATTTCTAATCTTTTTGAGAAAAAAACATTGTAACAAAAAAAAAAAAAAAAAAAAGGGTTTGAACCAGAACCGTATGAATTCATACCTTGGAAGATTGCAACCATTGGGTTTCCATCTATAATGGAGATAGAGGCTATCTGGCCTACCATTGCTTAAGCAATTGAAACCAATGAAGGGACAACTCTTTTCATTATAAAGAGGGTATGAACTATCTATAACCCAACTCCCTTGAGAAAAGTCACATCTATTATTTCTATGCTTAAACCAATTTCCCTTCACTTCTTGAATGGCTAATAAGATTGTCACTAAACATAAAAGAGCAAAAAGATGATGATGAACCAAGGAACCAAACAACCTACTCATATCCATTGAGATGAGTAATAATATTTACGCTTATATTTGTGTGTATATATAGAGAGGGAGAATCGAAAAGGACAAAAGTGGGAGGAATTACCAAGAATCTTTGGTTACTTTTCATTTTTGTTTTTTTGTTTTTGGATTGTGTGACTTTTGTGCATCTATGGAAAGATGTCTGCATTTTTTTTCATAAGTTACTCATTTAATGCTAAAAAAAATAAAAATAAAAAAATAAAAATAAAAATTGCCCTTTGGTTATCCGGGTATGGAAAGAAACGCATGTGCACTTAATTTAATTTCAATTGAAGGAAGAAAAATAAATTCAGCAATCTGGTGTGCACATTTGTTACCCCTTTGCATTAAATAAGAAATTTGGTTGACAAATTGAAGAAAGGATCCCGTCAAGAGGAGAAAAGAAAAAAAAATTATGGTTTCTAGATTGGTAAATTGTTTATTTAGTCCCTAAATTTTAAGGCTGTGCAATTTTTGTTCATGTTCTTCTTTTGTAACTTGAGCGATCCAAAACTATTAAAATATTACTACAACGGTTTTTTTCTTTAATTTTTAAATCAGAATTTTGGACAAATAGTGATACTCACTAACGGATTTCGTCAAAAAATTAACGGCAAAAACTACTGTAATAATATTTTTGATGATTGAAAAAAAAAAGGAATAGAAATTTAAATTACAAAACTTAAAAAGTTAAAGATGAATCAAGCAATTTACCTTTCTAGATTTTTTCTCATGGCCAGTGACAATGGTATTTTTATTTTTTATTTTTTTTAATTAATGACATTTATATGTTTGTTTTTATTTTTTACTAACGGTTATATTATATACTACGTGTTCAGTTTGGCCTTAGGTTCAATGTTGACTCTTTCTCTACATCTCTAACGCACAACACTTGCTAGAAGATCGCCTGCGCTGCGGACTTTCCGGATTTTCCTATCCATATCCTTTTTTGTTACTCTAATAATATTATAATACATAATAAATTATTATGATTTTTAAATTGACGTAGTATATATATGATATTATAATTGAATGTCTATTTTTAAATGATGTATAATGATAATTAAAAATACACGAAAAGAAAATGAATAAAGGAACACATGAGTCGAATCCTCAATATTCTTTCCACCGCCATGCACACCAACAACCTGTCATTGTCCAACACATGCTTTGCGCGTGTAGAATAATCAAGCAAAGGAAAACAAAAGTAAAAGCAAAAAAAATAAATAATAATAAAGAAAAATAAATTTCATAAAAAAAATGTCATGTGATGGGTGATGGACAAGTCTATGAGGGAGGACAAAATACACTTTAGAAAGTGTGTTTCGTGCTTTTATAATGTAGTAAAAAAAAAAAGTCATGTGGTAGCTTGTGAGGGAGGACGAAAGTGGATTTCATACTTTTATAATATAGTAAGAGAAGATAAGAGATAACATATGACAAATAAGAGACAAAAAGATAAGAGTTAAGAATTTATTATTATGATTTGTTGTAATCCCTAACTATCGTTTTAAATATGTTAGTTTGTCTGGGTTTTTTTAACGGTTTAATTTTAATAATAGCATTTTGAAAGGTTTTTATTTATATCATAAGATCACTTTTGACGGGTTTTTTGGTTTTTTTTTCTTTTTTTTTTTCAATTATTTTTTTAATATCATTGCCACATTAGAAGATTTCCTCGTACGTGATTCTTGCAGTGTCAAAATATATGGAGCACTAGAAATACACTCATCTCCTTCTTATCTTTAGTAACATTATGAAGCCCAATAAACCAGTAACTACCGTAACGACCTTTTTTTTAACCCTTTTGACACATTCCTTTTTTTTTTTTCCTCCTCTTCCATTTGATCATTATGATTACTTCGTTGTTAGTATTTACTTTGTTTACAATCAGCAAAAACCAGTACTTTTCGGTACTTTCGACTTCAATTTCCCTTTGTTCATTTGAACTCCAACCTCTCTCTCTTTTTATCTGAACAAGAAGTTGTAAGTTTCTCTGACTGGGCATTTAGAAGGGAGAAAAGTGAAAGGAATGGGAGGTATATCATCTAGATGAGGGAGATGGGGAATGAGGGAGATTGGAAGAAGTCATTTCTTTCATGATGTTTGGTATGACAAGAAGGAAAGAAAACAAAAATCATCTCTCTTGTTTGGTACATAGATACAAGGGAAAGGAAATAATAGATTTTATTTATAGATTGATCATATTACGTCTAACCAATGAGATAGATTGAATTCCTAAAAAAATCTCTCTAATTTGGAGGATTAAAATTGGGGTTTCTTGAAGGATTGGGAATCCCTCCCTTAGTCTATGTTTGGTAAGAAGGAAAGAAAACAAGAAGGAAATGAAAAATGGAAGTGAAAGAAAATAAAAGGGATATGAAATATTTTGTTTATCCTTCATGTTGTTTGGTATCATGGAAAGAAAAAAAATAAAAAGATTATGTAATTACTATTTTATTTATCTATATGTATTATTTTATTTTAAAAACAGAGCAAAAAAATAATTTTAATAGTTATTATGTGGATTTTAGTTTTCCTCTCACTTTTGGAGGGAATAAAAAAGTGGACCACATTATAATATTTTTCCATCCTATTTTCCTTTCCCTTCTCTTTTCCTTCTTAACAAACAACCAACTTTATCAAATTCCTTCTACTTTTCTCTTAACCCACTTCATTCCTTCCTCTTTTCCACCATGCCAAACATAGCATCCCTCCCTTCCTCTCTTCTATTATACCAAACAACTATAATTGTAAAAATTCTTCTACCAATCCCTCTATTCCTCTCCTTCCTTCCATTTTTCCCACCTACCAAACACACTCTTAATTTTTAACCAGCGCACCGACACAATCTCTTTATAGGTATCCTTGAACCTTTAAGAGTACAACTATTTTGACTGGTGTGTTGAATTATATTTGCTGGATTTTACATCACTTGCACGTCACAACTCAAGAAGGACACTACTTGTCATATTTATTTAATTTCAAAATGAATTCCTTTTGAAATTTAGATTGGAGTTTAAGTTATAATTAAATTATGTTTAAGTTTTCAAATGAATTTATATTAAATTTAAATGAAATAACTAATAATACTCTTCTTAGACTGACAGGTAGACTGATTACATTAAAAATTGTATTTTCATGGGGGATGATTGCTAAGAAAAAAAAGTTTAGGAACTTAATTGTCAAATTCAAAAAATTTAAGTAATATTTGCACAAAAGAGCCAAAAGAAAAAAAAGAAAAAAAAATCATTATACACATATAATAATCATCCAGATCGTTATCTTAAAAAAAAAAAAAAAAAAACACACACACACACCATTCAGTTCACACAAAACATATAATTGCAACTGATTAAAAACAAAGTAATTATTATCAATAAGGGGGAGTTTGGTGTGTAAGTTTGAGTTAAGATTTTTAAGTATAGTTTGAGTTAAATTAAGTTTAGTTTAAAAGGTGAGTGTTTGGTAAAAAGTTTGAGATAAAAAGTTTAGTTTGAGTTGATTGTTTGGTATAAAAAGTTTGAGATAAAAAGTTTAAAAAAAACAAGGGCCCTGTTTGGATGTTTAAAAATTGAGTTAACCAATTTTTTTGCCTTTTGTGTTTGGTAACTTATCTTAACTCTAACTAAATGGAATTTTTTCACCTCAACTTCTGTCTTTTTTCAAAAAATTAACAAAATTTATTTATTTTATTGAAGAAAAATTATAATCAAACTACTTAGAACTTAAAATTTTCATTTACCCTCAATTTAACATTCTATTATAGGTTCTATTAACGCAAAATGTCACGATTAACAATTTTAATCTATAACACCAATCAACTTACGTCATCGAAATATTTTGTGAAAT
This sequence comes from Ficus erecta, assembly GCA_008635985.1. Lineage (NCBI taxonomy): Eukaryota > Viridiplantae > Streptophyta > Magnoliopsida > Rosales > Moraceae > Ficus > Ficus erecta. The sequence continues at coordinate 666,849 of BKCH01000047.1, forward strand.
TACGTAAATAGCAGTAAAATACACCCACCATCAATATGTAGTAGGTCAGTGAACTTTATGTTAAAATATTTTATTAAGCATTACAGTCATAATGTTGCCAACAGTGACAAAACGACGCCGACTATCACGTGGTTTTATACCACGGGGCTAATTGAAATATGTCCCACATATCATCAGCCATCATATCTCTCAGCTGATTCATGGCATCCATCCTCGTGTCATGTTGCTGCGCCAGCCGCGTGAGTTTTCTCGAACACGTTGTACTGCAACTCCTTATGGCGAAGGCCCTCGTAATGGAGATGTCTGCACTCTGGATGCACCTACAAATAGGATATGCCACATCATCCGTCTCTACTACTCAAGTGGTTAATAAATATAATAAGCATGACTTATATTAGAAAATTAATATTACTTTGATGAAACTCTGCCACGCCTCATCTGAGCAAACAACTCTATCGGCTACAATATCGAACCCTAGGCCAGTCTGGGCTTGCAAGAACTTGCAACCCTTATAAAATTTTTTCATGCGCTCTTTTTTTTGGTATAAAGTAACGCCGTGAGCGGGAACGCCACCAAACTCGGTGTTAAACTCATTGGCCCATAAGTCATATATCTGATTGCCGGGCTGTCGGCGGGATTGGATGAGTAGAAGTCATCCAATTTTTCCAGTAACCGTTTTTCCTTGACGGGATTCCAAACAAACGTCTCACCCGAAAATTTATCGGGCATTTCCTTAATATAGCGAATACAAGGGGAAAAAAAGCAATAATTTATACGTGTACGATACGGATACGAGTTTTGGGTTGCCTTCTACTCCAAATTTTTTTGTTAAAAATTTTTTCGGCTGCGAATCCGGTTGTTCGTTGCCTTCTACTCCAAATTTTTTTTCCTTAAATGTTCATATTCCCAAAGAGAAACCAAAACCGAAGGCAAGACGAAAACCAAAATCCGGGAGAGGAGAGGAGAAGTTAAAACCGTGTGTGCTGGGGAGGGTTCATCAACTAGAGAGAGAAACTAGAGAGAGAAAGGAAAAAATTGTTACTCACAAATGGTGTTGGTAGCCGATTGTTGAAGGTGGAAGGGATGAGAAGGTGCAGCGTAACTGGGTTCTTGGGGGGCACCGTCGATGGGCTCACTGGACGGGTTGTTGGCCGGCGGTTCGAGAAAACGCGTTGTCGATGGGTGGGGGCCGACTTAATCACCGGATGGGCTGAGTAAAGAAATGGGGAGAGAGGAAGGATTTAGAGAGAGAGAGTTAGAGAGAGAGTGTGAAAGGTGATCGAATTTTAGAAGGGAAAGGGAAGGAGAAACAGAGGAAGGCCCGGGCTTCAGTTCAGTGCCGTGCCTCGCCACAGTCAAGAGCATTTTTCTCTGCCGAGCATTGTGAACGAGGGGAGGGAATCAAGCCATGTGAGTGTCTGAACGCCAACAGTGAACCAAGCTCAGGTCACTGTATAACGTTCCAATTCATGGTTCAAACTAAACTGTAGCCCCAAACCTCTTAAGTTCAGTTTGAACTAATGGGCATGAGTCTGAACTCATGTCCCAAACGACCCCTAAGTAATCTTTTTTTTTCCCCCTAGGAACAATTACCAATAAGTAATCATAACGGTTAGATTGAGAAAAATATATGAATGTATAAAAAAAATAATTAAAATAATTATCATATCGATTAAGAAAAAATTTAAAAAGATCGAACTTAAAAGTGTCATATCAATTTGTGGCATCCAATTTGTAATATTTTTTCAGTAAAATGATGAAATTGCACTTTTTTAATTTTTAAAGAATTTATGGATCTTTTAACAAAAAAAAAAGACCAAAACGTAAATTCGGAAAAAGATTGAGGACCAAACAGACAATTAACTCAAAAAAGAAAAAGAAAAAGAAAAAGATCTGTTTAATTTATAAGCGGGTAGGTTAAATACGCTGGGGTGTTTTCTTAGGCGGTTATTTAGGCAAAAGAAACCCAAGACCGCAGACTTGTCGATCAAGTTTCGCCTTCTTCTTAACTAGCCCAAAAAAAAAAAAAAAAAAAAAAAAAAAAAGTTTTGCGTTCTTCGAGCTTCAAAAAATGGTGAGCGCCTCTTTTCTTTGATGTCTTGTTTCATTTTGTTAAAGAAAAGTTTTTATTATTATTATTATTTTTTGTGATTGATTGGAATAATTAATAAAAAATTTTCATTTGTTGGCTAAAACCCTTACCTGGATTCCGAGAAATAAATTTTTGTTTGGGTCTTGAATAATTTCCAGATTTGAGCTTTTCTTCTGTTTGTTTATTTATTTATTTTTGTTGTTTCTTTTTAATTTTTGTTATTAAATATTCCCTTTTCCGCTCAATTTTTTCTCTGAAATTTTGCTACAGACTTCGGCAATAATGGCGACATTCGCAGTCGCTGCGACTGCATATGCGGGTAGATACGGAATTAAGGCTTGGCAGGCCTTCAAAGCAAGACCCCCCAATCTACGTAGATTTTATGACGGCGGTTTTCAACCTGTCATGACTAGAAGAGAAGCCGCTCAGATTCTTGGAGTCAGGTGTGTGTATGTATATAATTCCTATATATATATATATTGTATATTTTCTTGATCATTTGATATGTATGTGTGTAATTCGTGTTTTTGTCAAGAAATCTGCATCCTAAACAGCATAATTTGGCATGGAGTTTACTTTTGATTTGGTTTGTCCTCAATTGTGATTGGATTGCGAAGCTAGTCGATGTTAGGATAAAATGAATGAATAGGGTTACTGATTTAGTTTTGGGATGTTTCAATCGGTTTGTTTATCCGAATGCTGCATAACTGATAATTTTAGCCCTGAGCTTGTTGAATCATTGTTAGTGTTATTGTTATGGTTATTGTTGTTGTTTCTTTTTCTTAAAAGGGTTACTTGCAAAGAGCATGATGTTACCAAATAACCTTAGGAAATATCGATTTGATTTGCTTTAGTGCCATAAATGTTCGGTACGATAGAACAACTTATAGCTCAACTATCTTGGTAGGATGACCTGAACCTAAAACCTCCTAGTGACTCGGATATTTTTGCGCCTAACCGCCCTAAGATTATTCTGCGGCCACTTGTTGAATTGCTTGGAGAAGTTTGTTTGTGGCTGTGTGGCATGTGGGAATTAGTTCATACTTTTTAAACTTGGGCAGATTTGCAAATTCACTTTTTTCTTCACTTTGTCTTCTGTATTGTTTTCTCTGTCTCTGTAAATCTTGCACTTATTTGGGTGTCCTTTTTCGTTTTTGCTCGTGTTTTATGGTTTTGGGAGTAAATAATTGAACTTGTTTTTGATAGGGAAAGGACTCCGTCGGATAAGGTAAGGGAAGCACATAGGAGGGTTATGGTTGCAAACCATCCAGATGCGGGCGGTAGCCATTACCTTGCGTCTAAAATCAATGAAGCTAAAGATTTATTGCTTGGAAAAACCAAGGGCGGTGGCTCTGCGTTCTGATTTTGATTTGTTTTTGGTGATCTTTCTGATGCCGATTCTTCTGAGGTTTGGGAATATGAGTTTGAGTAGGTTGTGCTCCGTTTTGGATGGATTGTATGACATTAGACTTCTAGAGAATTTTGAAGAAGAATTTTGAGTTTCATTCAAATTATTCTTTACGGCCTATAATTGTATACCATTGGGACAATCTGACATATTTCATGAATGAACCGAGCATAAACAAACGGTACCTGTGCTTTTGTTTCACTTTTAGTTTCTTTTCATATGGTGCTGGCCGATCTGTTCTTTGTGCTCTTTGGTTTTTATTCTTCAAGAAGTCTCCCGGGCCTTTTTTTTTTTTTTTTTTTTTTTCCTGTCCATTATTGTAGTTTGTTTTCAGGTTCTTTAGCAAACGAATAATTTGAGGAAAAAATAAAAAATTGTCTGTTTTCAGGTTGATCATAGAGAATGTGATTACATAGAAATTTGGCAAAATCAGCAAATTAATAATAGTATACTTTTAACCAGTAAGCTTATGTGTTTCTTCTGTCATGAGATCCATCTGATTGATATACAAGAATTACATGTTCCCTGAAGGTCAAGCCATAGTCCCTGTCCCTGGGAAAAGTGGAAGGAGTTAGGAGGAGGGAGTGCTTTTTGCCCTAAGAAATAGGCGGCTTCCGCTTCTGCAGCAATCATTGTTGTCGTCATTGTCGTGTTGTTTCTGAATGACATCAGAGCTACACGAGGTAAAACGATGCCGCGGCATAGTTACTCATCTCGAGCCTAATTATAGGTGTTCTCGTACATTGAGCCATAGTTACTTGCATCAAAAATTAAATTACATACGTAATATGAGTCCTAAGACTAATAAAAATTGAGTTAGTTTGGAAATAGTTTCAAGCGCTTTTTATAAATTGTCGAGATTGCAAACATTGCTATAGAGGACTCCCTCGAAAAGAAAACAACATTGCTGTATTCATTTTGATTGTCATAAATCATTTCAGTACAACATAGGTAAATTCGAAGATTAACGAGTAATTAATAATATTTAATGGGAACAACAATGCAAGCTTCAAAGAGAACAAGAAATTGAAGCAACTGCCTTTCCATGTCTTTTATTAGAAGCGCTTATCGTTCAAAATTTTTTTGAAGCATACATAATTAACTTAAAACTCATTTTTCGTGCTCCACCGAGCATCGGAGCTACCTGTGGGGTATTTACATCCGAGTGCGGGAATTCAATCTATGTCATTACCATCGAGTGTTATTCGATGGGAGAAGCAGAAATTCATGGGTTCTCTTGTTCGTTTTCTTCTGATGCAGTTTGCTCAATTTCGTCGTTATTGATAACCAGTCCTTGAGGGGGTCCAAAGATGGTAGAAAGTATCTGCCTATGGCATTCATCACAGAAAAAGAAGTATGAGAAGTGCCCTTCATTTGGGAGCTTATGCACAATGGTTTCTGGTAAAATCCGGGCTATGTAGTCAGCCATTGATGGTGGAACCACACAGTCATCCATACCCTGCTCAGATACGACAACAAATTGAATCAGAACTTATGATCACAATAACATTTTACAAGTGCCATTTTCCATCGTTATATTTCAGATTTCAAAATGATATCCGATTAATCACCGAGAGAATCTCTGAAGACAGAGAACAAACTAAACAAAATCACAACAACAATTAGGGGAACATAAGAGGCTTAATCCTTTTTTTTTTAAAGATAGGTAACGACTGCATCGAAATTGTTAAAGTGTTAAAAATTGTTGTATGTAAAACATAAACAATATATGAATAAACAAATAAGCCGAAACCAGAAAGATGAGCGCAAACCTGCCACACATGAATAGGGCCTAGAAATCCGGTTAGTTCACATTCCGCCTGACTGTACATAGACCTGAGCCACGGAAGAATTCCTCTTCCCTGACACCTTCTCTGCACCTGAAGTTCTGACAACCTAAAACCCCAATCTGAAACTTGCATTCTAGCTTCCTCTATAAATGGTTTTTCATTTCCCTGGCGGATCGACTCCTCCATATTCCGATCCCATAATTCTTCAAATTTTGGCTCTTCAATAAGAATTTCATCCTGCAAATATAAAGATTCGGCCATGTTATTCATAATTTTAATCAGCTATGAATATTATCACCACTCAATATGCAAAGGGGATCGCAGGCACATATCATATGAAATTTCTATATTTAAGAAGTAGAAATGAAGCATACAAAGTACCAGAAGCTTTTTAGTAGGCCACTGAAATGAAATGTCGGGTAGGCCAACTACTACTCTTGCAAAAAGCACAAAATGGAATTCCTTAAAAGTAAAAAAGTATGAAGAAACTGCCCAGATTATATCATAAACTGCACAATGCTTCCATACGTAGAAGAGTTTAATGTTAATACATTAGCTGTTAATCATCAGCCCATACGTGATCTGTGTGAAACTGGAGTAATTCGAGACGAGAATTGTGGGGTAGTTATGAGCAAAAATTAACTCACCTTCTTTCCCAATGAGAAAGATAGCCACCTATCAATCCTATCTAGTTTTCCAGATAGGAAGCTGCGGTGATAGAAAGAGGAGAGAAAACTTGGAAATCTACGAGCTAAGAAATACATGAATTTTCTTCTTGGGAGCCAATTTTCCCATGTTCTTGTCGTCTCTTCTTTGGTCATGCCAGGCTCATATGGATTCATCATTGGGGCAAACAAGGCTGCGCCTGTAAATTAAGTCAAGATTTCTCATGAATCAATTATGTAAGTTCTAAATGAATTTTCATAATGAAAAGAAAAGTACATTGCAGAAACACGGAAAGAGATAACAAGTGGTAGGTATAGATTGGTTGTAAAACTCCTGTTGTGGGACACAAATGAACAGCATTGGAAGAAAGGCCTTGTCTGAATTGCAAAAATGGAAAGGGGGTATCCAGTTATTTGTTTTTTATTTTTAAGTTTAGGATAATGCTATGAAGCATGTAATTTAACCACCATCCCAGCTCCTACAAGAAATCGTTATGTACCAGCAACTTTGTTGGGAATGTACTTAAGTGCTGCCCAAGCATGCATGCCTCCACCCGAGTGGGCCAGCACCCAGAACTTGTCACTAACACCGACAGCATCAGCTAGGTGCAGCATATCAAATGCTGATGAGTTAAGATTCCTGCTGGGATGAGGATCACTCTCCCCAAAACCAGGAAGATCGTATGTGACTAAGCGAATACCAAATTCTTCAAGCAACGACATCTTGATTCCAGGAATCCCTTAAAAATGAAAATGAAAAAGAGGTTTCAGTTGACATTATTCTTGTCAAGGTTATGAACTGCGATTCAATAGTAACCACTTAAAAAAAATTAACAACTACGGGAAATTAAATATTCACCTGCAAGTCGAGATGAAAGGAAAGAATGCGGACTAATTATAGAAAATCTAGCTCTGTCAACTGGGACACCTTGCTCTAGATAAGCCATGTGTCTCCCGTCCGGAAGTAGTATACGGGTAGCATTTGGAGGATGCATTATCACTTTCTTCACAGGCGAAACCAAGCTTCCATCTTTGTTATTTACATTCATAGCTGCAAATGTTTACAATGTATGAAGAAGCTTATATCACCCAAAAAAATGAGAAGAATGAAATCTGCAGAAGACACTACAAAAGCTACCCCGAAAAAAAAAAAAAAAAAAAAAAAAAGGATATAGGAGAAAAAACTTTATAGGATTTAGGATACAAGAACATAAGGTAAAAAATAAAGATAAAAAATAACCGCACAAGCAGACAGATTGATAACTCGATCAAGATGTCTTCAAGTCCGAAGCGTACGAAATCTCACCATTTAAGTAACAATCCCCAGATTCATTCAGATATCTATTTTCTTCTTTCGTTGCCTCAAAACCAATGCCATTTACCTGGCTCACATTTATATCCCGTACATCAATCCTCTGTGCAACATATTTTCACTGTTGAACCTTTTCAAACAGATTTTATCACACTCCCAAGTCTGATACTGGCATATAAACCCGGGACAACTATGCGGTAGGGTAATACCTATCCGTCGGATACAGTTATGAACTGCTAATTCACAACAAATTATCAGAACTTGATAAAATCTGACCGTTGATAACCGTATCCGACTGAGGCCGTACTCATGCCCCTACCACGGAATTCTCTGTTACTTGACAGTCATCAGAATTCAGAAACAATTTACTAAACACAAGTATATTCTAAAGAATCAATTTTGACAATTTCATACCAGAATCAGAAAACCTCCATAGTCGAAAGGATCGGCAATGTACCTGCCAAAGCGAGAACGAAAACGAAGAAAACCACGGGCCAGGCGTGAGCCGGATCGCGATCCTCGGGCAAGAACTCGTTGAAGTACCTCAATTTTGCCACAGCTCTCGCGCATGGCTTCTGAAGCTTCCTCACAACGTACGAATCCTCAGTCAGAAAGCTCTGCTGCACAATGTCCCTACATCCTCTCCCCAACTCCATTAGAATCTCCCCCCACGCCATCGCGAAGCCTTTCACCTGATCCTTCAAGCTCTCCACCGGCTCCGATTTCTCGCTCCGCAGCTCGTCGGAGACGTAATCCGTCCCTATCGTCGCCGCCTCGTACGACGACGTTGAAACCATGATCGGATCCACAACGTACCGAACTCCGGTGTCCTCCACGAGACTCGCCAGCTCGTCCCGCCACGTGTTGGATCCTCTCACTTCCGCCATTTTTGACTCCGAGTAGAGCTTCTTCCACTCGATTGCTCACCAAAACATCTATAGAGAGAGAAAGAGAGAGAGAGCTGAAACCTGCAAGCTTTTCAAGCGTGACATTGAAGCTAACTTTTCATTATTCCTTCCAAAAAAAAAAAAAAAAAAAAAACCACCGACCACAATTCAAACGAATCAAAACTAACCAAAAAGCGATGAATATAATAAATAAATTTAAAAAAAAAGGGAAATCCAAAAGTGAAAAGCGAAAATCACCTTACAATGATCTGTATTTCCACTTTCCGACACTGAAACCGTTGATTTTGAATCCTCTGAAAATCTGATCCGAATTCAGTTTGCGGAAAATTGACTGGTTATCGAATCGAGTCCGCCATTGCTGGCTCTTACTCAAGCTTTTTGCCTTTTTCTTGTGTTTATCTTTCGCCGAATTGATCGAGACAAGAAGATGAGCCTGAGCCGTCGATGAGATCACTTTTTTGGATTGGACGACGGGGATTCCCTCACGTCATCATCTGCCACACCGTACACTCAACGGCTGGCAACCGGTTTGGCCGGTTCTTGTCGGGCGGGGTCCACCTACTAGTGCCGGTTGGTTGAAGGGAGGGGACTGTACGTTGTCGTCTCGGCTGCTGCGGTGGAGCATGTGCGACAGTGCGAGTGATGTGCGGTGAGCGCACGTGACTAGAGAATGTTCTTTCGAACCTTTTACTATCTTTTTCGGGAATTTTAAATTTTGAAATAAGGTATGACATAAGTTTATTTACGGGTAAAATATATAATAGGAGAAGTAGTATCTTTTAGAGATATTACCGATAGTTATTAATTTTAAATTATTTATATTTAATCAAATGGTTAAGATATAAATAGTGCATAATAGATAAAATAAATAATGGTGCATAGGATTGCAAAAAATAAAAATAAAAATAAAAATAAAAATGAAATAAAAATAAAAAATTGTAAGGAAAAAAACTCACAATCTAAACTTCGATGACCGAATACTGCTCCACCAACCCACCCACCTCCCCAGCACGCCGGCTGTCATGCAACTAGCGCCATCATCGACAACCACCCACGCACATTCCTACCGATGCAATCAGAGCCTCCATCAGCGTCTCTCTCTCTCTCTCTCTTTTTCATTTTCACCGGAGTAGTGACACCCTAAGTGTTAGAGAGATTGTAATATCTCTTGTACTACCATTGGGTAGTGGAAACAAAAGTCCCACATTGAAAAAGCACAAGCAAGTATAGTGGTATAAAATGAAACAAGTGAAGTGTAAAGATTACTGATGTATAGTGGGGACTATGCTACTACTATGCACCACCACGCGCGCGCGCGAGGGCGATTGGGCGTTTAGGGCGCTTTTGGGCCCTTATTAGGGCGCACTTTACACTTCGCACGTACTCATCGTCGCAAGGAGTCAAGGAGCAATCCTTTTTTTCAATGTAATGTTTTTCCAAATTAAATCTGGACCGTTGATTTGATCGGACACGATCTGACGGTCGGATTTGAGAGATTTCAGATTTAATTTAAACTGTTAATTGAATTATTTCAATCTAACGGTCATATTTATTTCTGATGACCAACAGGTATGTCTGTTGAAACAGATATGTTTTTTGACTGAAAAGGCACCATTTAACAGATACGTTTTTTGATTGAAAAGACACCTTTTAATTTAAAGGTGCGATTATTGTATCTGTTGCGATTGTTGGGTCAAAAGGTGCGACTGTTGTATCTGTTGCAATGCTTCATGAACAGGCATATCAAAGGCTATAAATCTCCAATTTCTGATATTAGTTTCATATCTTGTTCTGGAATTTAATAAGATTGCTACTTATTAAATTCGTGGGTTTGTTGTATCTTGGAGGTAATTTATCAAAACACCCGATAGCAAACTGTTTATAATGGGGGCAAATAAAACCTTAAGGAAAGTAATTCATACGCCTCAAACCCTTCAATTTTCTCTATTCTCTTCCGTTTCTTTGCACCAAAACAGTTTTCCACCACCCACTTTTTTCAACAATCTTAAGGTTTTATTTCTATGGAGGCCGGAAAGATGACTTCGTTTCTGGCTCCTGATGTCAAACTCGATCGCTTTGATGGGACGAATTTTACTCGTTGGAAAGGAAAACTGTTTTTCCTTCTCACAGTTCTGAAAATTGCATATGTCCTGGATCCGAATCTCCCTCCAATTCCTGAACCGAAAGATGACGATTCTGAAGCATTGAAGGCCGAAAGGAAGAAGAGGCAAGAAGACGAAGTGATGTGTCGAGGACATATTCTGAATACTCTGTCGGACAGGTTGTACGACCTCTACAATTCAATGGAGAGTCCGAAGGAAATTTGGAATGCACTCGAATACAAGTATAAAACATAGAAGGAAGGTACGGATAAATTTCTCATATTAAAGTATCTCGAATTTACTATGGTTGATACCAAGTCTGTTTTGGATCAAATCCATGAGTTGCAAGTTCTAGTCACGAAACTTAAAGAATTGAAAGTTGAGATTTCTGAATCATTCCTAGTGGGGGCTGTTATTGCTAAATTACCCCAAAGTTGCAATAGTTACAGAAATAAACTCCTTCATAGGAGGGATGACATAACTTTGGAAGAATTGCAGAAACATTTGAGAATCGAAGAGGAAACTAGATCTCGTGATCCAAAGAATATTTCTCATGATTCTTCTAAAGTTAATGTCGTTGAAGCAAGTAAATTCAAAAAGAACTTCAAAGTCAATAATGATTCGAAGTTCAAAAAGAAGTCGAAAGATAGTTCGACGAAGTTTTCTGGAAAATGCTTTTTCTGTGGAAAGATAGGCCATCGTTAAAGTGACTGCAGATTCAAGAAGAAGAAGGAAGAAAACAATTCCAACAAAGTCAATGTGATCGAGAATCAGTCTGAAGAAATCTGTGCTATGGTTTCTGAAATGCAAATAGGCATGATTGTTGAATTGAACATGGCTGCTGCGACTAAATCCTTTGATTGGTGGCTGGACTCCGGTGCTACCATACATGTCTGCAATGATAAGGCATTGTTCTCTTCACATGCAAAAGTTAAGGATGGTCAATCGGTTCTCATGGGAAATCACAATGCTGCCAAAGTTGTTGGAAAAGGAAGCGTTGATCTTCAATTCACTTCTGGAAAGAAACTTGTTTTAAACAATGTATTTTATGTTCCAGAAATTAGAAAGAATCTTGTATCTGCTAGTCTGTTATGTAAGAATGGTCTGAAGGTTGTATTTGAGTCTGAAAATTGTATTCTCACCAAAAACAGGGTTTTTGTTGGGAAATGATACTCATGCGATGGAATGTTCAAACTCAGTATTGATATTAATAAAATTATGAATTCTGTTTATATTGTTGACTCTTTTGACACTTGGCATGCTCGTTTAGCACACTTGAATTTTAGATCTTTAAAATATATGTCCAAGCATGGTTTAATTTCATGTAGCAATGTTAGTCATGAAAAATGTGAAATCTGTATTCAAGCAAAAATGACTAAGAAACCTTTTCCTAAGGCAGAAAGAAATACACAAATATTAGATTTGATACATTCTGATATTTGTGAATATAATGGTAATTTGACTCGAGGAGGGAAAAGATACTTTATCACTTTTATAGATGATTGTTCTAGATTTACATATGTATATCTATTGAGAACAAAAGATGAAGCCTTTGATAAGTTTAAACTTTTCAAGGCTGAAGTTGAGAACCAAAAGAAAAGGAAAATTAAAATGGTTCGAAGTGATAGAGGTGGTGAATATTTTTCAAATGATTTTGATGCCTTCTGCGAAGAGCATGGAATTATTCATCAAAGATCCGCTCTTTTTACTCCTCAACAAAATGGTTTGGCCGAAAGGAAAAATAGGACCTTCACAGATATGATTAATTCTATGCTTCTAAATGCTAGATTGCCAAACAATCTGTGGGGGGAAGCCTTACTTACTGCATGTCATGTTCATAATAGAATTCCTTCTATGAAAACACATGTATCTCCATATGAAGTGTGGAAAGGTAGAAAGCCTAATTTGATGTATTTAAGGGTCTGGGGCTGTTTAGCTTTCTATAGATTGCATGACCCTAAATCTTCAAAATTAGGACCTAGAGGGATTAAAAGTGTTTTCGTGGGATACGCAGAAAATTCCAAGGCATACAGGTTGTTGAATTTAGATTCCAATGTAATTGTAGAATCACGAGATGTTGAGTTTATTGAAAATAAATTTAATAATGATTCTACATGTGAATTTAAATGTGATTCTAATTCATCATGTGACTTAACTCCTAGTTCATTCATTAATAACAAAAGAAAAGAACTCGAATTACAATTTGAACCAAGGAGAAGTCAACGAGAAAGGAAAGAAAAGCTATTAGCCCCTGATTTCATTTCTTCTCAAGCCTTATCTTTTTTGGTTGAAGGAGATAGAAACAATGTACTTAACAAAATACCCTTATTACTTAATATAGAAGAAGATCCAAAAACATATGGTGAGGCTATGTCATCTAGAGATGCTTCCTTTTGGAGAGAGGCTATAAATGATGAAATGGACTCAATTATGTCAAATAATACATGGATCTTGGTTGATCTGCCTGTAGGATCAAAACCGATAAGTAATAAGTGGGTATTTAGAAGAAAGTACAATACGGATGGGTCTATACAAACTTTTAAAGCTAGATTGGTAGCTAAAGGTTTTAAATAAAAACAAGTTACTGTTAAGTGATCGGTCGAGCAATGAAATTTAAGTTTGTGTCCCTTCCAGGATGTTCAGTGCAAATAGCTACGTGTGGAGGATGAGTATAAACTCTTAATGAAGTTCAAGTCTTGAGTAGCTAAGACATGCAATGAACTTCACCTAAGTGAGCATAAGAAATGGTGCCGTTTCTAACAAGAGTTTGGTTTACTCATGTAAATGCTCATGAAGCCAAGATAGAGCACATGGCCGTAATAGTGCTATTATAAATGGAACATAATTTGAAACTAAGATAGCTCATATGTGATGTATTTCCGATACTGACATAAAAGATGAGGTTTAATGCTTTGCACACCTTTGTCTTGTGAGTATTTTGAAGTACAGTCACTAATTGAAGGTTTAAATCGAAAGATACATTTTGTAAGTATGAGTATATCAATAAGATATTGGAGAAATATTACAATCTAGTGGGGGATTGTTAGAGAGATTGTAATATCTCTTGTACTACCATTGGGTAGTGGAAACAAAAGTCCCACATTGGAAAAGCACAAGCAAGCATAGTGGTATAAAATGAAACAAGTGAAAGTGTAAAGATTATTAGTGTATAGTGGGGACTATGCTACTACTATGCACCACCACGCACGCGCGCGAGGGCGATTGGGCGTTTAGGGCGCTTTTGGGCCCTTATTAGGGCGCACTTTGCACTTCGCACGTATGCATCGTCGCAAGGAGTCAAGGAGCAATCCTTTTTTTCAATGTAGTGTTTTTCCAAATTAAATCTGGACCGTTGATTTGATCGGACACGATCTAACGGTCGGATTTGAGAGATTTCAGATTTAATTTAAACTGTTAATTGAATTATTTCAATCTAACGGTCATATTTATTTCTGATGACCAACAGGTATGTCTGTTGAAACAGATATGTTTTTTGACTGAAAATGCACCATTTAACAGATACGTTTTTTGATTGAAAAGACACCTTTTAATTTAAAGGTGCGATTATTGTATCTGTTGCGATTGTTGAGTCAAAAGGTGCGACTGTTGTATCTGTTGCAATGCTTCATGAACAGGCATATCAAAGGTTATAAATCTCCAATTTCTGATATTAGTTTCATATCTTGTTCTGGAATTTAATAAGATTGCTACTTATTAAATTCGTGGGTTTGTTGTATCTTGGAGGTAATTTGCCAAAACACCCGATAGCAAACTGTTTATAGTGGGGGCAAATAAAACCTTAAGGAAAGTAATTCCTACGCCTCAAACCCTTCAATTTTCTATATTCTCTTCCGTTTCTTTGCACCAAAACAGTTTTCCACCACCCACTTTTTTCAACACTAAGATGGGATCAACAGTACAAGGGTCTGGTTAGATCTGGTGGCGGAAAAAATGCAAGATCTGGTTTGGTTGATCAGCACCTCTGGCCATTGAGGGACTGCTGAGCACAGTCAAAGTATTGTTTAGTGCTTTCGATTGGATCTGGTGTCGGAAAAAATGGCGAGATCTGGTTCAGTTGGATCTGATCTAGTTGATCGAATCTTCCGCTATCGAGGGCTCGTTGAGCATGGTTAGAGGATTGTTCGGTGGCGGCGGTGCCGGTGTGGCAGCATTTGTTGAGTTTCTAAACAGAGCAGCTGAGTTTCTGAACGATGAGGGATGGTCTTTTGGCCGCAAATTCAAAATTTTTTTTTTAATTTTTAATTTGGGCAATTGTTTTACAAAGGGGATGCTTGTATGTACTCAAATTCATATTAAGATTTGATACACCTTATATCATGGCCATCCACTTCATTGCATCATCATTATTAATTCTTAAATTAGACATTACTGGTAGTGTTTCTAAAAAAAACTCTTTCATAGCCATTCTTTATATAATAATTTCAGGAAATTTAATAGAATGGCAAAACTTATTTTATTAAAAAAAATTTCATATTATGTCACATAATTTAAAAGGAAAAATTCACTCTTTATTATTATTATTATTATTTTATTACAAGTTCCCATGGGATTAGTTAACACATAGAACAGGAAAAGTATAGATAGAGCATCTCTAATATAATGGCAAATTGATGTGCTAAACATTTGAATAAAAAAATAATAGTGTTTTTTTTTTGAATTAATAAAGTGTTATTTTTTATGTCAAATTTATTATATACTAAATTTAGTGATAAATTTATCTCAATATATAGTTATTTTTTATGTCAAATTTGTTATGTACTAAATTTAGGGATAAATAAATCACAACAGAAAGTCAACATTGAATTTAACACTTAATTTTCATTGGTTGTAAAAACTTAAAATGTGTTTGCGAAAAAAAATATCAATATGAAACTTATTTAATTCATTTCAAAATTCTAAGTAATTAAAAAAAAAAAAAACTAATCTTGTTTGAACTTATATATTCAAAATTATGGACTTAAAGTTTAAGTTACAAAAATGTAATAATAACTGTGAATGATCAAACTGAAATTTATTTTTCAAAAAAAGACAAAAATTGAGCTGTAATTTTTAGATCCAAAAGTTAGGATCAAACATGAGTTAAATCTTAAAGTGTAAAAAATCAATTACAAAGCATTTCAAACTTTTTATAATAACGTAACATAATATTATTGATCAAATATTATTTAGGATACTAAAAATTAAACAGACGATTCGAGATATAGTCATTCTAATGCCTGCTAGTCCTAAAAGTACCGATAGATTTTTTTTTTTTAAATGTACATTTATTGATGATGGCAATTGTGAGCAATATTTGGAATCTTTAAGCATCTACAATTTGTTTCGTTTTGTTTTTTTGTTTTTGTTTGTCTTTTTTTTTTTGTTTTTTTGTTTTTTTTGTATTGTTTTTTTGATAAGTTACAGTTTGTTTTGTTTATATAACGCATAAAATGACAAACGAGTGACAAATTATTTTTTCACCAAAAAGAAAAGAGTGATAATAAATTAATAACAAATTTAACGCATTATTTTAAATGGATTAGAAGCACCTCTGAGTCAAAATGTTGAACATTCCCCACATGGGACTATTATGACCTAACACAATGGAGGAGTTTTATCTTCCAGTTAAGACAAATATCGATACTATTAAAAATTAAAAACTCAATATCTCATAATTAGAATTCGAACTTTCAACTTCAACATTGAAAGAAAATGTAAAATTACTGTTATATTAAGCCAATAATTATTATTGTTCATAACTTAGTACAAAAAAATAGGATTTAGATCTTCTTTTAAAAAATAGGATTTACAAAAATACTTAACACCAATTGTAATGCATCGCGCCATTTTAATAAAATCATGTACTAGAGTATTAAAAAAATTTCAGTCTAAAAGCACATCCTATTTTTAAAATGACATAGTATACTTTGGGTGATTATACATCAATTGAGACACTGATTTTTTATTTTTTATTTTTTTTTGAAAGTGAAATGTTAATTGTATTAAGAAAGAGTCAAATTGGCACTTATAATATTTACATTACATTGTGATTTGCATATAGTTAGGATTGGGTAACAATGTGATTCTCATGACCAAGAATATTGTGTATTCTGTTTCCGTATTTCATAAAAAAAAAAAAAAAAAAAAAAACCAACATATAGTTACTATCAATTGATTGTAATAATGTGGCAATTTCGATTGCTCATAACATATTAAGCGTTGTTCTACACTCTCTAATATTTTTGGATGAAATGGAATTATTATTACTTTTTCTTTTGTGTAGAAGATAAAGAAGTTATGAAGGACACTAATCTTTTACACCAAAATATGGGATATGTTTTGATTTCTTAAAATGAGGACCATATTCTTTAAAGTATAGACGTGAATTATCTCTCTTTGACAGCTAAAAAGTTTTGATATGTAACAAACCTCAGAATACTTTTCCGGAAAAAAAAAAATATTTTTTTTTCCTACTTATATATAGTATAATTGAATGTGTTTTTATAATAATAATAGGATTAAATGTTAATATAAGAGGTATATTTGATTGATCCACAGTGAGGCACGTGAAGATCTTATGTTATATGTTGTTACTAATTTGCGGACTTATTTATTTATTTTCCTTTAAAGAGGACTAGAAATCGATATAATATATATATATATATATATATATATATATATATATATATATAAAGAAGTGAGAACTCTCTTTCCTTTTCTCTGTGTTTTCAGATTGATGGCCTATCTTCCTGTAACTTAATCTTGAAGCAATTTGAATTTTGAACGAGAGAGTTGGAGAATCACAAAGCAAGAAGAAAAAGAAACTCATGAAATGTTTTAAACGTTTGTCTCATGAACTAAATAAAAATATTTCTGGATCTACGGTGTTTTAACTACAAACTTAGATCCCATTTTTCCATCCACAATGCACTACTGAAAACAAACATTAACAAAAAAATTGATTACAATCCATAACCAAAAAAAATTATCTTAGAAATTTCAAATACACATCAGCTATTTTAATGAAAAAAAAAAAAAAAAAAAAAAAGATTACAATCCATAAGTTCAAAACAAAAAAATTTCCGTGAAAGCAATCAAACCCAATTCTTCCAAATACTTGGAAATCATCAATCATTGTAATCCATGATAGCAGTCAAGCCCACCAAGCAACCCAACACTTCAAGATTTTCTATGGAGAGAGGTCCTTATATGACGGGCGTCGATATCATACTTCCATGAATAAATTTCAATATAGAAATTATCACCAATCAGTGATAACAGCGAACAACATCATTATATGCACTACTTTACATAATCAATTGTAAATACAAGAATTATACATGTGCTATTGTTTCTAATAAGATTACAGTTTCTATTACTGAATGTTCTAGTTACTTTATTATGGTTGTTGTTTACTGTCGTTTGCTTGAGTTGTTGCCGTTTTGGTTATGTTAGTTGTCTATTGTCATGTATTTGCCGTTTGCTCCACTTGTTGCCGTTTTGGTTATTGGGCTTGATAGTCCATTTGTGTCGTTGCCGTACGTGTCGTCTAGAGTCGGAGATAAATAATCTCAGCCCTTCCTTTGTTGGCAGATTTCGGAATTGATTAATAGATATTGATATTTCTCCAGCTTCTTCGTTTTCTTTACGAACTCTCTGGAACCTAGGAATTCCTAGTTCCATCTCTCTCGGATTTGTCGGATGTCCGACGGGCTCCTACGCCAGTTTCACTTCTCATTAAATATGTTGATTTGGAAACTAAGATGCATTTTTATAAATTTTAAACATCAATATTGAACACACATCCAAACATCCATATTCATTGAACAAATCTACATTTATATATCTTTGGACAACATTTATTTTCCAAATAAATTCCTATCGACTAAAATGTTTATCAGCATCTATCACAAAGCACAATTAAAAATCTTTTAACATCTAAAAGGTTTACTTTTACATCGTAAGCCGACTAATACTAATAACTTGATGAGAAGATAATTAAAAAAAAAAACACACACACACACACACACAACGCATATTTTATTTAATAAACCAATCCATATTCAACCTGCACTTGTGTGCATCCTCGTCAAGCTAATATTCTTGTTCTCCCATTCTTCATCACTTTGCAAGGCAGTAGGAAAAAAAGAGAATTAGTATCGGATTAACATAAATACCAAAACCATTACAATTTGAACTGATATTTCTAAAGTAGCTTTGTTTCTATATGATAAAGATCGTTCGATTTCCATAACGCTTTCTATTCTTGTCATACACATCAACTCGAAATTGACATGAAATTTAAATAAGACAGTAAAAATAAATTTATTTCGTGCCGTTTTTGAGTTTGTGTTTTTTCTTTTTTCTTTTTTCCTTTTTTTTTTTTTGGACTTCCCTGTTTCTCATTCATTTGTAAGATACTCAAGAATCTTAGAGCAAAATGATTTGTTGTGAAAGGGGTTGACTGATAGAGATCAACAACAAAATAATATAAACGTACCTTTTCTTTAGAAGCTTCATGTGTTGTTCATCATTTTCATGGACTTGCTTTGAGCTGTGGAAGTCGGAAGTCTGAGTTCTGAAGTTTTGGCATTCATGAACATGTAGATGCTCCAAGGAAGGGCACTCTAAGGAAGCATTTCCGGCGTAGAAACTGCTAAGCTTTGGCAGATTTTTAAGAGACAATGTCTTCAATCGGGGAAGTTTTACTTTCTCCCGACTGATTGCGTGTTCGTCTCGAATGACTTCCTCCATTAGGACGCATTCCTCTACCCAGAGATCTTCCAGTTGCATTAGACTGTCAAAGATGGATACCGGAAAAAGATTCCGCAGCTTCATGCATCGGATCACCGTCATAAACTTAATATTTCGGAAATTAGCAAAGCAAGTCGGGCCTCTACATATGTTTGCTAGTTCATACAAGTTTTCCAATCTGATCTCTTGTAATCTTCCCAAATACACTTGTCCTTGTTCCAGTCCTTCGAATCCGAACACCTCTTCCACAGAGCTCCCATTCACAAGAAGTTTCTCTAGATTGCCTAGCCTCTTTATCAAGTTCGAAGGTAGAAGTGAATTGACCAAGTTATTACACTGCTGAACCGCCAAGGATTTTAGCTTCTCCAAAGAACCTGTTGGGAGTTCGCCAACACAAATCTGCTCCAAAAAATCCATGTGGAAGATTTGCAACTCTTTCAAACTCTCGAATACAGGTGCAGAACCTGGGCCACTGTTATTCGTTACACGCATAAGGCTGCATACCTCTTGGCACTGCTCAACTACAAGAGACTTCAAACCGGCCAACTGCCCGTGTTCGTATTCTTCCAACAAGTTTAAATCCTCGCAATCTGAATAGATTAACTTTTCAGCATTCTTTGCTACCACCTCGATGAACCAATCTGGCAAGTTCGTCATCTGGGTATCAAGGAGCAATTGCCTTGAATATCCACCCATCTTTTTTGACAAGCTGAGCACATTCATCTTCCGGGTAAATAGTGTTCTGCATATACATATGTGAAAGTTTACCCAGTTTGGAACATTTTCTATGTTACTGGGCAAGCACTTCACATCTTCAATATCGACCTTCAAGATTGTTAAGCGGGGCAGATTTACCAGCTCATCAAAAAATGCATTCCTTCCTTGATCAGTACTAAAACTGGTGCCTGGCTCCTTTGCATATTCCCACTGTGCAAAGCTTCCTTTTAAATATAACTCCTCCAAGTTGGACAGACTTGAAATTAATATGTAGGGACTCAAAGTAAGATCCAACATCCTTAGATTACTCAACTTTCCCATATCTTCTGGCAATGCTAGGATTGATGATTCTCTAAGACTAAGTATCTCGAGCTTCTCCAATACTCCGAGTATAGAAATGTCTTTAAATTTGCAACCATCCAGATGCAAGGTTCGAAGGTTCTTCAGCGACTCGATTGATGAAGGGAGTGAGGAAGCTTGGATTCTATTTAGATCCAATATCCTGAGAGCGTTCATCATTTTGAAGAATGCGGCTGGGATCTCTTCTATAGAGCTGTTGTCCTGCAACATCAAGGTTTGTAGTTTTGGACAATCTAGGTCATCACGAAGCCTGTTAATCTCGTTGCACATCAGAGAGATTGCAGTGTAGCACTGGTAAGTAGGCCTTATAGGCCATTCTTTTAGCATCCGACCAGTTTCTACCATGAAAACCGGCTCATCACCACTATCATGATCAGCTCTTGTTATCCGTATGGCTACATCGCGAATCACATCGTGCATTTTAACTTGCCCGTTCTTATCACCATCCAACAACAACCCTGAAGCTATTAGTTTTTTGGCAATCAAGTCAGCATCTTCTCTTGCTTCTTCCATCGTGTTGACTTCTAGAAACAGGGCGAGTCCCATGCCATACCTTGCCAGCACCTCATTGCCAATATTATGATCCTCCGGGAAAAGACAGCAGAGCAAGAAGCAAGCCTTTTCCTGTTTGTTCAAGAAATCGTAGCTCAACTTTATGCACTCGAACACGGTTTCGTCTTCATCATGGTTGCAAGGCATAGATCTTTGAAGTCGTCGAGCTGCCTTATCCCACTCATCCATGTCCTTGTCTGCGAGCGCCTTTGCAACTGCTACAAGCGCTATGGGAAGCCCCCCGCATTCTTTCGCAACCGACTTCCCAATTGCCTCGAATTCCTGTGAATCGAAATTCGTACCTGCCGTCTTCTTAAAGAACTCCCATGAATCTGGTTCAGACAAATGCTGGAGTTTAATTCTGTGGCTGTCCATTTGTGTGCAAACCTGCTGCAGTCTAGTGGTGATTAGAATTTTGGACTCGCAATTCTCGATCTCACTACCGTAAGGAATTCCAACTCTATTTAAGTCCAGCTTTTTCCATAGATCGTCCAAAATAATGAGGACTTTCTTCTCTCGCACTATTCTATCTCTTACCTTAGCTGCTCTCCCTTCTACGGTACTGTCTGCTCCCAAGGACTTGAGTCCCAATCCCTCTGCAATTTGGCTTTAAATTCTTATCAGATTCACAGCTTCTGATACCGTCACCATCACCACGACATTGAACAACCCCTCGGATAAAGCTTGGTAGGCCACTTGTTTTACCATCGTCGTCTTACCCACGCCGCCCATTCCATGGACTCCGATGACTCTAATGCTGTCACTAATCAACGCTTTCATGACATCGTTCATAGCACTTTTCGTTGACGAAAACAATTGAAACTTCCTCATCGACTCCGTCCGCTTGAACTCCGGTGCCCGCTGAGCGCGAGGGAGAGGCACGTTGTCGAACCTATTTCGCATGGCTAGTAGAGCGTCAACATCAGATGCCATTGCCTCCGCTTGCTTGCTGAGACTGCAGCGCCAGCTACAATCAGGAACGCAACCGCTAATACTGCATCTCTTGTTTTTTTTAATCTGACCATCGAATGCGGCCAGCTCTTGCAACAAGTCGTTGGCTTTGTCTTGCCAGTCTTGAACAACGTTTCGGATATCTTTGTCCTGGGATTTCGCTGCTTCGACGCTATGTTCAACATCCTTTTTCTCAGCTTTGAGCGTTGCAGTTTTATCATTGAGGGCTTTGACATTTTTGTGGTAGTGTTTGAAGTAATTATACCAGCTGCTTACCGGATTCCACAAGCATGCTATGCAATCCAGGGCTAAACTTGCGATATCCGCCATAACTGCTTGAAGATCTTTGGATTTTTGTTCTTTCTTATTGCTGATGATCTGATCTAGTGAGTTTTATTTTTATTTTTTTTATTTATTGTTTTTATTATTTTTTTTTTTTAAGCGAGGGGAAGTAAAAGAGAGAGTGACCTTTCACTTCGCAATATTTATTTGTGGGTTGATGCAGTCTTCAATGAGGGCTGCTATTTGCCACGAGTAGTTAGCGTCATGTTGGCAAAACTCCGAATCACTATAAAACGTCTACATCTTGTTATTTATTTTTTTGGGTTAAAACAAACTTATTTTTTGTGGACCCCTAAACGCTAACACAAGGGAAGGAGTTGATAAGAATCACTGCAGTGAATAATACGTCTTATTCACTGAATAACTGCTTATAAATATATTTATATTACAGACTCTTTAAATTTAAAAAACCTCTAACAGCTCAAAGGAAAGTGCCGGTCAAGGCCCTGTAGATAATATAGTTACCTCGGTGGGTGATGGGGATCGCAACCACACATATATAATGGATATGCGTATTGATACATCGCTTAGGACCTAATATACATAAAAAAGATAAAGAAAATTTGATGAAGGATAGTTATATGTTTAAAGTTATGTCTATTTACCAATTTACCCCTTATGTGTCACTACAAGAAAAATCACTTTTAACAACTAAAATATTAGTTGCAGAAAGTGCAAATTTAGTCGCAGAAAAATTTTTGTGACTAAAAAAATTTAGTCGCGCCTTGGTCACTGAAAGCCGGTCATAGAAAGTTTTCAGTGACTAAAAAATTTTAGTCACTAAAAAGTGGGGTTTTAACGACTAAATATTAGTCAGTAAAGGATATTTAAAAAGTCACTGAAACATTACAATTTAATCTCTTAATATAATATCAAATTCATATACTGACTAACTATTTAGTCATTGAATGTTTTTTATTTTTCTTAAATTATAAAATTAATAAATATTTTCTTTTAAATTTCAAATTATAGATTTTTTAAATTATTTTTACCAAAAAATAAATTAAAAATCCGATTGTGAAATTAATAGATTTTTTTTTGAAATTTCAAATCATATTTAATTTTTTTCGTAAAAATAATTTAAAAAATCCGGAATAATTTTATTTTACTTTTCAAATTATAATTAACTAGTTTTAATCCTCTTTTTCTTATTAGCATTTTATTTATTGAATATGGTTTAAGATCATGTTGTTTGTAACAAAAGTTCTATGACAATTTGAAGAGATATATATGTATATAAGATCATGACACCAATGTTGAGAACAATTACAGAGGTGATGGAAAGTAGTAGAACAAAAATTTCTTCATAAACTCAGAATTTAGGAATCTTTGGTGCATAACAAAGATTTTGATTTTGAGTTTGCGAAAGAAGAAACCCAAAAAGAATCAAGGTACATGCTTCAGATTTTGTAGTTTTTTGAACGATGAAACAAAGTCGGGTAACAATGGACATCTTTTCAATAACAATTTGATTCAGCCACCTCCTTTTTTTGTCACTACAAAACAAATTTCGGAACTGCAAAGTCTAAGAAATAATCATGTAAAGTAAAGCACCAACAAAGCCAAAGAATTTTGTATCTTGGCTAGATGATATACTTACTCTGAACTTTTTTTTTTTTTAATCAATGGCTTGAAGAGATTGAATTCGAAGAGCATTCCGGTTAGATCCACAAGCTTTGACATGAGAGAAAATGAGAGATTGAGAGGTACGGTTGTGAGATGAGAGAGAGGTGAAGAAATACTTGAGAGAGAAAGGTAGAAAGTGTTGAGGAAAAAATTGGGAGAAAATGACAGATGGTGAGGAACGGTTTTGAGATGAAAGAGGGGCGAAGAAATACTTCAGAGAGAAAGGTGGAAAGTATTGAGTTAAAAATGTGAGGACGTGGGAAGTGGGGAAATAACTGTTACTGGGAGATTTATATTTAACTTTTAATTTTTTTTAAATGGCTTTCAATATTTTGGAGGGACACTCCCAAATAATTTGGAGGGAGGATAAAACACTTCTCTTTTTTTTTTTTTTTTTAGTTTTTTTACCGGGAGGTTTTACATTAACTTTTAATTTCTTTTTTTTTTTTTTTTTTTTAAAAAGGCTTTCAATATATTGGAGGAAGTGGGACATGGGGAGAAAGACGTGGGGAGTGGGGAAACAACTTGGAGAAAAAATTTGTTATCAACTGAATCTTCGTTTTAATTCCTGCCTAACAAATTTTAGATTTTTTTGTGGATTTTTTTTAAACTTTAAACTCCTTTTTCTAATATATATATAAACACTTCTCTTTTTTTCTTTTTTTTTTTTTAGTTTTTTTACCGGGAGGTTTTACATTAACTTTTAATTTCTTTTTTTTTTTATTTTAAAAAAAGGCTTTCAATATATTGGAGGAAGTGGGACATGGGGAGAAAGACGTGGGGAGTGGGGAACAACTTGGAGAAAAAAATTGTTATCAACTGAATCTTCGTCCTGCCTAACAAAATTTTAGATTTTTTTGTGGATTTTTTTTTAAACTTTAAACTCCTTTTTCTAATATATATATATATATATATATATATATTAATTACTCATTTTAGAAAAAGGAATCAATTATTTGTTATCAACTGAATTTTTTTTCCTGCCTAACAGAATCTTTTTTTTTTTAACTTTAAACTCCTTTTTGTAAAAAATAAAATAAAATAAAAATATATCAACATATCGTTTCGATTTTGGTTATGCTTTATCTTTTATTTTAAAATTTTAATGTTATTACCTTTATATATATATATATATATACACATATATATTTTGACGGAATTATTTACGTATTTATTTAATGTCTCATAATAATGAATGTAAATTAAAAGATATAAAAAAAATAGAGTCTGATATTAATATTTCTAATTCATATCGATACTATTCTAATTTTCTAAATATTTTGAAAATAATTCTAGGTTGAAAGAAAACTTTTTTTTTTTTTTTTTACAATTTAAGCAAACAATAAATTCAATAACTAAACTTTAATCACATTTTTTTTAACCACCGAAAAGTTTTTAGTAAAATATTTTTGTAACTAAAGTTTAGTAACAAAAAAGTAGATTTAGTGAGATAAAGAGTGTGATCATTCAAGGTATAATTTGTTATAATATTTTGTGACTAATATTTCAGTCGCCAAAAGTCAGTAATCTTTACCGACTAAGTTTTGGTTGTAAAATGTTACTTTCAATGACTAAATTATTTTAGTGGTAAAAAGTTGGTATTCCCTCCATTTTTAATATTTGGCGCCAAAACTTTTTGTGACTAAATGTGTGTTTAGTCACTAAATCAATCCTTTTACGATGAAATAGTTAGTCGTCAATTGACTTGGTGCCGAAAACAATGTATTTTTGGACCAAACATTTTTGTGACCAAATTTTAGTCGTAGAATGGAATATCTAGTAACTATGACTATTTAGTCACTGAAAATTAGTCATTGAAAGTGCAATTTCTTGTAGTGTGTTAAGTATTGAGTTTGTTCTTTACATCAAAGTTATTGAATAAATATTTTGTAAGAATTATGTGGATGTACTTACTAAGCAATCACTTAATATAGTTTTTTTTGTGCAAATAAGGGTAAGACTAAAGTCTAAGTATGGAATTAATTTCGTTCCCCAACAAATAAAAACTAAATTTATTTTTAATTTTCCAGCCTAATCTGGTATGTTCAAACTGAGGATATTTACGCCAAAATTTAGTTCTAAAAGATGCAACATCACGGAGCAAAAAAGAGCATACCTTCTCAAGGTTTTATTATTATTATTATTTTTTCAACAAGCTGAAATCACAAGCTTCCATACATTGCCTTTTTTTCATATGTCTTTTCTCTTTCCTCAGTCCATAATAGCATGAGCGACTAATTATAGTTATCATATATAAAAAATATCTCAGCCGACGGGTTAGATGGAACGGCTAAAAACGAATCCTACGGGTAGTTACTTTCAGAAGATCTCTACCACAACAATACCTTTATATATATACACTCAAAATACAAGGTATTAAAAACTTTAAAATAAAATTTAATATTTTCAAGGAAAAACAAAAAGCAAAGGGTTAAAGGAGAGCACCGAGTTTAATTTTTCACGTTGGTGTAGTTTTCTACCTGTGTCAATATTGGAGTATAGATCTATTGTTCTATTTTTCTATTTTAATATATGTCCCTTTAATAGTATTTTAACAACTTATTAATTTGTTAAGAATTTTTAATATTTTACTTTTTTATGTAATTTTTAAATTCAGATGATATGACAATACTATTTAAGAACAGTTAATATACAAGGAATCCATGATAGCAAATCTTAATTCTTAGTATTGAGGTAGGGTGAAAAGAACATGAGAAGAAAAGATACACTACAGATAAGATATATTATTAATTTGAAAGAATCATATATATACTCGATAATTAATGTGCCTTTCAATTTCTCATTTTTAGAATTCGGCACATATTTTATCCTTTTATGTGCTTAATTAAAACTTATTAGCAAAACTGATCTATAATTTATGTGTTAAATTTCTTTATGTTTTAAAGTTATTTTTGTCATCATGTTTGTATTTTTTTTTGATTGAGAATATAATTATCATTTTCAAAAAATACAAAATAAAAATGAAAGGAAAGAGAACAAATATACAAATCGTCAAAACGACGGTAAAAAATTTATCGTTGTTATTTAGATTTAAATATTTTTGTTCGATTCACACCAACCCATAGAAAATTTCTGACTCTGCCGCTAAGGACAGTGTCAGGCTGCAGTTGCAGTCTGAGTGTCCTTGGTATTGAAAATGGCTCAGTGGATTGTCATATCTTGGTAGATTTTTACGAAGAAAAATACAACTTCGTTTTCGGTGCCTTTAATGATTATTTGAATTGGTTTAGGATAATCTTACAAATAAATATATTCAAAAAAAAAAAAAAAAAACTTTAGATGTCCTAAAATTTTCTATATACATATGATATCAGAAGGACCTTTATTTTTTAAGTAGTTTACATTCTGAATTTTTTAATTTTCCACCTTGGAGACTAATGTCAATTTGGTGACTTTTGAAGGCTTAACCTCAACTAGGCCTCCTGCTGATTGGACTGTTTAGTTGACTTATTTTGAAAACTATAATAAATAATATTTGTTTAAAAACTTAAAAAAATAAAAATAAATAGTAGGGTTTTAAAAATATTGAAGTAAACTTATTTACTAGTAAATTTGTGGTTTACTTTAACAGTTTTAGGGCATGTTTGGTATGTTAATCCAAATTAATATTTTCAAATTTTTTTTTATTTTTTTTCTCAAAAATTTTTATCTTTTTCTCAAAAAGTTTTTTGTCTTTTCTGAAAAGTCAACACAATTTACTATTTAAACTTAAAAATCTTAACTCAAATTTACACGCCAAACTGGCCCTAATAATATCATGATATTTACTTCTTTAAGTTTTTAGTAAATTTAGTATTTTAACTTCTTTCTTCCATTTATTTTTGGGTCTTCAGCTATGTTTTGAGTCACTATAGCAATCAAATGAAAAGGTGGCTGGGTTTTTGAATCACATTAGGTCTGGCTATATATAACTTGAATGTGCTTGACATTACCCCTCGTATGAGAGAAACTACTATTTCTGCATATCGCTAGCGTAGCTTCAAGGTTTTTCATATGAACAAAGAAAGGGGTGAAATTATATATTTAGTCTAAAAATAATGATTGTCTCATTAAAGGCAAATATTGATAGTACATTTTGATCATATATATATATATATATATATAGATTGAAACTTACAGTTAAAATAATAAATTCAAATTTATGAGAGAAAACAATATAGAAAAAATTTTGAAAATTGGGTCTAAAACGGGTTGTCAAACAAGGGGCTGGCTTAGAGTTTTTATATCGAAATTGTAGGGGGAAAAAAGCAAGGTTTATTTTAAGAGTGTGATTGGAGCTATATTTAGTTACCATTTTCGTTGAGCATATTCAAGATACTGGATATGGTAGGAATAAATTCCTTTACAGCAGTGAAAGCTTCCTTAATAGTCGATCCATGGTACGGAGCAAATACTTGATCATAAGCTATGGTGATTGGCTCAACAAGTGAATCTGATCTCCTGTACCACAAATATTATGTTTCCCTTTAGTTAATTGAAGTTTGGTCAAATAATGATCATCAAAATGTCATTTGCATAAATGGAGATACAAAAGAAAATATCCTGAGATAGAAAACCTAAATTTTTTATATCGCAAAGCCCAACTTTTTAATTTCAAACTTCTCCTGATAATGAATTATCATATTTTGTTATTAGTTGACAAGATAATTTTTTAAACATATACCAATAAAAAAAATGACAATTCACTTATTATGCTTATTGGTATTAAAAGTTTGGATTTTTACATATTTAACTCTAAAACTCTCAAATCTACATCGTATATCTCTCTCTCTTAAATTTTCATAACATTCAAATTTCGAAAGTCCATAATTTTCTTATTTCAAGTCGACATAAGATGATTCTGGTGTTTAAATACTCACAACAATAAGATGAAGGAAATAAAATTTGTATTGCATATTTTTTTCTGAATACATTAAATTTTTATACTATTTCTTATGTCAGCTCATTTCTAATTTACGTTTCAACCAAACACAACACATTTTAATTCCTAACTTACAAAAACTCTAACTCTCTAACCATTGTTTCGAACGGAAGCCCTTAGTGTCCGTGATCTTATCATTTAAATTTATGCCATCCATTTTGCCAAATGAAAGTAAAGAATATATTTGTACCACAATGGAGAGATAGAAAAATGGATATATATGGATGATACAGCAGTGAGAGATGACTAGTTAGAACGAGTATAAGCTCCGGAAGAAGAAACTTGAATTGTATATATATTGAGTCGGGATCTGTTCTAGGATATTATGGCACTTAAGCTTTAATTCAAAAAAATTAAAGAACAATTATTTCTAAGGCTGTGTTTGGAGGATAAGTTCGGACTCAAATTTAGCAGTCAAAACTCAACTTAGTGCGTTTGGCTCTTGAGTTCATCTTGAATTCTATTGTGAACCGTTATACAATATATTGAGTTGGGTCTACTGTTGCACTGCCCACCCACGTGAATTGATTCCCCAACCTCAGGAGCCCCCCCGAACAGACGCCAGTTTCTTCTTCGGCTCTCCCCATCTTCAAGCAACACGCTGCACAGAAGTTCCTCTCTCCCCATTTGTGTTGCAACAGTTCCCAGCCCCTTGGCAACCATCCCCTCCGGCAGTTTGGCCCCCACCCACTGACTACGACTTTTCCCCAACCCCTTGGCAACCATCCCTTCCGGTGAAGCAGTTCGCCCCCCACCCACCGACTACAACTTCTCCCTAACCGCCGGCAACCATCCCCTCCGGTGAGCCCACCCACCGTGCCCCCCCACCAACCAAGTTACGATCTTCCTATCTCCCCACCTTGGGCAACCATCCGAGCCACTGCACCCACCCACCTTGCCTGTAACCAACCTAGGCTTTTACTCTCACTCTTACTTCACTCTGTCACTGAAAACCGCCATTGTTACCATTTGAAGCTCTAGCTCTTCACTCTTTCTTCTTCTTTGGAGTACATCAACTGTGAGCCGTCAGATCTCCCTTCCAAGCCACTGCTGTCTTCCTTCTGATCAAATCACGGCCGTCCGATCCCGTTGACCGGCCGAACGACGGACCTCCATGTGAATCTGCCTTAGCTTCCGTTCCACGCTTCCCTTTACTACCGGATCTCTCTGTGAGTTAATATACCTACTTTGTTTGTTTCTCTCTCTAGTTTCTCTCTCCTATTTTTGGTTTGATGCGATCTTCCTTTACTTGGCTGATTATTCTTTGCTTGGATCGCTGACAAAAGCGCTTGCTTCTCTCCTTTAAAATTTTATAATTTTTTTTGTTCATTTTGGATTTTCTCATTGAGATTTGTTTCACACGGTTTTTTACCAAATGAATTGGAAGATCAAATTCTGCGCACTTTATTTTCTCATTATTTTAGTGTAATGTCCAGTCCTTGTTTTGACATATTATCCTCAACAAGAATGCAGGAGAGGGAATTCGAGAGTTTTTAGCTTCTATTTATAAATACTGAGTTTTGGTGGTGAATGGTGATTTTCTCGTCTTCGTGATCGTTTTGGTGTCGTTTTCTTCCTCTGTCATGACAAGAGACAAGAAATTTTTTTTTTGTTTAATGGGTTTGAAAGATTCAGAAAAATGCAGTTCAGGGACATGATAATGTAGGAAAATCCATGATCCATGTGAGTTGAGAGAGAGAGAGAGAGAGAGAGAGAGGGGTGTCTTTTAAATCAGATTATGATTGTAAATATGATGTTTTTTTTATTAAAACTTTTAATTAGCATGTATTTTTGTTGTTGCATTTTATAGAAATGTAATAAATATTAAAAAAGATTTTGATTAATATTTTTGTGTGTGTGTTTTTATGTTAGATTATTTTAATTTTTTTATTTTTTCATTCACAATCTATAATAGAATGTTAAATTTGAGTTAAATTTTGTAAATTAAGGCTCTGTTTGGGACATGAGTTTAGACTCATGTCCATTAGTTCAAACTGAACTAAAGACGTTTGGCTGAGCAATTGAGTTTGAACTTGCCATTGGAACGTTATACAGGAACCTTAGACTGGTTCACTGTTGGCGTTCAGAGCTCAGAATTGATTCCCCTCCCATCGTGAGCAACGCTCGGCAGAGAACATCCCATGTGCTTCTTCTGTTTCTCTTTCACTTTCCTTTCTAACTCTCTAACTCTCTCTCTCTAAATCTCGAAAATCATGAAAATCATTCAAGCTTTGTCTCTAACTCTCTCTCTCGAAAATCAGTCAACAACATGTTTACGTTAACTGTTTACGCTCTCTTTTTTATTTGTCTTCTTACTCTTATTTTGTAGGTCCTACTTTCCGTTTCGGTATCGTCGGTGGCACATGCATCGTAGATTGAGGTCCGCGAAGCAGAATCGGAAAAAAGTCTTCATTACCCAGTACTCTCGCGTTAGGAAAGCTTTGGCGCGACCCATTGCTTCCTGCCCTAATCCGCCGGCCTCTACCGTTTATTCCTCTTCCGGTTCGAACTCCGTTAACCTGGTAGGCTTTATTAAAGTTATTGAACGACCGTTAATTTGTGGGAATGTTGACTTTCATGATTCCACGATCAAGTTGTTAGTAATTTGTGCTATATTTTTTGCGATGCCAAAAATATATAAATTTTTGCAGGGTTGTATTTAGTTTAAAGTTGACATAACCAAAACTCGTTTCCGTATCGTACATGTATAAATTATTGGTGTTTTTTTTCCCATGTATTTGCTATTTTAAGGAAATGCCTTGTAAATCGTCAGGTGAGACGTTTGTCTAGAACCCCGTCAAGGAAAGACGGTTACTGGAAAAATTGGATGACTTCTACTCATCCAATCCCGGTCAACAGCCCGGCATGCAGATATATGACTTATGGGCGGATGAGTTTAATACCGAGTTTGGTGGTGTTCCCGCTCACGGCTCTACTTTATACAAAAAAAAAAAAAAAAAGAGTGCATGAGAAAAATTTATAAGGGTTGGAAGGTCTTGAAAGTCCAGACCAGCCTCGGGTACGATTTTGAAGCCGATATTGTAGTTTGCTCAGATGAGGCGTGGCAGAGTTTCATCAAAGTAATATTAATTTTCTAATAAGTATTTCATGCTTATTATATTTATTAACCACTTGACTAGTAGAGACGGATGACGTGGCATATCCCATTTTGCAGGAGCATCCACTATGCAGGCATCTCCGTTACGAGGGTGGGTCTTCGCCATAAGGAGTTGCAGCACAACATGTTCGAGAAAACGCACGCGGCTGGCGCCTACGATTATGGATCAGTTACGATGGGGGACGGCAGTAATCCATTCGTTGACTACGAGTTCAACTTCCCCAACTCTGAAACACACATGTGCTTAGAGGAGGACCTAACCCCGACCGCCGGTGGGC
The DNA here is from genome assembly GCA_008635985.1 of Ficus erecta. Classification (NCBI taxonomy): domain Eukaryota; kingdom Viridiplantae; phylum Streptophyta; class Magnoliopsida; order Rosales; family Moraceae; genus Ficus; species Ficus erecta. Next base: position 698,766 of record BKCH01000047.1, read on the forward strand.
GGCAGGCCGACACGCGGCAACGGCCCGACGTCGCCGGTCTGTCCCGACGTAGTGGAAGCCCGGGTAAGAGAAAGCAAAGGGATGCAATCGATGCGATGGCGTATGAGGCTATGAAGGAAGTCCGAGACTACTTCCGAGGCATATCGCAAACTGGCGGTGGCAGTGAGCAATCAGTCCAAAACGGTGGCCTAGTGCAGTGCATGAACATAATGAAGGGAACGGTAGACCAAGTATAGTGCAGCTCGGGAAGAAGAACATGAACGACCGTGGTTCCGTACACCACCATGAAGCTGACAACCATGGGACCGAAAACGGCCAACGCAACGTTCCGGCTATGGCTGCAATGTCAGTGTTTGCGTATCGTACATGGCGGCGTAGCATGCTCAGGGATCCAGTACCGATGCATAATTCAAGCTTCACAGGACAGATGCGCGTGCACGAGATACTAAATGGTCACCCACGTATAATTCAAGGTTTAATAAGTATGGAATCCGGCACATTCAGAGCGATATCTAACCATGTTATTAGTCGCGGATTATTATCCACAACTAATAACATGACTGTGGACGAGCAGTTATTTATTTTTTTATATATTTGTGCCCAAGGCGTCACAATTCAACAAGTCTCGTACTTATTCCAACACTCGAAAGAAACAACGTCGAGGTGGTTCTATGCAGTGTTATTGGCCATTTGTTCGCTGAAAGACGAGTTCATCAGGCCACCAGACTACACAGCGGTTCAACCATTGATTCAAGAGCACGGGTACAAATATCGACCGTGGTTTGATGTAAGTTATCAGTTAACAATTACTAATATCATCGTATGCCAATACTTTAATAGAAAATCAAATGTAAGTTGATTGGATTTCATGATTTAAATAGTTTGCGAATTTTGCAGGGTTGTATTTGGGCGATAGACGGCACCCACATCCCATGTGTGGCTCCATCTGAAAATGCAGACGGCTGGATTAATCAAAAAGGGTTTTATTCACAGAATATATTAGCGGTCTGTTCGTTTGACATGAAATTCACTTACATATTGACCGGGTATGAGGGTTCGTGTCATGATGCTCGAATGTTGGCAGAGGCAATTGTATTCAAGGGTTTCCTAATACCTCCGCCAGGTAAAAAGAGTTGGCCTTTAACTGTCAGTAAATTATTCATATTCCCTTTAGGTTGAAATAGAAAATTGCCAACATACCATTCATGAAGTGATATTTATTTTGTAGGTAAATTTTACTTAGCCGATTCAGGGTACGCTAACAAGGATTGTTTTCTGAGCCCATATCGCCGAGAGACATATCATTTACCTGAATACCGAAGAAGGCGCGATGGGCTCGGCAACCGAAGAGAGGTGTTTAACTACACACATTCATCGTTGCGGAACTGTATTGAGTGGACATTTGGTGTCTGGAAGGCAAGATTCAAAATACTAAAAGGCACCAATAGCTACCCGATGGACAAACAGGCTATGATCCCCGTGGCTTGTGCTGTTCTGCATAATTTCATACGGATGGTGCAAGTTGGGGATCCCTTACACGAAGATTACGCCGGAGATTGTATGCCTGTAAGTGAGAATGTCGATGTGAATGCATATTATGAAGTTGACGACGTAGCCTCCGGTACAGGGTCAAGTACAAGACCGCAGCACCATGACACGAGGAGGGATGCCATGAATATGTTGAGAGATATGATGGCTGATGATATGTGGGACAAATTTCAATCAGCCCCGTGGTATAGAACCACGTGAACGTTGGCGTCGTGATGTCACTGTTGACAACATTATGACAGTAATGCTTAATAAAACATTTTAACTATAAAGTTCACTGACCTACTACATACTGATGGTGGGTGTATTTTACGGCTATTTACATAATTTCACAAAATATTTCGATGACGCAAGTTGATTGGTGTTATAGATTGAAATTGTTAATCGCGACATTTTGCGTTAATAGAATCTATAATAGAATGTTAAATTGAGGATAAATGAAAAATTTAAGTTCTGAGTAGTTTGATTATAATTTTTCTTCAATAAAATAAATAAATTTAGTTGATAATATGAAAAAAAAAACAGTAGTTGAGGTGAAAAAATTCCATTTAGTTGGAGTTTAGATAAGTTACCAAACACAAAAGGTAAAAAATTTGGATAACTCAATTTTTATACATCCAAACAAGGCCCTTGTTTTTTTTAAACTTTTTAACTCAAACTTTTTCACCAAACAATCAACTCAAACTAAACTTTTTATTTCAAACTTTTTACCAAACACTCACTTTTTAAACTCAACTTAACTTAACTCAAACTAAACTTAAAAATATCAACTTAAACTTGTGCACCAAACATGCCCTAAAATTGATGTTTCTTGAAAACATTATCCGGCACCCGTGTGAAACAGCACTTGTAACGTAAGGTAATAGCATATGACACAAAGATCATGCATTAATGTGTAACACTATGTTATATATACATCCAAACAAGACCCTTGTTTTTTTAAAACTTTTTAACTGAAACTTTTTCACCAAACAATCAACTCAAACTAAACTTTTTATCTCAAAATTTTTACCAAACACTCACTTTTTAAACTCAACTTAACTTAACTCAAACTAAAATTAAAAATATCAACTTAAACTTGTGCACCAAACATGCCCTAAAATTGATTTTCTTGAAAACATTATCCGGCACCCGTGTGAAACAGCACTGTAAGGTAATAGCATATGACACAAAGATCATGCATTAATGTGTAATACTATGTTATACATGTTTTTTGAATTATCAGCTCCAAATATTATTATTGTAATATAGAATAAAAATTTTACATTTATCAGATAAATATGACCGTTGGATAGGAGACTATTTATATATATATATATAAATATAAAGGCGGAAATTTTCAGGAACTTACTCGTTTTGAAGGATTTGCCCAAAGATTACCCCAACCATTTCAATTACTCGCTTCAAGCGAATAAGGTTTCGGGAAGGACTGGTAGTCCGCTTTGAAGAACCTTGTGCAATGTCCGCTCCACTAAAGCTTGTATTGTCTCATTTTTCTCTCGCTGCGTTCTCTACACAATCCACCTTTCGTGATCAAGAGCATTTTATTAAGAAATATTGAATATAACTAAATTATAAATATTAAAATTAAATAATGAAAATAAAAGAAATGAGAGAACAAAAGATTTAAAATGATGTTATCGACGGACTATAAATAAAGAGAAATTCACTAGTAATTAGGACCAGCTTCCATATAAATACAAATTTATAAATATAGAAACGGGTAAGTTACCCAAAGATGTTGAATCTCCTAAAATCAAGAAATTTCCTATTTCCTAAAATAAAAATTAATTCAAACAAATTCAAATATCCTATATCACAATCAATCAATTAAAAAATGAAAAGAATCATAAAGGGATAATTTCAATGAATATTTGACAATTTTCTCAAATCTTAACACTCCTCTAAAGTTGGTGCATAGATTGTGCACACACACACCAAATTGCCAAAAGAGATTCTTTTTTTTTTCTTTGCATCGTAATTTTTTTTTTCAATAATTTTTTTTTTTAAGACTTATATATCAGGCTTAAGTTCACATTAGCTTCATATCAGTTCAGTTAATTTCGCCTACACTCTTCAAAGCCGCTTTTCTCATATTTATATATATATATATATATATATTTTTTTTTTTTCAGAAGCTTCAATAATTTTTCAGTCATTTTTTTTCAATTTGTTTCAGTTTTTTCTCTCTCTCTTTTTTCCTTACTTCTTTGCACATAAGAGATTCGCATGGCGGACACTGATCTTCTACTTTGAATGGCCATCTTGAAAACCAAAATTAAAATATATATATATATATATATATATATATATATAAAAGATATATGGTACTTAATCTGCTGATTTTAGAATGTTTTAGGTTTCAAAAATTTTCGGGTTTTGATTCGGTGTTCAAGGATACGGTGGCTTTCAAAAATGACTAGGATGGTTTCAAGAAAGAACTTTTTCAGGACTTTTGTTTGGTTTCAACGAACTTTTCAGAGGTTTGAAAATTGATTTGGGTATTTGTCTCTTTAATGGACGAAAAGATGGAAGCTTCAAGAATGAATTTTCAACAAAGTAAGGACTGGCTTTGATATCATAATAAGAATTGAATGTTAAATAATAAAATTAAAAGAAATGAGTGAACAAAAATTAAATAATAAAAATAAAAGAAATGAGAGAACAAAAGGTTTAACGTGATGTTATCCAATGATTTGGAATAGAAATACTAGTTTATAAGTTCAGAAACGGATACATAAGTCAGATATCCTAAAATCAAGAAATTTTAGATTTTTTTAGGGAAAATCTGTGATAAATCCCTTTTTATATACCATATCAATAGAGCTCGTTTTTAAACCGTCATGATTTAATCGAACGGTTGATATATTACTTGTACATGAAAACTATAATGTACATTAACCCATAATATTATATATTAAAATAAAAAAATAAAAATTCAAAAAAACTAAAAATCAAAAAAGGTTTCTCAACAAAAAATCGGTGGCCCCCCGATGCCGGTGAAGACGTCAAGAAGCCCCCCTCCCTCGACGCCGACACCCCCCCAAATGGCGACCATATCTGGCTTCGAGGGGATTGGGCACTCGAGCGTGGGAGGAGGGGGGTCGTCAGGGCTCTAGCGCAGGGGGGTGGGGGGCTCAGGTTGGGGCTCATCGGCATCGGAGGAGGGGGGCTCGCCTGGGCTTGAGCACAAAGGGGGGAAGGGGGGGGGGGGGGGGGGGGGGGCTCGGGTTGGGGCTCGTCGATCTCAGGGTAGGGGGGTGGCTTGGGCTCGAGCACGGGGGGTGGGGGGGCTTGGATTGGGGCTCGTCCGCATCGGGGGGAGGGGGGGCTCGTCCGCATTGGGGGGAGGGGGGGCTCATCGGCGTCAAGAGCGAGGGGGTGGGGGGTCCGTCAACGACCAGTTTTTTCCTTCCTTTTTTCCTTCACTTACTCTATTATAGTATGGGATAGTGCCTACAAATAATCATATGCACCCTTAATATACACGCCATCGGATTTAATCTTTCTGGTTCAAAAAGAAGCTCTACCAGTAGTGACTCTCAAAAAGTATCTACCACAGTGTCCCCCTATTTTCCAATATGAAAATTAACATAAATAAATTCAAATTATCTCTTATATTACGATCAATTAATCAATCTAAAATAAAAATAATCATTAAAATAATTTCAATAAATATTTTTCAACCATCTCTAATCTCAACATAAATAACATCAAATTAAGGACAAACAGTCGTTAATAATGCATGTGACAGTCCACCATTGAAGAAATTAGGATTTATACTGATTATTATATTCAGTATGGTGGTAAGAGAGGTGTACGCTGTTGGTACGTACCTTGGAAAGAAGTTCCATATCTGCAAACGAAAAAGCTTTGCCGAAATTGAAGTTGGACATCGCAAACAGACGGCGGGCTTGAGCAAGCTGGCGGGCCACGATTTGTGGATTATCGGAGTTGACGGTGCCGGCGAGCTCTTGAAAAGCGTCTGCCAATTTCCGCAGGTGTTTGTTCTGGGAACCGGTTGAGGCCATTGGAAGAGAGATACACAGAGTGACACGAGGATGAAATGATCTGAAAACGGAGGGGGGTCACTGATGAATAATGTGTTTGTGAGCATAACAAACAAACAATTAAGCTGATTATGCTGATAGGTTAAAATATATATAGACATGGTCTTTCAGTCTGGCGGTATAATATTTTAACTGTAACGTTAATGATATATCATTAATGTATAACATTTTTTTTATATTTATTATCTATTATATCTATTATATATATCTATATATAAAACATATTTTGTATATTAATGATTAATGATATATAATATAAATAATTATTTTTTTTATATTTTATTATGCAAGAGTTAATAATTGTTGAATAGTGATTTTTGGTCATCCTCTCTAAGGCTGCAATGTGGCGGTCCAATATAGTATAGTTACTGTCAAAAGGTAATTGTTTCTTCTTTTTCTTTATTTTGTTTGTCTATTATGACTTGTTTATTTATAATAAAAATTCCAAATAAATAACATCTTACCCATAAAATTGCATACATAATTTGTTAATCAACTAATAGTTATGCGAGTCTAAAATAAAATAATATCTTGCATTTGTCGGAGATCAAATCAGATTCTCTTGGTTTGTTTTACAGAAAATTAAAGAACAACCCACGAAATCCAAAATAATCACAAAACAACAATCCAAAAATATACAATCAACCGAAATCAACAGCGATCAAATGAGCGAGAAGAGATCAATGGATCAAATAAAAGTACGGGTTTATCATTTCAAATAAAAAAATATTTATAATGGTTTATATGTTGATTATTTGGGGATATGGCGTGTGAGTGGGGGAAAAGAAATATTAGTATTTTGATTTTTTTGTAAATATAGTTTAACATATAATTAAGTTTACAATAATTATCTTTTTAAATTTAATTTTTTTAAATATCAAATTTTGATTAAAAAAATATGTCAAAAATTAAATAGAATGTGGAAATAGAACCCTATTTAACTAATGGCATGCAATATTAACATCATTGGTGCGAAATATTTTCGTCATTTATAGTAAAAATTCCAAATAAATAACATGTCATTTAAAATATTATATAAATTTTATGTAAATTAATTAATAATTACATAAATTTTAAAAAGTAATATTTATCGAATTGGTACGACCGAGACTAATCCACGGCATTTCTTGATCAGTCCCTCGATTGTCTTTCCTTTTCGTTTACAGCTGTCCAGATATTGTTTGGACGTTGTGGATTTTCTAGATGATGAATTATTTGGTGAATTAATTGATCAGTCCACCATCATAAATGTCTCATGATTATTTACCAATGAAAAAAAAGTCTCATGGTTAATTTTGATTTCTTTACACAGAGATTTCGGTAAGGGAGCCATTCGAAAAGTATGTTGCAGCATCAAATATTGTGGCACCCACGGATTAAAAAATCGCGATTTTTCGTGAAATATCGCGCGAAATATCGCGTTTTTCACGCGTGCGGCAGCGATACCGGTGGAAAGGAAAATTTCGCCAAAATATCGCGAAAATATCGTAATTTATCGCGGTAATTTCACTGTCGAACGAAAACAGTTAAAAACAGCCAAAATTTTCGCGAAAAATCACGATAAATCGCGATATTTTGGCGATAATTTCGCCTGCTGCCGCCGCCGGTTTTCAAAACATTTTTCCTTTTTTTTTCCCGCCTCTTTTTACGTGATTAAAGTTTAATCATTAAACTTTTGTTTTGTTTTTTTTTGTTTTCTCGCCAGCCTTTACTCTTTTTTAAGAACCTTTTTTTGGTTTTTTTTTTTTTTTTCTCCACTTTTGCGTGATGCCGTGATTTGGGTGCTGATGTATATAAAGGTGCTAGTGCAAATAATTGTGTTTTTTTTCTCCTCTTTATAATTGGATTTAATATGTTTTTTTTTGGCAGTTTGCTTCACGTGAAGAGCTTCAAATAATTGAGCATAAGTTTTGCATATAATTGTAACTCAGCTCATATTCTATATATAGAACGAGAACTGAACCTGAACTTCACTTTCATTCAGTGAACTTCTTAGAAACTTTAAAAAAAAAAAAATTAGTATAAAGGTGAAGCAATATTAAAGAAGTAGGCAGCAGCAAAGGAAAATCAACAAATTTTGTTGCCTTATTTTTTCAACATAAAATGTAAGTTTCTTTATCATATGATTATTTATTTTATTATATATGTTCTGATTAGTTATAAATTTTGTAATTAAATTATTTCTTAACATTCCTTATATTGGCTTGCTTATATTTTTTTTTCATTTTCTGATTTTTTTGATGTGTTATGTTAATTTTTCATGTGATATGCTTAGAATAGGTAAAAAGAAAAAATAATAATAATAGAATGGATAAAAATAATAATAAAATAATAATACATTATGATGGATAAAGAAAAAATATATTTTAAGGTGGGATTTATTTATGGTTGTAAAGTCTCTAACTCAAACGTCTGTCGCTTATATATAATAATAACGAATTAAACATCTAATTATTTCGTATAAAAATAATTTTTTTGGGTAAAAAATTCGTGTACACTTGGAAAAAAATAAAACTATGCAAAGTAGATATTTGGAATTGAGAGAAGGATTAGGCAGTAATTATTCGTAGCTAATACGAAGGTCCATCTTGCTATAATTAGTTGTTATAAGCTTTTATGTTTGCTTCAATAACCGGTTTGGGTGAGGTTTTTTTAGTGAATAATTCAGGACTTTTAAAATTGGAAAAAAAGTAACGGTGAAAAGAAAAAATGTAATAGGGATTTAATTTATGACTAAATTTGAAGTTTATCACTGATTAAGTAATAGAAGTTTCTTTATCTAAAATTGACGCAGTAGGACGGCAACTAGTAGCATGATTTGTGAAATTAAAATTTAAGTGTGTAAAAATAAAATAAAAATTATTCTAATTTTTTAAAAAATAGAATGGATAAAAAAAATTAGAATGTCTAAAAACGAAAAAAAATTAAATTGGTCAAAATGAAAAAAAATTATTCCAAATTTTTTTGGAAAATTAGATTGCCTAAAATTGAAAAAAAAAACATTAGAATGGGTAAAAAAAAAAAAAAGACGCTTTAGAAAGAGCATTTGAGAATAATCAAAAGTGTACTTTTTCCTCTTAATAGAATTTTCATTTTTAGTCTACATTCTAACAACTAACTAACGTTGTATCTAATATTACATTTTTAGTGTTTAATTAAGGACTATTATTTTTAAATATGTATTTTTTTTAATTTTTTGTTAAGGTCTTAGGTATGTGAAAACTGAAAAGTATTAATATTTAAAATACTTTTGTCCTTATATTAGTTACAACGAAATGGCGTCGGGTAGTGAAAGCAGTAGAAACGACCCAGCTTGGAGGTACGGTTCACCTGTGGAGGGAAATAAAAATGGCGTCAGATGTAATTTTTGTAAATTGGTTTTACAAGGTGGGGGTATAACACGGTTTAAGTATCACTTGAGTCACACCGATCGACGGAATAATGTGAAAAAATGCACAAAGGTTCCACCAGAAGTAAAAGCAGAGATTATACAATGGTTACAACAAAAAGACGTAGCGAAGAAAAAAAAATCTATGATGGAAGAGAACATTAGGGAGGAGCTGCGTGGACACTTAAATAAATCTGCAGTTCAATATTTAAGTGATGATGATGGTGACGACAGTGATGAAGCTGAACAGCAACTACAAGCAGCCATTCGTGAATCAAAGTATAGTGAATGGCAACGACAACAAAATGCATCATTTAGAGGTCAAAAGGGTGGTAGCAGTTCCGGAGTTGGCACATCCTCTGAACAACTTCGTAAAACCAAAAGTGTACGGGGTTCATATCCAGATCCTCCACTAGCACCTTCCCTTTACAAATCTCCAAATGCCAAACAAAGACGTATTAAAGGAATGTTCGGTGGAAATGTCAAAGAGACACTCGGCCGATTAGTTAGTAAATTCTTTATTCATGAGAATGTTCCCGCTCATAAAGCTAATTCACATCATTTTAAAAAACATGATTGCTGGAGCACAAGAAACAGGTACGTAATGTAAATTTAGAAATATGTATGCTATTCACTCATTTGTTTTTTAATGTTTTCTTATGGGTATGACGTTGGACCAGGTCCAGGAGTTCCTACACCTTCGCCATATGAAATCCATAATACGTACTTGGACATGGAGTACAAGGAGATAAAGGAGTATGTTGATAGCCAAAGGAAGACATGGTCGACGCATGGGTGCACCATTATGTGTGATGGATGGACTGGACCAACAAAATTAAGCATTATAAATTTTATGGTCTACTCAAAAGGTTCAACCGTCTTCCTCAAGTCCGTGGACGCATCTGATAAGATCAAAGATCACACCTACATCTACAACTTATTAAAAGAAGTTGTGAAAGATGTGGGACAGAATAATGTCGTTCAGGTTGTTACCGATAATGGCTCGGCGTATAAGAAAGCCGGTAAGAAGTTGATGTAAAGGTATGCCTTGTACTGGACTCCATGTGCTGCGCACTGCATTGACTTGATGTTTGAGGATATTGGAAAAAGGGACAGTGTCGCTCAAACCATCGGACATGCACGGGCAATTACAAATTTTTTGTATAACCATAATCAATTGCTTGCCCAAATGAGAGAAATTTGTCAAGGTGATATAGTTCGACCTGGACCCACTCGATTTGCGACGAACTACATTGCATTGAATAGTTTATTGAAGAAAAAGGCAAGCCTGAAGCAGCTATTCACGAGTAATTGGTGGTCCGAATCTCGCTTCAGCCGCTCAAAGTTAGCCAAGGCTGTAGAACAACGAGTACTCGATAATCTATTTTGGGATCGAGTTTCTTATGTTGTTTCAATTTTCGAGCCCATGTATACCATTCTCAGATTGGTCGATACGGAGGTTGTACTGACAATGCCGCTATTGTATGAGGTCTTTAACAACATGAAAGCGCGGATGGAAAGTCTGAGAGGAATGAAGTGGGTTTTAGATATCATCAATCACAGATGGGATAGTCAACTCAGTCATTCACTTCATATGGCAGGTATAAAGTCTTAGTTTATTCCAAAAAGAATTATATTACATTTGCATTTATAAGAATAGATGCTAACAAATATATGTTTTTATTTATGTAAGCTTATTATCTCAATCCTCGGTACCAATACAAGGAAGATGTTAGAGACAAGTCCGAACTAATCCAAGCTGTGCACGAGGTCTTTGAGAGATTAGACCCAAACTCAGAAGGATTCGCACAATTTGGAAATGAGGTAACGTGTTATCTTTTTGTAATATTACTAACCAAACTTGAATTTTTTTTTATTAGGGTCTAATACCAATTAAATTTAATATATTTGTAGCTCTGTTATTTTCGAGATGCAAAAAAAGGATTTGGTTCACGTGGGGCAATTGCATCAAGAAAAACAATGATTCCTGGTAACATAAAAATTGTTTAACTTATTGATATGTTTTTTTAACCAATTCTAAACGTAACATATGTTTATAATAATGATTTTTTTATTATGTGTTGCCAGCTGAATGGTGGATTGTCTATGGAAATGATACTCCAACCCTGAGGAATCTAGCTGTGCGGATATTATCTCAAACTGCATCATCATCAGCTTGTGAGAGAAACTGGAGCACATTCGCTTTGATCCATACTAAGCAACGAAATCGTCTGGCCTACACAAGAGTTGAACAACTTGTATTCTGCTCATACAATATGAACCTAAAAATTAGAGATATGGAAGCTGCAAATGATAACGTAGCAGAACAAGATTGTTTGGGTTTGATTGAAAAGTTAGCTGCAACGGTGGGTCCAGAACAGGAAGATGTATTGCTTGATTGGATTCGGCCTATGCACCTAGACGATCAGGATGGCAACCCCGATCCAGAAATAGCTGCACATGCTCGTGCACATGGGATTGATGTCGATCGAGTCATGGTCGAAGAAATTGGCACCAGTGATAGTGAAGGTGGTTCACTTGAGATATTATTACAACGAGCTAGAAAAGGAAGTCGTGCACAGCAGAGTAGTGAATCTACTGATGATGATGACAGTGGTCAAGCTGGTGGTGGAGGTACCGATGCTGGCACTGGTGGTGGATGGAGTGGTGGAGGAACTTCCACACAAGGTGATAATATGCCATTTAGCCCATTTAGTGCGGAGGCTAACTTCACCCATGCAACACAAGATGAAGATCATGGGTGTCGGGAAGCAGGGTCAGGAATAGGGGCTATTAATAGACCATTTGTAAGGAGACAAAGAGGAATGCAATCCACTATGTCTACTTCTGATGAGGATCACCTATCTAGGAGTTTTGAATCTTTCGGCCTAGGGGGTAGCCAAAGTGGTTTATCAAATGATGCTCCTTATTCGTATAATCCTTTTAATTATGACAATCTTCCAGACACTAGTACCAGCAATTACACAGGCTATGGAACATCTTATAATCCATTTGATGTTCCAGTTCCACACATGACACTTGAAGATCCCTCTGTGTGGGTGCATCGTCAGTTTCCTATTCATGGAGTAACCGTTGGAAGAGATCGCCAGTGCTACCAATCACATGTTGATAATTTTATACAAAATTATGCAAATTCCATGTCATGGTACCAGTACTGTCTCTTACAAGATTCAGCTCCACCTAACTTTGAACCTGCGCGAACATCTTTCTGGTATTAGGATATGTATTTAGTGACTATTTATTATTTTTATTTTTGTTATATTATTTACTGTATTAGCATTTCATTGAGGGTTAAGGTTTATTATGTCCTCCTGACTAGGTGTATCTACTTTTTTTAATTAATAAATTTTATCCTCGTACCGTCGAGGTTTCGTTGCTTGGTAAATTAGGTCATATAAGTATGTTTACTTTTTTGACGTAAAATATAATGTTTATTTTATGCATATATGGTTATTTTAGTATGTATAAAAGCCATATTTAAGTTTTATGTATTTTTAAGCTAATTTTCTAACTTTTTTTAAATTTTTCCGAAATTTCCATCGATATCGATATTTCCATCGATATTTCCGTAAAATGACAGTTGCGAAATTTCCGTCATTTGCGATATTTTAATCCTTGGTGGCACCATACATCGACAGCGTCTTAATGTCACATCAATCGGGTGCAGCGCTACTTCGATTAACTTGATTTTCACTCATCGATCGATGGATTAATTCAGTCCATGTCAAATCACTGTTCTATTTGCACTCCATCATTACCACTCTTTCTTTTCAATGTCCAGGATGAAGGATTACTTAGCTTTTTGGTGTTTGTGATACGTTTTGAACAGTAAGTTTGAACAATGAGGGGGAATTTGATAGAGTAGTTTGAGTTGAGATTTTTAAGTTTAAATAATAAATATTTTTGAATTTTTGGAAAAGATAAAAAACTTTTTGAGAAAAAGACAAAAACTATTTGAGAAAAAGACAAAAAAAAGTTTGAGTTAAATGGTTTGAATTTAAATTTTCGTTAGAGAATATGTTGTAATTTGAACTTGATCTTCTGTTTGGGATGAATTATTGGAACTTATTAGTTTGTACTATTTTCTTCCTCCAACTAAATATTTTATTTGAACTGCAATTTTCATACTCTCCTTTTTCAATTTTCTATGATAAAGAGAATTAAGCAAAACTTTACAGTAGGAACGATTATTTTGCTCTACTTGCAGGTATTTTTTATTTATTTTAGTTGTTAAATTAACTTTCTAACTGTTTGATCACGTGATGCAGAACTGCTTCAGGTTATAAATCAAATCGTTAAAAAGTTAATCTAACTGTTAAAAACAACATTACCTCCTAATATAGGAAAAAAATACAGTTCCTATTTTAAGTTTTTCCAATTGTGTTTCAATACTCTTGACCGAGATTTTTATGGCATATATCTTTATTAGTAGTGCTGCATGTTTATGAACATTTGATATCAAAATCACATTAAAAAATGTATGCAAACATACAATTTCTGATATAAATCAAACAGTTCAAAACACAAAAATCCTATCTATCATAGAGAACTTGTGATTAGTTAATGGAAGAAAATTCGATAAAATTCCAATTTTTTTTCGTTGTAAACTACCACTTCGTGAAAATTTTGATAGATGACTTTCCAAATACACGTAGTACTTCTCATTTTTGTAGCTGCTGATGGTGCATGAAATGATATCAAATGGTACCCTTTTTTTTTTTTTTTTTTTTTTTCAATCAACTACCACCTCCTATAAGTGAATGGTATTATTTGTGTCTCATCCAGCAGCTGTAAATAGGAAGCATGTGCATTCTAAACAATAGGATGTATCAATTTTTAAGCAGTTGAAAAGGGGAGAATTTGCGGTAAAGCCCTTATTTTTATACCCTATTGTTAAGGCTCATTTTTAAACTGTTAAGATATAATCGAACGGTTGATATGTTGTTTGTGTATCATAATTATCATACAAATTACCTCATATTAGCATAGATTAATAAATAAAAATTTTAAAAAACCCACCCCTTCCCTGATGTCGGCGACCGACCGGATCTGCCCCCCTCGATGCTGATGAGCCCAGGGGGCCCCCGATGCCGGCACCCCCCACCCCCGATGTTGACCAAGGCCCTAATAGCCCCCCCCCCTGCCCCCCCCACCCCTGACGTCGGGCTCAGGCCCCTTTACCCTTGACGCGACCCAGGCTCCAACCACCCACCCCACCCCCGACGCCGAGCTCGGGCCCCCACACCCTCAATGCGACCTAGGCCTAGGCCCCGGCCCCCCCCACCCCCACCCCCACCCACCCCACCCCTACGCCGGGCTCGGGCCCCCCCCACCCTCTATGCGACCCAAGCCCCGCCCTCCCCCCACCCCACCCTGGACGGTAGGCTTGGGCCCCCCCACCCCCGATGTGACCCAAGCCCCGCTAGATCTGGGCCCCCCGCCTCCCAAAACACAGATGACAGCCCCCCCTCCAGCAAGCTTCCGCTATTCGGGGATGGCGAAATCGCCTTCCCCCAGCGACCTTCCTCCCATTGGTAAGAGAAGAGAAGGAGGGGTGGGGGGGAGAGAGTTTTTTTTTAAAGGAAAAAGAAAGAGAAAATCTGGTGTATTCAATCTCAAATTTGCACAAAATTATAGCCGTAGATTTTAAAAGCAATTCAATATTAGCCTTTGGATGAGTAACTACTGGTAGTGTTTCTTAAATGAGCTCTACCGCAGATTCTCTTGTTAAAAAGGTACTTTTCTCTATTTTTTTGGTTGCTAATTTTTTTTTTTTTGGTGGATAATATATTGGTTCTTTCTAGCTTGGGTAACCTTACGCACATATATAATATTTTTAGTATATTTATTTTGGCTGTTTAAACAACTCTCTTTCTTTTCTAGTTTCTTAGATTGAGATTTTTTTTTTGAATTAATTAAGTAGTTTCTTCTGTTCTCTCTTTATGCTTGAGAGCATAGCTAGAGAGTTGAAAATTAAGATCAACTCCATAATTTGTTCGTCTACATTCTTGCGACAACGAAAAAGCCCTTTGACGACATTTAAAATAGGTTGTAAAATGGATTCCATGACATTTTTGAAAAGACAGTTGAAAGGGGGTGCCGTGAAAAGTAATATTTTAAATGACATTTTCTTTAATTTATAATCTATGTCGTGAATTCTTTGTCCTCGACATTAGAGTAATGTCATCTATTCCTATACTGTATATATAATGTTACATATCACAACTGTTCCAAAATGTCGTGATTGGTGCATATGATAGCAATTTAAAAATGTCATAATTTGTTCATATTACAACAATTGAACGATGTCATGATTAAAAATGTTTTTACGACATTGAAAGCATGTTTTATTTGAAAAAACCATAATATTGGATAAGTGTCATGTACTCTTGAATTATTAAAAAATGAATTTCAATAAAATAAATTTTTATTGTTGATTATTTATAAGATATAAATATTTGAATACACGAATTATTAAAAAATATTCGTCCCAAATAATTTTTTTATTGTTGATTACTAATAATTATAAATATAAATTTTGATTCATAGTATTAATTAAAAAAAAAATCATTGCACAATACCAAAGAAAAAACAAAACTTTCAGTGACAATAAATTTCTAAAAGCTATTGTCAATGCATTTGAATTGGCGGTATTGTTCGAGGAATTCCTTAATTTGCTATCTTTTGCATCTTCAATGAGTTGCTTCATTTTCGCCTTTCTCTTTCGCCATTTCCAGCAGCAAGTTTATTTCTCAACTTGGTCTCTCCTCATAAGGCTTTTTCGTCGGCACTAATGTTCTTCCATTGGTAACATCTTGAGACACTTAACTGCACTGGCTTTGCGACTCAATTTTACTGTAGTATTCAAAATTACTCTAACAATCATATCCTTTAGTCCATCTTCAAAAAGCACAACTTCCGATGTCTCTTTGATCTTTTAATGCAGTTCTGCATAGAAAGAAAGATAAGGTAAACGCTCTCAATTTCTCACAACTGTCATATTATATATATATATATATATATTAATTAAGAATTATTTTGTTAAAAAATTAAAAGTAATTGATAAGAATTTAAGTTAAACAAGTTTGAAAAAAAAAAAAAAGAATTTAGGTTAAAGATTTATAGCAATCTATTAAGACTATGCATTTAATATAAGAAACAATAGTGAAAAAAAATTGATTAGAATAATTTTTTTAGGGACTAACCCTCCAGATGTCAAACATTTAGTATAGAATGAGTGTCTCATATTAGCATGATGACATGAGACATATGGTCTATTGATTATCTTAAGGAAATAATTAGGTGTTAGTTTAATTGGAATTAATACGATATTTGTGTTACTCCTTTGAGATGAGACTAATAGTGACAAAATTGAGGTATATACATTGACAATTGACGAATATATTGTCGTCTTTTCAAGTTTATAATTTTACTACTCATTAACTCTAATAAACAAAAAATATTCTAATATTATCTATTTTTGTTTTTTGTTTTTTTAACATTGCGATGATAAATTATAAATTTTAATTTACTTAGTTTGATTTTTTTTTTCTTGTAACTTTTATTTCAAACTTGAGTAGTTATTAAAAGAAATTACATGATTTCTATAGACATATATTAATAGTTAAGTAAACACCTAAAATTCAGCAAAAAATAGTAAATATCAAAAGAGAAGGTGAATATCTGATATGCATACGAATTACTATATCTGTTAACTTGTACATCGACAACAATGTCCTTACTACCATCTTTCCCATTTTATGTTGAAATTTGGGTCGACACCCAAAGAATGAGTAATATGAATATCGTAATTATTTATGCCACGACAACAAAGTAAATTTTGCACATCTAATTAGAACAAAATGTCAATCTTGATTTGTAGTAATCAATAATAGTACACCAAATTGTAACACTAAGTTTAATAGGTAGCAGTAGTTTAGCTAATACATATTATCAGTTAACTTTCCAATTAATGGTATTCAACGGCTCAATTACGAAGCCAAACAAGCAAAAAATAGAGTAATAAACTAGTGGATTACTATTGTTCAACTATTCTATTATTGGATTCACATTAAAACCATCGAAATTAATCAAACATGAGTGACCATATTGATTGACATTGCCATACTTTGGTTCAATTTGCAAAGATATTTTTCCATATCTGATTAGATCAGAAGGTCAATCTCGATTTGTAGCAATAAATAGTAGTAGATTGAGAAGTTAACCAAGTTTAGTAGAGTCCCCTCTGATGTCGTTGAACCTGCTCCAAACCCACTCGTGATAATAGGGACTACTACAAGATTTACAACAGGGCACTTCTCTTAGATTTATATAGATGTGGAAATATATGCATCTTTGTTTAACACAGGCACTTGTTTTTTATGGGTGTTTTGGAGTTGTGACTGAGTGACTATATTTACTTCAGCATTAGGAATAATGTTGCAACCTCCTTGTAATCAAGATTGCAATTTCACACACACACACACACACACACACATGCTTATGTACTTATCCACATCATTTTTTTTTTCTATTAATTTGGTTTGCAGGATTGATGCCTATTCATTTAACTGGTAGTACTCCTAAAAATTTTAGTGTTAGGTTGATTATTATATTCTTTTCAGCAAATAGAGACTTTGTGAGTGGAATTTTGACATATAATTTAATTTAATTCCATAGTATCTCTTTGCTGTTGGATTATATTAATTTTTTTGGTAAGTACTTGACTACCTATCTTGGTATTTTTGCAACAGGAATGGCTCCAATATCTGGCATCGCGAGAACATGTTATGTAGATTTCTTTTATACTCATCTATTTTACAATTTCATCACTCCATATTATAATTGGTCATGATTACGGTCTGCTCTATCTATATAAAATCTACCAGATACCAACAGTCTCTGGTGTTGATGTGGGTCTTTGACCGCAATACTCTGTATTCTGCCATTTTTTTTTTTTTCAATACTCAGTCCCAAATCACCGCTATCATCTATTAATCGCGAGCCTCTAGTTGCCGTCACGTCACGAGCCCCCGGTTGCCATTCTCATTTAAAGGAAAAGAAAAACAAAGGATTTAGAAACAGAGCTAGAATTAAGGAGGAAAAACACAAATAAATATATATTAATAAAAAATTTCATAAAAATAAAATAAATATAACTATCCTATTTATTGACAAATCTTAAAGCATTTCTAATTCATAATGTCTCAAGCAATTTGAACTTAGATGCTGTACTGTTTAAAAAAAAAACTTGAGAGACAACATTTATTAATGTAAATTTCTCTCTCTCTCTCTCTTTTATTTTTATTTTTTATGAACAATCCTTAAAAATAAAGATAATCCTAACTACTATATAACTTTAAATTCAAAATATTAAAATCAACTAATCTAATCCTATTTGGATTCACCATTGATAATTCAACCAAGCTAAATATTACATTTTCTATGTTTCTTCTATAAACATATAAATTACATCTTTTTTTTTTTTTAATAAATCACACTTGGAGCTAAAAAATAATCATACAACACTAATTCACTATCTAACTTTATTATATCCACCACCAATGTTATTTACTGGTAATTTTAAATTCAAAATATTAAAATCAACTAATCTAATCCTATTTGGATTGACTATTGGTAATTCAACCGAGCTAAATATTATATATTCTATGTTTCTTATATAAACATATAAATTACGTCCCTTTTTTTTTTTTTTTTAATAAAACACAGCTAAAAAATAGTTATACAATTTCAATTCACTATCTAACTTTATTATACCCACCACCAATGTTATATGCTGGTATTGTTTCTTTTTCTTAATAATTCTCCTCCTAGTTATTTAAATTTTTTCCCACACATTTGATTTTTTTAAATAAAAAGGCACCTCTTCTCATCAATAATCCACCTCTATCAAACACCTTTTTTTTTTTTTTTTTTTTTTTTAATATTTCTACTTTTAGAAAAGTTTGAAAAATAATTTACAATATTTCTCTTTGGAATTACTTTTTTTAAATGCTCTTTAATATATATTTGTCCTAGATTCCTCATGTTCTTTTTAATTTTATTTACTTTTAAACTAAAAAACATTTTAATCAAATTTTAAAAAAAAAATCCTATAAAAAAAAGCCATGTCAATCTACCAGATCCTTCTCAAACCTCATAGCTAAAAAGAAATAATGATAATACTAAAAACGGAACTCCCAAAACCGACGTCTCAGGCACATTAAAAAAAAAAAATCGTCAAACCCGCCAAAACAAGCGCGCCAAAACGTCAGTGGGATGATTTGTCTTATTATTCCCCTCCTCTTTCTAAAGTATCTCTAAAATTGAAAGGCCACGATTGAAGCTATCGCCATGTACGACTGGTTATCCTCTCTCCATTCCCCTCTCTTTCTCTTTCTCACCACTTTCTCGATTTCTGTCGTTTAATTTATGGTCCGTTTGGTGAATGAGTTTGAGTTGAAAAAGTACAGTTTGATATGAAAATTTTGTTGACTTTTCAGAAAAGACAAAAACTTTTTCAGAAAAAGACAAACTTTTTTTCAGAAAAAGACAAAAACTGAGATGAAAAAGTACAGTTTGAACTTGTTCACCAAATGAGGCCTTAGTTTTCCATTAATTCTGATTCTTATAATCTAAATAATGATTCAGGATCTTTTTGGAACCGTAACAATCATATTTTTCATCTTTGTTCTTCTTCTCTGATTTCTGTGTTTGTTTGATTAGTATAAATCATAG
The DNA here is from genome assembly GCA_008635985.1 of Ficus erecta. Taxonomy (NCBI): domain Eukaryota; kingdom Viridiplantae; phylum Streptophyta; class Magnoliopsida; order Rosales; family Moraceae; genus Ficus; species Ficus erecta. The sequence continues at coordinate 718,530 of BKCH01000047.1, forward strand.
CCAGTTAATTTATATCGGCTAGTAATTCGCCTTCTGTTTCATGCTACCAAATGCTTGTGTTAATTCCTCTGATGAGAAGAGACGGTAGAAATAGGTAGAAAAAGTGACGGATACGTCACCACGCGTTGGCAAAACATGTTTACAGTTTCCACATTTAAAGGGGGTTGCTTGATGATGCTCTGTTATTGTCCATGCTTATTGACATTCAACTAGTGACTAAAGTCCATTAAAAGAACTAGTGGTTGAAAAAAATTGATTCATTTGTTATACTCTTTGAACCAAGTATTTTATCTAGGTGCGTGATTAAACCTGTAAAATGCTTTTTGTTGTGAGTCGGAATCTAGGGCATTATAAAAGCAAATAACGTACTTGATTTTTTTTTTTTTGTCTCTTTAAGGTTGACCACCATTTCTTGTTGGAAGCATATTTTATCATCTGTTTCTTCAGCATTGCATTTCACTTGTAAGTAGAAATCTGTGTTCTTGTGTTATGACGATGCTTAGTATAGATGCTTGTGCTTGCTTCATGATTTTCCCTATAGATTTGAAGTTGTTGGTAAATAACACAACAATACTTGGAATTCTTCCCATCACCTTAGAATATATATATATATATATATATATATATATATATTTGCAAGGTTTTAGGAAGTACTCAAGAAAGGAATTTTAAAGTATGTTGCACAGCTACGTTACTTATTGTTGGGATGTGTGTTCATAAACAAATGAGATGTATTATTTTACTGATTTAATTTGAGAAATTTTTTCAATATTATTTTTGCATGTATGTTTAGATACTTTATAAATATCGAAAACCCTAGATTATTTAAATGTGACTTTAAATATTGTATATAAGTATTATATATAAAAGGATAATATTTAAAGTAAAATAATCTAAATCTGTCCGTAATTAAAAATTAAAGTTGAGATCTTTAATTTAAAATTACTAGTACGGTTCATTACATTCCGAATGAAATGATCTTATCCTGATTGTTAATAATGAGATTATTGGAATGAAAACGCTTTATATAATTTGATTATATAGGACTGGAACATAATTAATTATAAATCTCTAATAATTTTTATTGTCACATAGAGCATTCAAAATTAATCAATGATGGTCATATATGAATCAATCTTAATTCTGAGTAATTAATAGACTCCTATTTATTGTATCATATTTTTTGACATATCGAGTAATGACACAAATAAATAGTATCAAATTCTTGATATATTGGAAATATAATATAATAAATAGCCGGGAATATTAATATACAAGATGAAATTCATTCCTTCGTAAAGAAGTCAGATGGACAGTTCCCATAAGTATTGATTCGAGGCTTGAATAATAAGAGCGCTCAATTTATGATTAGATCATAAATATATTATTCATTAGAGAATCAATGGTACTTAAGGAGAAAGATATAATTAAAGAGGTTAACGGAAAATACCTAGCTTGAATTATGAACCGTTTATGGAGGATTAATTTATATGTAGTGACTATATCAATGGGCAATTCAAATCCTTTGAATAAAATTAGTTTTATAATTTTAAGAGTGCAATTCTAAATTTTTAGTGGAATAATTTGGAATTAATAATTTTGATATTTTAATTAAGGTGTTAATTAATTGTCAAAATTATTGGAGCTTAAAATTATAAAGTCCATAGTTCCTCTAAACGGCTCCATTGAATCATGTGAACATTATTTTATGTTGGGTTGATTTATTAATTTAGAATTGAGAATTCTATATTAATATTCACACAACAAATTAATTGGATTAATTTGTATTTTAAATAATATGATTATTTAAAATAAATTTTAAAATAGTTTTAAATTAAAGATTATACAGTGTGGTAAGGACCACACCGTAGTTATGCACCATAGGGTGGTTCACATTATATCCACAAAGTGTATGTGGAATTTTGAATTTTGAATTTTGATACATGTGGAAAAGAAAAGATCGGTTGTTTTTATTTTGAATAGTTCAAAATAAAATAAAATAAAGGATGTCAATTATTTTTCTCTGTATTATTAAAAAGATGGTACATACGATGTATCTAAAAAAAGGGACGGGATATATTAATTCCTTTTTGACAGAGAAAAATAGAGACGTAATTTTTTTTTCAGAGAGTTTCTTCTCCTCTTCTCCTTCATTTTGTCTCATGAATTGAGAATGCAAAGTGAATCAAAATTTAGGTGTGTGATCAAACCCAAATTCAGAAACGCCCACTCGTTTCCTATTCATTGTGACCTGGAGAACGCTGAGAAAGAATAGTTGGTGTTTCCGAAGGATTTGGAGTTTTTAAGAAGGTTCTTGAAAGAGTTCAAGAATTTCGACCTAATCGGACAACGGTCAATCTCTAAACTTTCTTCTTAATTTATTTTATTAAATTAATATAAGTATTGTCGCCAGATAAAATTTGAGAAAAATTTTATATGTGCGATTTGATCTATCATGCTTTCGCTATTTTTTAAAAAAACCGGTTTTCGAAACCAACACTTATAGTTGTATTCTTGTGTGTGCAAGATACCTTATAGTTGTATTCTAGTGTTGTTCCATGTGAAAGATGTAAAGTCATTTCTGATATATTGCAGGAGATAAATGAATAATGGGTATCTGATAAGACTCATTTCTGTTATGATGATTTGATAAGACAGAGACTAAATGACCTACTAATTGGTGGTGCTGATGGGCGGACGCACCTTGTTTTTTGGGCTACAAAAAGGATACTAGTTTGGAAATCTTCTCCTTTAATGGGAAATTAGCTAATATTCTTAATGATTCGCAAGTACAGTAATGGATTTACATGAACAATTACTCTGTTTTTAACCAAGTCCATACCCCAGAACAACAGGTTTATAGATTTTCGGAAACTGAGATTTCCGTCTTGTGAGTAAAAGAATTGTGTCTCGTCCTTTCTTGATGGGTTTGTTCTCTATTTTGTTGCAGGGCTTATTTAACCCTTCCTTCTTATGTTTTTTAGTCAGAAGCTTATTGGTATAGAATGTTAATTCTGTTTTTGTACTTGCCAATGATATACACCATGCCAAGTCTATTGGCAAGAAAAGGAAACTACGGTCCTCCATTACTTATTAAGTGATCTTGGAAACTGATGAAATATGTGTTTCTCATTAAAAAAAAAAGTCATTCTTCTTTTACAGATACCTTGTTTCCAAAGTATCATAATAGAGAACTTCACAGTGGTATTTTTTTTTTTCCATAGTTGCTTGCATATTCTTTGAGTTTTGTGATGCAAATACTACAATTTTGTAATTACATTACTATCTCTGTTATTGATGAAATTTGATGAATGATCTCGTTGTTGCATATGTCATGTGTGCTTTTTGATTCAAAGTTCCGACTCGTCGGAATGTCTCCAAATTAGGCTGGTTGTAAATATTATCTATGTCCTAATGTAGATTTCCTTTTTCTTAGGTTTGCATATGTGACGCCCCGACTTCCCAAGCCAGGTCGACACCATACATACTTGTTCTTTACTTGAAAATTTGAGATAAATTTTTTTTTTAAAACATATACACATAAGTTATCTTATAAAGAAAAGCTTGTTATATAACAGACTATACTGATAGTAACTTTTTGTGTCTTTAAACTACTTACAAATAACAAAACATAATTTATTTTTGAAATATTAACATACTACTGAAAATCAAATGCGGAAAATTTATGCGTAGTGGTATCCCACACCGCCCTTCACCCGCCGCATCGTCCGCATAGCCCACCAATTAAATTGTAGGCTTCTTACCTACAGTATGAAATACAAAGGTGAGCTTTCGCCCAGCAAGTTCAAACATAATCTCACAAAACATTTTAAGCATCTAGAGAACATGGCAAACAACACTAACTCATGCATGAACCATTTATGATTGATTGAATGTCTTATGTTTCATTATAGACTCAATCTTTATTATCTTGTCCTAACTGTGGGCCCGTAGTGTTCGTACCAAAAGCGCGCAGTCTCCAGATAAAGCTAGGGTTTGCAAGGCCCTAACAATTCTGGGAATTCTAACTGGACCCTTCACGATCACGAATTTCGATCACGGAAGGTAATACTAAACTGTAGCCTCCTTGATTAGGGGAGGTTGGTACGACACCTTACTTGATTATCTTACCATGTGATTTAACATTAGTGAACATATTTCATGATGTCACTATGTCATATCATACTCAACATTTGCCATAATATGACCTTCTTGAAAACATGTCACTTCTGGAACCATGGCATTTTTGAAAACATGACATTTCTGAAACCATGACATTTTTGTAAACATGTCACTTTTATAAATATAACACTTTTGTGAACATAAGCACTTTTATAACATAGCACTTTTATAAATATAGCACTTTTATAACATAACACTTTTATAACATAGCACTTTTATAAACATAGCACTTTTGTAAACATAGCACTTTTATAACATAGCACTTTTATAAACATAGCATTTTTGTAAACATAGCACTTTTATAACATAGCACTTTTATAAACATAGCACTGCATCACACATCATGGCACAACATAGCAAGTATACCTGAAAATAGTTTTTACTATTTTCATACTGTAGGTGAGGTTTGATACTTGCCTGATCTGCTAGATTCCGGGTTCTGATACCAAACTGTCACGCCCCGACTTACACCATCTACGTAGGGGAACGACTACGTAGACGTGGGCCGGGTCGTCACCTTACTTATATACTTAAATTAAACTTGCGGAAAATTTGGGAAAGATTTTAATTTATTTTATTATTTATTTTTTTTTTTAACTTTCAACTGACTGGTAGGTACTTCCTTGAGTACCGAACTTTCAAACCTTCCTTGAAGGCCATCTAAATCATGTTGTAGACCAAACCCGAACTAATGTGGGTTGGTACCACAAGAGGCAACTTGCTTGCCTTATATAAACTTTGTCATCCATACTTAAAACGTCATGAAAATATGAAAACCCTTTTTCATTACATCATATTTTATAGAGTATATATATTTTTTTCAAAAGCTGTGGCAGTGTCCATCCCACATTTCACAGTCCGCAGCACCAGCCTTCCACAGTATTGCATCAGAGATTGCTGGCAGGATACTTACCTACAGCATAGACGTAAGACGTGAGCTTTCGCTCAGCAAGTACAACTATTACATCCGCGACACAAAACATATCATTGTGCATGAACCAATTATAATCTCTTATGAATCAATTATGGATTTATAACTTAATTTAGTTCTATTCCTTTACATATCATGTGTGCTCGTACCGTGGTACATAGCCAAGGAATGGTTGAAGGTGGCAGTCCGTTTTAACTCAAACCATGAAACACAAAGTTTAACATGGAGTAGTTTAGGTAGCCTTCCAATCCAACTCAAACCATGAACCATACCATTTAAACCCGCCTTTGTGGCAAGTCGGCACGACACAACATCCTACTTGTCTTGTTCTTACCAAGTGGTTTAATATAGTGAACATGCTTCATGAATTACATGTCATAACATAACTTAGCATATCATAGCCATAGCATAGCATAACACATTATCACATATCAGCACATTACATCAGGCAAGTAACAACAAAGGACCTATGCTGTAGGCGGAGTTGTACTTACCTCTTTCGTTATGTCCTACGTAGTGCTGCTTCTCCTCTGGTTACAGCTGTAGGTTTCCTCCTGCTAGTCGAAGGACATAGGTAAGGGTTTAATTAGTATTGTGGAATGTTGGGGATCTAACCAACATGTCTACATATTCCTAGTTGTATGTCCCCGATACTAGATGTCTTACTGGGTTACAAATAGTAACCCTATACCTTAGCCCAGTTTATTAATCTTGGTGTCCTTTAGGGTTATCTTGACTAACCCTTAAGGTTATACTAAAATCCACTTGTTAGTCAACCAAAGTCAACTATAGTCAACAATGGTCAACTTCGGTCAACTATGGTCAACCATTGTTGGGTCAACCTTGGGCTTTGGGCTTGACCCAGTAACTCGGGTATAACTCCCGGTTACCTTTCATAAACTAATCGCTTGCTATACTCGAACTTGAAAAATTCATTTTCCCTTACTTGGAAAATTTAGGGAAATTAATCCCAAAACTTCATAAAAATCCTTTACTTAAATCGTAAAAATCCAAACTCTTGGATTAGTGCTTTATAAAATCATTTGAGGTTGAAAACTGCCCTTGGAACAGTTTTCCATAATCGAAACAATAGTTTGTAGTAGAAAAATAGTTTTCTAGAAACATACTCAACATTTGCCATAATATGACCTTTTTGAAAACATGTCACTTCTGGAACCATGGCATTTTTGAAAACATGACATTTCTGAAACCATGACATTTTTGTAAACATGTCACTTTTATAAATATAGCATTTTTGTGAACATAGCACTTTTATAACATAGCACTTTTATAAATATAGCACTTTTATAACATAACACTTTTATAACATAGCACTTTTATAAACATAGCACTTTTGTAAACATAGCACTTTTATAACATAGCACTTTTATAAACATAGCACTTTTGTAAACATAGCACTTTTATAACATAGTACTTTTATAAACATAGCACTGCATCACACATCATGGCACAACATAGCAAGTATACCTGAAAATAGTCTTTACTATTTTCATACTGTAGGTGAGGTTTGATACTTGCTGGGCGAAAGCTCACCTTTGTTTTTCATACTGTAGGTAAGAAGCCTACAATTTAATTGGTGGGCTATGCGGACGATGCGGCGGGTGAAGGGCGGTGTGGGATACCACTACGCATAAATTTTCCGCATTTGATTTTCAGTAGTATGTTAATATTTCAAAAATAAATTATGTTTTGTTATTTGTAAGTAGTTTAAAGACACAAAAAGTTACTATCAGTATAGTCTGTTATATAACAAGCTTTTCTTTATAAGATAACTTATGTGTATATGTTTTTAAAAAAAATTTATCTCAAATTTTCAAGTAAAGAACAAGTATGTATGGTGTCGACCTGGCTTGGGAAGTCGGGAGGAACTATATGACAGTTTTCGGCGCATGAAGGCACCAGAATTCGAGGGGTCTACAAACCCAATTGACGCCGACAACTGGTTGATTGACCTCCAGGTTATTCTGAATTTCCTTAGGCTCAGTGATCAAGAGAAGATCCTCTGTGCATCCTTCGTGCTGAAGAAAGATGCTCGCCTTTGGTGGGAAACAGTTCAGATCCGGTGGGATGTTACCCAAATGACTTGGGAGGACTTTGTGGACGAATTTAAAGATAAATACTTCAACATTGAAGATATGGAAGCTCAACAGGACGAACTCAGTAATTTTCGCCAGGGAAATCTGTCGGTAGCTGAGGCAGTACAAAAGTTTGAGCAGCTAGCACGTCTCTGTCCTCACGTTTTCAGTTCCGAAAGGGACAAAGTGCGGAAGATGACGAAGATGTTCCGCGCAGATTTGGCAGTGGTGATCAACAGTGGACAATATCCACCAACCACCGTTACAGATTGTGTCAGCCGAGCAGTTCGAGCTGAATACTGGGTAGGGCAGAACAGAGAACAACGGGCTAAGTTCTACCAGGAGAAGAGGGAAGAAAAGGCCCAATTTAAACAGAACCAAGTCAAGCAAGGCCAGACCTCACAACAAAAAGGTCATGTTTTGACTAATGTTGATTATGTTGTAATATTGTGACATCATGAAGCATGTTCACTATATTAAACCACTTGGTAAGAACAAGACAAGTAGGATGTTGTGTCGTGCCGACTTGCCACAAAGGCGGGTTTAAATGGTATGGTTCATGGTTTGAGTTGGATTGGAAGGCTACCTAAACTACTCCATGTTAAACTTTGTGTTTCATGGTTTGAGTTAAAACGGACTGCCACCTTCAACCATTCCTTGGCTATGTACCACGGTACGAGCACACATGATATGTAAAGGAATAGAACTAAATTAAGTTATAAATCCATAATTGATTCATAAGAGATTATAATTGGTTCATGCACAATGATATGTTTTGTGTCGCGGATGTAATAGTTGTACTTGCTGAGCGAAAGCTCACGTCTTACGTCTATGCTGTAGGTAAGTATCCTGCCAGCAATCTCTGATGCAATACTGTGGAAGGCTGGTGCTGCGGACTGTGAAATGTGGGATGGACACTGCCACAGCTTTTGAAAAAAATATATATACTCTATAAAATATGATGTAATGAAAAAGGGTTTTCATATTTTCATGACGTTTTAAGTATGGATGACAAAGTTTATATAAGGCAAGCAAGTTGCCTCTTGTGGTACCAACCCACATTAGTTCGGGTTTGGTCTACAACATGATTTAGATGGCCTTCAAGGAAGGTTTGAAAGTTCGGTACTCAAGGAAGTACCTACCAGTCAGTTGAAAGTTAAAAAAAAAAAATAAATAATAAAATAAATTAAAATCTTTCCCAAATTTTCCGCAAGTTTAATTTAAGTATATAAGTAAGGTGACGACCCGGCCCACGTCTACGTAGTCGTTCCCCTACGTAGATGGTGTAAGTCGGGGCGTGACAGCATATATGCAATTTTGCAGTAGCTTTCAAGTTGTATACTCTTAGAAATTTCAGGTACAAAAAATTATGATTGATGCATTAGCTTTTTATTACTATAGAATAGGAAGAAATTCAATCAACTTTAAATTAAGACGAAAACAAAGCAACACAATGAAAAGCTCAAACGATATTTTAAAAACAGTGTCAAAAGTTTGAAGCTATCATGCCGAAATTTTTGTTAAGTTAGTTTGAAGGAAATTTATATATTTGCATCTATCAATATCATATCATAATTTTTGCTAAATGCTTGTTCTTTATTTTTTATCTTCGTGAACTATATTTAAGCATACAAGAATGTTGAGATGAAAGTGGTGAATTTTTTTTTTAAATTTTTTTTGGAGCTGATTAAGTTTAATTATTATGATATATTTGTTACCACAAGTTGAAAGATTTTTTGTTTTTATTTTTTGTGTTCGTTTTGTCCTTGTTAAGTGGAAAATCCTGAAGGTAAATACAGGTCTAAAAACTCCATTCACGTTTGTAGTCATTTTTTAAATTAATTAATAGCATTTTTATGTCATCTTGTTTTTTTTTTTTGGATTAAAACAAAATGTGACGACATTTTTCTAGTCAATGTCGTAAAAACATTTGCACATTTAGATGCTACTACCGTACTATCAAGAGGATTGGCCGCCAAAGGCATCTATGTCCTTTTTACGACATTTGTCAATAAAGTGTTGTTGAAATTTTTAGGATAATTTTATAAAAATGTCATAAATTTTGTGTCGTTAAAAGTACTTTTGTTGTAGTGACATTCATAGAGACTTCGGCACGGAAGCCATTACAAAAGTTTATTGCTGCGTCATACATTGTGGTTCTGTACATTGAACTTGTCTTAATGTCACAGCAGTCGGGCGCTTTGCTCCTTCAATTAACTTGATTTCCATCCAATGATCAATGGATTATTTCACTCTCTGTCATATCGCTGTTCTATTTGTACTACAGTTTTCGTACTCTTCTTCTTTCAAATTTCTGTGATAAAAGAATTAGGAAAACTTTGCGGTACGAAGGGTGTTTTTGTTCTACCTGTTGGTAGCTATTTTACTCATTGGATTAATTCTCTAGCTAATGGTTTAATATGTGAGTGTTCACATTAGAAATTTGTGACTCTCGCTGTAGAGTTGTTTTAGGTCATAGATTAGATCGTCGAAAACTTAATCTAATAGGAAAACAGTTGTACCTATATATAGGGTAAAAATATATTTCCTATCATAAGTTTTTCCAATTATATTTTAATACTATTGACTAAGATTTCTATGGTAGGTATCTTTATTAATAAGGCATGTTTTTGAATATTAGATGTCAAAATCACATTAAATTAAAAATACATGTATACAAATATATAGTTTCTAATATATATCTAACAGTAACACACAATATCCTATTTATCATACAAAACTACATGTGATTAGTTGATGGAAGAGAACTACAATAAATAAGAGATATATTTGATTGATCAACAGTGAGGCACGTGAAGATCTTATGTTATATGTTGTTACTAATTTGCGGATTTATTTATTTATTTTCCTTTAAAAAGGACTAGAAATCGATAATAATAGTTGAGGTTGACATACTTTGGAAACGCAAAACATGAGTAGAAATTAATATGCATTTAATCAAAAGAAGGCATGAACGATGACGTGGAGGTGAGTCTACAAATAGTCAGTTGTTTTGTCGTTTGTTTAGCGCCACATGTGACATTCTCTCTCATCATTAATAATAATTTTATTCCAATTAAAAATAAGAAAAATATGTGGTAAAGTCTCAGTAATTATTATCTGTAAGGCTCTATGGAATGGTTATAAACTCAAGTTCTGCTGATGTGTATTCCTAAAAACTGTCATCAAGGTGTGTAGGGTTACACCAAATCTAAGGCCATTGTTCTTTTCTTTTCTTTTCTTACCATTTCCATGTCTTTTTTTTTTTTTTTTTTTTTAAATAAGTGAGAACTCTCTTTCCTTTTCGCTGTGTTTTCAGATTGATGGCCTATCTTCCTGTAACTTCATCTTGAGGCAATTTGAATTTTGAACCAGAGAGTTGGGAGAATCACAAAGCAAGAAGAAAAAGAAACTCATGAAGTGTTTTAAACGTTTGTCTCATGAACTAAATACAAATATTTCTGGATCCACGGTGCTTTACATCTCTTAGCCCGACATTTATTTTCCAATAGAAAATTCCTATCGACTAAAATATTTATCAGCATTTATCACAAAGCACAATTAAAATCTTTTAACTTCTAAAAAGTTTACTTTTACATCGTAAGCCGACTAATACTAAGAACTTGATGAGAAGATAATTAAAAAAAAAAAAAAAAAAAAACACAACGGATATTTTATTTTAATAAACCAATCTATGTTCAGCCTGCAATTGTGTGCGTCCTTGTCAAGCTAATATTCTTGTTCTCCCATTCTTCATCAGTTTGCAAGGCAATAGGAAAAAAAGAGAATTAGTATCGGATTGACATAAATACCAAAACCATTATAATTTGAACTGATATTCTAAAGTAGGTCTGTCTCTAAACCATAAAGATCGTTCGATTTCCATAATGTTTTCTATTCTTGTTATACATGTCAACTCGAAATTGACTTGAAATTTAAATAAGATAGTAAAATTAATCTATTTCGTGCCGTTTTCGAGTTTATGTTTATTTATTTATTTATTTTTTGGGACTTCCCTGTTTCTATTCATTTGTAAGATACTCAAGAATCTTAGAGCAAAATGATTTGTTGTGAAAGGGTTGACTGATAGAGATCAACAACAAAATAATTGAAACGTACCTTTTCTTTAGAAGCTTCATGTGTTGTTCATCGTTTTCATGAACTTGCTTTGAGCTGTGGAAGTCGGAAGTACGAGTTCTGAAATTTTGGCATTCATGAACATGTAGATGCTCCAAGGAAGGGCACTCTAAGGAAGCATTTCCGGCGTAGAAACTGCTAAGCTTTGGCAGATTTTTAAGAGACAATGTCTTCAATCTGGGAAGTTCTACTTTCTGCTGACTGATTGCGTGTTCGTCTCGAATGACTTCCTCCATTTGGACGCATTCCTCTACCCAGAGATCTTCCAGTTGCATTAGACTGTCAAAGATGGATACCGGAAAGAGATTCCGCAGCTTCATGCATCGGATCACCGTCATAAACTTAATATTTCGGAAATCAGCAAAGCAAGTCGGGCCTCTACATATGTTTGCTAGTTCAGGCAAGTTTTCCAATCTGATCTCTTGTAATCTTCCCAAGTACACTTGTCCTTGTTCCAGTCCTTCGAATCCGAATGCCTCTTCCACAGAGCTCCCATTCACAAGAAGTTTCTCTAGATTGCCTAGCCTCTTTATCAAGTTCGAAGGTAGAAGTGAATTGACCAAATTATTACACTGCTGAACCGCCAAGGATTTTAGCTTCTCCAAAGAACCTGTTGGGAGTTCGCCAACACATATCTGCTCCAAAAAATCCATGTGGAAGCTTCGCAACTCTTGCAAACTCTCGAATACAGGTGCAGAACCTGGGCCACTGTTATTCGTTACACGCATAAGGTTGCGTACCTCTTGGCACTGCTCAACATCAAGAGACTTCAAGCCGGCCAACTGCCCGTGTTCGTATTCTTCCAACAAGTTTAAATCGCAGCAATCTGAATAGATTAACTTTTCAGCTTTTTTAGCTACCACCTCGATGAACCAATCCGGCAAGTTCTTCATCTGGGTATCAAGGAGCAAGTGCCTTGAATACACACTAATATTTTTGGAGTGCACATTCATCATCCGGATCAATTGTCTTCTACATACACATATGTCAAACTTTACCCAGTTTGGAACAGTTTCTACGTTACTGGGCAAGCACTTCACATCTTCGATATCGACCTTCAAGATTGTTAAGCAGGGCAGATTTACCAGCTCATCAAAAAATGCATTCCTTCCTTGATCAGTACTTAAACTGGTGCGTAGCTCCATTGCATCTTCCCAATGTGCAAAGCTTCCATTTAAGTACAACTCCTCCAAGTAGGACAGATTAGAAATTAATTTAGACGGGATCTTCTCGATGTTGTAACTCGAAGTAAGATCCAACATCCTTAGATTACTCAACTTTGCCATATCTTCTGGCAATGCTTCCACTAAAGATTCTCTAAGACTAAGTATCTCGAGCTTCTCCAATACCCCGAGTATAGCAATGTCTTTAAATTTGCAACCATCCAGATGCAAGGTTCGAAGGTCCTTCAGCGACTCGATTGATGAAGGGAGTGAGGAAGCTTGGATTCCATTTAGATCCAATATCATGAGAGCGTTCATCATTTTGAAGAACGCGGCTGGGATCTCTTTTAGAGAGCTGTTGTCCTGCAACATCAAGGTTTTTAGTTTTGGACAATCTAGGCCATCAGGAAGCCTGTTAATCTCGTTGCACATCAGAGAGATTGCAGTGTAGCTTTGGTAAGTAGGCCTTCTAGGCCATTCTTTTAGCATCCAACCAGTTCGTACCATGAAAACCGGCTCATCACCACTATCATGATCAGCTCTTGTTATCCGTATGGCTACATCACGAATCACATCGTGCATTTTAACTTGCTCGTTCTTATCACCATCCAACAACAACCCTGAAGCTATTAGCTTTTTGGCAATCAAGTCAGCATCTTCTCTTGCTTCTTCCATCGTGTTGACTTCTAGAAACAGGGTGAGTCCCATGCCATACCTTGCCAGCTCCTCCTTGCCAATATTATGATCCTCCGGGAAAAGGCAGCACAGCAAGAAGCAATCCTTTTCCTGTTTGTTCAAGAAATCGTAGCTCAACTTTATGCACTCGAACACGGTTTCGTCTTCATCATGGTTACAAGGCATAGATCTTTGAAGTCGTCGAGCTGCCTTATCCCACTCTTCCATGTCCTTGTCCGCGAGCGCCTTTGCAACTGCTACAAGTGCTATAGGAAGCCCCCCGCATTCTTTCGCAACCGACTTCCCAATTGCCTCGAATTCCTGTGAATCGAAATTCGTACCTGCCGTCTTCTTAAAGAACTCCCATGAATCTGGTTCAGACAAATGCTGGAGTTTAATTCTGTGGCTGTCCATTTGTGTGCAAACCTGCTGCAGTCTAGTAGTGAGTAGAATTTTGGACTCGCAATTCTCGAGCTCACTACCGTAAGGAATTCCGACTCTATTTAAGTCCAGCTTTTTCCATAGATCGTCCAAAATAATGAGGACTTTCTTCTCTCGCACTATTCTATCTCTTACCTTAGTTGCTCTCCCTTCTACAGAACTATCTGCTCCCAAGGACTTAAGGCCCAATCCCTCCGCAATTTGGCTTTGAATTCTTCTCAGATTCACAGCTTGTGATACCGTCACCATCACCACGACATTGAACAACCCCTCGGTAACAGCTTTTTCGGCTACTTGTTTTACCATCGTCGTCTTACCCACGCCGCCCATTCCATGGACTCCGATGACTCTAATGCTGTCACTCCTCAACCCTTCCATGACCTTGTTCATAGCTATTTCTGTTGACGAAAACAATTGAAACTTCCTCATCGACTCCGTCCGCTTGAACTCCGGTGGTCGCTGAGCTCGAGGGAGAGAGACGTTGTCGTACCTTTGCTCGGCTAGTAGTAGAGCGTCAACCTCAGAAGCCATTGCCTTTGCTTGCTTGCTTAGCCTGTAGCGCCAGCGACAATCAGGAACGCACCCGCTAATGCAGCTCTTGTTTTCTTTGATCCTATATTCGAAAGCCACCAGATCTTTCAATAAGTTGTCGTCTCTTTCTTGCCAGCGTTGAACTTCTTTTCTGATTTCTAGGTCCTGCGATTTCGCTGCATCCACGCTTTTTCCAACATCGTTTCTGCGTGCTTCCAGCGTCCGAGCTTTATCAGCTAGTGCTTCCACGTTTTTGTGGTAGTTTTTGAAGTAAGAAAACAGTTGGCTTATTGGATTCCACATCCATTCTACGCAATCCCTCGCCAAACTTGCAATTTCCGCCATATTTATGCTCTTTCGTTTTTGTTTTTGTTCTTGATTTCCCTGATGATCTGCTAATTACTCAGTTCTTCTTCTTGTTTTCCTAATTGGTAAAAGAAAGGAACTGACCTTTTTTTCCGATCTGTTTGATGATCTATATGTCTCTGGTTTGAGCGATCCAATACTGGAGCGGCGGCTGAATAAAATTGGGTATTTAACACACACACACACAAACGAAAAAAAAAAAAAAAAAAATTATGCCCACTTGCCAAAGGTGGACGCGTAAACTAATAAAGATCTTTGCTTTAGCTTAATTTTTACCTTGACTAATTGTTGTTGAATATATGACGATTTTATATTTATTTTTTTTAATTTTAGTTGAGATAAATTTAAAATTTTTAAATATTAGTAATTATAATTTTTTTTGTTTGATTCTGTCAAAAATCTCACGAAATATTCACGTGAGAAGAAAAAAAAAATGGATATTTAACAAAAAAAAAAAAAAAAAAAAAATTATGCCCACCTGCTAAAGGTGGACGCGTAAACTAATAAAGATCTTTGCTTTAGCTTAATTTTTACCTTGACTAATTGGCCTAGCCACTAAAATATTGAATATATGATGATTTTATATTTATTTTTTTAATTTTAGTTGAGATAATTTTATATTATTTAAATATTAGTAATTATAATTTTTTTTGTTTGATTCTGTCAAAAATCTCATGAAATATTCACGTGACAAACACGTCTGTATTGTCTGTATTTTTTGAAGGAAAGTATTCTTAAAAAAAAACAAAAATACCCTTGTCTATATTAATGTTAAAAAAACAAAAGAAGAGAGAGAGCTTATCTACCCGCCCTCCCTATCAGCCACAGGTCCGATGCCAGTCGTCTCTCTCTCCCCTCCCTTTCTCTTGACTACCTCTTTCTCTCTTTCTTTCTCCCCCACAAATCCTAGTTTCCGAATTAAATAAAAAAAAAAAAAGGAAAGATTGTACTGATGACACAGGGAAAACATGAATCTTCAAAACATTTGACCGAAAGATGAAGTTGATGAACATAGTGTAAACAGGGGAAAAAGTAATAAAAATCAAACTTTTAATAATACTTGTCAAAGTACGACACGGACATTTTCCTGTAATTCTCAAACTGTAGAAGTCCCAAGTACACAAACAAAGAGCTCTAGAAATTGTAGTAGTAGTGAATTTATCAAAAGAATGAGATTACATACGTTAGGCTCCAGTTGATAAAACCCGAGAGACAAATCTCATGGTTGGTGAGAAAGAAGGACCTGAGAAAGTCGACGGTGGGTGAATTTGTACGACATGGTTCGTTGGGTTTACAGTGAATCGGCAAGTGTCGTGTGACGCCGTTAGTCGGGTTTACAGTCGACGGTAGGTGAAGTTGTGCGACAATTGCTCTTCTTAATTACTCAAAAAAATAAAAAAAATAAAAAATCGAATCTTTTTGCGTTTTCTGAGATCTTAAGGTAAACAACCTTCAGCTTCCAAAACTCAAATTTTGAAATCTTTAATTAGAATCCTCAATTCAGTTCCTCGAAAGTGACGTCAATTTTGTTTTGCATTTTCGTGGGTTTGTTTTGATACTTATTGAGAGTTTTTGTTTGGCAAGGAATCAGACGACGAAGGAGGGAGGCCTAGGGTTTGGAACCGGGTGGATAGAGGCCTGGGGTGAATCAGGTTCCTCCTTCAAACAAGAATCTAAACCCACCGACCTTATGGGATCATGTTGAGCTCTTCTTCCACTAGGGAGTTCAAGGCCCAGCCATGGACGCCTTCCTGCAAATACACCACGGAGCTCTTTGTGTTTGTCGAGCTTTTTTTTTTTTTTTTCTAAAAGAATGTTAAAAGAATAAATTATATGATTTTACCAAATTGACCCTTTTTGTTTGGTCATGTGACTGTATGTGATTAATTCCATTAGAAACTTAATGAATTTGGATGGAAATGACCAAGATTGTTAACATTTAGAGAGTTTAAATTTATCTCGGTCAAAATTAAAAAAAAAAAGGGACAACATAGTCGCTTCTTAAAAAATTCAGAGACTATTTTGCCTAATTACTCTTTTACCTTTGAAGTTTGAACTTTATTCTTGTGATGTCTGTACATTAGGCTGTCTTGCTTTTCGTCTTTAGTCAAGGTTGATGCCTTCTGCATTGTTTTTGATTTCTATGTTGAATATTACTAGTTTAAAAACATGGCCTTGTTTGGCCATGAGTTTAGTTTAAACTAAACTGTACTTTTTTCATCATGTTTTTTGTCTTTTTCCCCAAAAAGTTGTTTGTCTTTTCTGAAAATTCACAAAAATTCAAAAAAAATTACTATTTAAAATTACAAATCTTAACTCAAACTTACACACCAAACACCCCCGTACTATACATAATACGAGACATATTTAAAAAAATTTATCTGAATAGAAAAAATATATATAAGTAAAATATAAAAAAAAACAAAAAAAATCAACAAAGTACTAGAAAATTAAAAAAAAAAAAAAAAAAACAAAGAGGCATGAAAAAAGACTAAAGAAGATAAAAGGACTAAAATATTAAAATAGACTAATATATAAAAAATAACTAAAATAAAATAAATGAAAAAACAATGGGGCAGAAAATACAAAAGAAACTAATTTTGAGCTTTTTTGAGAAATTTTTTCTAAATAGGAGAAAATATACAAGCCAAAAAAAAAAAGAAAAAGAAAAAAACAAAACAAAACAAATCAACAAAGTACCTAAAAAAAAAAGGAGGCATGAGAAAAAAAAGACAAAAAGATAAATGGACTAAAATGTAAAAATGAAAAAAAATGGGGGTGAAAGAAAAAAAAAGAAAAATGAAGGAAAAAAAATAAATAAGTTTTTCAGTGCACAGCAGTTAAAAAGAATTAAAGAAAGAAGAACACATTAAAAATTGTAAAAAGATTATTATAAAAAAAGGACCAAAATGTGCGTTTCGGTCAAAGGCTTCATGAATAATAGGCCTTTTCGCCTCTTCTATGTATGGGATAGATAAAATGGCATCTGCTGGTATACGTGGGATAGATAAACAAAACAAATTAATAACAAAAATATAAAAGAAAAAGTATTAAAAATAAAAATAAAATAAAAAAAACAATAAAAGGACCGATATAAAAAAAAGTGACTAAAATGAGAAAATAATTAAAATTTTAGGGTGAAAAAGAAAAAAAAAAAAGGAGAAATTAATGACTAAAACAAGAAAAACTGATTTAAAAAGGACTAAAATGAATAAATGAATAAATTAATTTTAGGGTGAAAAAATAAAACTGTTTTCGTAACAGTATTTTTTTGACATTTCTAAATTAGTTATAGATAAATATCCTTCAATATTACAAAGGATTATTAAAAAAAATTCCCCCTTACAACACTTTAGGTCTTAAATTTCAACACATAAAATCTATTTTCCCTAAACTTTGAAATCATAACAAATTGACCTCTATTGTTAGTTTTTTGACAGAAAAACTCATGTGACATGTACATGACAAGGATATTAATTAGAAAAATATCCCTAAAATATAGACCTTATAACACTTTGCCCCTCATCTCCAAATTTTAAAACATAATATTCATTACTCAAATTTATACTACGTTAACTGATGAAGTCCTTTTATATGAATTTATTTATGTTTTGTTTTTCAAATGTTATTTCTTGTATTACATATTGTTTTTAATCACAGAACTTACATTGTGCATTAGACTAGAGGGTAAAATAGTAATTATGTATTTACCATCTCAATAACCATGCTTAACACGTGAAACGTGTAACTTTCATCCATCAAAATAACAGAAGGATTAAATTTGTTAATCGAATAAGCACTAGAGGGAATAGATGCTGGGTATTGAAATCCAGAGGTTAAAGTATTACAAGACTTATAATTCGTGATGAACTTTTGTAATTAATCTTATTACAAATAATAATGCTAGACCACATCTCCAAGATAAAATGTCAATGCTATATTTTTCTTTAAAAAAATATCAAAAATAACATGTTCAATATATTTTGCTTCATTATAATGCTATTTTAGATGTTAT
The DNA here is from genome assembly GCA_008635985.1 of Ficus erecta. NCBI lineage: Eukaryota > Viridiplantae > Streptophyta > Magnoliopsida > Rosales > Moraceae > Ficus > Ficus erecta. The sequence goes on from BKCH01000047.1 coordinate 737,067, forward strand.
ATATGTTTATTTTTGTATTGCATAAAATCTTGCAAGTGTATGAGTCGCACAAGTAATGAAATGATGAGTAAAGTTGTCAATCCTATAACAATTGTGTTTAAATTTAAAATAATTACTAAAATTCATCAACACTAGGGTTATTTGAACGGTTGATTGAAAAATAACGAAGAAGCAAATTAAACTAAATAAAGTAAACTAAAATGACCAAACAAAACCAAATGAATAAAAAGACACAAACAAACAAGGTATTAGGGTCTTAACTTCACTTTATCCTTCTTATGTTCTTCCTATTAAGAAATTGTTAACTAGTCTCAATCAATTTATTTAATCAAGGGCTCAAAATTAACCTCATTACCTCTCTCAAGTGTCAAATAAGATAATATGCATAAGTATTCAAATTGATATCCCAATCTAATTTGTTCACATACACATTTATTAAGTACACTCATTTATGATTATCAAAGTAACAATAACTAAGATTGTATTTCCCAAACCAATAAATGAATTAATATCTCCCGAGCATTAAAATTCATAAATCAAATCAATTAATTCATTTCTCATCAAATTAGAAGCATTAAGTATATATAGAAAAACACAAATAAATTGAATAATGATTTCAATAACATTTAGTTAAATTATCAAACCATAGTTCAAAGTAGAGCTACATCAAACTCTAGAACCATGTTACCTACACAAAACCCATCAATGAAAATAAATACTAAATTAAGTAAATCAAGAGTTCAAGTATCATTCAACTACAAAAATAAAAGAGATAAGGAATATGAAAGAAAACCCCAAATGATTATTTTCACAAATCTTCAAGTTTTTCATCAACTTCTCATCTCCTCATTTTGTCCTTCAAATACCATCTCCTTTGAAATTTGTTCAAAATAAAGTCTAATACTTAAAATAAAAATTAATTCATAAACCTAAAAATCTCACACTACTATATTTTGGCTTTTTTCTAATTTTCTATGGTTTTTTTCTTTTTCTTCTTCATTTTCTCTCGTTTTGCCTGCTGGGTTTGGCCCCTGTTTTTTGCTCTCGCCTCCCCGGACAAGCTCTCCTTCCTTCCACACCCTTTCTCTCTCTTTTCAGCTTTTTTTTTTTTTTTTGTTTGTTTGTTTTTTTTTTTTTTTTTGCTGCACGCCAGCTAGGGGGAGCATTTGTTCCCTCGTTTTCTCTTCAGTGCATGGTCACGTGGCAGAGAGAGAATGGGAGGGAGGTTAGTGCGTTCCACGTGGCACAAACTGTTTGGGTTAAATTTAGGGGCACACGGGATTACAATGAGAGCATCTGTAGGTGGCTTCCGAGTTTTCTCCGTTTGAGCCCAAAATTCCCATTTTGCTCATTCTCACCTAATTAATATACACAAATGAGAAAATTAATTTTTTAGAAGGGTAAATTAATAACAATCTATTGAAGTTAATATTAAACTAATTAAACAAAAATAAATAAAATTACACAAAACTAAAATAAATTAATCTAAATTAAAATTATACAAAATTAAACTAAATTAACTTAGAATTTATTAAAATGCTCAAGAACATAGCCAATTTACAAAGACAAAAGTGGTAAAATAACTCTTATTATAGAATTATCATCTTGTAATAATTATTAAGCTTTAAAATTGTAAAATTAAAATCTTAATTCTAAAAATAATTTGTAATGTTAATGTTGTAATAATTAAATGAAAAAAGTCATTGCATCAAATAATAAGAGCATCTAAATTTTGGCATTAGATGAAAAAAAATATTTCTAATGCAGTTCTATTATTGATGCAAAATTTATCATATGCTTAATTTCGTGATAAATTTGTCACAACATATAAATAACATCAAATTTAATATTTGACTATTATTGATTGAGATCTTTATGTTTTCATTTAATCATTGTAATATTTGACTAATTTTTATTTATTTATTTATTTATTTCTTTCTTTTTTAAACAAAAATAATATCTATTAGATATATTTTATAAATTAAAAATATATGTATATTAGGTTAGGGGTTGTTTCCCTTACCCCTACCCTGCCCACGTATCGGGGGATGATATTTACTGTTGAGATTTTGTAATTGATTATTTGTCTAGTTACCATTTTGCGAATGAAAATTATTTGAATCCTAAATTTCAAGTTGGTATCAAAGTCAATTTCAAAACCAACATTAGAGTCATTCAATTATTTTTCATTCACCGCAAATAGCAAAAGAAAAGCAAATCAAGCAGTAAAAACTCATCAAATCATCACCTATGCTTCAATTCCATAAAAAAGAACCCACACCTAGCAATCACAAATTGCACATAAAAACACCTGCAAATTGCAAATCAAAACTCGCAAATCGGCATAACAAACAACAAATCACTATGTCAAACCTTCCAAAGTACCAAATCAAAACAAACCTATAGAGAATCAGTGAGCATCGTCAATCTGCCTACGCTACTGTCGTGTTCATCGTTGTCGTTTCAATCCCATTTGTCATCATCGCCAACACTGTGTTTAGATGAAGGACACCACCTTTAAAGAGGCAAAACGAAGCTCTCATGTGCTAGTTACGTTGTTTTCAATTATGTTAAAGTTTTGTTTGTTTGTTTTCTCTATTCATTGAAGCATGATTTCAAAAAACAAAAAAAAAACAAAAAACAAAAAAAAAAAACAATTAAAAGAGAAAAAACAGCAGGAGAAAAAAAAGAAAAAAAAAAAAAAGGGGGAGAAAAATTCAAGGAAAAAGAGCAGGAAAAAAAAAACAAAAATAAAATTCTTCGTTGTTCCAAAAAAAAAAAAAGTTTATAGTTTGATTGAAAGGGAAAAAAAAAAAAAAAAAGAGTGAAAAAAATATTGAATTATCCGGGACAAAATATGTTTATGTTATTGATTAACTGAAGTTGGTCGAGATTCTCTCCAAGATAGTGTTAGATTGGGAAATCTCAAAGTTTTTGGGCAAGTTAGTATGCACCAACTTAAGGGAGAGTGTTGAGATTTTGTAATTGATTATTTGTCTAGTTATCATTTTGTGAATGAAAATTATTTGGATCCCAAATTTCAAATACTACTACAATTTACCTCTTTAACGAATTATTGGTAACCACCATTAGTGGCTTCTTGGTAGTTTCCTTGTTATACGTTGGAATATCAATACTAAAACGACATGCACTGCTACAATTTACCTATTTAGTGATGATATTAATGGCGACGACAATTATCGTCGCTAATAAATGATAATTTACGATGACATATCACTGCTAAAACTGTCAGTCATTTTTTTTAAAATTGTGTCGTCGCTTAAAACAACTACTTTGCGACGATAAAGCCTTCGCAAAAACAAAAAATAATATCTTTAATATTTACGACGACATCATCGTCACAAATAATCATTTGAGCACCAAATAATGTATGGTGGGAGTTTTTTGACGCCAAATGACATGTGCGATGATAATATCATCACAAATAATTTCATACATTACAGCTGGTAATAGCTCTGAACTATCTGATAAGCTTGGTAGGATCCAACGAGTTGACCAAGACATGAAGCTAAGTGAATACAATATATATATATAGAGTTGCAAATATGGTTTCATTATTATATATTGCACTCATAAAGAAATTAATATTATTACTCTTTTATGTTTGCAACCTTTAATTTGGCATGACAATCATGATGAAAAAAGAAATACCCTCTCCCAAAATCTTGTCCACAATCCTTCTTCTTGTGTTTCTTCTCCTCACGAATCCAAACTTTGGATTAAGTACTTAAGTTTAAACATTAGGTGCATAGAAAGAAAGATACAAGCGCTCCTTAAGTTTAAACAAGGGATCGAGAAAATATTATAAAAAACATATAAATAATATATTTAAAACAGAGATTCAAACATAAATGTAGTGTCTAAATATATTCAGGACAACGTTCCACAGGAAGTTTATCATTTAATTTTCAAAAACAAAAGTGACTTTCAAAGAAAAAAAAAATCAGAAAACAAAAAACAAAAGTGTCATAGCTCTTTCCAACATTTTTCTATCATAGATGAAGAACAGCCTGTTGTTTGATCAACTAGAAGTGAGGGATACGTTACAACCTTTTTCCACCAAACGTGTTGCATGTTCTGTCTTAGTCCCGCCACTATTAATGACTTTTGCAAAGACTTTACTCTACACGTCTTCTACACGCCTTTCGGATTCGAACCGCCCTCCACCGGAAAAAAAATGTCTCCGTCGCCACCATTCCCTTGCCACCGAGCTCGCCAAGCCTTCCCCTTCACCGCCAATTCCAACTCCCGTTCTAGTGGGTTTGGTTTTTGTGAGTTGTTGTTGTTGTTGTTTTTTTTTTTTCCTTCTGTTTGGGTATTTTGGTTGAATGTTTTTAGTTGATGATAATGATGAAATGATATTGCGGTTTTTTTTTTTTTAATGTTGAATTTTTTTTTTTGATGGAATGATGATGTTGATGATGACATGGTTTGTTGTTGTTGTTGTTTTTTTTTTTTTTTTTTTATGTTGAAATGTTTTTTTGATGGTTTAAAAATTTTATATAAGTAAAAAACTCTTGAAATTATTTTATTTATTTTAACTAAAATTAATGACATTTAAATATTTAAAATAAAAAAGAAGTACAAAATGTTAAAAATAAATACAAAATTAATTTTAGAAATATTTAGAAAAAAAAAATCCTTAATATATTGAAATAAAATGTTGAAAAAAATAAAAATGAATTTTAAATAATATTTAGAATAATATAACCAACAATTATATAATTTAAAAAAATTAAAAGCTTTAGTAAATGTTTAAGAAATTAATAATAATTAATAAATTAGCAATAATAATTTATTAATATAAATTATGAAATTATTAATAATTAAGAAATTACTAATAATTAATAAAATTAATAATAACTAAAAAATTAATAATAATTACTAAATTAATGTTGTTTTAAGAAATTAATAATAATTAATAATTAATTAAAATTAAGAAATTAATAATAATTAATAATTTAATGTTAATTAAAAATATATTAATAATTAATAAAAAGTCATAAGACTTCATAAATATTTCAGAATTTCAAATATGTTTTGTTATGTGGCTACGTAGTCACAAAAATAGCGTACACGAGTACGAGTTTGTTTTTATTTTGTACTTGCATTCATAAATTACCCTTAGACCCCTTTGAGGATCAGTACGTAGTAACCAATACTTGAATTGTCTTGTTTGGACATTTGGTATTGTAAATTGCATATTTTTCATTCAATTGTACTCACGCCTTTGGTAGATGTTTTGGCACGTCTTCCTTTGTTCTCCAGGTGTGCGCTCAATTGCACACTTAGGAAACTAAAGGGAGGTGCTGTCGAAATTTATACAAAAATGGGGCGTTGTGTGATGAGCGACGCAATACGTAATTTGTAATACTTAATGGGATAAGGTCTTTTCCTGTACGTAGGATTGGAGTAAGGGTGGTATTTAGAATTGCATGAATATATTTTCCTGACTGATTGACTACAATAATTATTTTGTTATTTTTTGTAATCAAGATGTTGATTGACAAAAGTTGGATACATTAAAAACACCGACTATCTGATCAGTATTGGGAGGAATTATGTGCTTTTATTGATTTCACTAAAGAGCATGCAGACGATGATGGTTCTATCAATTATCCTTGCCAAAATTGTTTGAGTCATGAGATGCTACTAATATAATATGTTAGAGCACATATACATCGATATGGTTTTAATACAATGTACACGAAATGGAGTTATCATGATGAAGTAGAAGTAATTCAAAGTAATAAGAATGTCGTAAGAGAACCTGTGGATAAGATGTTGGCTGTTTTGCATGACATTGCTAGAGTTAATGAAGATGATGAGCTGGGGGTGATGCAAGTTGATGATGGTGCGCAACATGATGAGTTGAAGGATCTGTTCTCCAAGCTTCATATAGCTTTGTATCCATGGTGTATAAAGTACTCATCTTTGAATTTTCTAGTCAAATTGATAAACTTAAGTGTAAGTGATTTGATACTCACCCAAAGAGGAAGATAATTCAACATTACAAAAATAGGACCAGTGTATGTGTGAAGGACACTTGGTATGAGAATGAACATTCATACTAGCATCTCAGGCATAACAAGTTTTTTTTTTGTTTTTTTTGTTTTTTTTTGTTTTTTGTTTTGGTGGATGATCTATTAAACGATCCCAATTGGAAAGTTGTAGAACATTTTGGCCTTAGAAATTTTATCCCCTTACCTACCCGAGAGACAAGTTCGACTCTTCGAGAGATAAAAACTGGTCCTTGAGTAATAAATCGATACAAATTAAATATCATTATACCAACATGATACAAAAAAGAAACATTAAACCAATATTACACAAAATTAAACTAAAGTAAACTAAAGTTTGTGTCATGTTGATCAAGATAAAATAATTTGTGTTATGTTGATCAATAAATGAAAAAAAGTGAATATCTAGGTAATTTTCTCATTTGTCAATAATATTAGAGGAATGCTTGAATCTTCACGAGAATTTTCCATTAGACTTTTCAATTCCTTAAATTGGACCAAAGAACTTCCCAAATCAACCAAAAGAAATCCTCAATCAATCACTAATGGAGTAACTTGACATATTTTTTTAGCAAAATAAAAAATAAAAAAAATAAATAAAAAAAACTTGTCTTCATATCTTAAACAAGAAGGCATTATAATGGGCAAAAATGACTTTTCATATTTTGATTTTGACGCAGCCGCGGCCATTGACAAGGAAAATTAAGTTGGCAAACAGGCTTCATTTAGATTAAGTTGTTCTTTTTATTTTTTATTTTTGTGGGTGTAACTTTTAAAGAGAATTAGATCACAGAAAGAAACCTTTAGTACGAAATCGAGCATCATCGTCCACATATTCCTTTCATCTGCTACTCCAGTTCTTCAGGTATTCTTCTTCTTCTTCTTCTTCCTCTTCTGTTGAATGAAGCTGAGGTTTTGAAGTTTTCACAATCGGTATTCTTTTTCCTCTTTCAAAAACACCATTTCTAGATTGCAATGAATCTCAGATTATTGTGTTTTTTCTTCTCCTTCTCTATCATCTCTATCTCTTCCGGCGTTCTACGATCTCGCCGGCCAACGGCGATTTGAGTTCACCGGCGCTCTGTTGGATCAGCCAAATTAATTTTTTTTAAAATTTTTAATTTTCTGTTGCTAAGTCATATTCATATTTAAAAAAAAAAAGAATCATATTTTCAATTAAGTGCCGCAGAGACTCCGGCCAGTTTCAACTTAACGATGCTACCTTTTGAGGGCGTCAGTAAACTTCGTTTCATCTATTAGTGCGTTTCTCGTGGTGATTGCTCTCCCTAATATGTAATTCGGGTAAGAAGGAAAGAAAATAAGAGGGAAAGAAAAAAATGGAAGTGAAAAAAAATAAGAGCGAGAGGAAAACGAAAGTTTTCCGGGAAAAAAAAAAGGAGTGAACAAAAAAGATAAAACAACAGACTTCACCGACTGAATCATCTTGTTCAAAGACATAGTAACTAATTAACCTTATTGATATTTTTAGGCCTCGTTTGGGATTTGAGTTGAAACTGTACTTTTTCATCTTAGTTTTTATTTTTTTCTGAAAAAATTTTTGTTTTTTTTCTGAAATTTTTTTTGTCTTTTCTGAAAAGTTAACAAAAATTTTCAACTCAAACGGTACTTTTTTAACTCAAACTCATCACTAAACGGACCCTTAAAGAGAGAATCGAGAGGACTCTACCCATGCATTAGTACCTTCCTACTCGTTCATTAAGATAAGGAGCAAGCTTGGGTCTCTCTCTCTCTATATTTTTTTTTTTTAAATCAGTTTCAAAATGGTTATTAAACTACGAGAGAAGACGAAGAAGAAAAAGTATAGTACAATCATAGCTTTCCTTACTCCTGTTTTCTTTTTTAGGTTAACAGTAGCATTTTCGTAAAAAACATTAAAAAGTATAACTTGTTTTGAACTTGTATTTTTGTTCGTTCAAAAAGAGAAAAGGGTGGAACGCGTTGCTTGCATTCAGACCAGAGAGTGAGCGAGTGCTGGAGAGAGTGCATTTAGCATTCCTCATAAAATAAAGTAGTTTAATTATTTGTTAGTGTGTGTGTGAATATATATATATATATATATATATTTAATATCAGAAATATGTTGTTATAAAATATGATACTTCGGCCTCAATATTCAAATGTTTCCCTTTCAACAAAAAATATAGACATAACGAAGTAAATGAAAAGCCTAGCGTTGGTTATCTTGATCTTAAGTACTACTAGGTTCCATTAGCAAATAAAATAAAATAAAATTATACTAGGTTACTTCATTGATCCATTAAAATTTATTGTTTTATAGTAAACTATAAATCATTACGAGAAAATGTATGAGTTTAACCAATCAATCACTACATATAAATATTCAATGAACCTTAATCATACTACGCATAAGATTCAACTTGATTATTTGTTTGTTACGCTCCATAGTTGAACTGTGAAATATTCATCAGTAGGTCGACCCAGCGCTGTCCTGTGTCACTGTGTGTATCTCTCTTCCAATGGCCAACAACCTGCGGAAATTGGCAGATGCATTTCAAGATCTCGCCGGCACCGTCAACTCCCATTATCCGCACATCATTGCCAGCCAGCTTGCTCAAGCATGTCGTCTGTGTCGGCCGTCCAACTTCAATTTCAGCGGTTTTTTTGCATTTTGCTGACGTGGAACTTGGTTCCAAGGTATCAAATTCTAATTTCTTCATTGGTGAATTGTTATATGATTAATATAACTTGTTATCATCAATTTGAGGTTTATTATTGACATTATATAACGCTCTTGGTTACGAAAGGTGAATGACATAGAGAACGCAGCGACAGAAAATGAGACCATAGAAGCTTTAGTGCAGCGAGATGTTGCACAAGGTTCTGAGAGACTGGATAGCAGTCCTTCCCGAAGCCTTGTTCGCTTGAAGCGAGCGATTGAATTTGTTAGGGTAGTCTTTGAGAAAATAATTGAAAACGAGTAAGTTCTTGAAATTTTCAGCCTTAATTTCTTGAATAGTAAAGCTAAAAGTGTCATAATAACCAATAGAATCCCAAACTAAATTCAATTCAAGTTTCTTTGCATTATTTTGACATAATTACTTCTTGAAGATCCTTTTCTAGAGATAATACTTCTCCTATCTAGAAATAATCTCTCTCCATATCATTCATCCATCTATCCATATATTCCTATTTATCAATCTCTCCATTGTAGGTATTTTCATTGGCAAAACGGAAAAATTATAGATGGCATAAACTTAAAATATATATATAATTAAGTTAGAGACACTAAATCTATATTCCTAATTTCTTTTTAGTACCAACTAACGTGACAAGTGAATTATCATTCTTTTATTGATCCATACTTAAAAATTGCCCCATTAACTAATAATAAAAAACGACAACTCATTACAGCAAGTATTGATATATATATTAAAACGTATTTGGACTCAGACATATGTTTGTGATGTGAAAATTTAGGTTCTGTCCCAGGATATTCTCTTTCTTCTCTCCCTTTGCAAATTGCATTTTGATGATCATCATTTGACCAACTTCGTTTAACTAAAGGGAAACAATAAATATTTGTGGTACAGGGGATCAGATTCACTTGTTGAGCCAGTCTCCATAGCTTATGATCAAGTATTTGCTCGGTACCATGGGTCGAACCTTAGGGGAGTTTTCGCTTCTGTAAAGAACCGTCTTCCTACCCTATCCAGTTTTCTGAATACGCTTAACGAAGATGGTACGCACTTATATCTCCAATAACATACTTGAATAAGACGTTTTTTCTTTCCCTCCAATTTTGGATACGAAAACTCTTTCAGTATTTGCCTTCAACGTGACAGTCATTATTTTTAGACTCAATTTTCACCCCGCTCTTGTTCTTCTGAAAAACCTTGAAGCTTTACTCGCGATCTGCAGAAATATATAGTTTCTCTCATACAAGGGGAAATGTTAAGTACATTCAAATTTCTGTAGCCAGACCTAATGTGATCAAAAGCCTAACAACCTTTTTCATTAGAAGATCTGTTAGTCCAAAATAAAGTGCAACCCATAAACTCAGACCATAGCTGAAGGACCTGAAAAAAAAAAAAAAAAAAAAAAATCGACTAAACACTCCAATCAGAAGGAGACCTAGTTGAGGTCAAGGCTTCAAAAACGACCAAATTGGCACCAGTCTTCGAAGTGAAGGCAGTCCAAATTGTGCTCTATGGCCAGCAACAGGTTTTGAAATTATATTAAATCCTATTTAACATTTCAAAAGATAAAAGATTTGTGGGTAATTTACCTGTTGGAAGCAATTACGTCGTCACCATCAAGCCGCCGAAATCAAAGGGTGGAATGACCTCAAGGGCGACTTTCCTCCTACTTACCCAACTCTAAACTCCTTTAACTAACCCACCACCTTACGACAAATATCTAATGCAAAAATAGAGAAAAGAGAAAAGGAGAGAAAATGCAAAACGGAGGCTAGGGTTTCACATTATTGCGCAATTGCTTAATGAATATACACAAACAAGAAGGCTTGTGTAGACCTCTAAACAAATAGACCTAATTATCCTAATATATACATAATCCTATAACAATCTCAATATAATTCTTCACACACCTAACCCTCATAGACCCCCATACCGTAAAGAATTTGGTTTATATGTCCCCTTATTTGTGTCACAGTTCTTGTCCCTTCAATAATACAATTATGTAAACACGTGATTTTTTAATTGATATGATATGATATTATTGCTAAATAAACATTTTTAATTAACGTGTTGTGAAAACAAGTGACCATCCAATTATGGCATGATATCTTTCACTCAAAGAGATAAATATACATTAACAAAGTAGTCCACAACATACTCTAATTTATATTAGAGTGAATTGTTATCACTTCGGAAGTCCACATAAAAATATGGGAGAAAGAAGTAATAAGAACAGTTTTTAGAAAATAATTGAAGTAGTCAGTAAGTTTTTGAAATATTTGTAGTAATTATCATATTTATCAGATAAATGAAAATTTTACCAAATAAATGATTCATTATGTCTCATTTATGAATCCAAATACATAATAAAAATTATGATGTGTCACTGGATTTTTATTAAATACTTAGATCTATACTCTATATTTAAAAAGCATAAATGACATTTCTACAGTGCCATTCGTTGCTCTTCCCGGCTCGTCATGTGGCAGGCATGTATTTTTTTTCCTTGTTTTGCTTTGTTTTGTTATCTATTTTGCACGCTTATTAAAAACAATTATGAAATGTGTTTGGAAAATTCCCCCACAGTTATATATATATATATTGGAATATGTCTGTAAGATATACACCATCATATATGTCATGATAAGTTTTGATCTACATTCCCCCACAGTTTTATATATATATATATATATATATATATTGGAATATGTCTGTAAGATATACACCATAATATAGGTCATGATAAGTTTTGATCTACATTCACAGAGACTTCGGCAAGGGAGCCATTACAAAAGTTTATTGCAGCGTCATACATTGTGGTTCCGTACATCGAAAGTGTCTTAATGTCACATCAATCGGGTGCTTTTCTCCTTCAATCAACTTGATTTCCATCCAATGATCGGTGGATTATTTCACTCTCTGTCATATCGCTGTTCTATTTGCACTCCATATTACTACCAGTCTTGGTTTTCAATATCTAAGGTCCGTTTTGTATAATAGGTTTTCAATATTACTACCACTCCATATTTCACTCTAGTGTGTTTGAATAATGAATCTAAATTTTAACGAGAGAGAACACTGTAATTTAAGCTCTGTCTTCTGTTTGTGATGAATGACCAGAACTCTATTAGTTTAGACTACTTTCTTCCCCTATGACTTCTAAATGTTTTATTTGTACTACAGTTTTCGGACTCTTCTTCTTTCAAATTTCTGTGATAAAAGAATTAGCAAAACTTTGCCATAGGAAGGGTGTTTATGCTCTACTTGTAGGTAGCTATTTTAGTCATTGGATTAATTCTCTAGCAAAAGGTTTGATATGTGAGTGTTCACATTAGAAATTTGCGACTTGTTCCGTAAGGTTGCTTCAAGTCATAGATTAGATCGTTAAAAAGTTAATCTAATAGGAAAACAGCAGTACCTACAGGTAGGGTAAAAATATATTTCCTACCATAAGTTTTTCCAATTGTGTTCCGATACTATTGACTAAAATTTCTATGATATGTATCTTTATTAATAATGTATGTTTCTGAAAATTAGATATCAAAATCACATTAAATTAAAAATGCATGTATACAAATATACATCTAACAGTGACACACGACATCCTATTTATCATATATAGAGAACTACATGTGATTAGTTGATGGAAGAAAATTGGATAAATTTCGGTTTTTGTTTTTGAAGAAAAATGGAATTATTAAAGTCTCATCCAGCAGTTGTAAATAGAAAGCAAGTGCATTCAAAACAATAAAATGTTTCAGAACTTTACAAATCTTTATCTTAAAACTTTACTCAGAACTTTGAACCATGTTACTTTAATAATCTAAATCTTAAAAGTCAAATTGTTAAAAGGTTGGCCCTAAGTACAGGTTAATTATTTATACATATATTTGTACCAATTATAAGACAATTCTATTATTGGAAACTATAAGATCCGGATTATATCTGAAATTTTCCTCAAATTTTTTAAAATTAAATTCCAATTGAATAAATTTATCAGCAAAAGTATTCCTAGACATTATATACTCTTAAACATCGAATATACATATTTACACGCACACAAAAACATTCCTAAAGCGAAAATCACCTTACAATGCTCTGAATTTCCACTTTCCGACACCGAAACCTTGATTTTGAATCCTCTGAAAATCTGATCCGAATTCCGTTTGTGGAAAATTGACTAGTTGTCGAATCGAGTCCGCCATTGCTGGCTCTTACTCAAGCTTTTTTCCTTCTTTTATTTTATTTTTTTTTCCTTTTTCTTTTGTTTGTCTTTGGCCGATTTTGATCAAGATAAGAAGAGGAGCCTGAGCCGTCGATGAGATCACTTTTTTGGATTGGATGGCGAGGATTCCCCCACGTCATAGCTGCTACGCCGTACTCTCAAAGGCTGGCAACCGGTTTGGTCGGTGCTTGTCGGGCGGGGTCCACCTGTTAGTGCCGGTTAGTTGAGGGGAGTGCGTAGTATACGTTGTCGTCTCGCGGCTGGTGTGGTGGAGCATGTGCGAGTGTTGTGCGGTGGGCGCTCGTGACTAGAGAATGTTCTTTCCTCTTAAAAAAAATTAAAAATTAAAAATAAGATATGAATGAAGCAGCCTTTAATGTGCTATTGTTATGATTATGATTGCATAAATAATCCATCAATAATTTCATATTTATTTTATTAGAAGGAATAGAGTTTGAGGCCCCATTTAGAAGATGTTTTTTTTTTTTTTTTTTTTTTTTTTAAGTTAAGATGAGTTTTGAAAATGTGGGTTTAGAGTAAACATTTTTGGAAAAAAGTTGTTTTAGATTTTTGTATTTGATAAAGAATAATTGGAAAAAATTAATGTTTTTGTGGATGTGTGTATTGTCAATTTTCTAATAAAGAATATAAGAATAATTATGTTATAATAATATTATGAAATAGTAAAATTTTTGAAAAAGTGGATTTGTTAACCAAATTCACCTCAACACACATAATTGGAAAAGAGACGGTAAAACACCATCTATAACGGTGTCCCTAAATAGGCTCTGAATCTTTCCCTTCAAACTAAAATATATATTGTTTAAAAACATCTTTATAATATTTTTTTTTGGGGATTCAAATTTTATCCAAACACATATTTCATATATTTTTGTACAAAATGATTTTGTAATTATAAGATCCAAGCGCAATTCATATAACAACTTAAATATTTTTGTTCAAATATTTTTCATTTTCGTTTTAATTTAAAATGGGGGATTCAAATTGTAAACCTTTTAATAAAGTGATATATAAAGTAACTGTTATATTATGCAGGCAATCACTCAAATATGTCCATCTAAATAACAACAATTCAAATATGCGAACCAAATAAGCATTTTTTTAATGGAAAATATAAAAGAAAGCCATAAAATTTCACCTTCTTATATTTATACCCATCATAAGATTAAAGTTAATAATTTTACAATTTCATAAGAATAAAATTATCAACTTTGAATGTTAGTATGAGTAAAATTATTAAAAGGTACGTAAAACATGGCTCTTCCCCTAATTTTTTTCTTTATTTTATTGTATATTTATACACATATTTTGAGATACTACTTTTTTTTTTCATATGACAAGTAAGATGACAGATGAGTGATAATTAATAACAAATTAATTTGGTGCTTTTCATTTATAAGTGAAGTGGATTAAAAACACGTCTATGTGAGTCAATAATAATAATAATAATAATAATAATAAACTCTCTATGTGTCAAGACAAATGTTGTGCATACCCGACATTGGGCAATCACGACCTAACACAAACGGAGGGTTTTATCTCCTAGTCAAGACAAACAGCTAGCTTTCTCATCCATCCATTTTATAAACAACTGTATGTTACCATTAAAAATTTACAACTCATTATATAACACCAAAAATTGAAATAAAAATAAAACTAAAAAACAACTGATTGTCTCATAATTATAAAAAAAAAAAGAAAAAGAAAAAAGAAAGAGGAGGAGAATTAGAACTTTAAACTGTAATATTAAAAATAAATATGGAATTGCTATTGTGCTAAGTCTGTAATTGTTATTATATTTAACTTAATTGATTCATATCTCCTATTAAATTTTGGTGTCTAAAATGACTCTAACGAATTAGAATTTGGCATGTCATTTAGTGAACTAATATGTTAATTTTTTTTTTTTTTAATTCAGCTTAGAAGCACTTCCAATTTTTCAAAATGACATAGTATAATTTGATTTATCAAACATCAATCGAGACACTGAATCAATAGAATCATTATGAAAAAGTAATGTTAACTATTAAGTCAACTATTAAGTCCCCTCCAAATAAATATATAAATAGGGACAGTAATAGTTGAAAATAAGTTTTGATAATCTCCTATATATCTTATATGGTTTTAGGACCTTCGAGATAAGGTAATACCATAGTGTTTATAATCGATTTACATATATACAATTAAAATGGATCCATTTATTATAATATGAAGCGTTGTTTAACCCTTTCTAATATTTTTGGATGAAACTTTGTTATAAAATTCAAAACATGAATTTCTTTTTCAAGGAGATACATAAGTTATTAAGGTCACTAATATTTTACGCCAAAAGATTGGATAAGTTTTTTATTTCTTAAAATAAGGACGACATTTTTTAAAGTAGAGACGTGAATTCTTTCTCCTATGACAGCTAAAAAGTTATCACATTTGGCCATCCTTAGTTTTCTCTTCTCATTCCCACCTTTTACACTTGTGATTTATACTTCTGATATTTTTCTTGCTTAATATACTTCTGATTAATCCTAAAGAACTTCTTCCTGTTAGAGACTGAGAAAAGAAAATACGTAGAAATTCCTGTGTAAATGTATCTTTGTATGTCTAGAATTTATGTAAATTACAAAACATAAGTACCGATACTTTCTGGATATCCTCAGCAAAAAATTTTACAATATTTTATCATTTAACACTATTTTTTTTTTTTCATGGATATCAATATATACCTGTAAAAAAATCTTATTTGTGTAATTATCATGGAAGTTTTAATAATAATTTTGTGAATTTTAAGCAATATATTACGTATCATGTTTTCGTTTCAGTATTTTTAAAATATGGAATTTTCTTTAAAATATACATTAGTAAAAGTATCAATTTTTCAATCCTTCATCGTTACTATAAAATGATTAATATTTTAATGTATTTTCTTTAAATATGACTCGAAAGTTATAATACATGATAAAAATTATAGGAATAGCTATATACATGTTTAGGATTTTTTTAAAAAATTATTCAGATTTTTTTCCTGAAATCCTTTTTTGTTTGACAGTATATAAAATGGTAAAAGTCCCAATTATATAACAATATTTTAAAAATGTACTCTTTTTTTGAGGTATTTATAAATAAATAACCCTACAAAATATTTGGTGTTGACACGTCCATTGGAAACGGCAAGTATGGGGGACTGATTCGAGGCATTAATCGCAAAACGGAGTTGATATATATGCAGTTGTCAAAGGAGGGCAAGATGATGACGTGGAGGTGAGTCTGCAAAGAGTCAGTTGTTTTGTCACTTTGTGTTGAGCCACTTGACTTTTTTCCCTTCTTTTTAATCAATGTGCAAAAAGATAATAGCAATAATTTGTGGTTTATAAAAGAAAATAACAATAATTAGTGTAAAAAGAAGGATAATAATAATTTTACACTTGAAAATTATATTGGTTTATATAAGAAAATAACAATAATTAGTGTAAAAAGATTGGTAATAATAATTAGCGAAATAGTCATAAATTTGACACATCCTTATAATTTTAACATCTATAAGAGTAAATTTTATAATTTTATAACATTTAACTAAATAATTAAATAACAAAGAATAAATAGACAAAAATATCCTTATCTCTTTATTTTCTTCTCTTTTTTATTTATTAGAATAGTTGTCATATATCTCTGACTCTGTTCGTCAGCCGGTCGCCGGTCGCTAGCCACCGACAGCTCACTAGTCGACAATCACCAGATGGTCTCCGATCGTTGATCGCCCGTCGCTGGCAGGTCACTGATCGCCGACCGGTCACCCATAGAATGCAAAATGAATTATGCTATAATGCAAAACGAATTTTGATATAATACAAAATGAATTTATCAGAATCCAAAACGGTATTGGATTGTATTAGAATCCGTGAAAGCAAAACAAATTATGATAGAATACAAAACGGATTATATCATAATGCAAAATGGATTCTACCAATCAGAGAAGGCAAAACGGATTTTGATAAAATATAAAACAAATTTTGATAGAATGCAAAATTTATGCACAGAGTAAAGTACTTTGAAGTTTCTGTTTTGAAAATCGATTTAAATTTCTTTTGTTTTTCATTTTTCTTGCTTGATTCGACGAACTATGTTCTCTGTTCAGTGTTGTATATTATATATTATATGCACACACTCACTCACACCTATATATATGCACATATATGTATATAATTACATATAAAGTCAGAGAGATTTAAAGAGAAAGATGACTCTAGTTTTTTAAAGATTCCATTGGGATCAATATTGGTCACAATCTTTATTCAAAAAAAAAAAAATATATATATATATATATATATATTGGTCACAATCCAATCAAGACACCAACCAGGTACATATCATCTCTTTGATACAGAACTAAGTGTAACAACATGCACAATGAATTTATAATGATTTTAGTGTTGTGAACTTTGGAAAAGTACTTGAACATTTCGATAGAATCCATTGGAAGCATGTGTTATTTTTTCTTGTGAATGATTTGCTTGTTTTTGGTGGTTTGTTTGCCGAGAAAATTTATTTATGTTGGTTTGGTTCGTTTTTTGGTGATTTTTTTGTCGGTTTCTTGCTTCCGTTTGTTTGCCAGAAATTTTTTTGGTATTGTAGGGTGAAAACAAAAGTGTTAACGATTTTGTGTTTTAATCGGATATGCGGAAAAAAAAAACTATGAGAATCCATTTTGAATTCAATACGAATCCATTTTAGATTCTATCAGAATCCGTTTTGCATTTTTATCAGAATGTGTTTTGCATTCTAGCATAATGCGTTTTACCTTATCGAATTCTGATAGAATCTATTTTACATTATGATAGAATCCATTTTACATTCTAATAGAATCTATTTTACATTTTATTAGAATCCGTTTTGCCTATTTTGCATTCTATCTGAATCCAATTTGCCTTCTCGGATTCTATGAGGATCCATTTTGAATGCTATCAGAATCCATTTTGAATTCTATCAGAATCTATTTTGTATTTTGTTAGAATCTATTTTGCATTATATTAGAATCCGACCATTTTGCATTCTATCATAATCGTTTTTGCTTGTTTTGCATTCTATCGAAAATCCATTATGCCTTCTTAGATTATAGTAGAATCCATTTTGGATACAAACAAAATCTTTCTGACTATCGGAGCCGAATATGTCCAGCCATCTTTGTTGAAACCAAAAAATTTATATTCTGCCAGAATTCATTTTGGATTTTAATAAAATCTCTCTGGCGACCAACATCGACACCGATGATTGGAATCGGATATATCCGGTCATCTTTTTTTGAAATATGAAAAAAAAATTCCAACGAATAGGGAGCAGAGCAGGATACATCGAGTCATCTTTGTTAAAAGATTAAAAAAAAAAAATTTGACGTTCGGAGATCGAAGACCTACTGACAACCAGAGACAGACCGATGACCGTAGACCGGTCGGTGACCAAAGACCGACTAGCTACCGGAGACGAACTTGAGATCGGCCATAGACTGACCAGCGACCGGCCAGTGAATAGAGTTGGAGATTTACAAAAAAAAAAATATTTCAATAAATAAAAAAGAAAATAAAATAAAGAGATATAAATATTTTGTCTATTTACTATTTTTTTTATTTAATTATATAATTAAATATTATGAAATGACAAAATTAGCAATTTTCTTATAGATGGTAAAATTATAAGAAAGTGTCAAATTTAAGACATTCTTGCAAATCCTCCTAATTTTACACTTCAAAATTATATTGAGTAAATATTTTGTGGAAAAGGAAAAAAAGAAACTCATGAGACATAACCCATTGACCGAGTTAGGTGAAGTTGTGTTAATAGCAATAATAGTTGACTTTCGAGTCTAGCACTCAAAATTTTTTTGATGGAAGTACATACATACCAACGAATCAAGATGTGTTATCCCGAATTTCTTATTTGATTGGATGTTCCCCCAATGGTATTGTATCTTATCATTTGAGTTTAAAAATTTAGTCGTATAAAAAAACTAAATACTAAAAATTCTTGAACAAATTGATAAGTTATCAAAATATTATTAAATAGATAGACATTAAGACAGAAAAATAAGATAGTAATATGGACTCCATCCCCAACCGTCTATCAGTAATCATTAAAGAGGTGCTAGCTAAACCACCACAAACGATCATGACCAATTAAACCGATAGGTAGATACTAAATTTATGATTAGTCTCTTGGGATGGGATAAACCATCTGCAGTGTAGATACTAAATTCAGTACAAAAAGGTCAAAAAATTAATGATATATTTAGCACATCTTACTCATTTTATACTCCACTACACTAATGCCTTTTGCTTTGCGTTTAATTCTATATAGAATATAATGGATTTCTCATCATTTTAAATACCATTTAATTACGTTTCTAGTACTAAAAATTAATTGCATGATTGTCATTATTGATTATTGAAGTTAATTGATTTTTTAAAAATTAGTTATAACTTTTATTGATTTTTTGAAAAAAAAAATATAAAAATTAAAATGAATTTTTTGGATCCGAAACGGAGAATGAAATAAAGGATAAATAAATCAACAATCTCAAGGACAATATTGAAATCCTTTCCACACATAACAAATCATTCTTTTGAGATGTCAGATGGAATTCAATTGGCTCCAAAGACCAAGTACAAACAAAATCCACTGAGCAAAGTAAAATAAAATAAAGAAACGTTGTACTAAAAGAAGTTCTATCCAACACGATTCTAAAACTTATGAACAATGGTAAAAGACGTCGGTGTCGCGTTTTATTAGTAATAGTGTTTAGTATCCATGATACTTGAAGCATTTTTAAGAAATTAAGCGGCCAAAGGAGAAAGAACCTCTTTCAACTAAAATCAGTACTAGAACGGCTTCCATGCGTGCATCCCCAAGCGGCCTGCTAACACAGACCTTGCAAATCCAGTATGCAAATCCTCTCTTCACTTGAAGCTAATACTCTGGTTCTCCCATTCTTCCATTAATTTGCAAGGCAACAGGAAAGAGAAAAAGATATTCAATTAAAATTTCATGTTTCTGAAACAAGGTTAACTATTTATATAGCACTTGGAAATAAATAAAAAAAATTCATGAATAATATTAATATATATTTTAACTAAGTAATAATAACCGTTGTTATTCACGAAATGCTGGATGATGAAATTAAAGAAAACAAGTTCACCGTTGAAAAAAATATATATCTATAGCTAAAACTCTAAAAGATTTAACGATTCATCAAATCGTTTCTTTTCATTGTTCGCACTCGAGATTGAGTTGCATGGTACATCCTAAAAACTAAGATATATTGTAGCTTCTTCCTTTAAAAAAGAGAGAGAGAGAGAGAGAGAAAATGACCTTTTTTAAATCATTATTTAATAAATGTTCCAAGTGTTTTTAATGAAGAAAACTGATCTTTTTTCCCCTTTAAAATGATCCATCAATGATGGACTACTTAATGATCAATCACGGATAGATTCAATAGTCCGTCAATGATAATTAATTAATATAAAGTAATAATGCTCTGGTTCATTAGTGATATATTGTTGGTTCATTAACGATCGATTACTTGATCTATATAACTGATATATTATAACTTCTTCGGAAAAATAATAGTAAGTTTGACTAATCTGTCAACTCACGATCTCATCATCCTAGTACTAGAATAAAATAATTTTATGTGAAAAATGAGTCAATAAGATATATGAAGTGAAGATACCTTGTCTTTAGGTGCTTCATGTGCTGTTGATCATTTTCCAGGACTTTCTTTGAACTGTGGAACTCGGAAACAGGAGCGTTGAAATTTGGGCAATTCTGAACATGAAGATGCTCCAAGGAAGGGCACTCCAGCAAGGCGTTTCCGACGTAGAAACAGCTAAGCAACGGTAGATTTTTAAGACATAATGTCTTCAATTGTGGTAGTGTAACTTTCTCCAGAGTGACTCCCTCCTCGTTGCGAATAATATCCTCCATCATCAAGCAATCCTCCACCCAGAGATCTTCCAGTTGCAAGAGACCTTCAGAGATCGAAACCGAGAACAGATTCTTCAACTTCTTGCACTTAATCACTGTCACAAACTTGAGATTAGTAAAATCTGCACGCCGAGCCGGGCCCTTCCAAATATTTGTTAGCTTAGCTAATCTGTCCAATCTCATTTCTTTTAACCTTCCCAAGTATAGCCCTTCCTCGAGTTTTTCAAATCCAAACACTTCTTCCACAGAGTTCCCACTTACACGGATCGTCTCTAGATTGCGTAGCCTCTTTATCAAATGGGACGGTAAAAGTGCGTTTACTAAATAGTTACACTGCTGAACCTCCAAGAATTTCAGATTCTCCAAAGACCCTGTTGGTAGCTCGCCATCGCATATATCCACCATAAAATCCATGTGCTGAATTCGTAGCTCTTTCAAACTCTCAAATATCGGTTTCGAACCAGGCGTACCGTCCACTAAATGAATGAGGTGGTATACCTCTGGGCACTGGTCAACACTTAGGCACTTCAAACCGGACAGGCTTCCTTGATAGTACTCTTCCAGCATGTTTAGGGCCGTACATTCCGAATAAAGTAACTTCTCAGCTTTCTTCGAAACCGCACCAATGAACCAATCCGGCAAATTCTTCATCCTGATATCAAGGAGCAAGTTTCTTGTGTATACACTCGACTGTTTTGACAAGTGCACATTCATCATCCTGGTAAATGTTGTTCTGCATACACAGATGTCGAATTTCAGCCAGTTTGGCGCACGTGCTACATTCCGAGGCAAACATCTAACGTCTGCGATATCAATCTTCACAATGGTTAATGAATGCAAGTTTAAAAGCTCTCCAAAGCATGCATTTCTGCTGCTAGGTCCCTCCATTCCCTCCTGCCATTGCGCGAAGCTTCCTTTTAAGTACAACTCCTCCAAATAAAACAACCTCGATATTAAATTTGGCGGAATCCTCTTGATGTTGTAACTCAAAGTAAGATCCAATATCCTTAAATTGCTCAACCTTCCTATATCATCTGGAAGTTCTTCAATCAAAGATTCTTTGAGGCTAAGTATCTCGAGCTTCTCGAGTTCTCCAAGTACAGAAACATCTGTGAACTTGCAACGATCTAAATGCAAGGTTCGAAGGTTCTTTAGGAACTTGATCGACATCGGGAGAAAGGTGGCTTGAATTGCACTTAGATTCAGTACCCTGAGCTCATTCATCATCTCAAAGAACTCGCTCGGGATGTCCTTAATCTTATTGTTGTCCTGCAACAACAGGGTCTGGAGTCTCGGACAATTTGGGCCATCAGGGAGTCTCTGGATTTCATTGCACATGAAAGAGATTGCGGTGCAGCTTTCGTAATAAGGTTGCTTGTTGGGCCATTCTTTTAGCGCAAAGCCAGCTTGTACCATGAAAACCTGCTCATCATTTCCTGATGAAAGTGACGTTATCAGTATCGCAACATCGCGTATGACATCATGCATTTTCACTTGCTCCATTTTATCGCCATCTAGCAACAACCCTGAAGCTATTAGCTTCTTGGCGATTGTGTCAGCATCACCTCTGGCTTCTTCCAATTCGTTGACCTCCGGGAACAAACCAAGCCCCATCGCGTACCTTGCAAGCTCTTCGTTGCTAATATTGTGATCTTCAGGAAAAAGACAACAAATCAAGAAGCAAGCCTTTTCCCTCTTTTGTAAGAAATCGTAGCTCAGCTTTATACAGTTGAAAACAGTTTCATCATCGTCAGGGTTTGCAAGACAGGATTTCCGAAGTCGTTTAGATGCCTTTCTCCACTCTTCGATGCCTTTGTCTCCCAATGCCCTTGCAACTGCTAGGAGAGCTATAGGAAGCCCCTTACATTCTTTAGCGACCAATTTGCCGATCGTCTCAAATTCGGGTGAATCAAAGTTTGTACGCGATGCTGTCTTGAACAAGCTCCAGGAATCTGGCTCGGACAAATGCAGGAGGTTAATCTTCTCTTGACAGTCCATGCGGTGACAGACATTCTCCAGTCTTGTGGTGAGTAAGATCTTGGAATTACATCTCTCTAGGTGGTCAATTCCATGAGGAACTCCAACTTTCTTCAAGTCCAGAGTTCTCCATAGATCATCCAAAATGATCAGAACCCTCTTCTCTCGCATGATTTTATCATGTATCAGCGCTGCTCTCTGTTCCTCAATCTGATTTTCTCCTAGAGGGATGCGGAACACTTCCGCAATTTGCCGTTGGATTCTCTTCCAGTCCTGGTCATTTTGGGACACCGTCGCGAACACCACGTGATCAAATAGCCCTTCATCTACAGCTCGTTTGGCGGCTTCTTTCACCAGCGTTGTCTTTCCGACGCCGCCCATTCCGTGCACGCCGACGACTCTAACCTCATCACGCCTCATCGATTCCATCACTTTGTTCATCGCCGCTTTCGTGGATAGGAACAGCTGGAATCTCTCCATGGTCGGTGTCCTCACGAACTCTGGAGCCGGACGAACCCGCGGGAGCGAGACACTGTCGAATCTTGCATTGTCTAGAACTTCGGTCTTCACATAGGAGGCCTTTTCCTTTGCTTCTTTGCTCAGCTTGTAGCGCCAGTGACAGTCGGGGAAGCACCCGCCGATGCATCTTTTGTCTTCACGGATTTGATCGTGAAATGCCGCAAGCTCCTTGGATACCTCCTCCACTCTTTCTTGCCATAGTCGAACTTCGGATTTTATTACTTCGTCTTTCGACTCTGCTAGTTTGACGCTTTCTTCAACATCTTTTTTCCGAGCTTCAAGCCTTTCGACGTTGTCGGCTAGTGCTCGGAGGTTTTCGTCGAAGTTTGAGAAGTCCGCATACCAGTCACTTATTGGAACCCAGACACAATCCTTTACGCAAGGAATCAATAACTTTGCAATATCAGCCATAGCTGCTTCAGATAATTGATCTGCTAACAATTTAGAAGGGATCAGAGGGATTTTTATTTTTTATTTTTTACGTTTTCTTTCCTAGTAAGCTGTGAGAGAAACCGAGTGGACGTAAAAAGAAATAGAAAACACTTCGAGGAATATAATTACGTGGCTCGCGCGCTGACGTTTTTTTTTTTTTTTTTCCCTTCTATTTGTTAGCCTATAAAAAAACATTAATTGCTTTCGTAACCTCTTGCTGAAGGTCAGAAATATTAGGTGGACGACTAGCGGATATAAATTTTAATTTATGGATTATTTTTACAAAAAATGCTAATAAGCCCAACCGCGACTTTTTCACAATCCTACATTTCAATGTTATTTATTTATTTATTGATATTATGTGAATATTGTGGGTCTCATATATTGTTTTAACTTTCGATTTGATGTTGCAACTTTAACTTAAATTTTACATCTCAATTTTTATATTTTTTTTCTTGAAAAATCAATAAAAATTATAACTAATTTTTAAAAATTTCAATTTCAACCGACGAACAAATCACACCCTTAATTTTAAAAGTGAAAAGTATTTTCGATAGCTACAGAATACCTTTTCTCTTCCTCTTCCCGTAAAGGAAAATAAAAGAAAAATGAAAAAAGAAAAAAAAATGTGGAAGTGAACATATGAAGCTCCCATCATATCGTTCACTAAAGTTGATGGCACTCCCACAAAACAAAGTAAGATCACTACTTTCCGAGTCTCGACATTATTTGGGATAAATTTAGTAAAGATTTAAATGCTAAATAACCATACTGGCCATGACTATTATTCAGATTACATGATACATATAAAATAAAGAAAGATTAAAATTCTTCATATCAATCTTTTGTTGAACCTTCTCTTCTCAGTTTGTAAATGTGTTTTCAAAATGAAGGACAAAATAAAAAATAATAAAAAATAAAAACTGAGGAAGGAAAGAGAAATAATAGAATAAAATATACGTGTTAAGTTGTAGAACATACGAGCTGAAATATGATAATCAACTTGTCTTAATAATCGAAAACGAAGTGCAACACTGTAAAGATCATCATCATCATAATCAGAATGGTAAGTAGCATAAAGACGTTGAAGAGCCTCTTTTATCTCCTCTTCAAAGTGGTATGCTACACACAAGCGCTGAATTTCATCTATCAAATTCAGTTGCTGTATAGGATCATCTGCACTCTTTAACAACTCCCTTCTCACTTCTTCTTTCAACTTTTCAGTTTCTTCTTGTTTTCTTGCATGTTCCTGCATTTTCATGAAACAAAAATATGTGTCTGTATTTATATTAAGGGGATGCCAATTTAAATGGGATGTTCTTGATTACCTTGATAGTAGTTGTCTCTTCTAATCAGTTAATTAATTAAACTAGAATATGTGCTAATCACTTCAATTTTTTATTTTGAAACATGTTACTTATTTCAATTATTTACGGTATACAAATATAGAGAGAGAATAAAAACTTCTAAATAAAGAAACATATATAAATGTACAGGCGGGGTGAATTTCCAAAAGAAAAAGAAACAAAACAAAGACAAAGGTGGATGGAGACCACAAAACAAGTTTCAAGACCTTTAATTTTCTGCACAAGCCAATGGCTTACGCGTGTATCGTGAGTTTGTTCGACTCGGGTGAAGTAGCAATCTGTGGTTTGATTTTCGAGTTGAGTTCGAGATGAGATAAGATTTTTAAGTTAAGATTGATTGACTTTTTAAAAATTAGTTATAATTTTTATTGACTTTTTTAGAATAAGACAAAAAACCAACCGTAAAGTTCAGTTAAGTTTAAACTCAACGGTATCACCAAACGTGAGCTTGTTCTTATTTATGATAGCTGAGCTCCAATTTTATCTCTTAAATTTAAAAAACTCTCACTTTAATTTACGAAGTTTGAATTTAATCTCACTTTATCACTTTTATAAGAAATTTAATCAAACACAAATAAATAAAAAAGTGAGTAAAGTATAATTATGTGTTCTTTTTCAATTTGCTTTTAGTGACAATTCTAATAAAATAGGTTTATTAAGACCAATTAATTTCCCCATTTTGAACTAAATTCTAAATAGGAAAAATGAGGTTAAATTTAATATTCAGAGGACAAATTGAGAATTTTTAAAATTTAAAAGATAAAATAAGAATGACCTTCAAATTTATGATGCATAAATAAAATTAATCTTTAATTTTTCTATGTGGTGGGCTTTCTAATTTGTCTATCTGTCCTACTTGAACACCAGTTGGATTTAAAGTTTTAATAAACATTACTGGAACTTGATATTCGGTCAAAAATCGAAAATAAAATGTGAAGGACAAAATTACACTCAACAACTTTGCTGAAGGATTTGTTAATTGTTATTACACTCTTTTGCCTGCATGTGCTTCAAACTTTTATAGAACCACTTGATATATATATATATATATATATATATATTTGTTTGAAAAGAATCTCTTTGAATTGGTCGAGAGTTTTAGAGAATCTATCCATTAGTTCGTTGAATAATAGAATATCTTTGAATAATAGAAAGTGGCAACGATCCAATTATTGGTCTTCCCCTTTTAAATATGCAAATAGCCTGCGAGCAGCAACCACCGTAGACATTATTTAGGGTATCTAATTTAATTATTAGTTTAATAACAAAGAAATTAAAGCAATAATTTTTTTTTTGAATTAGTTTTTATTTATTTTTTATTATTTCTCGAAAAATGTAAACTTTTGTTAAAACTGATCTTAATTATTCTATCAAACATTTATGCGCACGGTTCTCTAATTAACAAATAGTTCCAAAGACAATTAGACATCTTCAAGAAGCATCGCGCAAAATTTTGTTTTTGCTTTTAATTTGCATGACTATTTAGACTTTTTTCCGAGCTTCAAGACTTTCGACATTGTCAGCTAGTGCTCGGAGGTTTTCGTCGAAGTTTGAGAAGTCCACATACCAATCACTTATATTGGAACCCAGACACAATCCTTTACGCAAGAAATCAATAAGTTTGCAATATCAGTCATAGCTGCTTCAGATAATTGATCTGCTAACAATTTGGAAGGGATCAGTTTTTATTTTTATTTTATTTTTTATTTTTTTATACGTTTTCTTTTCTAGTAAGCTGTGAGAGAAACTGAGTGGACGTAAAAAGAAATTAAAAACACTTCGAGGAATATAATCACGTGGCTCGCGCGCTGACGTTTTTTTTTTTTTTTTTTTTTCCTTCTATTTGGTAGCCTATTAAAAAACATTAATTGCTTTCGTAACCTCTTGCTGAGGGTCAGAAATATTAGGTGGACGACTAGTGGATATAAATTTTAATTTATGGATTATTTTTAAAAAAAATGCTAATAAGCCCAACTACGACTTTTTCACCATCCTGCATGTCATTGTTTTTTTTTAAATATGTTATGTGAATATTGTGGGTCTCATTTATTGTTTCAGCCTCCGTTTGATGTTACAACTTTAATTTAAATTTTACATATCAGTTTTTGTTTGTTTTTTGAAAAGCCAATAAAATTATAACTAATTTTTTAAAAAATCAACTAATTCTAATTTAAAATTTTCAACTCCAACCGACAAACCAAATGCAACCTTAATTATAAAAGTGAAAGGTAATATCGATGTGTACATATCACATTTATCAGAAATAGCTACAGAATCCCTTTTCTCTTCCTCTTCCCATAAAGGAAAAAAAGAAAAAGGAAAAAAGAAAAAAAAATGTGGTAGTGAATATATGGAGCTCCATCACATCGTTCGCTAAACTTGATGGCACTCTCACAAAACAAAGTAACGATCATTACTTTCCGAGTCTCGACGTTATTTGGGACAATTTTAGTAAAGATTTAAATGCTAAATAATCATACTGGCCATGATTATTATTCAGATTACATGATACATATAAAATAAAGAAAGATTTAAAATTCTTCATATCAATCTTTTGTTGAACCTTCTCTTCTCAGTTTATAAATGTGTTTAAAAAAAAAAAAAAACTGAGGAAGGAGAGAAAATGCCGGAAGAACAAATATATAGAGAGAATAAAAACTTCTAAATAAAGAAACAGATATAAATGTACTGGTGGGGTGAATTTCCAAACGAAAAAGAAACAAAGACAAAGACAAAGACAAAGGTGGATGGGGACCACAAAACAAGTTTCAAGACCTTTAATTATCTGCACAAGGCAATGGCTGACATGTGGATCGTGAGTTTGTTCGACTTGGGTCAAATAGCAATGCTCTTATTTTTATTTATGGTAGCTGAACAATTGTATCCCTAAAATCTGAAAAACTCTCACTTTAACTTATAAAGTTTGAATTTAACCCTATTTTATCACTTTTATAAGAAATTTAGTTAACACATATTAAAAAAAGTGAGTAACGTACAGTTATATGCTCTTTTTCAATTTGTTTTTTGTGAAAATTCTAATAAAATAGGTTTATTAAGACCAATTAATTTCCTTATTTTTTCCTCAATTTTTAACCAAATTCTAAATATAGTAGAAAGTGGAATTAAATTTAAAATTCAGGGGATAAATTAAGAGTTTTTAAAATTTAAGTGGTAATAGAATGACCTTCAAATTTATGGAGCATAAATAAAAATAATCTTTAATTTTTTAATATGGTGGGCTTTCTAATTTGTCTGTCTGTCCTACTTGAACACCAGTTGGATTTAAAGTTTTAATAAACATTACTGGAACTTGATATTCGGTCAAAAATCGAAAATAAGATGTAAAGGACAAAATTACACTCAACAACTTTGCTGAAGGATTTGTTAATTGTTATTACACTCTTTTGCCTGCATGTGCTTCAAACTTTTATAGAACCACTTGATATATATATATATATATATATATATTTGTTTGAACAGAATCTCTTTGAATTGGTCGAGAGTTTTAGCAAATCTATTCATTAGGTCGTTGAATAATAGAATATCTTTGAATAATAGAAAGTGGCAACGATCCAATTATTGGTCTTCCCCTTTTAAATATGCAAATAGCCTGCGAGCAGCAACCACCGTAGACATTATTAAGGGTATCTATTTTAATTATTAATTTAATAAACAAAGAAATTAACGCAATAATTTTTAAAAAATTAGTTTTTATTTTTTTTTATTATTGCTGGAAAAATGTAAACTTTTGTTAAAACTGATCTTAATTATTCTATCAAACATTTATGTGCACGGTTCTTTTTAATTTACAAATAGTTCCAAAGACAATTAGACATCTTCAAGAAAAATCACGCAAAATTTTGTTTTTGCTTTTAATTTGTATGACTATTTAGACTTTTTCGAGAGGAGAAGTAGTTGGATCAGCTAACTAATTCGTTGTGGTTAAATATGTTTTTAGGCACTACAACTATGACAATACGTACAGATTTTTTTTTAACTAAAAAAAAAAAGTAATTACAAATTTAATTTTAGTTTTACCATTATACATCTTACCAACATTATATTTTATAGTTTGTCAAATACTTAATTATGCTTTTGATACTCACAATAATTTACTTAATTCACATGCGCGTCGCATTTTTAAACACAAAAAAAGAAAAAGTATATTAATTGCTAGCATTTCTCTTTCACAAGGATCAAATTTCCAGTTATTTTTTTTTTTTTCACAGACCAGAAAAAAGGGCTACATTATTATGTTATATTATCTCATAAGAAAAAGGAAATACAAATATATAAAGGTTAGTACCCCAACTATGGCCCTTAATAAGGACGAAAAAATCTTTAGAAAATCCTCTTAAATCAAAGCCCAAACAGCTGGCTAATTATCTTGCCAGTTAATAACCATAGAACTAGGAAATCAAACAAATGTTCACAAAATGGAAAAAAATCACTGAATTCTAGCATATACATTATTGGAAGTAGTTTTTTTTTTTTTGGGGGGGGTGGGGGGGCAGCATTTTTATAGTAAAAAAACGATGTATTATTCTACCATAAACTATTATTTTAGCCACTTACATAAAACTTGTTAAAAGTAAATAGAATGACAATCTATACAACAACTAGATCATTAATTATATTTGATTAGAAAAAAAAAAAAAAAAAACTAGATCATTACGTTTCTACTATATATGTTTCTCTCTGTCTAAGTCTTATCATCAAGTTGTGTTATATAAGCCAAAAGAATAATTTGATCCGTTCAATTAACGAATCTGATTTTGAGCAAGCAGAATATTGGAGCTCTTCATTTTAAGTAAGTCTTTAATAATTTTTAATCCTTTTAAGAATATATGTAATACTAGATGGAATCTTAATCTTTAATTATACCAACTTTTTAATACTACATATTAGTTGAGTTTTCAAATTGTACCTAGAAAATAATATTAGTTATATTGATATCGAATACCGAATCATTAAAAAAAACTAATGCTGTGATTTGGGCGGTAGTTAAAATAATACTATATATTTATTGAGTTTTCAAATTGTAATTCAAAAGTAATATTCATTATTATATCGATATCGAATACCAAATCATTCAAAAAAAAAAAAAAAAAAAAACAAAACAAAACAAAACAAACAAAAAATGACTAATGCTATGATTTGGGCAGTAGTTAAAAATACTAGTTCTCTTTACATCGGTTGCATGAATAATTTGTAAAATGTTTTCTTTATTATAATTATTTTTTTTCATAATAAAACACTTGTGGCATTTTTATAGAGGTGAAATGGCTGCTTTCTCGTTAGAATTAGATGAAGATGAATACAGATGGTGCTGTGCAGAGTGTTCATGATTTTTAGGTGGTATTGAAAAAATTGACAAAGAAGTAAAATCACTGGGTATATATTTTTCTTATTTTAATACTTAGGTAAATTATATATCGTTCCCCCCCCCCCCCCCCCCCCCCCCTTATTTTCGATACAAAAGAAATAATGAAAAGATTGGGAGATCGATTTGTAGTCTTTTGTTTTAAGGGAATTAATAGATACACACACATATATATCTTCCCTTGGACCGTCCCTAATTCATCAGAGAGAATTCTGAGCTGCGTCCTTTTATAGCTTCCTTTCCAATGGCGGATGCGACAGAAAACAACCAACTGAGGAAGTTGGCGCATGCCATTCAAGAGCTTGCCGACACCGTCAACTCGGAGAATCCACATATCAAGCTTAGCCAGCTTGCTCATGCATGCCGTTTTTTTGCTACATTGAAGTTCAATTTCGGCTTCCCATTTGTATTTGTCGACTTGGATGTTTCTTCCAAGGTGCCAACTCTAAATACCTCATGCAACTGAAACTCTCTCTGATTAGGATTTTTTTTCAGTGGGTAATAATCAAGTTGAGATTCGTTAAGTTTTTCAATATTAATTTCTCTCTTTTCATTTGTTAATATATATATATATATATATATATTTTTAAAAATCTAATCACTAGTGAATCCTAAATGTTTTCTTCAATGAATTAAGATGCAAACCAAGCTGTGATGTTTCTTCTACTTCTGATGGTAGTTGTCGTCTCTCTTGTTTTTGTTTTGTTTTGTTGTTGTTGTTTTTTTTTTTTTTTTAA
Organism: Ficus erecta; assembly: GCA_008635985.1. Taxonomy (NCBI): domain Eukaryota; kingdom Viridiplantae; phylum Streptophyta; class Magnoliopsida; order Rosales; family Moraceae; genus Ficus; species Ficus erecta. The sequence continues at coordinate 768,415 of BKCH01000047.1, forward strand.
GGACTATTTTCATTAATGTCCCTAAATTTTAGAGTCACTTTCACTTTTCCTCTTGAAGTTTAAAAACTCCTATTTTACCCTCTGAATTTTGAATTTAACCTCATTTTGTCTCCTATTAGAATTTCAGTTAAAAAATAGACAGAAAAAAGTGAGTTAAATGCAATCAAGTGATATTTTCCAATTTAACAAAAATTCTAACAAAATGAACTTAGTAAGACTAATTCTCATAATTTTCTTTCGTATGTTTTTAACTGAAATTCTAATAAAATGGATAAAGTATGGATTAAATTCAAAGTTCAAGGGGGCAAAGTGAGAGTTTCTAAAGTTACTCCTAAAATTCAAGAGGCATATTTGAAAATAATCGTATTTTTGAAGATATATAATTATTCAATACTGAGGACTATAAGTGTTGAAATTATACCATCATTGAATAGAGGGATTTAGAGGTAAATAGCCTTGTTTAAAAAATGTTTTAACATATGGCTGAAGTTTTTAAAAATTAGTTAAAATATCCATTTTTTTCAAATGGTTAGTCACCGATTGACTATATAATATTGTTAATGTGATAAATCAGTGATTGACTACGGTCAATCACTGATTGACCATAATATAAATCATCAATTTTCAAGTCAATAACTGATCAATCAAATTTGAAAAAAAATGACAAACGGTCATTTTGCTAAATAAATAAAAGTTAAGCTATCTATTAGATTAGGTGATAAAAAATGTCATTCAACCTAATTTTCCTTGAATATATATTATTTTTCAGAATCATTAATCTTTATGTTTTTGTTCCCCAACACCAAAGGTGGATCACGTAGAGAGAGGAGCAACATCAGAAGATGAGACACTACAATCATTGGTTGAGAGAGATATTGCACAAGGTATCGCAAAGGTGAACAGCAGTCCTTCCAGAAATGCCATTCGCCTGAAGCGAACAATTGAAATGGTTATGGTAGTCTGTGAACAAATCCTTGAAAACGAGTACGTACGTAACTGATCATTTTTTTTTTTATTTTATTTTACTTAGATATCTATTTAATTTATAATCTACGGTTCTTGTTATTCGATCCTTTTTTTTTTTTTTTGGAAAATTTCTTTGTTCCATGCTTATTTCTCTATTTACCTTTTTTTTTTTTTTTTTTTTTTCCTTTTAAGGATTTTATACTGTTAATTTAAAGAATTTGCTAGTATCTTGCCTGGGAAAGATAGAAAATTTTCTATATGGTTCTTCTTGCGTTTGGTACCTAAGTCTTAGCTCAAAATTTTTCAATTTTTTTTGTCTTTTTTTGAAAAGTCAATAAAAATTATAATAGTTTTTGAAAAGTTAACCAATTTCAACCTAAAAATTTCTAGTTTGTTTGGTGTTTTATTTTAACTCCAATTAAGCTGTACTTTTTTGACTGGATTTTTATCTTTTTTTGAAAAGTTAACAAAAATTATAATTAGTTTTTAAAAAATCAATCAATTCTAACTTAAAAATTTTAACTCCAACCGATGATTCAAACGAAAGCCAACTAAAATGGTGTGCCAAACACAAATATTTTTTGTTGGCTGGATTCTAAAATTTTTTATTTATTTTATAATTTTTTGTTTTGTTGTTTTTTTAATAAATTGGAGTGAGGTCTTTGATATGAAGTATAAGATGGGTTGCACGGTGTTGTAGATACCACTTTAGTAAGACCGTAAGAGGAAAAAAGTGGAGCGGTGGGACCCACTCGTATATATACATACATGATTTTAATAGAAAATAAGGGGGGTGCGGCTGTTGGAGGTGCACGATACCTTGAGGAGAGAAAAAAAAAAAAAAGTGAGAAAAGAGTGAAGGATAAGTAGGCTTTTGTGGGTATTTTTAAAGGTTGGCATTTTTATTAATGAATGCAGGTATTCGCAGTTACCCATTCCAAATAGAATGGGTATGTGGATACTATATGAATATGGATATATGTGATAGACATCAATTCTTTTAAGAAAAAAGGTAAACTATACAGTCCAAAATCGTTTGGGAATTGATATATGCGATAGTTCTTAAGTAAAGAGATCACCACTTCTTAATGATATGAGGTCTTTCAGGGTAAAATCCAAAAACAAAACGTACGGACCGAGGTCTAAAACGGACAATATTATTGTAACACCCCACCTATGCAGGGCTGTTACCATGCTTACTTAACTTAAATACTTATCTTACTTATCCTTGTAAAAGTACTGAATTTTTTTTTTATAAACTTAAATTCAAAACCTTATACTTATGTATATACTTACAAGTATATACTATAGTCAAACCCATGTAACATGTCTTGCAACTCATACTAATTATTAAATATTGATACTCTCAATCCAACATCACATAACATAATAAAATTTCAAAACGTGTGGTAGTGTCCAACCCGAATTTCACAGTCCGCAGTACCGTCTCCACAGTCTTGTATCATACATTGCTGACAGGCTGCTTACCTACAGCATAAACGTAAGTCATGAGCTTTCGCTCAGCAAGCACAACTTATCATCCGCAAAACAATTTGATAAAGAAATGCACAAACCATTTATGCTTTCTTATCACATAAGTTATGTTTTATTATGTTAGCATCCTTTTGGGCCCCTTACATAACATGAGTGTACGTACCGTGGCGCTCAGCCATGGAGTGGTTGGGGCGGCCAGTCCAATCCAACTCAAACCATGGACCAAACCCGCCCTCGTGGCAGGTCGATACGACACAAGCCAACTTGCTTGCCATCATACTTGAAAACTTTTATTTAACTTGTTTTTGAAAACAATTTCTTAAAAAACATAGTTTTCTCCTTGAAAACAATTCCTTGAAAATGGTTTTTTTCTCGAAAACAATATTTTAAAACAGTTTCTTACTTGAAACTGGGTTCTCATGCTTACCAAGTGATTTATTATTAGTGAGCATGCTTCGTGATGCCATAATAATAAAACATAGATCATATGCACATCAACATGTATGCATGAGCTTGAAAACATACAAGCAGTAAAAACATTTTCCGTCTATGCTGTAGACGGAGTTATACTTACAGGTTACGTCCTGAATTTTGTTGCTCCAATCCGGTTACAACAACAGGTTACTTCCCTGTTTCCAAAAAGGCGTAAGATAAGGATCATCTTATCTTACCATAAATCATTACATTCAATGCTAGTATTCTTAACCAGCATTCACTAGTAACCCTAGTTACATGTCCCCCACACACAAAAATGATATCTTACTTGGTTACTAGATGTAACCCTAGGGCACCTGACCCAGTTACAATCAAACAATATCTTGTTTGATTAATGAAACCTTGGGTACAAAGCCCAATTAAACTTAAATTGTATCTTATTAGGTCACTATTAGTAACCCTGGGTATAAGCCCAATTATTTTTAGATTAGTACCCTATTAGGTTACTGAGGCCCAATTACTTTTTAAAATAATACCCCATTAGGTTACTATTGGTAACCATGGGTTTTAGGCCCAACCCAATAGCTTGGTATCCTATCCGGTTACTATATATCTTACAACTGTCTACCATATATCTTGGCCTAACTTATTTATTTATTTCTTTTCTTTACCAAAATCTTACTTGATAAAATTTTAACCCTTTATAAACTGTTTTTAAAACTATACTAAATTTTTAAATAAAAATAGTAAAACTATAAAATTCTGAAAACAGTCTTTGAAAAAAAGTCCATATGTTTGGTGATCAGTGCATGTGTAGGAATTGCCTGCTCATGCACTGTTTTGAAAATCATGTGCAGAAATTTTATGTTTCCTGCTCAGTTTTTAGAATCCAGTTTTAAATTGAAATCCGTTTGAAATTTGAAAAAGTTTTTTCATGAAAATTGTAGTTCTCGAAAACCCTACAGCTTTTGTTCTTTCCTCAAAACCCAGTTCTGCTTTTAACCTACACTTCTTCCTCGTTGAACCTGCTTGGCCGTGCACAGGGGTCTGGGCAATCCAGGCTCGGGTTTTGATAAAAATAGAGGCCTTTGGAGCCTTATTTTTAAAAACCGTCCGCATTTCCCCCTAGGATTTTCGATTTTCTACAACTTTGTATTTTAACTTTCCTCAAATTCGGCCTCTAAAGGCCTCAAAATCCTGTTTCCCGGTTGCTGCCCAGTTTTGATCCGAAACTAGCAGTTTCCATTTTAATTGTTTCTTAAGTAAAATTACGCACACACTACCTCGAACGGTTAAAACCGTGAGCCTACATCAAGCATGCAGCGCGTTACCTAATGTTTTCATTGCCATGCATTCATTTTCCTTCATACAATCATTCATGCAACCCATATGGTGAATCTTCACCAACTAGGGTTTTTCGGGTTTTCTCTAACCCTTCTTGCATCATACATCAACATTAACATAATCAATCACACCATACTTCTTCTTGAGTATGTGGGGACATACTACAAACATCTACTAGGCATTCATCGAACCATGAATTAAAACCACTAACCATAATCAAGCACAAATCTAAGCAAATATAAGCTAATAGAATGAGCTTATGCTCTTACAAACCCATGCTTGAAATACACTTAAATCCTTTCTCAAAACTTAATTGAAAACTTAGGGGGTTAAGAGGATTACCTCTAGGTCTTGGAATGTGGATCTAAATCTTGGATTGAGACAAATTTCCTTTCCTTCTTCTCCTACTCACAACCGGCCACTATAAGTGCTATCTTCCTTATTATTATTATTATTTTTTTCTCCTTAAGGTTCGGCTCTTAGGGTGGTAGAGAAGATGGGTTGAAATTTTGGCATAGTTTTGGGATGGAATAGCATGATCCAACACCCCCTCACTATCACCTATTTATAAGTGAAAAATAATTTTTTTTTGGAATTATTTTTATTCCTAAAATTGCATATCTAACCTTAACAACAAAATTTTTTCTATTATACCCCTTGAGGTGGCCAGCCAACAAGGGGCCATTTTGCACTCAATAAATGCATAATTATCTATTAACTTTTTAATTCAAAAATTCCTTATTTATCATGAATGAGGTGTCACCCACTAAGGCCATGTTTGACACTTTCCTTAATATGCAGTCCATTTCTTCATAACTTAGATAGTGCTAATATTGTTCTCAACTAACAACAGTATAATTATACTGGACTGCAGTCTAAAATTTATCTGCACTTAGTTGGACTGCGTATGGGTTTTTCTTAGGACTTGAAGCCACTTAGTCCTTATTACTCTAAATATTGTGCTTGATTTTTCTAAAGTGGTCTCGTACCTTATTCTTACATTTTCATTCGTAATGACAGTTTTTCGCAGTAAAATTTCCATACTGCCTATTTTACTGCTGTACCGTCCTGGTCAAACTTTGACCAACTGAAAATCATAAGTTTCTATCTTGCCCTTCTTTCTCAAAAGGCCTTATGCTTAGCTAAATAAACTGTTATTGAGTCTTATGAGACTATAAGAACTCAATTATAGTCTCATAAAATCAAATCAGACATTTCACGTAGACCTTCATGCTCCTTAATAAGGAAATCATGAATCAACAAAAAGGGTGGTTATTACAATTATACCAAAAATGTAGGGTTCGTTACAGTTTGTTTCTCCCACCTCGTCTTCACACAAGCCCCGCTTTTTGATAGAAATACAAAAAGAAAAACATCTTTATAAAGGGGGGGAAAAAAATCTCTAACCTTGATATTTTTTTTTGCAATTAAATTGTTACATTTGTGAATTTCTGGAGTTTGGATTTTTTTTAAGATTTCAGTTTTATTTTCAGCTATATTTGTGATTATGTTGCTAAATTTCATGAAAACTTTAATGAAAGTTATTATGAGTTTTTTTTTTTCTTTTGAATTCTTAATGGGTAAAACAGATAGTGTAGGGATATAGTACCTTGAGTCGGGATTTTCCGTCCCCACCCTTGCATCAAATTAGGCGGTAAAAGGGTCGAATAAGGGAGGTTAAAAGGGGTGGGTATATATGGGATTGAGGGAAGCATACCTATCCCCACTCTATTCCATTGCCACCCTTATGAAGAACTCAAGATATGACAGATAATTTTCCTCCAATTGTCTTCAAATTTTAGTATGTTGTTGGCAGCAGTTTACACTACGTTCTTAATGGTTTGGATCACTAATTCCTCTATTTTATTATTAGTATTATTATTAGTATTTGTTAAAATCCACCTTTTGGGATTGTTTGCTTTTAGAGTTGTTGCTAGAGAAGAACTTGGTGTAGCCTTTAATTTATTAGTTGTAGCTTTTTTTTAAATTTAAATTTAAATTTTATTTTTTATATGTGGTTTATAACTCGTGGTTTTTCCATTCACATTGTAGGATTTTCACATAAAAATTTGTTGTCTTGTCTTATGGGTCGTCTTGATTTGATTTAACCAATCAGCTAACTTGACTTGACATGAATTGGTTTTCATGTCTATTTGATTGTACAAAAGAAGGAAAAAATATTACTATTAATTTATTTTACTGAACTATTTTCGAGTCAGAAACAGTTATGAAATTATTGACTTTTTTTAGAACACCAACCTAATTGAAATGTACTGTATATCATTCTCCGTTTCTCCCCGGCCCTTTCTGTTTACTTCTTCTTGTTTTTTATTTTTTATTTTTTATTATTTTTTTTAGCTAGCTTCATCTACTTACGGTTGAATGACTCGAGACCTTCTCAATTTCGATTTTTGATACATAGTTCATTTGACAATATATATATAGTCGTTTGACAATATATGTAGGAACATTTTAATTCCTTTTTTCGCAGGGGATCGGATTCTCTAGTTGATCCAATTACCATAGCTTACGGGCAAGTGTTTGCTCCATACCATGGACCCGTGGTTAGGGAAGCTTTCTCTGTTGCAAAGGCATTTATTCCCACATGGTCCAGTGTTCTTAATGTGCTTAACGAAGATGGTACGTACATATACCTACAACGAATTGATACTTAATTTCCTCCCTTTGCCCCTTGAAAATTACGTCATCAACGATGTTGAAGTTTACAATTAATAGAAAATCAGTTACATACTATGAAACTGGTGTTAAACATCACTGGTGTCTTTTAATATTATTCGAGAAATTTCCTATAAGCTTGAATATCTACAAATAGCCATTGTTTTTATTATTATTATTTTTTACAAGTCCTCTGAAAAATTGTGGCCAATATAGGGAATGGTGTGAACGTAGTGGTTTTAATTTAATTTCAAGACATACACACCATAGCTAGTGTCCCCAAGTTCCTTCATATGGGCAGGAGTGGAGAGGAGCAATATTGATTTTTATTTCCATTATCTTTAGTCTAGATTAGAAATTAGAAATTGAATATTACATAAAAAAAAATAGTCAAATATATTATAAATAGAATTTAAGTAAAAATCAAAAATATATTACCTGTTGGTTTTTTTGTCCTAAACGGAGCATGACGTAGTAATTGTTCTTATAAGGAAAAAGTTTAATTTTATATTGTTAGGATTTAGAGATTACTTATAATAGTCTAATATAGTTATTTCCCTCATTTTAGTATATTCGATTTGATTAGTATTTTATTTAAAATTTAGATGCATTGTTGTTTGTGTTTGGTGTTCAGATTTAGAATGGAACTTTTAGATTGAAGTTAGTCGACTTTTCAAAAATTAGTGATAATTTTTGTTGACTTTTTAGAAAAAGACAAAAACTGAGATGAAAACTTTATGTTCGAACTTGAAAGCCAAATGGAAGCTGGGTTTGCTGGGTTTATAGGTCTGGACGTAGGTTTTCATCTCAATTTTTGTTTGTTTGTTTTTTTTTAAGTCAACAAAAATTATAACTAGTTTTTAAAAAGTTAACCAACTTTAATATAAAAATTTCATTTTAAATCAGTGTTTCAAATACAAAATGTGTTAACAGAGAGCTCATTCATAGTGTTTCTCATCAATAAATAATATTTTATCTATTCAATTTTGCGTTTTGTAGAGAATTCGGTGAAGGAGCCACTTCAGAAGTATGTTGCAGCGTCGAAAGTTGTGGTACAATACATGGAAAGCGTCTACCAATCAAATGAATCGAGTGCTGAGCTACTTGGACTAATTTGATAATTATTGGATTTATCGTTTACTTCTCTTTCTGCCTTAATTAATTAATTAACAAACCATATTAATACCATGTCTTGAAGAACCAAGAGCTTGTTTGGGGTGTAAGTTTAAACTTACACCCATCAACTCAATTTTTATCTTTTTTTGAAAAAGTTTTTTGTCTTTTCTCAAAAAGTCAACAAAAATTACTATTTAAACTTATCAATTTCAACAAAAATGTTTATTTCAACTTGCTGCTCATTTGGAATAATTATTTATGTATGACTATTGAACAGTGCTAGAGCCGGCTGGCTACACCAGAACAATTGATCTTTTGAAATATCACGTCGAAGAAGATGAGTCTTATTTGTGTGCTTCTTGTGTGTCTTGTGGTCCCTTATTAGTAACTAATGACTTAGGCACGTTTGGGAGGACATCTGAAGATGGTGTTTTGAAAGTTGAGTTAGAAATGTGTGTTTGAGGGGAAAACTTTTGAAAAAATTCAGCGATATATTAAATATTGCAAAATTTTAATGTTTGAAAAAAAATATATACAAAATGGATCTTATCTTGTTCATCTCGTCGATACGAGCATTTTGACATAAAAATCATCTCATCTCAATTGAAATGAGAAAGTTACGGATTTTTAAAATTTGGGGTTTTTGAAAAATGGAAGAGATGAAAAGTTTGATGTAGAGTTGAGATTTTAAAATCTAGATTGTAAAATATCATCTGGAGCTAGTGTCCCAAACAAGCCCTAAGTTTCTGCTTAGAATACGGGTTTGAGATGAATTTTGAGGTTGAAATTTGTTGACTTTTCAAAAACTAATTATAATTTTTATTGATTTTTCAGAAAAAAGACAAAAACTGATATGCAAAACTTAGGTTTGAACCTGAAAACCAAATGAAGGGTAAAACAAAAGCTTATAAATCGGAAGGAAGAAAATAAAAATAAAAATAAAAAGAAAAAAGAAAGAAACCAATCTTGAAATTCTAAGGGCCGTTTGGGATTCCATCTCTAAACGGAGTTTTGACTGCTACTTAACTCTAGAACTTCCAAATCTACATTTAACTCTCTCTTTTTCATTTTAAAAAAACTTAAATTTTAAAAGTCTATATCTTTTTTATTTTAAATCGAATTGAGATGATTCTTATGTCAAAATGCTCACAACGACAAAATGAGCGAAACAATATCATTTTACATATTTTTTTTTTCTGAACATATTTTAAATTTTTGTACAATTTTCTATATTACAGTTTATTTTCAATTTACACTTTAATCAAGCACACATTTTTAAACCAACCTTCAAAATTCGGTCTCCAAAAGTCTCCCAAACAGATCCCAGTAGTTCTGAATTTGCTTCCATACATATAATAGTTAACTGACTTTGATTTTGAAGAGAGTAGACTGAGTCTGTCGCTTGTTAAGATAATTGAGTAATTTTATTCAAGAATTTGGAAAAAGAAGGGCATACAGGAGCTGATTCCAGGTGTCAGGAACACCAGGAAGACACCAATGGCTACAGTCGTTTCCAGTGGCCCCACCAAAGCCGTAGAGAGAGGGATGTCCATCTTTTCTAAGCTGAGAGAGTGTGGTTATGTTTAGAAGAGTGACTCGAGTTGACATTTGGCTCAACACTTGGTCCACTATTGCACCTGCTGGTGGCCAACCCCCTGGATATGTTGACCCATTTATTGGCTCTGTTTGCCCTTTGCATGTCGTTGACTTGGAGGCGTTCCACTCGTCTCCACTGTATCCCCAAAGTCAAACAATTATTTTAAAATTATTTAATTATAGAAAAAACTAAGAAGTTGATTTTTTATTTTTATTTTTTTTTGGGGAAGGAATAAATATTGATAGTTCTAAATGTCACTTGATCGAATTATCTAGAAACCTATAGGTCATGTAATTAGTTTTCCAATCCATCTTAGGTTCTATAATTCCTCCTCATGATATGTTGGTCAGATAATGAAAAATGAGCAATATATATATATATATTAGTTAGAAAACCAAGTGTAAATATATAAATCGTGGAAATAGCTTTTTAAATATACATATTTATGTTCTTTACCCTCTTTTAATGTTTGTTTGGATTTTTGATCATTTATACTTGTCTTCCAAGAGGTAAAAAAAAAAAAAAAAACTAGAACTGAAGCTATTATAACTGGACAATAATTTATAAGAGATATGCTTTTTGAGGAACAACTTACAATCACTAAGAAGAAAACATATTAAAATTTAATATGTGAAGACAATATTTAAGGGAATAAAGAGTGTGAACATGACTTTGGACTCAGAACTTTACAAAACTTTATCTTAAAACTTTACTCTGAACTTTGAACCATGTTACTTTAATAATCTATATCTTAAAAGTCAAATTGTTAAAAGGTTGGCCCTAAGTACAGGTTAATTATTTATACCTATATTTGTACCAATTATAAGACACTTCTATTATTGTAAACTATAAGATTCGGATTATATCTGAAATTTTCCTGACATTTTTTAAAATTAAATTCCAATTGAATAAATTTATTAGCAAAAGTATTCCAAGCTGAAACATTAGATACTAATAGTAAACATTCCTAAACATGGAATATACATATTTACACACACACACATACATATATATATATATATATGTATATATATCTTAGCCCTTCAAATGTAATGGCAGATCCAAATGTATAGGTTTTTTTGTTATAACTTTTTAAAGCTATATCCGGCTTAATAAAGTAGTAATATATACCATTTGATTAGAAATTTACCTGTAATGAGTAGGAGAAATGCCTTGAAAGAAAACTGTGGTCTTGTTGGGATCAATTTTAGAGTCTACCCATTTGGACCAAGTTGTTAAACCCTTCCCGAAAGCCACCAACCGATCCATATCTTTCATTATAGTCCCTCCTTCTTCAATGTAATCCCATCTATTATATCTCAAAAAAAAAAAAAAAACATTAATTAGAAAAATCATAATTAGATTTGGATGCAAGTTTCCTTTGCATTTGCAGAGTACCTTTTTTTATTTATTTAAATTATTAACTTCCTTATGGTTAATTAGAAAACATCACTGCAGAGGTTTTTTAATCTACCTACTGAGGCTATCTCAGTGGGTAAAAGAAAAAGAAGTTCGGATAGAAACTCTCAAGTTCGAAAATGAATGTCTTCGTTTATTAATAAATGGGAGCTATTCAGCTAAAAACCATTCACGTGATAATAATAATAATAATAATAATAAAGCAAAAAAAAAAAAAAATGAGAGAGTTTCATTTAATCTCACTGTTGCTTGCTTCCTTTGTGGAGCCACCAGTGCCAAGTGTTGAAAATAAGGGTGTCATATCCTTCCCAAACGTTGCCGTTTTGGATGGAGTCAAGCTTCAGAACTGTACCTATTTTTTCTTTAACCAGATCAACCAGATATGCACTGCGATATATCATCACCGATACCCCATAATCCTGCACAATTTTAAATATTGACAGATAAATATGCATATATTTATATTCTTTTTGCAACCTTATATATGCAAAGAGCTATGTATTTGTATTATAAATGTGTCATGATCTTTATGATTAGATATTTTGTATGTTGATGACTCTAATATGTATAATTTATCTTTTCAAAATTAAAAAGTTGTCGTTCAGAACAAAATAATAACAATAACAATAACAGTAACAGTAACAGTAATAATAAAATATATAAAAGTTAAATATTGGGTAATCAGAACAAAAATAAAAGAAAACAAACAATAAAGTGGGATTCATGAGCTTCAACTCATTTTTCATATTTCTAGCAATATATATATATATATATATGTATATATATATACACACAATTGAATATAATATAGGATCTAAATTGTTGACATATTGCAAAATGATCTCCAAGTAGTCACCGATGCATAGCAGTCATTTCTTATTTTTTATAAAAATTATTTGAAATAAACCGATAGGTGCATCAAGACATTGCAACTAGATCGAAATCTCTTTAAATACATGTTCATCATTTTCCCATACCAATAGCAGTATTTTTTTAAGCAATTGAGAAAAGAAAAAGAAAAGACCCATTATTGGGGACTAATTTAGTAGGTGGGAAAGTACAAGTTTAGATAGGAGTTCACACTTTAAAATCTGAGAGTCATAGATTTTATATCATTGAAAGAAAAAGGAAAAGCAAAAAAAAAAAAAAAAAAATTAAAAGAAAGGCAAAAGCAAAAAATGTTTGCCGTACATAACAAATAATTAGGCTATCATGCTCAAATGATCAACATGCTTTTAGTGGAGGTGATCATCGATGATCACGTGACAATAGGCCATAGTACTTTGCAACATCTATGGTACGTTCTTACATCTTCCCATCCTTCCTTTCTTCTTCCCCAACACGCCCCCCCCCCCCCCCCCCCTATTTTTTTGCGGCATTTTACTGCTTTAATGTGCTGGATTGAACATTGAAGTGTTTAAAATTATTAAAAAGTTATCGGATGGGCCATTAAAAAAATTTTGAAAAATTGAAAATTGTATAAAAAGAAAGGAAAAAGGACTTACAAAACTAAAATTATGAGGGGGATAAAAAAAAAATTTGAAAAATTGAAAATTGTATTAAAAAGGAAAGGAAAAAGGACTTACAAAACTAAAATTTGTTTTGTGGTGGGAGGGGGGGGGGGGGGGGGGTGGTGGTGGTGGGTGGGGGGTGGTATGGGGGACCCTTCTCTAGACTTGTCTAAAGGAGTTTGTGAAAAAAAAAGATGCGTGAATCAATTTTCTTGTGTTTAGTCCTGAGTTTTTTAGTCACAGAAATAGTAACATCTTAAAAAAAAAAAAAGGTTTGTAAAAAGAAATAAAGGAAATTCTATCACATCATTATTAATGCTCATCAAATTGTAGATTAAGATGATGGATATATATATATATATATATAATTATCATGTACATTAACAGAATTCAAATATTATCTTTCTTTTTTTTTTTTTTTTTTTTCTTTTTTTTTTGGTTTGTTTTGCTGAAGAAAAAAATTAGATAAAGAAGAGTTGAATTGATCTAATTGATCATTGGCCACAAGAGGAAAATATTAAGATCAAGAACTTTTATGTATATAAGTGGGGACCAAGTTAATGAAATTATATAAAAATTAAAAAAAAAAAAAAAACTTACTGGGAAAGAAAAAGTGGAGAGGTCTCCATTTCTTGTAACTGTGAAATTGGATTGAGGCACTGAAGCATGAAGCATGCAGGTCAGAGATTGCCATTGATTTAGGCTTAGAGAGTCCCCAACAAATAACATCTTCTTTCCCTTTAATTTCCTCAACAATTCCGTACCATTGAACCTGCACATAAAAGTTATAAATGATATATATTTACAAATATGGCGCGTTGACTTTAAGAGCCATGGAGTTAAACTTTTATTTCAATAGCACACTAATTATTTATTAAATTTATAGAAATAAAAATAAAAAAAAGTGTAAAATTTAGTATGAGCATACATGATTTTGTATGATCAGTTGGAGGGGAATAGAGAAAAATCATATATTTTAGAGTTTATTTTAAAAAACTAAAAATGTAAGTGAGGACGATCACTCATACTCAGTCTTAAGTAGCTCCGTCACTGAGTAACTTGGAAGTGTGTCGGTGCATGGCTATAATGTTACTCTATATATACTAACTCTAAAAACTAACAGTGCCATGACATGTTCATCCAATTCATGATGAATATATATAAATCATCTGTCAAACATCAGGCTTATCTGCTTACCAAAATACAATGACAAGATGAATCCATTTTGCACTTTTATGAATGCAATACGGTTAGTAATTTCCTTTTTCTTGGAATTCCATAGTTTTAACTTATAAATGGTGAATAGAATTATATACATATATGGTTCATGTAGTATTTGTTTATAAGTTCACCAAATAGTAAACTATATCAAAGAGACATATTATAAATTCTATAATGTAGCTTCTTTACTCGTTTTTGTATAGCTCCGATAAGTTTATCTTATTATAAAGAATTTATACATGACCAGCTGAGGAATATCCAGTGTTGAATTTTGGTTATAAATATTTTTTCCAATTCAAACTACCTTTAAGAAATTCACCTCAGCTTTAAATTATCAAAGAAAACATAATAGAAGAAAAGAAAAGAAAAGAACAAAAAAAAAAAAAAAAAAACTAATTTCATACGAAGAATAACTACAAAACTCCTTTATCTAATGCTGTTACACCAAAAAAAAAAAAAAAAAAAAAAAAAAGATCAAGAATTTGTGTGTCTAAGACCAGAATATGGACGAATTAAGTAACACCGATAGTCATTCCCCACATATATATATATATATATATATATATATATATATTGTCTTAACAAACAGTAAAGCACCACATGACTACATTTAGTTATGTTTGTTCTTAATCGAAATTCTAATGGAATGAATTAAGTAGTACTAATTCAAAATTCAGGAGACAAAGTTTGGGTTTTTAAAATTTAGAAAACAAAATTAGAATCATCTTGAAATACAGAAGTATAGATTCGAATAATCTTCACATTATTCTAACAAAAATCCTAACATAATGAGTTTAGTAAAATTAATTATCTTATTTCTGTCTATTTTTAACTGACTTATAAAATGGATAAGTAGGAGTTAAATTCAAAGTTCACATGATAAAATAAGAATTTTTTTAAGTTCAAGTGGTAAATAGACGTAATCTTAAGATTCAGAGACATAAAAAAAAATTACACTAATATTTCAAGCTAATAAGATTGCAAATTTAGTGCTTGCAATTTCTTTCAGAAACTATCATATATGTATATACAAACACAGGTGAAGGGCATACATATATATATATATATATATATATAAATACCTGGGCAATTCACAAGAGGTTGGCTTCCATCTATACTTGAGATAAGAATTATCAGGGCGTCCATTTTTCTGGCAATCAAATTCTGTCTCTATGAATGGGCAGCTTGTTGTGTTGTAAATTGGATAGTTTGAGTCGTCGTAAACCCAACTCCCTTCAAATATATTACACCTACTACTATTTATTCCCTCTTCTGAATTTCCATTTATTTGCTGATCTTCTTTGGCATTGCAATAATATTCTTGTTTCTCTAGCAATATTGTAACAGCCAGCAAAATTGCTGTAGCAACATGCCAACAATGCCCCATTATATTGAAGAGAGAGAGAGAGAGAGAAAAGAGAGAGAGAGAGATTGAAAAGTGGTTTTATAGGTTCGATTGTGTAAAGAGCCAAGTTTTTTAAAAAAGAGAGATAGAGAGAGAGAGAGAGATTGAAAAGTGGTTTTACAGACTCAAAATGTGTAGAGAGAGAGAGAGATTCATGAAAAGTGGTTTTATAGGTGCAAAAGAGACTAGTTTTTGAGTATTCTTTATAGCTGGTAGGTGAGTTTTTGTTATATTTGTGGCTCGCTAGAAAGACAAATTGTGAGTGCTATTTTAGGTTCATTTTAAAAGACAAAAGACAGTTCAACTTCAACCGGTTTTCTTTTTTTATTTTGTAATTTAATATAGACTATATTTGAAATGAAAACGTAATCCTATTAGAACTAGCTATACAGATAAGAGGGGAAGAATTTAGATATGAGTTATCAGATTTGAAATTTAAAAACATTTTCGTTTTTATTTTAATAATTGAAAATCATAAACCTACGTCGATATATCTATATATATTTGGGTCAACCTCACCACATAAAAAGAAAAGTAAATTTTATTGGAACAACTCCATATTCGTGACGTAAAGTCTTATTCTTGATATACTTTTCTTAATTTTTTTCTTAATTTATTCTTCTAAGGAAAGCCATATCTTCTTTTCTGGTAAGTTGTCTCTTGCTTTGTACCATACCAAAATATTATATATGAAAAAAATTGAAAAGAAATCCAAGCAAAATAGTACGTGTATATGTATATATATGTGTATATATTACGAATTTAATTTTACAAGATATAGCAGTATCAGATCAATAATTGAGACCCAAATTTTGTACTGAATTTAGGAAATAATAGGAGATATGGTGTATTAGCAAATTAGGAAAGAAATCCAATATTGATGGATAAATGTGTCACTTATACAGGATTTCAGTTATATTCGACTTGAATTTAGATATATACATATATGGTCAGATGTTAAGCTAATTTATTGCTAAATAGGAATACTACCGATTTGAAAAGAAATCTGAAGACACATCTAATTTGGGAAATATCTGATATTTTATTCCATATACCATGAATTTTCAATTGGTAAAATCGATCATGTTTGTTTAGAGTTTTAAAAAAGCATAATTTTTCAGCCTTTCATTTTTCTTTATTTTTTTAAGTTCAACATTAATTAGAAAATATAATGCTAAAATCGATCATGTTAATTACTAATGAATTGATGTGGTATAGATGTCTTTCACTAAATAAAATCATTAAAGAGCATTATTTTCTAATGTTTAGGGGATGCTAATTGCTAATTAATTTAGATACTACACTTTTATATATAAGAAGAAGAATCGATTCCACTTATCTCTTTTATTTATTTATTTTGTTGCTTTAAAAGAAAAAGGTAGGGAAATAGACGGTGATTTTTTTTTTTATATACAAAAAATAATCTTATATTCAAATGGTTCTTTTTTTTTTTTTCCTTTTTTTTTAAATAAAAAAGGTGATATTGCATGATCCGTTAAATTTAAGTACAATTCTCTCTCTCTCTCTCTCTCTCTCTCTTTATTATTTTATTTTAATTCCTGCGCTTATCTTAGAAAGCAGAAGAAATGTACAAGATAGAGTTCTAGACTTTGTAGTAGAATCGGGAGAAACATATTTTATTATCTTATTTAAAGTTTTTGGCGATGTTATTAATGCTTGAATTATAAACATTATTGGTTCCTAATCCTCTTTATTGACTTTATTAGTTCTTGAATTTAAAGTTTTTTTTTTAGAGTTTTGGCTTCTAACTAAAGAATTGACAATACAACTAAAAACTGTTTTTGTTTTTTCTTGTTAAAATAATGGTTAAATGGGGTAGCTATGTCCTTTATCTAATTGTCTTGTGTTGCTTGATGGAACCGAAAGGGGGGAAATCACCATCCTAGTTTGTTTTGTGTTTTGTTTGTTAGTTTTTTCTTTCTCCAAAAATCTACAATAATTTCACAAGTGACTTCACCATAAGACATAGAATTTGAACTCTATCCCCACCTCTAAGTAAATAATAATAATAATAATAATATTAAACTACATTGACCACATATTTCAAATGGCTAAATTAAGCATGTACCCCTTAAACTTATCACACAATTACAATTTGTATCTTATAAACTTTTAATTATGATAATTTGCACCATAATTTTTTAATTTTGACAACTTAGGTCCCCTTTTTTCACTTTTCCCCCTGAATTCGAAAAACTATCATTTGCTCCCCTAGAAAAAGTTGAGGTGGAACTAAATTTGAATCATCAAGTGCGGGCTCCGGCCGGGGGGGGGGGGGGGGGGGGGGGGGGGGGGGGGGGTATGTGTGGTGTTGCGCAGCGGGTTAGCCAGGATGGTTCGCAGCGGGAAAGTGTGGGCACGAGATGGTCGGAGGTTGTGGCCCACGTGATCCGTCGGATGGTCTAGACTTGAGATCATTTCTTGGTTCTCTACATTCTTTATTTTTATTTTAGTGAAATCTCAATATACAACAAGTACGGTAGAGGTACTCACACACATCTACACATATTTTACCACATTAAAAAAAAAAGTTAGTATGACCAAAAGCTTAATCCAATTCAGTAGTACTTAAATAATGTCCATTACATTGCTTCATTGAATACCAATAACATAGTAGTTACAACCCCATTATTGTTCTCTAGAATGTGCTCACATTTCATGGTTTCATAACAATAATATATATATGAATAAAAATAATTATAAACAATTTCTTTTCTTTTTTTTCTCTCATTTTATTATTATTATTATTTTTTTCAAAGAATCAAATTGTAAAGAATCTCGTTCCAAGTATCTGGAACTCCAGCAAGGCACCAATGGCTACAATCCATGGCAGTTAAGCCCCCAAAGCCATAAATAGAAGGATGTCCATCTTTGCGCAAGAGAGACAGGTTGGTGACGTCCAGCAATGTGACAGGCTTTGTGATTCTGCTCAACACATCCTTGAGCACAAACAAAGGTGGTGGCAAACCACCCGGAAAGGTTGACCCCGCCAATGGCAGCATCTCTCCTCTGCAACTCTTCGCGCTCGGTTCGTTCCACAGTGTGCCGCTGCAAGTAGAAACATCGATAAATTAGGATTTGAGATTTTGCCCGTGTTTGGATCATAAGTTTGGAAAGTAAATTTGAATAATAAACTCAAATTTTCGTGAGAAAAAACACTGCATAAAACTTTTTAAATAGCATCTACAAACAAAACTCAAAGCAGAGTATTACAATATTCAAAATAGAAAGTTCATTAAATCTAGTTGTTACAAGATGCAAAATAAAATATTACAACTACCGTTTCTGTGCAGCTACTGGCAGGAGAGCTTTTTTATATATGTATCTATTGAAAAGATAGTTTGTGACTTCGCACAAACGGAAAAAAATTATAATTGTTTTCTCTTTTTTTGCTGGAACATAAATGATAGTTGATATATAGTAGGATTAACCAAATTGACTATAGTCCAACTTTCACGGAGATAATAATTGATCAGAAAAAAATACTAATTACAATGAAGTTTTTAGATCTTACTTTAATGATATCATAGTGCTTGGCATCCAGTGCCCAATAATAAATTTTAGCCAAAAAAAAAAAAAAAAGAATAATTCCTAGAGCCCCAAATATAAACATTCCACATTGAAAATTATGCAACTCATGATGTTGGACCATAAGCAATTAGAGAGGGAAATTAACTCCCACTCATGGGTTTGGGTCCAGCTTAGCATCTTCTAGACAAATTTCAGTAGCCGACATTACATGTGAAAAATAATATTAATATAATTATATAAGGCAGATTTTACATTAAAATTTCTGCTTTCTTTTTTTCTTTTTCTTTTTTATTTTTTATTTTTAATTTTAGATAAAAGCTAGGCCATCTTATACAAATTATATTAATCATAATGGTAAATAAAATTTGTGTATTATATGACGCAATTAGAATTAGAACTTTGAAAAAGAATTGAAACAATACTTACTTGTAATGAGAAGGAGAAATCCCTTGGAAGAACACCTTTGTTTTGGTAGGGTCAATATTTGTATCCACCCATGCTGCCCATGTAGTTAGAGCCTTCTGGAAAGCAATCATTCTATCCATGTCTTTCATCACCTGCTGACCTTCTTGTATATAATCCCACCTACAATTTCATTAATCTAACTATTCGTCATCACTTATTTATCTCTAAAAATAGAGTTTCGATACGATCAGAATTGACTCATTATTCCTCTAAAAAAAGACTCATTGTACCATATAACACCTTTTCAAATAATAGATGATAATTAGATTTTTTTTTTTTCTGAATTGTTCAGATTGTTTATTATTGAATTACATCTAACAAAAGCCGGTTCTGATCGTCCAGTCTATCGTCTAATATCTGATATAAATTGTTTGTATATAGTTATATGAGAAGGGAAAAAGACTAGTTATATCGAAGTTTCTGTCTAAAATTATGTTATATCGACAAATAAAGGTTAATAAATTGATATATATGCATATGTAAAAGACTCGAGTTTTGCATACATACGGTTGAGAAGGACCCCTACGGTTCCACCAATGCCATGTGTTGAAGATAAGCATGTCAATTCCTTTCCACAGTTTGCTTCCTTCAATGGAGTCCAGTTTCAATACTCTACCAATTTTCTCTCTCACAACATCAACAAGGTACACATTGCGATCAAACATCACTTTGACACCATATTCCTGCATGGTAAATAGGGTTTTAAAAGTCCAAGTAGTACCAAACTTTGTAATGATGGCAATCAACTAAAGACAAAAAAATTGATGGTCCATTTAGACGAGTTATTAGAATAATTATTATTATATTCAAATACAGTACGTGTTTGATTCGGTTAATATTAAAGTAAAACTATTTCATGTTTTATTATTTAGTAACAATTCAAATCAAATGTAAATCTAATTTTTCTTTAAAAACATATAAGTCATTCTTTCTATTTTTTACACTATTTAAAAATAGTTACTTTTAGCAAAACTATTTAAACACTCATAATTATCTTTTATACTATTTAGATGTTACTTTTAACAAAAATTATCTGATTGCATTATAATTCAACTTCTATATTTAAATGCAAAAATTCAATTTGAATAAACATTTAAATGTAATTTTGGTCTAAACAGGCCTTAAAATTCACAAAGAATTATAGTATACCAAACATAATATAGTACTGGTTGGCTGTACATGGTCAAGAATTAAGAAAATAAAAAATAAAAAAGAATTATTAGGGTACTTATACAATAGTATATGTTGTTTTGTTCTATCAATAAGTTCTTTTAACAAGCAGATTAAATTTTAATGATCGAGTTTATGAATATTCACATTAAAAAATATAATATATGATACAAAAATGTTCCAACTTATAGATTTGATTGTTAAAAATTTAATTTGATGACTATAAATGTTTATTTTTTATCAATAGGGTAAAAAGAAAAAAAAATCCCTACCATGCAGGTATCTAAAAAATTAAGCAAAACCAAAAAGAGGCCAACAATTAGGCAAAATCAAAAAGTAAATTTACGAAAGTGAAAATTTTGAACACAAATTAACATGGGGAAAGTAAATACAGCTAAGATCCCATGTGCACACTAGTGTACAAATATTTGGCGCCAACTCTATCTGAAAAAAGCCCTTTTGCAAACAAGTCTAGTGAAAATGGACAACAAAAAAAAGAGGACCACAAGGTTGGTACAATGATGACAAAAGTCAAAAAGTGTAGATAATTCTTGAATTTCTTTAAAATGTCCCTGATGAAGACAGACCAGAAACTTTCATGTGATGCTCTAGATTTATTTTTTATTTTTTATTTGATGGTGAATATGTGATGTAAGAGATTGACGCCCACAACCCTTTACTTCATGGAAAATGACTAGCTAACCCAAATCCATCCATGATTCTCAATAATTGTTATTTAATTAGATGATTGTGAAAGATCATTACAAAAAAAAAAAAAAAAACAAAAAGAGCATGCATATGGGTGAAATTAAAATGACCACAAAATAAAAACTAACATGTTGCTTGGTATTGTTTTTATTTAGTTTAGAAATTATTTTATTTTTAATTCGAAAATAAAAAATGAGAATATCTTAAAAATGGTACCGAGATTGTTTTGAAATTATGTTTTTAACGAGATTGATTTAAATATAAGAAAAAGATAAATTGTGTTTGAATATATTTCTAAAAACATGTGTTAAGTTATATAACATTATAATTGAAAATGAAAATGAGAAAATAACTTTTAACTATTTTTTATTTCCTTCACAAAACTTTTTCTCATTATTTTTTTTTTCATTTTTGTTTTCAAAGCGTTTACTAAAAAAAACATTTTTCAATTAGAAACTTTTCAATATTTTTTTCTTCTCAAAAAACATGCAGCAACATTTTCAACAACACTTGGAAATAAAACCAAACACCAATATGCCTCCCTTTGAGATGATGTAATAAATTTCTACTTTGTATGTATAGTCTATTATTAATGTTATTATTTTTCATAAGAAGTAGCATAAAATTATAAGGGAACTAGTTACCCTACAATCCTTAATCCAAAAATGCTAAATTCCATTTTACCGTACAATATAAGTTCACCTATTAGATAACGAAAAGAAATGATTTGACAATTTAATTTTTTATTTAAGTTTTCGTTTCTCTGCAATAGCTGAAATATTAGATTTCGTTGTTTTTATCATTTAACTGCTGAAAATTAGAATGCATGACATATCGTAAATTTGAGATGTACTACAATTTTACATATGATCAGTGACGAAATCAGAATATTTTATATATCAAGGTGGTTAATAATTATATAATTATTTGTCATTATATTTTATATATCAAGGGGCTAATAATTATATAATGAGTAATTATGGATTATCATGATAAAATTCTTCTCTTTAATGATGTCTCTTATGAAAATTTATTCAAAAATTATATGGTATTTTTTAAAAGAAAAAGTTGAAGGGGGCTTAAGCCTACTAGGTCCTAACTCCCTCCGTCCCTGTGGATGATAAGAACAAAAACGTGCAAATTAATGGGAGCTAAGAAGAAAATTACATACCGTAAATTCAAATGTGGAAACATCATTAACTCTTGTAATGGTGAAAGTGGCACTTGGGACTGCCGAGTGAAGCAGGCAAGTGAGTGACTGCCATTGGTTTCTGCTCAAAGAATCTCCAACAAACATGATGCTCTTTCCTCTTAACCTCTCCAAGAAGTCCTCTCCATCAAATCTACAATCCAAAGCTTTCCCAATTTTAATTTTCTTTCCAACTTTTAAAGTTTCTCTTCCATATATAATAGGTCTAAAATTCGATACTTATAATGAGAGTATTGAAGTGTATGTGATAAAAGAAAATAAACAACTGAAATTAAAAAATAATACAAGTACAAAGCAATTCTTTTTTTCTTTTTTTTTTTTTCTTCCATGAATGAGCTCTACCCTTTATATTGACACCAAATAATTAACAGGTTTTTTTTTTTTTTTTTTTTTAATACCAGTGCACCCTAAATTTATCGTACAATTGCAATTTGTATCTTAAAATTTTAATTTTAATAATTTGCACAAGATACTGACGAATTTATAATAATTTAACTCCATTGATAATAATATTAATCTTTTAAAAGAATGTGATATGTTCTTTGTTTATAAGTCATATGGTAAGATATCCAATATCCATACTGATAGTGTACGTTTCTACCTGCAACATTTATCGAGTCAGATACATATGCAATGTAACAAAAGGTATATCTACTCATATATATATATATATATATACATTTTCATGTTTATATTATAGAATTATCATAAAACAGGACAAAAAGTCATTTAACTTGATAGTCCCATTACTTAACTTATTATGTTCCTTTAACTCTATATATGATGTAAATGTGGCAACCATAATGATAATTAACAACATTTTTCATCATCTTCAATTATTAACGTGTTGAACACCCTATTAAGAAGAAGAGCCGTATCCTTGAAAACTCACACGAGTAACATGGTTTAGTACTGTGGAGAATCTTATCTTATCATTAGGCCCTTTATACTCTAGTTAAGATCTCTCATACACACACATTATATATATATATATATATATATATATAATTTGATATAGATTTATATATTAGACATAGATATAGAGATACAGAATATATGTAAGCAAACTCAGCGGCTATATGGGGTTAAAAAAAACGTGTCTCTCAAATCGAAAGAGCATGCCACATGGACCACACACCGCAGAGCCCGTGACCTTTAATAGGCTCTCAATTCTAAACGAATGTATGTTATTGCTTTCACATTTTGCCACCGACAAGTCCATTTTTTTCCCTTTAATTTTATTTATGTTTATTTATTTTTATTTTTATTTTTTCATTTACAACACACAAAAGCTTGTCTAAATAAATCCCTACGTAGATTATTACAAGGCATAAACTATATTAAAGCTTTCTAGATCTTAAAAGGCTATCAACTGTCTTTTTTTAGTTGTAGTTAAAATATGACCGTTCGTCCTAATATTAAAACTTTCCCTAGTAGTGAACAAAGGTATAAAAGTTTTTTTTTTTTTTTCCTTATTATTTAAAGAAGAACAAAGGTTTATGGTATATAAGTTTGAAGTACTTGAACACATTCCATATAATTAATTTAGTATTGGAAAATAACTGTAAAATAAAAACAATTTTTGTAATTATTTGAAATTTTTTAAAAGAATAACTCGACTCTTAATTTTAAGGTATGGTGGAGTTTTAAGAGTTATGATAGGAACACTAAACTCCTACAGCAAATAATAATAGGGATTAATGTGCTAAAAATTGGCACATTTTTTTCTTTTTTAAAGGAAAATTAGCACAACATTTGCTTCTAAATAGTAAATGAAAAATTTGTTGTCACCTTCAAATTGTATTAAAAAATGGTAACAAATAAAAACACAAAAAATTCTCTCTCGATAAAATAAATTATGATGTGACTAAAATACTTATTTTCATTGTTTTTTTTTTAAATCTCGATGATTAACTAAGCCTCCGTTTGATATTTCAATTTTAACTTAAATTTTTCATCTCAATTTTTATTAATTTATAAAAATTAACAAAAAAAAATTATAATTAATTTTTAAAAATTAATTAATTCTAATTTAAAATTTTAACTCCAAACCGACAAATTAAATGTATCATAAATAACTCCACTTCTGTAACAAAGCAACAAAAAAAATCATCTGTAAATAAATAATTAATTAATTAATAAAAACTGCACTCATTGTTAGATTAGCAACAATGCATTCCAGCCAAAAAGTGCAAAAAAAAAAAAAAAAAAAAAAAAAAGCTGCAGAAAAGTAGCTGCCAGAAATTAAAGGCAAACCACAATACAGCCAAGAACATTAACTACAAGTTCATGCAAACTAATGTTGGGCTTGATTAGCAAACAAACTAATAAATAGTGGGGCTTTGAAGTAAGCCCCAGTCGCGCAAGGATGCGCGTGGAATAGCAGGTGATACTGAAATGATTTTCAGCAAACATTCTCGAGCGAAAAACCGAGCTAGCCACGCGCATTCTTATTGGCCACGCGCTTGCCTTTTAATAATTTTGTTGTCCCTGGAGCTTTCACAACTACAGGTGCAGCTCATATGATGACATTTAAATTTTTTTTTTCTTTATTTTTCATGAGGATCATATGTACACAAAATAATCGGACAGTTATTTGAGTTATGGATAGGAATTATTGTTTTAATTATAAGATTGTTTTTTCAATTATTCGATCTATAATTTGAATAATTTTATATCATGTGATGTAAATTTTTAACAATAACATTAATATATCAAATCATTAAAAAAGTACTCACCGTTAGTGTAAAAGAATAAGGTAGACTTATTGAAAAATTATATTAATGACGGTAAATATAACAAAAAAATTAAGTATATATTTTAAAATTTTGATATAATAAAATTATGTCATTTAATAATTACTATAAAATTTTGTGATATAAAGCACGAAAATGATTATAATAATTACTACGTAATTGTGTTATTTTTAGAATATTTTGAATCTGAAAAACTATATATATCAAAGCCAGCCCGGCCCTTGAGGAGAAAAAAAAAACTTCTTTTTTTGGTGAATAAAAAAGGAAACTACATTGTTTCATGTTTTTTTTTTTTTTATTTTTTTTTTTTTAAAGGTGTTTTAATATGCAATTGGGTTCATTGACGAAAGTTTTTTTTTTTTTTAATTGAAAAAACTCATTTTCATTCTTTATGAAACTGGGATTTTGCTTTAATTTTTGCATAGTATGTGAAAATAGACATATGACAATTGAAAATTAGCGTGCACTTTTTCCCAAATGTAGATAAAAAATAATAAAGTATTGAAGAAATGGTATTAGAATTGGCAAGTTGCCAAATTTAAGGTTAACAGCATAGTGATTGGTGACTCTACACACTTACGAAAAGCACCAAAAACCTAACAAATTTAGAAAAGAAATATCCATCTTTAAATTGTAATTTTTTTTTTCTGAAATAGTCCCTATACTACTAATTCACCAAGAGACTTTTCAGCAATTAAAAAAAAAAAAAAACCCCACCAAAGTTTAAACTTCTAATTTGTCAAAGCAAAATGAAAACCAAGAAGAAAACCCATTATAGCACACGAAAACCAATTGCTTACAATATCACATTTATCACTATTCTCCTCATGTTGGTTTCCATTATTTCTGTTGTCATATAATTTCACTTTATTAAAAAAAGAAAAAAAGACAGATCGATGGAGAGAAAGAGACCTTATGAGGACAGTTCACATGCCCTTTTCCCTCTTTTTGTGGCCAACCAATAGAGTCCAATTAGACATTAAAAAAAATAGAAGAAAAAAAAACAGAGAGAGAGAGAGAGGAAAAACAGAGTCCAACTAGACCATAAAAGCTGGTACATTACCCCATCCATCAACAAAGATTTTTAACAAACCACATCCTAAATTGCATCACCTTGACGTTAACAAAAAAAAAATAATAATAATCTCGGAGATATTATCGATAATAACGTAATCCACTTTCTATTAGTGTGTGATAAAAATCTAACCTATAAATTATTTGTCACCTCTTGTGGGGCATTATCATTATCAAAATACAGAAAAGTTAACAATTTTACCAAGGACTTAATGATGGTTATGAGATTGGAACCATCCACATTCCTCTTTTAGGGGGGAAAAACAAACAAACAAACTTTTCAACCATCCTAACCCATTATAAAACAGTCAAAATTTAGCGCCCCCCCCACCCCAAAAAAAAAAAAAACAAAAAGAGAAAAAAAGAGGGAAGAGAGAGAAGAGAGAGAAGGGAAATAGCAAGAAAAAGAAAGAACCTTACTAAATTGCAGGAAAGAGGTTGCCATCTGTATTTGGTGTAAAGGAGATCAGGGCGGCCATTCCTCTGGCAAGTGAATTCGTGCTCAAGAAAACGACATGTCGCAGGGTCGTATAGCGGATAAGTATGGTCCAAAACCCACCTTCCTTTGAACATATCACACTCTGCTGAAGAACTACTTACCCCTTTTGCTTGCTGGTTATGAAAAACCACAACAACAACAAGAACAAATGGAATAACATAGGAATTGCTTTGAGACCAAATACCCATTTCTATAAGCCTAATGTGAAATTGGAGAGAGAATTAAGAGAGAGAGAGAGTGAGAGAGAGAGAGGGGCTTAGGAGGAGGAGAATAGTAATGGGACTAGAAAGAAACCTCTCTTTCTCTCAACTCTTGTTTCCTTCTCTCTTCTCTCTATATATATAGAGACTTTCTGTCAGTGTTTTTCCCTTTTTTTATTTTTATTTATTTATTGATTTGTGTGTTTATATTTATATTTGGTACGCGGTAAATTTTGTAGAACATAAGAGGTGAAAATTGCCATATTCAATGGTCCAATAGGAAATAAGTTTGGCCCTTTTTGTGCTCTTTTTTTTTTTTTTTTAAATAATTGAAGAGTCTTAAAAGAGTGCGCTTTTTCTTTTTTAACTAGGAAAGATAAGGTGTTTGCGGTGAGCAGTTGTTGGTATATTCTGCAAAGCAAAAGATTGGACAATGGGCCGGTATGTCTAATGACATGCTAACTTGCATATTATATATATATATATATATATATATATGTATTTATTTATTTTTTCTTTCAAGGAACTGCTGGTTTATGTCACTGGTGAAGTCAACTTAGCGGGTGAGAATGGATGTTTAGGATCTTTGATTTCAATTCAAATCTTTAAATTTTAGGACTTCATGCCAAAAAAAAAAGGAACTGCTAGTCTTTTTTTTTTCCCTTGTGTCTTAATTATCACATTTTTATTAAGTTCTATCAATTTTGTATACTTTTTTGTTTCCAAAAAAAAAAAAAAAAGGAAGAACAATACTTGTATTTCAAATCAAGAAAACACAAACATGAATACTAACTCGAATTATCTCATAACACAAAAAAATTTAATCTCAAATTATGGAGTAGTTCCACCCATAAATTCTAATAAAGCGCATAAAAAGGTAAAACATGCAACGGATTCAAATAGTAGGAAATCAAAAAGACATACTAATTATCGAGTACATATGACTTTTTCAATAATATCACTACATAAAACCATACAATAAAAAGCTCGGTAGCATTTAAAAATTTGGACAACTAGTAAGAACCTCCTATGGTGGCTCGGGATGTTTTTTTATTCTCTTTCAGTGATAATGGAGAAAGGGTGAAAGTTTGAAGGGCGAACCGTGGAGTTTTGATTACCCCTTACTGGTTCTGAGAGCTGTGGAAAAACTAGAATCCGTTGATTTGGAGGAATTTTGCTATATCAATTTTTGGGTTCAAGCCCATGATCACCCATTAGATAGTCGACTACCGGAGGTTGGGGAGATTATAGTCGATATTGTGGGAAATCTGGTCAGAGTTCACACTGATAAAGATGGGCGGTGTACAGGATTATATGTTTGTGTCAGGTCTCGTATCGATATTACGAAACCTTTCAGAAGAGTGGCTAGAGTTAGGCTTAGTAATAGTGGTCCAATTGTCTTTGACAAAACTACTGTCTGAAAAATTACTGGACTTTTGTTATTGGTGTGGCCGAATCGGACACGTGATTAGGGATTGCTCGGCGGCGGATGTTCAACGTGACCTTAGTTAGGATCTTTTGCCTTAAGGTGACTGGCTCAGGGCAAAGAAATTTCAGAATCCCTCTTGGAATTGTGATTCCTTTCGTCGCCGGAGGGGTGGTTTTTCTGGTCGTGGAATAGGCCATGGTGCTTGTCAGGACTCTCTCCCGAGAGGTGGCCGTGGCCAGGCAAGAGGCGGTGGCAGGGGGCGGTTACGCCTTCGCGTGACCTTAGTTAGGCTTTTAGAGGTGGTGTTGGGTGTCCTTAATGGCTCCCAGTCTGTTAAAGCTCTGAGTGAAGCCCATATTGTTCTAACCCCTAAGATCTCAAAGCCAAAGAAGGTGGCAGATTTTCGATTGATAAGCCTTTGCAATGTCTCCTATAAATTGGTGACAAAGGTGATTGCTAACCAGATCAGGAGGGATCTTTCTACTACCATTTCTTTGGAGCAAAGCGCTTTTGTCCCAAGTCGTCTGATTACGAACAACGTGTTAGTGGCTTTTGAGACTTTACACACGATTCGGAGGAAAACTATCAGTAGAACAGGTTTGATGGGGCTTAAGCTCAAAATGAACAAAGCTTATGACCGTATTGAATGGGGTTTTCTTGAAGCGATGATGGTTATTAGCTGGGCTTTGGCAATTGAATTATAAGGATTGTGATGGGTTGCATTACTACTGCCCGGTTTTCTTTCATTGTTAATGGTGGAGTAGTGGGGGAGGTAATTCCCTTTCGGGGTCTACGGCAGGGATGCCCTCTGTCCCTGTATCATTTTTTGCTCTGCATGGAAGGTTTTTCAGCTATACTATCCGCCAATGTCAGGAGGAAGGAGTGTTACAGGGGGTAAGTGTGGCACGGAGAGCCCCTAAAGTCTGCCGCTTGCTTTTTGCCGATGACTATATCCTCTTTGGTCGGGCAGATTGAAGGGATTACGAGGCTATTAAGTGTATTCTAGACTCCTATGGCCGCACCTCGTGTCAGGTTGTTAATTTTGCTAAATCCATGATTACTTTTAGCCCAAATGTCAAACCGGAGTTAAAGGCAGCCATTCGTCTTGGGAGATTGGGGCTTGAAGAGAATGTCGTTCACCATGATAAGTACCTTGGTCTTCCTTCCTTTATAGGGGATCACCTTCAATGGGATTAAGGAGAGAGTTTCCAAGAATTTGAAGCTGTGGTGAAGCAAACTCTTCTCAATTGGAGGGAGAGAGGTCGTTATTAAGGGAATGGCTCATGCAACGTCGACTTATACAATGAGCGTTTTCAGAATTTCCTCTACCTCTATGATTAGCTTCATGCTTTAATAGCAAGGTTTTGGTGGGGAGGGGGTGGTGATAGTGATGGGAGGAAGATCTACTGGATGAGATGGCTCAGCCTTTGCCGGCCTAAGAATAAGGGCGGAATGGGGTTCCGTGGCCTTGGCCTTTTTAACTAAGCCGTTCTCGCCAAGCAAGGGTGGCGACTTATGGAGAACCCTACTTCACTTGTTGGTAATGTATTTAAAGCGAAATATTTTCCTGATTCTTCCTTTCTCAAAGAGGGGATCGGCAACAATACTTCCTATATGTGGCAGAGTATTTTGTGGGGACGCAACACTACTACAAAAGTTGGCTTAGACGACGGAAAATACACGACGGTTTTTGTGAAACCGTCGTCTTAAACAAGATTACATGACGGTTTGACAAAACGTCGTGTAATCCGCCGGATTACACGACGGTTTTGTTGGAACCGTTGTGTAATCCGGCAGCATTTCAAAAAAAAAAAAGAAGGATTACACGATGGTTTTATATAATCGTCGTGTAATCCGAGGATTATATGACGGTTTTTAAGAACCGTCGTGTAATCCTCCAAAAATTTTCAAAATTTCAAATTAAAAAAAAGGATTACACTACGGTTTTGAGCAAAACCGCCGTGTAATCCTCCAAAAATTTTCAAATTTTCAAAAAAAAAAAAAAGGATTACACGACGGTTATAGAAAACCGTCGTGTAATTCTCCGAAAATTTTCAAAAATTTCAAATTTCATGCTTTAGAATTCGCACGAAAACCCATTACTTAAATACACTTTATTCTTTATTTATCATCATTTTCATCTTCAACCCTCTAGACAACTCAAAGTTTTCTCCTTCCCACCTCCTTCGCCCCCCCCCCCCCTCCAACTTAAAATCCGGTCACGCCGCCGCTGCCGCCACTTCAAACTTTTCCCAAACTGCCGCCATAGCCCCGGTTTTTTTCCGCCGCCGCCATCACCACCACCTCTCTCTCCCGGTGTTCCCATCAAGGCCGTGACTATTTTTCTTTAAAGAAAAGCAAGGTGACTTCCATATTGCTCAATTTCTTTTTTTCTAACAAAACTACGAACACAAAATGCTTTAATAACTTGCGTGGAGTATAATTTGTAGTGTTGTTGAATATATATTTTTTTTTATTGTTGCTTTTTGGAGATGAATGTTTTGTGCACGGTTTTGGCATTCTACACATATTTTTTAACATGGTTTTTATCCGTCCACCACATGCTCGATAAAATGTCAAAATGGATTTTTATTTTGGATAATCATATGGAATTTGATTCTAGTGTAATTGGTACCATTACACGACGGTTTTGCTCAAAACCATCGTGTAATTGGGCTTGAATTAAAAAAAAAAGGCTTTTTTTTTTTTGTGATGGCACACATTACACAACGATTTTACTGAGCTAATGAACATGTAAGTCAATTTTAATATGTTAATTTTTTATTTAATCTTAATTATATGCATCTTAATTAGATTGAACTTTACCAATTTGCTAGGGCCCTAACAGATTGGAAGATTATGGCCGGAGAAGGGATTAGAAGGAGACGAGACTGTAAAACGAAAATCTCAAACCGGCCTTGTCCTCTCCAAGAGGGAAGTGTTGAATGTGGTTATTTTTATTTTAGGTTTTATGAAGGACATAGTGTTGAATGGAATTGACGTACTTGAAAGTAAATAATTTTTCACTTCTTAGGATTTGGACTTGATTAGGGGAGAATGGGCTAGCCATGTAATGCAATTCATTAATTATGATATGTAAACTTGTAATGTATAATAATTGGTATGTATTTTTACTTTAATCAATGTAGTTAATATCTTGAATCGTATATTGGATAACAAACAGGTTAGGCCACCCGTCGGAAATCAACAAAAAAACCCTAATTTTTTTTTTATTTTTTTACAAATTCTGACACATTACATGACGGTTCTCTGAACAGTCGTGTAATGTTGCTTCAAAAAAAAAAAATTTCTCGTTGCTTTAGATACATTACACGATAGTTTGGAGTCGGAACCGTCGTGTAATATTCAACATTACACGATGGTTTTAGCTCAAAAACGTCGTGTAATGTAGCCAATTTGTCACTCTCTGCAGCTGTATTCGTTGTTTCGACGACGGTTAAAACTGTCGTGTAACATTGAGATACCACGACGGTTCTTATACCACGACGGTTCAAAGAACCGTCGTGGTATCTTCCACAACGTTGGATTACACGACGGTTGTGGAACCGTCGTGTAAACTTTACACGACAGTAAAAAATCGTCGTGTAATCTACAGTTTTTACTAGTGCAAGCTGTTGATGAAAGGCATTCGATGGAGAGTAGTGATGGGTTCTAACATCTCAGTATTCAAGTCCCCTTGGCAACCTAGGCCTTACTCCTTCAAACCAATCACGGTTCCAAATTCTGACTTGAGGGAGCTGAAGGTCTCGGATCTGATCACTAACTGGCGATGGAATTTTGAAGAGATAAGGAAGCACCTTTGGGTGTTGGATGTTGATTCGATCAGCAGTATTCCTTTGGGAAGAATGGCATTAGAGGATAAAATGTTAGTCTGGCCAGAGATTTGACTCAGCAAGCGGAAAGTTCAGGTTTCGGTTCCTCTTGTGGTGGTGGCCGTGCTTATGGAGACTGAAGATCCCAAGCGAAGTTAAAATTTTTGCTTGGCGAGCTTTCCATGGTATCCTCCCGTGTTTGGCAAATCTTGCCAAGAAGTGTATTGATTGCAGTCCCGTATGCAAGCGGTGTGGGAGTGAGCAAGAGACAGTTTAGCATGCCCTTTGGGATTGTCCCAAGGCTAAAGAGGTTTGGGAGAATTGTTCTATCTGGCATAAACTAAAATATTGGAATGGTAGAGGATTTGATGGTTTGTGTAGCCTTGTTAGTGAGAAGATGATTGTTGAGGAAATAGAGATTTTTGTTGCGATTGGAATCTGTGGTTGATACGAATCACGCTAATAACGTGACGAAACCCGATAACAAATCTGAGGATAATAATAAGTTCTCATATTAAATAGACTAATTGGTACCGATGCCCCAAAACTTTTGAGAGCTAGCATTGTGCCTATTTAATTATTTTATTAGGCACTAAAGACTGAAAATCTTATAGAATTATTTAGGCATTAAAGACGAGAAAATCTTACAGATTACCCCCACTAAATTTATAAGTACTCCCACCTAATTACTATTTTTTTAATGAAGATTTAAAATAACGATCCTTATATAGAAAACAGTTTCGTAATAACTAATTTAACCATCTCATACACAAATCTTAATTATAAAATTGAATTAATTTATATATGAAAAAAATCTACAATAATCTAGTTAGGATGGTTTTCCTGTTTTAGAAAACTTTTTCTAAAAATAAAAAGTAAAATACCCCTAGTGAAGGTACAGGTTCGGAAGTGTAGTATGATACCACCGGAAGATTCGGAACTCCATATAAGAGTGGGAGACCGCTAGACAGTTGTAGAAATTGATATATATATTTTTTTTCTTTAAAGTATAATAAAGAAAATTTAGGGTTCATAGAAATAAAATTGGGAATAGTCAAAGATGTGGATTATGTTTTTTTTTTTTTTTTTAATTCGTTAAACAGATCTATTTATAGAAAATGTGGGTTTGCTTTTCTATTTCTTTAGGCTCCGTTTGATATTACAGTTTGAGTTGAAATTTTTAAGTTTGAGTTGATTGACTTTTTAAAAACTAGTTATAATTTTGGTGACTTTTCAGAAAACGACAAAAACTGAGATAAAAAATTTAAGTTTAAGATGGTTTACCAAACGGAGGCTTAAACTTTATTTATTTATTTTAAATTAATATGGGATACATAAAGGTATATTTTAGCGGGTTTAAGTTAATTTTGTTATGAGATATAATGATAATAAAAATAGTTTATGATTTAGTGGGGACAATCACAACTTTTATACGTATAAATAGAATTACCCCTCCTATATTGTGTGATTACATTTTCACTAAAAAACGTACACTTCTTAAAATAACTGTGTGTAAGTGGGCCCAGTTTTTTGAAAAAAGAGTTGAAAAACTAGTGCACGAACTCATTAAAATTTAACACACCAGAATGAGGATCATTTAATATTGTTAATCCGGCGCTTTACATGCAAAACGACCTCTATTTTCTTCTCTCCCTGGTATGGCACTTCTAAAGTAGTTAGCTTCCTTTGTAATATTGATTTTTTGGTTTCATTAACTGAACAACCCCAATTTCATCAACTTCTAAATCAGGGGTTAAATTAGTGCCGATAAACAACAATATAGGGTCCTTAGGGCTCGTTTGCAACTCCAACCCCAGTTGAAGATTTGAAGTTTTTTTTTTTTTTTTTTTTCTTTTTCTTTCTCATAATGATACGTTAGCTATGTTTTATGTGACAGTGCGAAACTATATATCAATCTATTTATTTATATACAAATTGCTATGCACTTTTTTTCTTTTCAATTTCAATAGTCTACATGAGCTTTTTTTTTTTTTTTTTTTTTTTTTTTTCCCATCTCAGATTTTAATACGTGAACGTTTCTATGTATGATTACATATTTTTCCTATGAAAAACATATATTACATGTGGGATGAAATATCAGATATTAGTTTCATATTAGGTAGAATGTGATCGGACTGTAATTGATTGCTTATAAATAGTTCGGATATTTCTTTCTTTCTTTTTCCTTCCCTCTTTAATATATGCACGTGAAGACTTCAATCAAGATAAATTATGTATGGTAAGAAATGTTATGAGGTGCCTGATTGTCATTGTAAGGTCCCATTGTTAATGAATAATGCTAAAGACATGGGTGGTGTTGAGTATAAACCACTAATAAAAAAATAGGTCCCATCTATTAGTAATGATGTTTAGTATTGGTGATGTCCCCAAAAATTTTTCATTATTAATGACACTTTATCTTTCTTTCATCGTCCAAATTCATCTACAATCCCATAAACGTCTTCCTCTTTCCGTAATAGCTAGATATATACCATCGTCTTCCATCTATGTGAACAATATCTCTCCTCCATGATAGACGTTAGAAAATGTTATCGTCTCATCCAAACACTCAGAAATTCACACTTTTTGGGTGAGGAACCTCTCACATGAACGGACCTCTAGAGAGAGAGAGAGAGGGAAAAAAAAAAGCCTTGGAGAGAGAAAAAAAAAAACATCTTCAAATTTAAATAATGTGACTTCATTTTTTTTTTTTTTTTTAGTGTTTCTTTTATTTTTATTTTCCATTTTTCAAGAGGCATAAACGGAGAAGTAACATAATTCAACCCTTCTTTGAGTCTCCCATACGTAATAAAAAACTTGGGGACTTGATTTGTTGCATTTCATACAAGAAATCAGTTGACACTCTTACATATAAAATGCCAATCTTGTGATGGTAATTTGGGACTAGCAAGTAGCAATTTGAAAATAATATCAGACTTAGTGACTGCTATTTTTGCTACATAAAAGAGCTTCTGAACCATCATATGTTCAAAGAAAAGAGAAATTCTATGATTGGGAACTATCGACTCTGAAATTTTTACAGATAGATTTGGAAAGACGCAATTACACGATGATTCGAATGAACTCACATTTACATCATATAAACTAAGCCATTTGTTTTTCATAGACGGCGTCAAGCTTGTACAATGCTGTTTACTATAGAGAAGAAAGTGAAAACTAAAGAAACAAGAAGGGATGCCACCCAAATTTTTAATTTTGGTAATTTGCCTCTGAGTTTATTAAATTGTTGCAATATACCCCTTTTAGTTAATTTTTCTGTAAATAAAAAGATTTTAAATTGGAATATTTACATTAGGGTTTATATTAAACTTAGAAAAAAATTTTTGTTGGAAATGAGTTTTTCAGTTGTTACATGAGGCGTATGAGAGTTTTTCATAACTAACTTCATAGAAAATTAATTCATAGGGGGTACATTGTAACAATTTAGCAAGTTCATGGGGTAAATTGTCAAAATTAAAAGTTTGGGGTGTAAGTTGTCAAAAGATAACAATTTTAGGGAGCATTGGTGCTAAATACCCGATATGCGGGCTTGATAATCGACTCCCCTTAACTTTTCCCCTAAAAAATGGTATAATGTCTTATTCCTAATGATATTTCATAACATTAAACAAATAAAATAAAATAAATTCATAATATGTCAATGAGTTCCTACTGCTTTAGTTATTGTCTTTACTAATGCTGAAAGTGAATTTCTTTATTAAGTGATGTGATTATGTATCTACTGAAATGAGATAAAATTTCAATTGTAAATTCCAATTAGAAACATAGTGATCGTTCATTTAAACTTACAACCAAATTTCCTACAATTGTAATTTAAAATACACATAACGCTTTTATTGTTTTTTACAAGCAACAATGAAGCTCGATATATATATATATATATATATATATATATATTTAGTAAGGGTGCAAATAAAACTGTATTTAAGAAATAAATAACATCAAATATAAAATTGAAAGGGTAAAATATGTATATAGAGATTTTTAATTTTTAGTTGGAACAAAGTAGGAAAACCATAAATATTTGGGCAAAATCAATTTATTTAGTGGGGGCGTCGACCTTGAGTAAATCCGTCTTAATAAAATTATGATTACAAGTATAGCCTTGATTCTAACATATAGAGTTTGGACGCCGGTTAATTTCAAATTGGAAAAAGAAAAATTAAAATAAAATTCAACTTCTGCCATTTCAATTCTCTTCAAAGCTCTACTTTCATTTTCCCTTAAATATTTTATCATAGACAAGAGGAGGTGGCATTCTCTTTTTTGATATAGTTTATTTTATTTTATTTATTTTTAAACTTTAGTGAATGAAAGTGGATCTCAAATCTCTATGTAGTCTGTGGGACCTTAAAATTGATTATACTTATTGCTCTTTAGTTACTATTCTACTAATTAACTTGTAAACTAACCCTTAAAAAAAAGATAAGGTATAATTAGATCGTAAGATAACAAGTACAACGGAAAACAACTTAATTAGAATATCCAATATACATAATAAAACAATATTTATTGTTCACGCTTTTGTCGCCTACTTTCGTTGTTGATACACTGTTGCTAAACAAGTTGGCAACCAAAGTAACTTTAATGTCTCTGTATTGATATGTTTCAACAAGTAGTTTATACACACACACACATATATAAATATATATGTATATAATAAAAAAAGTTATAGCAAGTTGTTGCGTAACATCACTTGATTTTCTAGCAAGTTGCATGTCCATCTTCAGTTTGCATATTTCTTGGCATGGCGGTTGATGACTTGATTTTAGTAGGGCACATACCTCGCAGGGATTTTGATTTTTTTTTTTTTAATTTTAATTTTTGTATCAATGTAAACTCTTCCACAATTTGAATTGTCTCAACTCAATAATTTTTTGGTTCTCATTTAATAGTGGAGAATTTTAACTAAGTTACCCCATTTGAGGTAAGCTTTCCAGACGGTATTTTACCGTCTCACTCAAAACTAGAAAATTAAGTTGGGTTACCTTTTTTAGTCACCTAATCTAATAAATGATCCAAAATTTTTTTTATTTATAGCAAAATAGCTATTTGTCATTATTTTAGATTTAGTCAATTAATGATTGACTAATGGTCAATCGGTAATTGACTATGAAATTTGGTGATTTTAGTGATTGACCAATTGATTATGAAATTTGGTGATTTACGTTATGAATCAATGATTGATTGTAGTTAATCATTGATTGACCAATTTAATTACATTATTGAGTCAATCACTGATTGACTATTTAGGAAAATTGATTAACCATTTAAAAAAAGAGGGGCATTTCAACTAATTATTAAAAACTTCGGCCATTTGTTAAAAAAATTCTTAAAAAAATAGGCTATTTAGCTGTAAATCACCTCAAAACTCTCAATTTCACATCTCACTTTCTCTTCCTTCCATTTTCAAAAAAATTAAACTTTAAAAGTCCATATCTTTCTCATTTCAAATCGAAATGTGATGATGATTCTTGTGTCAAAGTACTCATAACGACAAGACAAACAAATCCAGATCTATTTTAATATATTTTTTACAGAAGACATTTTAAATTTTTACACTATTTTTTATATCACAAAACTTTTTCAAAAGTCCTTCCCCAAACAAACATTTCCAACCCAATCTCGAAAACTCCATCTTCAAATGTCCCCCCTAACAGGCACCTTATATTTGTATTCTATATTGTTTAAAAAAAAAACAAACAAACAAATTCATGATTCCATCACTACTGACTAACTTTATTTCCGAATTTTATATGTGTTATTATCTCATGTTATGTGCCCTTTTTTCAACAGGAAAGTGATTATTTTTATGGATAAGTCTGTATAGAACCCCTTTTGTATACTCTTCCGGTAAAGCTCATTTTTAAATCGTTTAGATGTAATCAAACGACTGAGATGTAGCTTGTGTAGAATAATTATAATGCACCTTACCTGATTGTAGTATAGACTAAGAAATTAAAAAAATAAAAAAAGAAATTAAACAAAAAAAAAAAACCAATGTTCACTGGTGGAAGGTTGGGGAGGCGGCTGAAGGTCGCGGGGGCAGCGGGCTTCATCACTGGGAAGGCAGGGGGGTCAACGGGGTTTTTTTTTTTTTTTTTTTTTAATTTTTCTTATTTTTTTAATATATAATACTATGAGTTAAGATACTTATAATTATTATACATAAGCAATTTCAGTCATTAGAATTCATCGAATGGTCCTTACCCTATTTGAATTGAGATAATCAAATAATTATAACTTTTTGTTATTTCCGGACAAAGCTGGGCTTCAAATTTGCTACTAATGTTTGGTGCTCTCAATTGGTGTATGCGAGTAAGTTATAATGTATTGAGTAATGGGTTCATGTCCATAAATAGTAACATTTGATGACGAACAATATTATATCTTTTTATTTACAAGTTATAATTTATGATTGGGACTTTTCAATATTGGCAGTTCGCAAGCATGAGTGTGATTTTCATTTAATTGTAAATATTTTATAAAGTGTCGAATCAATACCTAATTATGTCATGTCATCAAGAATAGAATAAGTAGTTTCTGGAATAATACCCCCCAAAAAAAAATTCTTGGAATAAATCAACTTTTTATGACATTTTTGATCACATGAAATTGCGGAAAGGAGAATATAACATGCAAGTTAAATAGAAAAAATCAGAAGTAGATCTTTTGTCTACTAAAAACACTACTTTAGACTACCTTTATTTTTTTTGAAAATTATAGTAAAGAGCCACACTAATATATATATATATATATATATATATATATATAAACTTTCTGAGTTTTTTGGAAATTCACAAGAGGATTTCATTTACTAAAAAAATTAGACAAAAGGAGCCTCTTGAACAAAGAAAACTGGAAATTGGACTTCTCTAGCTTGCCGTTGCAAATACCAAAATTTTCATCAATCGTACTTGATGAGTGTGTTTAATAAACTATAAAAGAATATAATGAAATTATATATAAAATATGGAGTAAATTTTTTTTTTAATGTTTACTTATTTATTAAATGTTATTTCAAATAAAATATCATATGATACCAATTAAAATGTTAGTGTAGTTAAATATGTGACATGATATCATATCTAATCCTAATAAGAGATGGTCCAATTTCCTTTCTAATGTTTATTTAAGTTAGTGATATGAATTTTATCAATACAATTATAAAAATGTCTTTTTACATTAGATAATTATTGGCTTATAATAAGTGAACTTATAAAAGCGTATTTAAGTAAATTTGGAATTCATTTCCTTTAACTTGGCCCTTTCAATTCCATATTTCTGTTATCGTGTTGGGCATCATACTAAACTTTCACAGCTTACTGATATTGTAAACAAACATGTGATTAGAAATCACACTTTCCATGAGAATTTTTTTTTTTTTTAAAGAAATAAAAGAAATCACTCTTTACTTTTCCTTTCTCTTTCATGCAAAACAAACGTGCCCGAATGACAAAAGTACCAAATCTATGGCTTGAAGAGGAAGAGAGCTCGTGCTCCGTGAGGAATTAAAAACAGATTTATGTGTGTATATATATATATATATATATATATATTTCCAATATCAAAATTTGCCCAAACAAGCTCTTGAAACTTGTATAACCCACTAGGGCTGATTACACATAAACGACAAATCGCAATACTCTCAAAGGCCAAAACGACAGATCTCAACATTACGAAAAAGAAAACGACAAGCTCATAATGAAACTTTAAAGAAACAACACGCGAAAAAAAAAAAAAAAAAAACAAACAACTAAAGAAATACTATTTCAAACTCCAACAATCACTTCAATGAAAATGGAGCCTTGTACCAATTCTTCCTACTACTTTCTATTAGGAAAAAAAAAAGTAGGTAATTTATACTACAATTTTTTTCACAATTTACAAGTTTTTCAGTTTGTGGAAACCCTTGAAGTACATATATACATATACATATATATTTTATATGAGTGCTGCAAAAGAAAGAGAGAGAGAGAGAAAATCTTGCAACAGAAAAAACTGAACCTGAACAAGAGATAAGTGGAACTAATCTAGTTCCTACTCTGCCAATAGTCGGAATCCGGATTGAGCCGATAGAGATCAGATTCTGATGGAGAAGAACTGGTCCACGATCCTTCGAATACCACGTTGCGCGTCTGGCTATCATCCTGATTTCCTTCCTGAATAAGTTGATGATGGTTCCTCATCGCGGTTAATTTCATCCTTCGAGACACTTGTATCGTTGATCATTATCTCCTGAATGGCCGTCTTGCCTTTGAGTATGCTCACCACCGACGACATGGTAGGCCTAGCGGCTGCGAAGACATTGGTGCAGAGGAGGGCCACTTTGATGGTCAACAGCACCTCTTCTCTGTCGTAGTTCGAGCCTAACCTCGGATCCACTAGCTCCATTAGATCTCCTTTCTCTTTCAGAATAAGTGCCTATAAAGTATAAATGACATACAAATTTAGTTTCAAGACTTCCAAGAAATGAAAATAGAATTAACACTTGGAAGACAATTTTTACCCAATCGAGAAGAAAAGAGGAATCGTCCTTTGCACGGTAAGTAGTGTTGCTTTTTCCACTGACAATTTCCAAGACAACAATTCCGTAGCCGTATACATCTGCCTTGTCTGTTAAGTAACCGCGCATTGCATATTCAGGTGCCATATATCCACTGCAAAACCATGGAACGATTCTAAAAAACACTCATATTGTTGAGTAAAAATGGTCAATATTTGTTTCCATCTTCTCGTTTCTAACATCACATTGGCAAGGATGAAGATTAAAAAAAAAAAAAAAAAAAAAACGAAGAAACAAAATTGACACACAAGGACTTACCATGTTCCAGCGATTCGGGTGCTTATATGCGTATTCTCCTCTTCATCAAGCTTAGCCAAACCGACGTCGAATATCTTAGGATTTAGATCTTTGTCGAGCAGGACATTAGCAGCCTTGATATCTCCATGAACGATCTTCAATCTCGATTCTTCATGGAGATAAGCCAAACCTCTTGCAATACCAATACATATCTTTCGCCTTGTTTGCCAATCTAAATTTATCTGATACTTTTCAGGACCTACAGTTTTTCAAACCAATAAAAATAAAAAATACGAACATCTAACAAGTTGTCCTAATAGACAAAACCAAATACAGATGAATGTGCA
The DNA here is from genome assembly GCA_008635985.1 of Ficus erecta. Classification (NCBI taxonomy): domain Eukaryota; kingdom Viridiplantae; phylum Streptophyta; class Magnoliopsida; order Rosales; family Moraceae; genus Ficus; species Ficus erecta. Next base: position 809,666 of record BKCH01000047.1, read on the forward strand.
AAGGATATTTTACCGAATAAAGCACGGGCAACGTTGTTGTTTTCCATGTACTCGTACACTAGCAGCAATTGGTCTCCTTTAATACAGCACCCGTAGAGCTTAGCAAGATGAGGGTGTTGCACAGCAGAAATCATTCCTATCTGGTTCAAAAATTCACGATTCCCTTGCTTTGATTTGGACGAAAGCTGCTTAACTGCAATTACAGTGCCATCGGAAAGTTGACCCTGCATTTGAGAGCACGTTCATTGCTCCATTTTTAAGAAGAAACTAAAAATCTCGAGGAATGTCCACACGTCGTAATTAGCTCCAAAGAGTACTAAATAAAGAGTCCGATGGTTGTGAACAATACCTTGTAAACAGAACCAAAACCTCCTTCTCCAATCTTATTGGCTACATCAAAATTGTTCGTGGCTGCTTTGATCTGCCTCAAGGTAAATTTGCCAGTGTTGAGGTCCACACCCTTTAGATCTGTACGGCAAGAAACCTGTTTGATTATAAACCGAGCACGAAGCCTACGACAAAGATGTTCTAATTATGAAAAAATTTACCTTGGTCCAAAGCACTTTTCCGCCTTAGGCAGAATGTCCACCAAAGGACACCAACAAAGAGCAACACAACAAGCAGCGATCCAGCTATGATTCCAATCACTGCACATACAGATATGCTACTGGACGGTGGTTTAAAGTCTGCCATAAGGAAGATAATAGTCAGAACAGCATACCGGTTTTACTAGGAGACTAAAAGAACGGAGAAACGAGTCAGTGTTTAATCCGCTTGAAGGATTTTTAATACAAATAGAAAACAAAAAGAAAGGTATCACATTTTTCATCAGAAGCTGCAAACATTATATGGGCAAAATGAACATCAAAATTTGACAACAGTCCCATTTTTTTTTTTTTTTTTGGGTAAGGTTCGGAATCTAAAAGGGGATTGGAAGCCATTTTCAATAGGCAAAGGGTTCGGTACTCTCAAATTTAATGTGACATTTAATACTCGTGAAGGTCATGCAAGTTGAGGAATACTGGCAACAACAAAAAGCTCAATATGGCATGCAGCATACCAGATTTCACAGAAATAGCGGATATGAGAGGACCATACACTCCACTATTAGGAATAGCATTCGTCCCTTTCTCGTCCCAATAGAAGCGGATTTCCAAGGTGCCACTAGTTACAGTGACGGTGAAATTTTTTATGATCGCCTTGCCAGCTCCACCGGCTTCATCCTCAATGTTGAAATTCTGCAGCACTAGCCTTCCCTGCAAAACACTTGTCAATTATTGCACATTTCACTAAGTCCGTTGTTTGTTTGAATATGTTTTGAGAAGCTACCTGAATGTAGACATCAAATAGACGCCTTCCGAGGCTGCTGTACGTATTGTCATTTGTGAACATAATCTCAGCGAAATGGAGTTTCACGGTGTAGTTTCCATTTACCAAACAGAAAGCATAGTAGGTTAGCGAAATGGGAGAAAGACGTGCATTCATGTATGGTTCAGGATTCGCCACGGTTAGGGTAGATGAATTTCCTGTAATGTAGGGGTCATTAATGCTGGAATTATCCAGAAAGTAACCAGTGCTGCTGAATGCCCAATTAGTTCTACTTTGGAACCAAGTCGAAGGTCCAGCTGAATCAGTATCAGCTTCATATGTGGTGCCACCAACAGTCACTTCATTTCCGCCGCAATTTATGTGAAAAGAATACCAATCTGAGATGGAAGCGGCAATAGTTAGTAACCGATAAAAATAAAGAAAAGATTTTTACCCCAACAAGTAAAATATTTACTTGTTTTTTGGCATCAAAAAGTAAGAATTTGACTTACTTTTTGGGCAGGAGAAGCTTCTCAAACACGAAACAATTCCGCTGCCAGAATAACAGAGATTGCATAACATGTCAGAAACATTAAGTGGTACTTCATAATAAGCAGAGGCACAACGCAATCCCAAGTTAAAGACGAAACTTACGAGTTATTGCCGTGAGAAGAGCTTGCAAACAGGTTCCTGAAGGACAAAACATAAAATGAGAAATTAAACTTGTTTTCGTAAAATTAAGTTTAACGGGGATGAAGATGTACTTACACATTCCCTTGTTGACAGCTTGAGTTTGTAACCGAGAATTTGTTGTATGAAAGATCACTGCTCAACACAAATTGTCACATAATCACATCCAAAATGGGGTAAAACTCAAATAGTCCTAGCAGTATGACTTATATATTATTGTATATATAATTTTTTCTTCAAAAAAAAAAAAACACATTAATTAGTTAACCGTCGGGAAGAACTTCAAACCGCTAACCAAACTGCCCAGCAAAGGGAAGGGAAGTTTGGTTGAACTGACGGACAGCATCAGTTACGACAAGGCACCAACTTCCTCAGCCGGTTTTGGATGGTTTGCTTGGTTCCCCCTTGGTTTTTCCATGGTTTTTTTTTTTTTTTTTTTTCGAACAACACTAGTTGAAGATCATGTAGGTGACATTTGGAATAGAAGGTTACGTGCTTTTATTTCTTTTAAGCAACCAGTCCGCCACTTCTCCGGAAAGCAAATTTCCAGCCAAGAATCTAAACAGAATCAATATCAAATATTTCAGCACAAGTGTACAGTTATTGCAGATATTTTGGAGTTAGAAACAGAATCCAAATTGCTTACATGTAATCGACATCCGATCGAGTGGTTAGGTTGCTAGGAACGTTTCCGGTTAGTTTGTTGAAGCTGAGGTCTCTGCAAGAAAAAATTGTAAGCATCTGAACTTAGAAAAAGCTATCACGAAGATAAATGTTGAAACAAGTTCAATTTCTCTGAAATATTGTATACTTAAAAAATAATAATAATAATAATTCAAGAAAACTAATGATAGAATTGTGATTTTATTCTTTAACAAGATGAGGATATATATGTTTCAAAAATCTCAGTTGGGATGGATACACAAAAATCGGGGTTCACGTGAGTGCAAATAGATAATTGAGTTACGAAAGAATGAGTATGGTCAAATGGGAACCAGAACATGCTGGTTTAAGTGGTTTTTGTTCGGTGCGTGGCCCCTTATTTTGCAACGGCTAAAAGTGGACGTAGCTCTCCACTTTGATTATTACATGTTCTTGTTTGTTTTTCTTTTCTTTTTTATCTGCTCTCGGGTTTGTAGTCATGGCTTTTATTTCCCAACAAGTTAATGCTCAAAATAGCTAACATCAGAAAAAATTGATATATATCACCCTCAACCATTCCTTATGGGTTTCCTTCTCTAAAAGGACCTTCGAATGAAGGAAAAAAAGAATGAAGATTCATACCATTCTTATATATATATATAAATTATTATAAAACCTATATGATTTAACACAACCTTCCTCTCCGACATGTTCTTCACTCGAATTATTCTTTAATTGGTAGATCAACATTCAAAAAAACCAATCTTGATAAAGATATAAAAGAGAGAGTGAAAGATATGTACTAACAAATTTTTCAAACTCGTCATTTTGCCGAGATAATCGGGTATGGTTCCATTGATGTTACAATTCCGAAGGATCCTGCCAAAAAACAGACAAATAGATATATCGTTAAGTGATTAATTTTTAAGTAGAACTGTTTCTAACATTTCTAAAGAAGTAAACTTACAGAGTCTCTATTTTTGTCATGTTATTAAGCGGCGGAAAGACTGCTTCTGGACCACTCAAGTCACTAATTCTCCCGCATAGTAGAATATCAAAATTTTCAATAAAGATAGACATAAATTCTGGTGTATATAAAAAGATAAACAGGTTACTAGTAAATGCTACTAACAGGTCCGTTAAGTTTTCCAAGACAGAAATGCTGGAAGGAATCGGCCCACTCAAACCGCTCCCTTGAATCACTCTGTTGTCACCGAGAATAGTTAAACCATTGATAAACATGGAGGGGGATTTTTATTTTTATTATTTTTATTTTATTGTTTTCAATTTGAGAGCTGAAACATCATATAAAAGATCTCTTACAGTTTATCAAGTTTGGTCCATTTCTGTATAAAACTTGGTATGACCCCAGAAAACCGATTGTCTCCAATCCGACTGCATTACAATGGGAAAAACATTTTACTGAAGATAAGAACTGTTATACAATAAATAGCAGCTAGTTTGTTCAATTAAAAACCTAATTATAAGAATAAGGCATTAAAATCTTACAAATCCTTCAATGTTGTCAGCTTCTTGAGTGTTTTGGGCAATTCACCAGTAAGATTGTTCGACGTAACGAAACTATATTATAAACACAAACAAAGATTCAAGAGAAATAAACCAGTTGATCTTCTTGTTAGATTTTTTGTAACGACCCGCCTAGCACGGACCGTTACCGTACATACATACATGCTTAACATACTTATTTATTTAACAAAAGTAGTGAAATTTTTTTTTTTTTCTACTACTGAAGTACTGTTTGGAATAATATAAATATTAAACATAAAATTCTGCGGATGACATAGCGGCTTATCCCTTCTTTCACAGTTGCCCCGCCAACTCCATCATCTTGTATCAAAATTCGCCAGTAGGTTGTTTACCTACAGCATAGACGTAAGTCGTGAGCTTTCGCTCAGCAAGTACAACTTTATATTCCGCAACATAAATAATTATAAACTTAACATAGTAAATCATAACATATTCTAATTATGCATGATCCAATTATGCTTTATTATGCGTAATTGTTTATGGGCCCCTTATCATGAGTGATCGTACCGGGCGCGCAACTATGGAATGGTTGGGGCAGCCAAACCATTTCCAACTCAATCCACAGTCCTACCCGACCTTGGACGGGTCGGTACGTCATAGGCAAGCTCGCTCGCCATTATACTTAATCGTCATCTTGATCTTGTTCTTATTAATTGTGAACATGCTTCATGATGTCACATGAATATAACTGGTAATCATATCTTAGTTATGCCATTTACTTTAATTTATAGCACATAGCATTCATTGTATCATGTTATACTTAAAAAGCCTATGCTGTAGGCGGAGTTGTACTTACCTCTCTTACTATGTCCCTCTTTGGTACTGATCTCTAACTGACACCGCTGCAGGCCCTTTCCTGCTTGAATAGGGACATAGGTGAGAGTTCAATTCTTATTGTGCAGTGTTGGTGTCCTAACCAACATGCTTACTAATTTCTAGTTGTATGTCCCCTAAATTTAATATCTAGTTTGGTCACAAATATAAATCCTACTGTTTGGGAGGATTTATTCTTTAAAAGATTATTTTGGACAAACCCTTGGGTTAATTCTTTGACAAAAATGCCGGGTTTCTTTAAAACCTTAAGCTTTGGGACTAGGCCCGGTAACTTAGGTATTATCCTTGATTACCGTCCGTAATCGGCTTGATTACAATTTTTATCTTAAAAACTCTATTTTCTTATCCTTTAGCCATTTTGAGAGATTTAACTTTAAATCCCTTCATTATTTTTGGTAAAAATTCCAATCTTTAAAACAAATCTTTATAAAGGTCGTTTAAGATTGAGAACTGCTTTTGGAACAGTTTTAAGTAAAAATACAGTTTTCTTTTTTTCTTTTTGAAACTGTTTGTAAAACTTATGTGCAGGAATTTTCGGTTCCCTGCACACTCTTCATAAAACAATACCAGTTTAAAAATCCATTTGGAATTTAAAAAACTTGTCTTCATGAAAGTTGTAGCTCTCGAAAAATGCTAAAACTTTCATGTTTTACAAAAAATCCAGTTATGCTTGTATTTGCGTCAGTTTTCGTTTGAAACAGGCTGATCCTGTAACTTGGGTCTGGGCAAACCCGCCACGGATTTTTGTAAAAACGAAGGCCATTGGAGCCTCATTTTTAAAATCTGCTCGCGTGGTCTTCTAGGAAAAATCGTTCCGAGCAACTTTTGTGTTTTACAATTTACCCAATTCGTCCTCTAAATGCCTCTAATTTTTACTTTCCCGAAACTGACCAGTTTTGAATCCGAATTGGCAGTTTTAGTTGTTAAATCCGTTTTACGTCCTATTTCGTGAAATCTATCTCGACCGATCACTTCGGGAGTCTATATGGCAAACACACAGCGTTTCTAACGTCCCGCATGAACCCTTAAATCGTCCAATTGAAACCATGCAAACCAAATTCATAATCCCTAACTTCTTGCATACATCACATACAAGCATCAACTTTGCTCCTTAAGCTAGCATGCTTCAAGCACTGCCCTATGGCAGATTTTTGGACCAAATTAGGGGACACACAACCCTAAGCATCAAGCATGAAAATCAATCACAAACAAGCATAACAATGCAAGAATTTAACCCATACACCCTTAGATCTACAAATCAAGCACATACCATAAACTTAGGGCACAAAATAGGAAATGGACTTATGTCCTTACAACCAAATTGAACTACCTTTTATCTTTAAATTTGAACTCAAATAAGAGAGTTAGGGCTCTAGATTTTTACCTTAGACCAAAGTCAAATTTGGTCACAAAATCTCTTCCTCCCCCTAGTCCTCCTTAGCTCACGGCTACACCACCCAAAATGGCACCCAAAATTTTTCGGTTTGATCTCCTTGGTAGATCCACTCCAAGCCGAGCACTCCACCAAGATTTGGCCTCAAAATTTTCAGTTTCTCTTCTTCCCTCACTCACTCGGCCACACACCTCAAAGGCCCTAAACATTTCTAAATTTTTCTTGGTTTGTCCCTAGCTCAAATCCGAACCCTTATGATCAAGATCCCCAAGAAAATTTCTGATTTCTCTCACTCCTTTCTCTCCTCTGATTTCCAGATTTTTTTTGTGGAAAAATTTGACAAGAGCTTGGCTGTTTTTCTCTGATTTTTCCAGCCAAAAACCGCCCCCCCTTAGGCCTATTTATAGGTGAGTTTTTGGGGTCAAATTGTAATTAACTTTTGTTCACCCTTTTTAAATAATTCCATGAAGAAAAACTATTTCTAATTTGGCCCCAAAAAGTACCGGCCACCATGCTCTAGAATGCTCCATTATTATCCAAAATTTTTTTTCTTTTTAATCACCATAATGATGTCATAAATCAAAAGGTTGGTGAGGTAAGCACCATTAGGCTTGTTTGGTAATTTTTCTTGCTAAGCAGTCCAAATTCAAGTTAACATAGATATTTTAATACTGTTAACTATTAATAACAGTATTTTATCACTAAACTGCAGTCCAAAATTTATCTGTGTAAAATTTGACTGTATAAAATTTTTCTTATAATTTGAAGTCCTTTGGCCCAATATACCCTAATTTATGTGCTTGATTTTTCTAGGGTGATTTTAAATCTTAATCTTAACATCTTGTCCGAAAAATGGTTTTTCGCAGTATATTTTCCATACTGTTTGACCATAAATCAGTATCATCGTATGGTTGACTTTTCTGGTCAACCCTTGACTTTTTGGGTCGACCTTGACTTTTTAGGTCAAACTTTGACCACCATGCAAGACCATGCAAACGTGAAATTTTCTACTATTCTAACCCAAAATGATACATACTTGTTAAAGCAATCATTTTTAAGTCTCATAGGATCATGAGAACTTAAAATTTTCAAATAAAAAACCCATCTCGGATTTTCATGAATATATTCTAAACATCGCATAAGTTTCTTTACAAGAAAACGTAAGGTCGTGAAAATTTGGTTATTACATTTTTTCTGTTTCGGTTTGGATTTTTTCTGTTTCCAAAATCTTCCGAACGGATTTTCAAATTTCGAAAATCTTGATAACAACCGGAACATACCCATTATGTGGTCCATATTCATTCCAACCACTTAGGAACGTTCATAACTGTTCCGAGATTCTCGCTCATTAAGCGCATACGTTTGAGAATGATTCTTTGATGGAAAGAATCTATAAAAGGGGACGTAGCAATTTGGTTTTGGTACCCTAAGCCTGCTTTCTCATTTAGTTTCGGAATACACCATCAGCCAAGAGAGAGTGAGGGTTTAGAAGAACCATAAACCCAAAATAAACACTTACCCATAACCTTGAGCGTTGAAAACAACAATGGCGGGAGGTATGTTTTCGATCCAAATTTTATTCCACATTTGATCTAATTGCTATTTAGAATTATTGGTAGCATGTTTAGATCATTAAGTTAAATCTAACAGTTGGTATCAGAGCGAATTTTTGCCTCTGCCTTGTTGTTTTACCGTGTTCTGGTGGAGAAATTTTTTGAGATTTTGAATTTAAATTTCTGACGTTTTTGATGCGAAATATTATTAGGAATCATTTAGATATTAGATTTCTAGAATTTATGTGATTTGAAACGTCAATTTTGGTGTATGGAAGGCTGAGAAACCGTCGGGTTTCACTTCGGGTCCGAACCGGGTCGAAACGACCCGGCTGAAGGTTGAAGACGACAAAAACGACATGTCGTTTTTGTCATGCAGATTTGCTGCCGTTTGGTAAAAACGACAAGTCGTTTTAGGTGGTAGATGAAACTTCAACATTAAGAAAACGACATGTCGTTTTTTTGTGAAGGAAAATTTGTGTCGTTTTTTATAAACGACATGTCGTTTGAAGGACAAAAATTTTTTGCAGCCGATTAAAAAAAAATCATTATTTTAGGATTTTGCAGAACTTAATGATTATTATATATTGTGGATATTATATATTATATGTTTATATTATTTTGTTATTTGTGTGTATAATTTATTGTTTTATTATACATGCAAAATTAAGTTAAATAATATTTGTGTATTGTTATTCTATTTTTGTGTAAATATTGCTTATGGTTTTTATACAATTATATGAGCCTTTATTGAGATTTATTTAATGTTGAGTGGTCCATATAATTTTAATTAATTAGAGAGTAGCCACAATATCTTTAATTAATTGAAATTATATATTAAGTCTTTTAGGATCACATTATAACATTAGTTGTAGTTCATCATACGTAATATGATAGATTTTATCCCACAGGAATTTTTATTATATTTTTATGATTAATTAGGATAGAATATCAAATTATATTTCCTAACTTACCCACAAGAATTAGGAAAAGGAACATAATTTGATAGTTTTATCATAAAGTTGTAATGGATCTAATTGAGTAGGACTTTAACCCACAGGCAAGTTTTATGTCACTAGATTCATATTTTGAGATATGATTTACATTGGTAAAACATGATTTATGTTTATTAGTCTCAATTTTAATTATAAGCATGTGAATTTTATTTATGCAGTTATGCAACCTATGAATTTTTCTGATGTTAAGTGTGATATTCCCGAACTAAAGGGTGATAACTATAAGGTGTGGAAGGAGAGAATTCTTCTTCATTTAGGGTGGATGGACATTGATTATGCTATTAGGAAAGATGAACCACCTTCTATCACTGATACCAGCACTCCAGATGAGGTTGATCGATATGAAAAATGGGAGCGATCTAATCGCCTCTCAGTTGTGTTCATAAAGACCAAAATCTCTGCTGGTATTCGTGGTTCTGTCGAACAGCATGACAAAGTCAAGCCACTACTGAAGGCTATTGATGAGCAGTTTGAGTCTTCGGACAAAGCACTTGCTAGCACCTTAATTATGAAGTTTTCATCCATCAGGCTCACTACTGTCAAGGGTGTGCGTGAGCACATCATGCAGATGAGGGACATTGCGGCTCAATTGAAGATACTTGAGGTTGATATGTCTGAGTCTTTCCTTGTGCACTATATTTTGAACACTCTTCCACTTCAGTATGGACCCTTCAAGATATCCTATAGCACACATAAGGATAAGTGGTCAATTAATGAACTTCTGGCCATATGTGTTCAAGAGGAAGGGAGATTGACAATGGAAATGGGTGAAAGTGCATTTATGGCAACGCAAGGAAAAGATGAGAACCAAGCCAAAAAGAAAGGGAAAGGTAAAATACCGTCCCAAGGTGGAATCAAGAAGGAATCCAAGTGTTTTTTCTACAAGAAGAAAGGGCACATGAAGAAGGATTGCACTAAATTCCAGAAATGGCTTGAGAAGAAAGGTAAACCAATCTCATTTGTCTGTTATGAATCTAATATGGTTGATGTTATTTATAACACATGGTGGATTGATTCTGGTTCTACAATTCATATTTCGAATACCTTGCAGGGTATGCGAAACCTAAGGAAGCCAGTGGAAAGTGAGCAATGCATTTATTCAGGAAACAAGATGCGCTCACATGTGGAGGCTGTTGGAACATGCACTTTAGTTTTAAGTAGTGGTTTTATTTTAAATTTAGAAAAGACGTTTTATATTCCAAGTTTCTCTAGAAATTTGATTTCAGTTTCAAGACTTGTACCTTTAGGTTATTCCTTTAATTTTTGTAAGACATCTTTCAGTTTATTTTATAAATCTGATCTTGTTGGGAATGGTACATTGTCTGATGGTCTTTTCTCTATTAATTTACAAAATAATACTACTTATGATGCTATGCATGTTCATACTGGTATGAAACAATGTGTTATAAATGAAGAATCCTCTATGATGGAGTACTTAGTACTCTAGATTTTACTGATTTCGACACTTGTTGTCACGCCCCGACTTACACCATCTACGTAGGGGAACGACTACGTAGACGTGGGCCGGGTCGTCACCTTACTTATATACTTAAATTAAACTTGCGGAAAATTTGGGAAAGATTTTATTTTATTTTATTATTATTTTTTTTTTTCCATACTTTAGTTTAAAACTTTGAACTTGAACTTCATTCTCAAACTCATACTTACTGATAGGTACTTACTCGAGTACCGAACTTTCAAACCTTCCTTGAAGGCCATCTAAATCATGTTGTAGACCAAACCCGAACTAATGTGGGTTGGTACCACAAGAGGCAACTTGCTTGCCTTATATAAACTTTGTCATCCATACTTAAAACGTCATGAAAATATGAAAACCCTTTTTCATTACATCATATTTTATAGAGTATATATATTTTTTTTCAAAAGCTGTGGCAGTGTCCATCCCACATTTCACAGTCCGCAGCACCAGCCTTCCACAGTATTGCATCAGAGATTGCTGGCAGGATACTTACCTACAGCATAGACGTAAGACGTGAGCTTTCGCTCAGCAAGTACAACTATTACATCCGCGACACAAAACATATCATTGTGCATGAACCAATTATAATCTCTTATGAATCAATTATGGATTTATAACTTAATTTAGAGTATCAGAGATTGCTGGCAGGATACTTACCTACAGCATAGACATAAGACGTGAGCTTTCGCTCAGCAAGTACAACTATTACATCCGCGACACAAAACATATCATTGTGCATGAACCAATTATAATCTCTTATGAATCAATTATGGATTTATAACTTAATTTAGTTATATTCCTTTACATATCATGTGTGCTCGTACCGTGGTACATAGCCAAGGAATGGTTGAAGGTGGCAGTCCGTTTTAACTCAAACCATGAAACACAAAGTTTAACATGGAGTAGTTTAGGTAGCCTTCCAATCCAACTCAAACCATGAACCATACCATTTAAACCCGCCTTTGTGGCAAGTCGGCACGACACAACATCCTACTTGTCTTGTTCTTACCAAGTGGTTTAATATTAGTGAACATGCTTCATGATGTCACAATATTACAACATAATCAACATTAGTCAAAACATGGCCTTTTTGAAAACATGGCATTTCTGAAAACATGGCATTACATGTCATAATATAACTTAGCATATCATAGCCATAGCATAGCATAACACATTATCACATATCAGCACATTACATCAGGCAAGTAACAACAAAGGGCCTATGCTGTAGGCGGAGTTGTACTTACTTCTCTCGTTATGCCCTTCGTAGTGCTGCTTCTCCTCTGGTTACAGCTGTAGGTTTCCTCCTGCTAGTCGAAGGACATAGGTAAGGGTCTAATTAGTATTGTGGAATGTTGGGGATCTAACCAACATGTCTACATATTCCTAGTTGTATGTCCCCGATACTAGATGTCTTACTGGGTTACAAATAGTAACCCTATACCTTAGCCCAGTTTATTAATCTTGGTGTCCTTTAGGGTTATCTTGACTAACCCTTAAGGTTATACTAAAATCCACTTGTTAGTCAACCAAAGTCAACTATGGTCAACAATGGTCAACTTCGGTCAACTATGGTCAACCATTGTTGGGTCAACCTTGGGCTTTGGGCTTGACCCAGTAACTCGGGTATAACTCCCGGTTACCTTTCGTAAACTAATCGCTTGCTATACTCCAACTTGAAAAATTCATTTTCCCTTACTTGGAAAATTTAGGGAAATTAATCCCAAAACTTCATAAAAATCCTTTACTTAAATCGTAAAAATCCAAACTCTTGGATTAGTGCTTTATAAAATCATTTGAGGTTGAAAACTGCCCTTGGAACAGTTTTCCATAATCGAAACAATAGTTTGTAGTAGAAAAATAGTTTTCTAGAAACATTTGTAAAGCTAGTGGTGCAGGAATTTTCGGATTCCCTGCGCACCCTTCGAAAACGATCCCAGTTTAAAAATTGGTTCGTAATCTGAAAAAGTTTTCTTCACAAAAGTTGTAGCTCTCGAAAAATACTAAAACTTTCATGTTTTGCAAAAATTCCAATTCAGCCTAGATTCGTCCCAGTTTTTGTTTGAAACTGGCTGATCCCGAAAAACTGAGTGAAAACTGGGTCTGGGGATCAGCCACGGGTTTTGGGGTAAATGGAGGCCATTGGGGCCTTATTTTTGAAAACGGTACATGTAACCCCCTAGGAAAAACCCTTCCGAACAACTTTCGTGTTTTAAATTTCTCCAAATTCTGCCTCTAAGGGCCTCAAATTTCCCTTTTCCCGAAACTGGTCAGTTTTACCCGAAAATGGCAGTTTTCGGTTTTAAGTTCGTTTTACGTAAATTTTACGTGCACACTACCTCGAACGGCTTTGGCCGTGAGCCTACGACGACCTGCAGTGCTTCTAACGTAACACATGCAGTCATATATCACTTAAACATCTTCATGAAAAGCAAAACCCTTGGGTGTTCTTGCACCAAACCGGGGTTTGCAAAACGTTTGATTTGCAACACCAAACATCAATCAAACACAAACCTTAAAATCCTAATTAGGGCAGAAAATTAAATGAGCTTATGCTCATACAAATCAAGCTTGAAATACACTTAAATCTCCAATTTGAAACTCAATTAAAAAGCTTAGAAAACCAATGGAGATTTACCTTAATTCACACCAAAATTGGTGCTAGGTTTAGGGCGGTTTTGGGTCCAACACTTCCCCCCCTTGCTGATCACCATATTCGGCCATCCCCCTCCCATTGGGGTTCCAAATTTTCGGCCTCTCCCACATGAAAATACACATAATTTGAATCAAAACTTAATTAAAGAACTAGAGGGGTTTAGGAGAATAGGATTACCTTAACTCCTTGAGATTAGATCTAACTTTGGATCCAAACTTTTTCTTCTAACTCTTTGCTCAAGAAAACCGACCATCACTTGGTCTTTCCTCTTCCTTGAAGTTCGGCTTCTAGTGGAAGGAAAAAGGAGAAATGGAACCTAATTACACCTAAGGGTTTAATTGGTTAATGAGCAAAATACTTGCTCATCAAGCCACCTAGGTGATGTGGTGTGGCCTTATTGGCTAGCCATTCCCTTAGAGAACAAGGGAAAACTTCTTTCCCTAAAATTCAATGATGATTTGATGAGGTGTCCTCCCCCCCTTGGTGTGGTCGGCCATGAAGGCTTGGAATGCAAGTGCTTGCCCAACAAGCCATTGCTTGCATCACCTAGCTTATGTCACCTTGGTGACATCATCACCAAAAATTCCCTTGCCCTTTAAGGCTTCAAGGACCGGTCATGAGGTGCCAAGTGGAGCCTTGTTACTTGTGGTGCATGGAATCCCTTCTAGCTTATCTCTATCTTGGTTTTTCTTGCTCACCAAGTGGCTAAAAGATAACTAAGCTTGCTCTCCAAGCCACCAAGGAGAACCGGCCCTACTAGGTGCATGAACCAAGATTGGCTTGCTCAACAAGCCACTTGGTTGCTTACTTCTCCTTGCTTGTGTCACCTTGCATACCTAAGCATGCTTACCTAAGCACATTCCTTGTTCTCCAAGGATGAAGAACCGACCATAGCATGTGGGAAGCAAATAAAAATCTTCTCAAACTTATCTCTAGCTTAATTGCTTGTTCCAATGTAACCAAGCTAACTAAATTCGTAACCAACCATTGGCCTTGTTGGAGGCTTGGTTAGGAATATCCATAAATTCCATAATTCAAAAATTACATTCTTATTTACTTTTCTTAAAATTGCACTTTAATCCTTAATGCCAAAATATTTGCACTCTAGTCCCTGTGAGGTGGACAGTGTTGGTGGAGCCACTTGGCTTCAATTCCATACATAATGGTCCACTAAATTTCCAAAATCCTTAAATATAGGGTTTCAGTCCATTTCCCTACTAACTTAATCAATACTAATACTGTTTTTCACTTAAAACAGTACTGTTTCACTAAATTGCAGTCCGGAGTTCATCTTCGTAAAATTGGACTGTGTATGGATTTTTCTTCTTAGAACTTGAAACTGCTAAATCCCCATTGCTCCAAATATTATTCACGATTATTCTAGAGCGATCTCATACCTTTGACTTTTGGTCAACTTTGACTATCTTGGTCAAACTTTGACCATCATGAAATCATGAAATTTCAACACGTCATTTTCCTTAAAATGCTTTATACTGGCCTAAGTAATCCATCGTTGAGTCTCGTTACTAGTTAAATGAGAACTCAAACTTATACCGATATTCCATTCTAAACATGATCTAGACTTAAGTTTTCCTCATTCAAAGGAAATCTAGAGTCTTAAAAATTCGGGTTATTACATTCTACCCTCCTTAAAAGATTTTCGTCCTCGAAAACTAAAACAATTCTAGGTGGCTTTTCATCAAGTCCACTATAAATTCATTGTAGTTTATTCTCATTTGAATAACTTAATAAGATCAGGTCTTTTATATAGAACCATAATCTTCTTTCATGTTCTATCATATCCTTATACTTCCATATTCCATCATGCATACTTTCCTTTCATACTGCATCACAAGAACTATTTACATGAAAAACTGAGCAAGTATATCATATAACTTGCCATGTTTGAAAAGCAAATATATAACTTTTCCATATTTTAAAACATATCACACATAGCTTTTTTTTTATATTTGAAAAGCATATTGTGTTTTATTATCTTGTCTTAACATGTGGGCCCGTAGTGTACGTACCAAAAGCGCGCAGTCTCCAGATAAAGCTAGGGTTTGCAAGGCCCTAACAGTTCTGGGAATTTTAACTTGACCCTTCACGATCACGGATTTCGATCACGGAAGGTAATACTAAACTGTAGCCTCCTTAACTAGGGGAGGTTGGTACGACACCTTACTGTTACTTATCTGTTTATGTATCTTAATATATTATTTCATTTAAGATACTTTTTGGAATCTTTTCCAATTCAATCATGAAAATCAATAATAAATAGTATTGTTGAAAACATATTACTGTTCAAGTGATGCAATGAAAAGTATCCTTGTACCAACTAGCTACTTGTCAGCTAGTGGAAACGTTCTTCTTGCCTTTAGCATTTCCTTTAAAGCTCGAAGGCATAATCATAGTTCTAAGGGATATCTAAAACTCCCAATCATCATCTCAAAATTTCCATTACTTAAATGGTTGCCTTCAGTCGACCTTAATTATCAATTATATGTCGACTTCAGGGTTGGTGTCATCCACCTTAACCTAATAAATTGTTGTTGGTAGCATATTGCTTATTTGTTACCCCCAAACTAAGGCATCCTCAAAATCTCCCCCATATCTAATATTTCTCTTATGGGGTAAAAGTTTCACAATCATGAAACTTTTAACTTTCATGGTCTCAATCCAATTCCTTAAATGGAAAGATTCCTTATCATTACTATACCCAAAATGAGACAATAAGCTATCTAATCTTAGAGCCTACTCATTTCTTATTGCTATTCTAGCGATCATCATATCGTGAGTTTAGTTTTTCCCTCACGCTTCCACAATGCGATTCCGATTTATTGGCAATAAAAGCCCGTAAACTCGTTCGGATAAGCATGTCAGGCTGCAACATAGCTGATATATCGTCTCATGTATATATCCTAGTACATCTCGATGTTGTGGTGATACATGGGCGATCCTTGCTGTCGTCAAGAAATCCATTTAGGAATCTCCTCTCAAGATCCTCTTGGCCAAGGCTCCTCGTACGAGCTTCCTTGTCTAGACGTCGGCTCGACTGGCAAGCATATCCTGAAGATACATCCCTGCATGACATAATCTGAGGAGGGTCTTCATATCGTGCAACCACTCCTTGAGTCTTATTGAAGATGCATAGCTTCTCCTCCATTCCTCGGAATGCCAACGGAGCCTCGTGGTCTTCTTTAATCCGACCCAAATTTAACACCAGGTACATGCCATTATAATAATCTTATAAAACAAAGTAAGAAAATAAACTTACAAAACTGTGGCGCTGGCAGCAGAACTGTGAAACTGGATGGCAGGAACTCTGCTCTGATACCAAACTGTCACGCCCCGACTTACACCATCTACGTAGGGGAACGACTACGTAGACGTGGGCCGGGTCGTCACCTTACTTATATACTTAAATTAAACTTGCGGAAAATTTGGGAAAGATTTTATTTTATTTTATTATTATTTTTTTTTTTTCCATACTTTAGTTTAAAACTTTGAACTTGAACTTCATTCTCAAACTCATACTTACTGATAGGTACTTACTCGAGTACCGAACTTTCAAACCTTCCTTGAAGGCCATCTAAATCATGTTGTAGACCAAACCCGAACTAATGTGGGTTGGTACCACAAGAGGCAACTTGCTTGCCTTATATAAACTTTGTCATCCATACTTAAAACGTCATGAAAATATGAAAACCCTTTTTCATTACATCATATTTTATAGAGTATATATATTTTTTTTCAAAAGCTGTGGCAGTGTCCATCCCACATTTCACAGTCCGCAGCACCAGCCTTCCACAGTATTGCATCAGAGATTGCTGGCAGGATACTTACCTACAGCATAGACGTAAGACGTGAGCTTTCGCTCAGCAAGTACAACTATTACATCCGCGACACAAAACATATCATTGTGCATGAACCAATTATAATCTCTTATGAATCAATTATGGATTTATAACTTAATTTAGAGTATCAGAGATTGCTGGCAGGATACTTACCTACAGCATAGACATAAGACGTGAGCTTTCGCTCAGCAAGTACAACTATTACATCCGCGACACAAAACATATCATTGTGCATGAACCAATTATAATCTCTTATGAATCAATTATGGATTTATAACTTAATTTAGTTATATTCCTTTACATATCATGTGTGCTCGTACCGTGGTACATAGCCAAGGAATGGTTGAAGGTGGCAGTCCGTTTTAACTCAAACCATGAAACACAAAGTTTAACATGGAGTAGTTTAGGTAGCCTTCCAATCCAACTCAAACCATGAACCATACCATTTAAACCCGCCTTTGTGGCAAGTCGGCACGACACAACATCCTACTTGTCTTGTTCTTACCAAGTGGTTTAATATTAGTGAACATGCTTCATGATGTCACAATATTACAACATAATCAACATTAGTCAAAACATGGCCTTTTTGAAAACATGGCATTTCTGAAAACATGGCATTACATGTCATAATATAACTTAGCATATCATAGCCATAGCATAGCATAACACATTATCACATATCAGCACATTACATCAGGCAAGTAACAACAAAGGGCCTATGCTGTAGGCGGAGTTGTACTTACTTCTCTCGTTATGCCCTTCGTAGTGCTGCTTCTCCTCTGGTTACAGCTGTAGGTTTCCTCCTGCTAGTCGAAGGACATAGGTAAGGGTCTAATTAGTATTGTGGAATGTTGGGGATCTAACCAACATGTCTACATATTCCTAGTTGTATGTCCCCGATACTAGATGTCTTACTGGGTTACAAATAGTAACCCTATACCTTAGCCCAGTTTATTAATCTTGGTGTCCTTTAGGGTTATCTTGACTAACCCTTAAGGTTATACTAAAATCCACTTGTTAGTCAACCAAAGTCAACTATGGTCAACAATGGTCAACTTCGGTCAACTATGGTCAACCATTGTTGGGTCAACCTTGGGCTTTGGGCTTGACCCAGTAACTCGGGTATAACTCCCGGTTACCTTTCGTAAACTAATCGCTTGCTATACTCCAACTTGAAAAATTCATTTTCCCTTACTTGGAAAATTTAGGGAAATTAATCCCAAAACTTCATAAAAATCCTTTACTTAAATCGTAAAAATCCAAACTCTTGGATTAGTGCTTTATAAAATCATTTGAGGTTGAAAACTGCCCTTGGAACAGTTTTCCATAATCGAAACAATAGTTTGTAGTAGAAAAATAGTTTTCTAGAAACATTTGTAAAGCTAGTGGTGCAGGAATTTTCGGATTCCCTGCGCACCCTTCGAAAACGATCCCAGTTTAAAAATTGGTTCGTAATCTGAAAAAGTTTTCTTCACAAAAGTTGTAGCTCTCGAAAAATACTAAAACTTTCATGTTTTGCAAAAATTCCAATTCAGCCTAGATTCGTCCCAGTTTTTGTTTGAAACTGGCTGATCCCGAAAAACTGAGTGAAAACTGGGTCTGGGGATCAGCCACGGGTTTTGGGGTAAATGGAGGCCATTGGGGCCTTATTTTTGAAAACGGTACATGTAACCCCCTAGGAAAAACCCTTCCGAACAACTTTCGTGTTTTAAATTTCTCCAAATTCTGCCTCTAAGGGCCTCAAATTTCCCTTTTCCCGAAACTGGTCAGTTTTACCCGAAAATGGCAGTTTTCGGTTTTAAGTTCGTTTTACGTAAATTTTACGTGCACACTACCTCGAACGGCTTTGGCCGTGAGCCTACGACGACCTGCAGTGCTTCTAACGTAACACATGCAGTCATATATCACTTAAACATCTTCATGAAAAGCAAAACCCTTGGGTGTTCTTGCACCAAACCGGGGTTTGCAAAACGTTTGATTTGCAACACCAAACATCAATCAAACACAAACCTTAAAATCCTAATTAGGGCAGAAAATTAAATGAGCTTATGCTCATACAAATCAAGCTTGAAATACACTTAAATCTCCAATTTGAAACTCAATTAAAAAGCTTAGAAAACCAATGGAGATTTACCTTAATTCACACCAAAATTGGTGCTAGGTTTAGGGCGGTTTTGGGTCCAACACTTCCCCCCCTTGCTGATCACCATATTCGGCCATCCCCCTCCCATTGGGGTTCCAAATTTTCGGCCTCTCCCACATGAAAATACACATAATTTGAATCAAAACTTAATTAAAGAACTAGAGGGGTTTAGGAGAATAGGATTACCTTAACTCCTTGAGATTAGATCTAACTTTGGATCCAAACTTTTTCTTCTAACTCTTTGCTCAAGAAAACCGACCATCACTTGGTCTTTCCTCTTCCTTGAAGTTCGGCTTCTAGTGGAAGGAAAAAGGAGAAATGGAACCTAATTACACCTAAGGGTTTAATTGGTTAATGAGCAAAATACTTGCTCATCAAGCCACCTAGGTGATGTGGTGTGGCCTTATTGGCTAGCCATTCCCTTAGAGAACAAGGGAAAACTTCTTTCCCTAAAATTCAATGATGATTTGATGAGGTGTCCTCCCCCCCTTGGTGTGGTCGGCCATGAAGGCTTGGAATGCAAGTGCTTGCCCAACAAGCCATTGCTTGCATCACCTAGCTTATGTCACCTTGGTGACATCATCACCAAAAATTCCCTTGCCCTTTAAGGCTTCAAGGACCGGTCATGAGGTGCCAAGTGGAGCCTTGTTACTTGTGGTGCATGGAATCCCTTCTAGCTTATCTCTATCTTGGTTTTTCTTGCTCACCAAGTGGCTAAAAGATAACTAAGCTTGCTCTCCAAGCCACCAAGGAGAACCGGCCCTACTAGGTGCATGAACCAAGATTGGCTTGCTCAACAAGCCACTTGGTTGCTTACTTCTCCTTGCTTGTGTCACCTTGCATACCTAAGCATGCTTACCTAAGCACATTCCTTGTTCTCCAAGGATGAAGAACCGACCATAGCATGTGGGAAGCAAATAAAAATCTTCTCAAACTTATCTCTAGCTTAATTGCTTGTTCCAATGTAACCAAGCTAACTAAATTCGTAACCAACCATTGGCCTTGTTGGAGGCTTGGTTAGGAATATCCATAAATTCCATAATTCAAAAATTACATTCTTATTTACTTTTCTTAAAATTGCACTTTAATCCTTAATGCCAAAATATTTGCACTCTAGTCCCTGTGAGGTGGACAGTGTTGGTGGAGCCACTTGGCTTCAATTCCATACATAATGGTCCACTAAATTTCCAAAATCCTTAAATATAGGGTTTCAGTCCATTTCCCTACTAACTTAATCAATACTAATACTGTTTTTCACTTAAAACAGTACTGTTTCACTAAATTGCAGTCCGGAGTTCATCTTCGTAAAATTGGACTGTGTATGGATTTTTCTTCTTAGAACTTGAAACTGCTAAATCCCCATTGCTCCAAATATTATTCACGATTATTCTAGAGCGATCTCATACCTTTGACTTTTGGTCAACTTTGACTATCTTGGTCAAACTTTGACCATCATGAAATCATGAAATTTCAACACGTCATTTTCCTTAAAATGCTTTATACTGGCCTAAGTAATCCATCGTTGAGTCTCGTTACTAGTTAAATGAGAACTCAAACTTATACCGATATTCCATTCTAAACATGATCTAGACTTAAGTTTTCCTCATTCAAAGGAAATCTAGAGTCTTAAAAATTCGGGTTATTACACTTGTGTGGACTGCATTAAGGGAAAGCAGACTAACAAGTTCAAGAAAGGTGCAAAGAGGAGTTCAGACTTATTAGGGATCATACATTCAGATATTTGTTGTCCAGACATGGACATAAGTGGTCCGAAATATTTCATCTCTTTCATAGAAGATTACTCACGATACATGTATATCTACTTGCTTCATAACAAGAACGAAGCATTGGATGCCTTTAAGGTTTTTAAGGCTGAAGTAGAGAAACAATGCGGAAAGCAAATAAAGATCGTGAGAACGGATAGAGGTGGAGAATATTATGGTAGATACACTGAGAATGGACAAGCACCTGGTTCATTTGCGAAGTTTCTTCAAGAGCATGGGATTGTTGCCCAATACACTATGCCTGATTCTCCGGACCAAAATGGTGTAGCAGAAAGAAGAAACCGAACTTTAATGGACATGGTGAGGAGTATGCGAAGTAACTCCAAACTTCCTGAGTCCTTGTGGACTGAAGCTCTTAAAACGGCAGTGTATATATTAAACCAAGTTCCAACCAAGGCTGTCTCAAAGACGCCATTTGAACTTTGGAAAGGTTGGAAACCGAGTTTGCGACATATACGCGTTTGTGGATGTCCGTCTGAAGTAAGAGTTTACAACCCACAAGAAAAGAAACTAGACCCAAGGACCATTAATGGGTATTTCATTGGATATGCCGAAAGGTCTAAGGGATACAGATTCTATTGTCCATCTCACAGCACTAGGATTGTGGAGTCAAGAAATGCGAAATTTCTTGAGAATGACTTGATTAGTGGGAGCAATCGATTCCAAGATATTGTATCTGAAAGGAATCATATTGATGCTCAAACTTCCACTTCAAGTGAGAGATTGATTGTCATTCACAACACCCCTCAAGTTCAAACAGGTGTTGGACAACCAATTATTGATGTTCCACAAGCTGCTAATGACGATCCAGTAGATCAAGATGTTCAAGAATTGCCAGAAATTATTGAACAACCGGTTGAACAACATGATCCTATGGAAAATGTTGATACAACTTTAAGGAAATCTACTAGAATAAGGAAATCGGCGATACCTAGTGATTATGTTGTCTATCTAGAAGAATCAGACTATAACATTGGAGCCGAAAATGATCCTGAAACATTTTCACAAGCCATGAGTTGTAAAGAATCAAACTTATGGTATGATGCTATGAAAGATGAGATGAACTCTATGGCATCTAACGGAGTCTGGGATCTTGTCGAGTTGCCTAATGGTGCCAAAGCCATTGGATGCAAATGGGTTTTCAAAACAAAGAAAGACTCATTAGGCAACATTGAGAGATATAAAGCAAGACTCGTTGCTAAAGGATTCACTCAAAGGGAAGGAATCGACTACAAGGAAACTTTTTCTCCTGTATCTAAGAAAGATTCTCTTCGTATCATTCTAGCATTAGTTGCACATTTTGACTTGGAGTTGCAACAAATGGATGTGAAAACGGCCTTTCTCAATGGAGGTCTAGAGGAAGAGGTTTATATGAAACAACCAGAAGGATTTTCCTCTAGTGATGGTGAGCATTTGGTGTGCAAGCTTAAGAAATCCATATATGGATTGAAACAAGCTTCCCGTCAATAGTATTTGAAATTTCATGATG
This sequence comes from Ficus erecta, assembly GCA_008635985.1. Taxonomy (NCBI): domain Eukaryota; kingdom Viridiplantae; phylum Streptophyta; class Magnoliopsida; order Rosales; family Moraceae; genus Ficus; species Ficus erecta. The sequence goes on from BKCH01000047.1 coordinate 832,059, forward strand.
TTATCTCTTCATTTGGATTTGTAGAGAACATTATGGATCAATGTATATACCAGAAGGTCAGTGGGAGTAAGATTTGTTTCCTTATTCTATACGTGGATGACATTTTTCTTGCAACCAATGATAAGGGTTTGTTATATGAAGTGAAACAATTTCTTTCTGACAACTTTGAAATGAAGGATATGGGTGATGCGTCTTATGTCATTGGCATTAAGATACATAGAGACAGAATTCGAGGAATTCTGGGTCTATCTCAAGAAACCTATATCAATAAAGTTTTGGAGAGATTTCGGATGAAAGATTGTTCACCAAGTAAAGCTCCCATTGTGAAGGGTGACAGGTTCAATTTGAATCAATACCCGAAAAACAATCTTGAAAGGGAACAAATGAATAACATTCCTTATGCTTCTGCCGTTGGAAGCCTAATGTATGCTCAGGTCTGCACAAGACCTGACAATGCATTTGCTGTTGGGATGTTAGGAAGATATCAGAGTAATCCAGGTATGGACCACTTGAGAGCTGCAAAGAAAGTGATGAGGTACCTTCAAGGGACCAAAGACTACATGTTTATGTACAGACGGACTGATAATCTGGAAGTAATTGGCTACTCTGATTCAGACTATGCTGGCTGCATTGATTCACGAAAGTCAACTTCAGGATATGTTTTTATGCTAGCCGGTGGAGCTGTATCTTGGAGAAGCGCAAAGCAGACTTTGACCGCTATTTCCACTATGGAGGCTGAGTTCGTATCTTGTTTTGAGGCTACCTCACATGGTGTATGGATGAAGAGTTTCATTTCTGGGCTTAGAGTTATGGATTCGATTTCTAGGCCATTGAGGATATATTGTGATAATTCAGCTGCTGTTTTTATGGCTAAGAACAACAAAAGTGGTAGTCGAAGTAAGCACATCGACATCAAGTATTTAGCCATAAGAGAACGTGTTAAAGATAATATAGTGGTTATTGAACACATTAGCACTGAATTGATGATTGCTGATCCTTTGACTAAAGGCATGCCACCATTGAAATTTAAGGATCATGTAGATAAAATGGGACTTGGTTCCTTTATGTGATTTTCGTTGTAAGAACGATGTTATTTCAATGAAACTCTATTTGTGATGTTTTCTCATTTGGTTTTTGTGCACATATTCATTTATTTATTTTTTGAGAAAATATCAATAAAGTTTGTATCAAGAATAAACATAGGGTTTGTTCATTAAGATATATGGGCTATTATTAAGAAATATGATACATTGTGATACATGGAAGATAATACTCACTTTTAGAGGACCTATCGCTATGATTCATGTATTTTGTTTCTTATTATGGTGAATGATAGAGTATATGGACCAAGTGGGAGAATGTTAGATTTTTTCTGTTTCGGTTTGGATTTTTTCTGTTTCCAAAAAATCTTTTGAACAGATTTTCGAATTTCGAAAATCTTGATAACAACCGGAACATACCCATTATGTGGTCCATATTCATTCCAACCACTTAGGAACGTTCATAATTGTTCCAAGATTCTCGCCCATTAAGCGCATACGTTTGAGAATGATTTTTTGATGGAAAGAATCTATAAAAGGGGACGTAGCAATTCGGTTTTGATACCCTAAGCCTACTTTCTCATTTAGTTTCGGAATACACCATCAGCCGAGAGAGAGTGAGGGTTTAGAAGAACCATAAACCCAAAATAAACACTTACCCATAACCTTGAGCGTTGAAAACAACAATGGCGGGAGGTATGTTTTCGATCCAAATTTTATTCCGCATTTGATCTAATTGCTATTTAGGATTATTGGTAGCATGTTTAGATCATTAAGTTAAATCTAACACTTCTAACATCACCAATATTTTAAATCATTACAAAAGGTTCGAAAAGAAAAGAAAAAAGATTAAGAATTTCTCACAATCTCTCTATACTGGTCAGATTCCCGAGTTCCGGAGGTATATTTCCAGACAGCTGGTTTATCTCAAGGACCCTAAAATTTTGGACAATGTCATGACAAATGTTTTACAGAAAGAACCTTCATAGTTCAAAATGAGGAATGGCCAACAAATGGGGTACTTAATGAGAACTCACAAACATTTCAGAGTGGAGTTGTTTCCAAGCTCTTTCGGGATAGAACCCGTTAATCTGTTTCCTTCAAGGAAACTGCAACACAACTCATACCTTAGTTTCATTTCTTCACCAAAATATAAAAATAAAAACCAGAAATAAAGAGAGTTAGAGATAGTACATATGGACAAGATTGGATGAGCCCCATTCTCGAGGGATGGTACCATTGAGGTAGTTGCGTGCGAGGTTGCTGAATCAAAACCAAAAAACAAAGTGGGAGGAAAGAAATTGTGTTCAAACCTATGAAACGAACAGACGCTTACATTTCTTCGAGATAGGGAAGATTCACAAGGTCTTTAGGGAGAGTGCCCTGAAGACTCTGAGCCTTCTGAATTCTGCATTTCAGCACCAAACGATGGCGTATTTTTGTTTGGTTTTTGATAAAATAGCAATGAAGTGAAACACAAGTTACATAAAATAAAATTAAAAAAAAAAAAATCAAATTGGAAATCAACAACGTCCGTACAGTTGTACTAGCGTTAACAGTGACATAGGCTCAACTTTGGGCCTATTTTCGACTCTTATATGTCGGCCTTAGATTGGCCCTTCTTATGTGGTTCATTCTTCAGCTGATGATAGGTATATTTTATTTTTTATTTTTTATTTTTTATCAACTGATAGAGGGTATTCAGTGGGGGAGAATGATATGAACGGCACTACTACAGAAAATAATTAAAATAAGTAGCTGATTTTAAAAAATATTGAGGTAAATAGTTGTGCACATCACATTTACAAGGTAAATACTCTATTTACTTCAAGTAAATCGATAACTTATCTGATATTTTTGTTTTTAACTATTATTTACTTTAATATTCTATAATCGTGTTATTTACTATTATTTTTTGTTCAGTTTATAGTTTGATATAACGTTAGAGACAATTCCCATCTTAAGTGCTACTACATTTATTTAGCTCTCCTACCAACTACACTTTAGTGCCCTATGAAATCCTACTTTTTTTTTTTTTTTTTTTTTTTAACAAGAAGAAAAAAAGATTTTCATTATTTTTTCTCTTCAGGAAAAAGGGTCTCGATTTTTGAGAGATTCTAAACTAGGACACATCCTGTAACGGTCATGCTCGCAATTGTACCATTTAACTCTAACGGCGCTTACAAAATTAGTTAAGTAATTATCTTAAAAAATTATCAAAAAATAGTTGCATGCATATGTTAGGGATAATAAGAGATCCGAGTCCCACATCGTAAAATGTAACAATAATAATAGTCATATAAGGGTATTAGGCCACTGTACTTAATAAGTTAACATTTTAAGATGGAAACTCAATTTCTTAACAGTCTCAAATTCCTCTTCTTCTCTTTAATCTTCACATGGTATCAGAGTCAACCAAGCTCAAACGAGTGGCTCGATTCATCCAATACAAGATTGGTGACTCCAAAGAGAGCACTATCTTGCGGGGGACATATTAAGGCTAATTAGATACCCCACCTGAGTCCCACATCGTAAAAATATATTAATAATAATAGACATATAAGGGTATTTGACCACTTCATTTAACATATTAACCTTTTAAGATGGATGCCAAATTCTTTAACAGTCTCAAATTCTTCTTTCTCTCTAATCTTCACAGCATATAATGACAATCACATAACTAACCCTATTATAAAATGTAGAGTTTAAAATCCCTCACTTTAATTTTTTTTTCCTCAAAAAAAATCTTTCACGACATTCAATTTTGAATATAAATATCTTACAATATAAAATGTTTTAACTTAAATTCTACTATTATAATTAAATTAGTTTTTTGATGAATAAAAAAATGTCTAATATGCATAATCTATGAGACAGACTGACCGCAAAAACTTAATTAGTATATTTGGAATACAGGTTTGAGATGAAATTTTTAGGTTAAACTTAGTTGACTTTTCAAAAACTAGTAATAATTTTTATTAACTTGTTAGAAAAAGATAAAAATTAATATGAAACACTTACGTTCACAGCTGAGATCAAACACGTGCTAAGTAATATTGTGGATAACTAATACCCTAATTAACTTAATTATAGTTGTGTCCCCATAGAATCTCACTTAATTTTAAGAACCATAAACATTCCAGATGAGTTTTTTTTTTGGTTCAAATATTCAAGCCGGCCGCGGGAAGGTCGCCGGTGACAGAGAAGACTTGGGGTGAGAAAGATTATATGAGGTAAGGTGTATAATAAGTATGGTACACCAACAACATTTCAACCGTTCAATTAAATCTCAACAGTTTAAAAAGAGACTCTACCAGTAGAGTCATTTGGGAGAGGCTCTACCACAGCCTCTCCCCATTTTTTTAGTCACTTTCTTCCCTCTAGCTTTATTTCTCATTGATTTCATATTGGAAGTTGAGTTAAAAAAAAATTGGTTTGCTTCAATTGGTACAATTAACATATTAAGATATTTAAACCTAAGTTTATCAATCAAATATTTTAAAAAACTTATGAATTTTATTTTGTTATGGGAGATTAGTTTCTAAGCTTATATTTATATTTCATTGTTATATGCCTATTATATTGTTTAGACTACGCATAATACTTAACAAATATTATTAAAAAATTATAAAAGTTTTTCGTCATTTTCCTATATTAATCTTTTAGTTTATAAGTTTAATTAGTCTATATTTGTATCCTACTGAATTAAAATCCTAGATGCGTCATTAAGACGTAGCTATATGTAATTATAAAGAAGAATGAGGTTTTGGAATTTATTATATTAGTTGTGACTTTGTGAGTACTGAAACTTGAGAAGGAGTAAAGGGGGAAGGAAGGGAATGAAGAAGGAAAATGAAGACGAGCTTTCTCTAAGATGTGATATGCTGGCTGTTTGGCTAGAAGCTGAGGGTGAGAGTAGACCTCTAGAAGTCACAGACGTACTAGGTCAACTCCTATCACCCATTCAAAATGTACGTACCCATCTATTAACCCCACCAAAAATAAACTACATATTCATTTATATATATATATCGAAGTACTCAAATTTTATGTTATGGATTAAGAAAAAATTAGCATAATTAGTATGAAAACTTAAATGCTGTCCAACTTTTTTTAGCTAGGTTCATTTCAAAATTTTAAATATTCAGGGAAAAAAAAAAGATGATCAAAGGTTTTATAAGAGTGGAAAAGTTAATAAAATAATGTGATCTTATAAATGGACTTGGATAACAACCTAGTAATTTAGTGATGTAAGACGAATTCAACTTCTAAATCTTCTTTTACATGTAGGGTGTCATGTGAATGGGTGGTCGAAATCCAAATCCATTATTATCTTTAAAATTCTGACACTAATACCATGATAAATAATCTTGGATAGATCTCCTTCTTAAAAATTAGTTAGGGAAATTAATTAGAGGGTATCAAATTAATCTTCAAATATATACCATACATCCTAGTAACTTCAGGATTTGGAACAAATTTAACTTCCAATGTATTTTGCTGTTGGATATGCATTTATATTCACTACTATAAAGCTTTAGGAAGACTTATATAAGGGATAATCTATGTTTAGCGGGGTAAAATAAGAAAATATAAAGTTTTAAGAGATAAAATTGAATATAACAAAGGCATAAGCTAGCCCTCACTCGATCATTGTTAACTCCACCCTTGCTACATAATAACTCTAATATTATATTCTTTTTTTTTTTTTTTTGGTTCGGTTTGATAATAAGCCAGGATTTATAAGCAATTTATGGCAAAAACAATATAAACATGTCATACAACACAAAATATCAAATAATTAAGAAGTATTGTTGAGTTTCTGCGTGAAGTGTCTGGAGAAGCACATATGAAAACAAATTAAAAAGATGTAATAATTATAAGCGCGTTCAAGGAAATTTTGTGGAAAGAATGATTTGAAAAAAATAATTAAAAAAACAATTTATGACCGATGAGAAACATTTCATTTTTGTTAAGATACAGATATATATATATATATATAGATATCCTTATACTTTGAAGAAGTTAGTGTTAGTTGTGGAAGAAGTAATTAAGCAGATCATGAGTCGTTCTTGGCTGCGGAGACTCACTGCTTGCCTTCAGATGATCAATGGACCCACCTACGTCGTCCTCTCATTCATCAATTATCACTACTTATTTAGTTACCAGTCAATTTTGTCATTAGGCAAAAAAAAAAAAAAAAAAAAAAAAAAGGAAGAAGAAGAAGAAGAAGAAGAAGAAGTTCCCCGTCAATGTTGTTACTAGTAACAATCACTGTATTAAGTTCGAATGTGATGAGAGAGTGAACCTCCGTCCATACGTTCTTGTCCCTTGATTAATTGGTCCAACAAACTATTTAATATATGCCTTCTGTTTACTTTTATATATATATATATATATATAAAGATTAGTGGTATTTTCATGTCTCACTATCAGGATTAATATATAAGTGCGAACACCAGGACCATCAGTAATCAATTGTGTCTAATTCACATCTCACAGTCAGAATTAATACAAAAGCAAGAGCACGGGGATCGTTATGAAAAGATTAAAGATTCAACACTAGACCATCAGGTATAGAATTATTATCAAATTATTTTACAACCGCATTAAAAATTATGTCTTAAAGATAGGACAACAGACTCTAATAATGCGATACTACATATACCAATCTATATATTTTTATATACAAATATATATATATATATTTTTTCTTTTCAATTTCAATGGTTTATCCGAGTTTTTTTTTTCCCCTATCGCAGATTTTAATACGTGAACGCTTCTATGTATGATTGCATATTTTCCTACGAAAAACATATCATTACATATGGGAATGTAATGTCAGATATTAGTTTCAAATAAGGTAGAAATGTGATCGGACAGTAATTGATTAATTATAAATAGTTCGGATATTTCTTTCTTTCTTTTTTCTTTCTTATTTTTTCCCTTTGCCCCTTTGATATGCACGTGAAGACTTCAATCAGGATTATAAATTATGTTTGATAAGAAAAGTTATGAGGCGCTTGATTGTCATTGAAGGTCCCATTGTTAATGAATAATGCTAAAGACGTCGGTAGTGTTATGCATAAATCACTAATAAAAAACGAGTCTCATCTATTAGTAATGATATTTAGTACCAATGATGTCTCATAAATTTTTCATTCTTAATGATGCATCTAAATTCAAAGTTTAGTTAAGTTCTTTACTCATCTGCAATCCCATAAGCACCCTCCTCCTTTTCCGTAATAGACATCGTCTTCCATCTAATTAGAAAATGTTGTCATCTCAACCCAACACTGAAAATTTACACCTTTTGGGTGAGGAACACACCTCTAACACGAACGGATCGATGCGTAGAGAGAAAAAACAAATAATGAAACACACCCTAGATGGGGGGGCACCCTAGATGGGGGGGGGGGGGGGGGGGGGGGGGGGGGGACATCTTCATATTTAAATAATGTGATGATTACGCCTGAATTGTATTTAGATAAATCGGTCAATTGTAGCACAATGAGAACGGTCGATCCCATGAGGAGGTCGTAAAAATAACAAACAAGAAATATTAATAGAAAACAAAGTTTAAAAATATAAGTCAACAAAGCAAAAGATAAATAGTTTTGGGATTTTTGATAATAAAATTAAATAAATAAAAATAAAATAAAGAAAAGATAGGTGAGGAATCTTGAATACTTTTGTTCAAACTTAATATTTCAATTCTATAACTTGACTACACATTTCACATCCCAAACATGTGTAGTCGGAAAATATGGATTTGAAAGGACATATAATAGAAAAAGTATTTGATCAAATTTATCTCTTCCCGTTAAAGCAAGCACAACTATTCTTATACGTCATCCGAAAGTGACAAAATAACCCATGGCAAAATGCAGTAAGGGATTTCATATTAAAATAACTAAAAGAAAACCACATGTCACTAGTGATTTAATGCACCGAATATAATAACTAGAAATACTGTCACTACAGAAATAATTACTATAAACACTAAGCAGAAGAGAAGAAAATAGATCAAATTTATAAACGTTGAATAAAAAATTGAATTGAAATAAAAAGAAGAATGCAAACAAATAAATTCACTCAAGACTTAGCTTTCTGTCGGTGGTGTCTCACTCACAAAGAGATATGTCACTAATCTCACACCTCTAGAAAAACTAAGAAAACAATAATTGAAAATAAACTAAAATTTAATTAATACTAAAATGTCATAATTCTTGGATGAATATTACAACAAGCAGAGCACTCTATTTATAGTGTTTTAGAGGCTCAACCAAAAAGAGAAACAAAATAATAAAAATGGAAAACTAAAACTAGAAAATAAAAATTAGGAAACTAAAAATAAATTACAATTAATTACAGAAATCAAATATTTGATCGGGGAAGAAATTAGGCTGATTTGATTCTCTTGGAAGAATTTCTTTTGAAGCAGAAATCCAGAAAGTGAAGGATTGCTGCACACATCCGCCACGAATGGATTGGTTGTTGCAGATAGTGGGCCGCGTGGCATTCTTAAATTTGCTACTTGACTAGCTTGGGAGCTGATGTGACTTAAAGGAATGGATTCCACGGCTCAATTGCATGCTTTTTTTCCATGATTTTTCCACTTCTTATAAATCTATAAATAAATAAGCAAAAACTACACATTTTCTAATTAAATCATTTTGAATAAAAATTATGATAATGCATAATTAAAACTTAAATAATTTAGCATTTACACAATAATAAACACCAAAGAAAGTGCACTTTTGTGTACTAATCATGTGACTTGATTTTTTTATGATTTTCTTTTATTTTCTTTTCAATTTTTCAGGAGGCATAAACGAAGAAGTGACCTTCTTCTACCCTTCTTTGATTCGTCTCCTATACGTAATAAATACTGGTGGACTCGATTGGTTGTCGTCATACAAGAAATAACGGTGTTATAAACAAATTTTATTAATTAAATCAGTTGATACTTACATATATAATGCCAATCTTGTGATGGTAATATGACCCTCACAGGTAGCAATTTGAAAATAACACCAGACCATAAGTGAGTGCTATTTTTACTACATAAAAAGAGCTTCTAGGTCATCATTATGATTAAACAAAAGGGAAATTCTACAGTTGAAACAATTGGTTTCAAAATTTTTACAGATAGGGATTAGGGAAGGCACAAATGACGCCATGATTTGAATAAAATCATAACGAAGCCATTTTGTTTTCACAGACGGAGTACAGGCTTCTACATCGACGCCGTTTGCTGGAGACCAGAAGAACAGGAAAGGTAAAGAAACTTAAAGGGGAAGAAGAGGGTAGTGAGATATGCAGGCGTGATAATCGGCTTTCCCCTAAAAAATGGTACATTGTCGTATTCCTAATGATATATCAAAACACCAAAAACAAAAACAAGATAAAATTATTTCATAATATTTCAATGAGTTCCAATTACTTCAGTTATTGTCTTTACTAATGCTGAAAGTGAATTTCTATATTAAATATGATGTTTGTATCTACTGAAATGAAATAAAATTTCACTTGTAAATAACATATCAAAACATAGTGATCGTTCATTTGAACTTACAACCAAATTTCTCCCAATTGTAATTTAAAATACACCTTATTACAAGCAACAACGAAGCTATATATATATATCATTGAAAATGTAACCCAAAGTTCTTTAAGAGCTAAATAACATTAAATATGAAATCAAACGGTAAAATTTTACTGCGAGATAAATGAAGATTTTTAATTTTCAGTGGGGTAAAATAGAAAAATTTAAAAAAATTTAAAAAATTTCAGTGTAGGCGTCAGCCTTGAGTAAATCCCCCTCTGCTTACAGATAGTGAAAACTTTGGCGGACTATACACTTTGAAACACCAAGGAGGACCTTGCTTCTTGAAGGTTTTATGTTATTATAAGAGGTAACATTCTCTGTTTAAATAAAAAAAATTTAACTCGTGTACATGTAAGCATAGCCTTGACTCTGAGGTATAGAATTCGAATCTCCTTTGTGACGCCCCGACTTCCCAAGCCAGGTCGACACCATTCGTACTTGTTCTTTACTTGAAAATTTGAGATAAATTTTTTTTTTAAAATCATATACACATAAGTTATCTTATAGATAAAGACTTGTCATACATACAGACTATACTGACAGTATCTTCTTGTGTCTTTAAACTTCTTACAAATAACAAAACATAATTTATTTTTGAAATATTATCATATTACTGAAAATTGGATGCGGAAAATTATGCGTAGTGGTATCCCACACCGCCCTTCACCCGCCGCATCGTCCGCATAGCCCACCACTTAAGCTGCAGGCTTCTTACCTACAGTATGAAATATAAGAGTGAGCTTTCGCCCAGCAAGTTCAAACATAATCTCACAAAATATTTCAAACTTCTTAAAACATGTCAATCATCATGTAACTTATGCATGAACCATTTATGATTGATTGAATGTCTTATGCTTCATTATAAACTCAATCTTGAACTTATTATCTTATCTTAACATGTGGGCCCATAGTGTCCGTACCAAAAGCGCGCAGCCTCCAGACAAAGCTAGGGTTTGCAAGGCCCTAACAGTTCTGGGAATTATAACTTGACCCTTCACGATCACGGAAGGTAAATATCACCACTGAAACATGTAACCTCCTCGATCACGGGAGGTTGGTACGACACCTTACTTGATTATCTTACCATGTGATTTAACATTAGTGAACATGCTTCATGATGTCACTATGTCATATCTTACTCAACATTTGTCATAACATGGCCTTCTTGTAAACATGTCATTTCTGAAACCATGGTATTTTTGAAAACATGGCATTTCTAGAAACATGGCATTTTTGTAAACATGGCACTTTTGTAAACATGACACTTTTGTAAATATGGCACTTTTGTAAACATAATACTTTTATAAATATGACACTTTTATAAATATGGCACTTTTATAAATATGACACTTTTGTAAACATGGCATTTTTGTAACCATGGTATAACATGTCATAATATAATTTAGCACATCATAAACATAGCATAGCATCACATGTCATGGCATCGCATATCACAGCACAACATAGCATGTATATTTGAAAATATATAGTACACTTGAAAATAGTCTTTACTATTTTCATACTATAGGTGAGGTTTGATACTTGCCTGATATGCTAGATTCCGGTTTTCGTTGTCTTAACTCGGATTGCAACTGCAGGTTCCTTCCTGCTATTAAAAGAACATAGGATAAGAATCCTATAAAAAGTTGGTAACCTTTCCAACATTTTAGTTATATGTCCCCCCACACATGTCTTGGTATCCTGTAGGATTACTTTGGGTAACCCTTAATTAAATGTTGGGTTAAAGTCGATATCTGATCAACTAATGGTCAACCTTGGGCTTTGAGGCTAAGCCCAGTAACTCGGGTATAACTCCCGGTTACCTTTCGTAAGCTAGTCGCTTGCTATATTCTAACTTGAAAAATTCATTTCCCTTACTTGGAAAATTTAGGGAAATTAATCTCAAAACTTCATTCTTAACTTATAAAAATCCTTTACTTAAATCGTAAAAATCCAAACTCTTGGATTAGTGCTTTATAAAATCATTTGAGGTTGAAAACTGCCCTTGGAACAGTTTTTCATAATCAAAACAATAGTTTGTAGTAGAAAACAGTTTTCTTGAAACATTTGTAAAACTAGTGGTGCAGGAATTTTCGGATTCCCTGCGCACCCTTCGAAAAATGATTCTAATTTAAAATCGGTTCATAATCTGAAAAAGTTTTCTTCATAAAAGTTGTAGCTCTCGAAAAATACTAAAACTTTCATGTTTTGCAAAAATTCCAATTCGGCCTAGATTCGTCCCAGTTTTTGTTTGAAACTGGCTGACCCGAAAAACTGAGTGAAAGCTGGGTCTGGGGATCAGCCACAGGTTTTGGGGTAAACGGAGGCCATTGGGGCCTTATTTTACAAATCTTTCCACGCAGCCCCCTAGGGAAAACTGTTCCGAGAAACTTTTGTGTTTTAAGTTTTACCAAATTCGGCCTCTAAAGGCCTCAAAATCGGCTTGCCGTAAAACTGGTCAGGATCCACCCGAACCTGGCAGTTTTTCGGTTTAGAGTTCGTTTTACGTCCTAGACGTGGAACCTAGCTCAACCAGCCACCGTGGGAGCTCTAATACACACATGCAGCGGTTTTCTAGCGTAAATTTTCTTTAATCACAATTTCTAACATCACCATGCAAACCTAATTGATATTGGATCAACTAAGTTGCATGATTTCGGTTGCACAAAACCTAGCAAGCATACTAATGTTTTTTTAGCAACCTAGCACCAAAATTATCATTCACCAACACTAGGGCAGATTGGGGACATATAATAAACTAATATTTAGCATGCAAATTAAGAAAATTAAAGCAAGCATGCACATAAAAAAATCAAACTCAAACCACCCTTAGTTCTAGATCAAGCACAAAACTCTAAATCCTAAACTTAGGCACAAATTTAAATCTATTCTAGGTCAAAACTTAAATTGAGCTTATGCTCATACAAACTTGTTGGAAATACACATAAATTTCTCAATTAAACTTAAATTGAGAAGATTAGGGTTTTAGAAGAAATTACCTCAATTAGGATCAAGGGTTTGGCTAGGCTTCCTTGGTTTTTCTCCTTTCCCCTTGTCACCACCAAAACCGGCCTCCTTGGCTTGTTTGGCTCCGAATTTTCCTCCACCACCCTAGCTCTAGAATCCGGCCACTCCACTACACAAAATCCGGTCACACCCAAATTTTTTTCCTTCCCCCTTCCTCTTCCTCCCACAACCGGCCTTGAGCCAACAAATGGGTTTCAAATTTTTCTTCAAATTTTTGTTGGTTCCACACAAAAATCTAACTATCCTAACACTTTAATCACTCTTGGTTTTGTAAAATTTCCTTTCTTTCTTGCTTCCTAAATCCGGATTTGGTGAGGGAAAAATTGGGCATAATCTAGCTAAGGTTTCTAATTTTTTTGTGAACAAGAGTTCACCTATTTATAGAGGTTGGAGAATTCTTCAAAATTGTAAATTGACCCCAAAAGAAGTAAAATTTTGCACAATGGGGAGCATAGGTGGCCAGCCATGAACCTTGGAGAACAAGGAGGAATGTTCTAGAAGAAGACACTTGTCTTCAAAGGCTTGGTTCATGGAATTATGATGTCATAAATCCAAATAAGATGATGTCATAATTAAAAAGTTAGGTGATGTCATCCTCTTAAGGCCTCGTTTGGCTTTTTCCTTCAAATGCAGTCCATTTTTGAGCTAACACAGATATTTCCAATACTATGCTTACTAATACACAGTATTGTTATTCTATACTGCAGTCTAAAATTCATCTGTGTAAAGATGGACTGTATAAATTTTTTCTTAATTCCTTAAGCCCTTATGCCCTTTATTTCTAACTTGGTGTGCTTGATTTTTCTATGGTGGTTTTAAATCCTAATTATACTGTCTGGTCCGTAAAGACGGTTTTCGCAGTATATTTCTTGTACTGCTTATCGTATCACAGTATTGTCTTTTGTTTGACCACTCTGGTCAACCTTTGACTTTTTGGTCAAACTTTAACCAACATGATTTCATGAAATTTCGTCATGCCTTTTTTTCCTTAAAAGGCCTATTATGGAGTCTCGTGACTAATTTACCGAGAACTCAACCCTATACTGATAAAATTATGAATTTTTGCATTGGTATTCATAATTTTCATACAATTGCACATAAACACATAGTACAAACTTTAGATTTCTTATATACAAGAAAATCATGAGTTCGTGAAAATTTTTGGATATTACATCCTTACTCCTTGATGCATAACCTCACAAAAAGAAGAAAAAAAATTTCAACTTGTGCCACTACAATCCTCTTGGAAGCTCTCTCCCTTTAAATATTTTTATCGTAGGCAAGAGGGATTAATTCTCTCCTTTTCATATTATTTATTTATTTATTTTCAAACTAAAGTGGTTGATAAAGTGGATCTTGTATCTCTATGTAGTCTGTGGGTCCTTAAAATTGATAATACTTATTGCTCTTTAGTTACTCTTTTTCTAATTAACTTGCAAACTAGCCCTTTTTTATTAAAAAAAAAAAATAAAGAAATAAAGATAAGGCATAACTAGTTCGTATAGATAACAAGTACAAATACATATCGATGTCTATTGTTCACGCTTTTGTGGCCTTCTTTCATTGTTGATCCATTCTTGCTAAAGAAAATATTCATATACATTTTGGCCACAAGTTGCCAACCAAAGTAACTTTTGATATTGTTTGTACTGATAAGTTTCAGCAAGTAGTTCACATATACATATATATGTATGTATATAGTTCATTTATATATATATATATATTTGTGTGTGTGTAAATATATATATATATACACATATATATTAGAAAGTTATAACAAGTTGTTGCGTAATATCACTTGATTTTCTCGCAAATTGCACATCCATCCATTTTAAGTTTTCATATTTCTTGCCATGGCAGTTGATGACTTGATTTCAGTGGCCCCGATACATACCTCACTGAGATTTTTAATTTTTTTTTCTTCTTAATTTAATATGTGTATCAAAGTAAACTCTTACGCAATTTGATATGTCTGACCTCGATAAATTTTTTATTCTCATTTAATAGTTGAGAATTTTAACTTTGTTACTTAAATATTTGTATTTTGTATTATGTTGGAAAAAAAAAATCCCGATTCAGTCGTCACTCTGACTAATTTAATCTCCGGAATTTGATGAAGAACATTATTATAGATTTGTGTATGCAATGTTACTCTTTATGATTGTGACTTTTCAATATTGGCAGTTTGCAAGCATGAAAATGACTTTCATTATGTTGTAATTATTTTACTATCGAATCAGTACCTAATTATGTCATGTCATCAAGAATATGTCTAAGTAATTACAACACTAATAAAACTAGCTCCTGGAATATCACCCAAAAAAAGGTAAAAGACTTCTTGGAATAAATTAACTTTTTGCGACATTTAGATCACATGGTTTTTTTTTTTTTTTTTTTTGTTGGAAAATTAGATCACATGAAATTGCGGAAAGGAGAATAAACATGCAAGTTAAATAGGAAAATAAGAAGATCTTTGATCTACTAAGTGTCTGTTTGACAGAGATTTTTAGAAACTATTTTTGGCTTCTAGGTTCAAAAGCACCAGCTTCTAAAAGTATTTGAATGATTTATTAGACACTACTACAAAAAGTACATTACACGACAGAGATTACACGACGGTTCCTTAGAACCGTCGTATAAAGTCGGACTTAACACGACGGTTCCTAGGAACCGTCGTGTAAAGTGCTCCGCGAGGGACTTTACACTAGGGTTCCAAAGAACTGTCGTGTAAAGTCCGACTTTACACTACGGTTCCAAAGAACCGTCGTGTAAAGTGCGTCGCGGAGCCACTTTACACTAACCGTCGTGTAAAGTCCGACTTTACACTACGGTTCTTTGTGACCGTCGTGTAATCCCCCTTCGAGGGGCGGATTACACGACGGTCCCGGGGAACCGTCGTGTAATCCCTCCCTCGGGGTGACATTACACGACGGTCCCTTGGGACCGTCGTGTAATCCGCCCCTCGAAGGGGGATTACATGACGGTCCCGGTGGACCGTCGTGTAATCCCTCCCTCGGGGAGACATTACACGACGGTCCCTTGGGACCGTCGTGTAATCCGCCCCTCGGGGGGGGGGGGGGGGACATTACACGACGGTTCTAAATAGACCGTCGTGTAATCTTCTAAAAATTTTGAAAATTTTCAAATTTAATTTTTCGAAATCCTCGCGCCAAAACCCATAACTTAAATAGAATTTCCTCCTCGTTTCTCTTCATCTCCGCACGAATTTCTTAAGTTCTTTCTTCACACTCTCTACATTTCTCAAGTACCCACATCCTTCACCAACCCGCTGCCACCACTCTTTTAGAATCCGGTCAAGCCGCCGTTGCCGAAGTTGCCTCCCTCTTCATGTGGCCGTGCATATTCTTTTTCAAAGAAAAGCAAGGTGACTTCGTATATAAACTAAAACACATTTGCTCTCTTGTATTGTTGTTTTCCATTAAAGATCCATTTTTGAACATGAATGTTTTTGTTTTTAATGTTGCTCTTTGTAGATGAATGGTTTGTGATTGGTTTTGGCACTTTACACACATTTTTCAACATGAATTTTTTTGTGCCCACAACATACTCGATGAAATGCCTGAATGAGTTTTTCTTTTATTTAATCTTAATTATATACATCTTAATTAGTTTGAACTTTATCAATTTGCTAGGGCCCTAACGGATTGGAAGATTATGACCGGAGAAGGGATTAGAAGAAGGAGACGAGACTGTAAAACAAAAATCTCGAACCGTCCTTATCCTCTCCAAGAGGGAAGTGTTGAATGTGATTATTTTATTTTAGGTTTTATGAGGGACATAGAGTTGAATGGAATTGATGTACTTGAAAATAAAGAATTTTTTACTTCTGAGGATTTGAATTTGATTAGGGGAGAATGGGCTAGCCATGTAATGCAATTCATTAATTATGATATGTGAACTTGTAATGTAAAAATTGGTATGTAATTTTACTTTGATTATTGAAGTTACTATCTTGGATCATGTATTGGATAACATACAGGTTAGGCCAGCCGTGAGAAATCACCAAAAAACCATAATTTTTTTTTTTAATAAAAGAGACATTACACGACGGTTCGGCCAAGAACCGTCGTGTAATGTCCGCATTACACGACGGTTCGGCCAAGTACCGTCGTGTAATGTCCGCATTACACGACGGTTCGTCCAGTACCGTCGTGTAATGTCTCTATATTACTTGTATCCACTATGGTATACTTTGTTTCGACGACGGTTTTTAACCGTCGTGTAACATTGAGATACCACGACGGTTCAATAACCGTCGTGTTATCTTCCACGACACTGGATTACACGACGGTAAAAAACCATCGTGTAATCCACAATTTTTACTAGTGAGAAGAGTTTCCAATTTTTAGAAGTGCTTATTGTCAAAGCTAAAAAATGTGACTTTTGATAAAAATTCTCCTGAATAGACTTTCAAACTTGTATTAAGATTTAAATTAGACATTATAAACTTTGTTTTAAAAATTTTGTTACTTATTAAAAAACTTTAAAAATCATTTTGACCTTAAAAGTTCCCAAGTTTCAAATAATTACTCAGAAATCACAGCTTTTGCTTTTTTTTTTTTTTACTGACTAAAAGTAAAAGCAAAAACAAAAACTCTGTTAAACAAGTCTTAAAAACACTACTTTAGACTACCTTCTTCGAAAATTATTTAAAAAGCTACATAAACAATAATGATAATACGGAACTTTCTTGAGTTTTGGAAATTCTCTAGAGGATTTCACTCAGAAAATTTGAGAAAAGATTAGAAAATTGTTTCACCCAGACATATTGTTTCTCTCTCTCTCTCATAAAAAGTTTTACTAGTTTCAACTCATTATTTTTACTAGATTTTGAAAAGTTAAACAATTTTAATCCAAAAAGCTTAGTTCCAATCTTAGAACAATTAAAATAAAAAATATATATATATATAAAAAAAAAAAAAAAAAAAAAAAACAAGTTCTTGAAACTTTAAAGAAACGACACATAACAATAGGAACTAAAGAAATACTACTTCAAACACCAGCTAGCACTTCAATGAAGATGGAGCTCTGTACAAATTCTTCCTACATCACTTTCTCTTAAGAAAAAAAAAAAGTACGTAATTCATAGTTTGACAATTTACAAGTTTTCAATTTGTGGAAACTGGAAACCCTTTCAGTACCTATATATATTTATGTATGCATACGAGCACTGAAAAAAAAAAAAAAAAAACGAAACAAACAAACTACAAACTAACTTGCAACAGAAAAAAAACTGAACTTGAACAAAAGATAAGTGGAACTAATTTAACTGACACAAATGAAAAAAGATATAGACGATTCATGATCAATACAACTTGCAACAGCTCTCTAGTTCCTACTCTGCCAATAGTCGGAATCCGGATTGACTGGATAGAGATCGGGAACTGATGAAGAAGAACCGGTCCACGGTCCTTCGATTGACATACTGTGTGTCTGGCTATCAGCCAGATTTCCTTCCTGAATAAGTTGATGATGTTTCCTCATCGCGGTAAGTTCATCCTTCGAGACACTTGTATCGTCAATCATTATCTCCTGAATGGCCATCTTGCCTTCGAGTATGCTCACCACCGATGACATGGTAGGCCTAGCGGCTGCGGAGACATTGGTGCAGAGGAGGGCCACTTTGATGGTCGACAACACCTCTTCTCTGTCGTAGTCCGAGCCTAACCTCGGATCCACTAGCTCCATTAGATCTCCTTTCTCTTTCAGCATAAGTGCCTACAAAGTAGAAATGACAAACAAAATTTAGTTTCAAGACTTCCAAGAAATGAAAATAGAATTAATACTCGGAAGCGAATTTTTACCCAATCGAGAAGATAAAAGGAATCGTCCTTTGCACGGTAAGTGGTGTTGCTCTTTCCACTGATAATTTCCAAGATGACAATTCCGTAGCTGTATACATCTGCCTTGTCGGTTAAGTAACCGCGCATTGCATATTCAGGTGCCATATATCCACTACAAAAACATGGACCCCATACGAGATTCTAAAAAATACTTGTATTGTTGAGTAAAAGTCATTTCTAACATTGTATTGGCAAGAATGGAGATAAAAGTAACAAAAAGAAGAAACAAAATTGACACACAGGGACTTACTAAGTTCCAGCAATTCGGGTGCTTATATGCGTATTCTCTTCATCATCAAGCTTAGCCAAACCGAAGTCAGATATTTTAGGATTGAGATCTTTGTCGAGCAGGACATTAGTAGCCTTGATATCTCTATGAACGATCTTCAGTCTCGATTCTTCATGGAGATAAGCCAAACCTCTTGCAATACCAATACATATCTTTCTCCTTGTTGGCCAATCTAAATTTATCTGACACTCTTCGGGTCCTACATTATTTCCAATGAATAAATTTAAAAAAAAAATACAAACGTTTAACAAGTTGTCCTAATAGGGAAAACCAAAAACAGCTGATTATGCCCTGGCCATTTTACCAAATAATGCACGGGCAATGTTGTTGTTTTCCATGTACTCGTATACAAGCAGCAATTGGTCTGCTTCAATACAGCACCCGTAGAGCTTAACAAGATGAGGGTGTTGCACAGCAGAAATCATGCCTATCTCGTTCAAAAATTCACGATTCCCTTGCTTTGATTTGGATGAAAGCTGCTTAACTGCAATTACGGTGCCATCGGATAGAAGACCCTGCATTTGAGAACACATTCAAAGTTCCATCATAAAGGAAAGAAAAACAAAAAAACAAAAACAAAAACAAAATCCCAAGGGTAATTAGCTCCAATGGGTACTAAATAAAGCGTCCGATGGTTGTGAAGAATACCTTGTAAACAGAACCAAAACCTCCTTCTCCAATCTTATTGGCTACATCGAAGTTGTTTGTGGCCGCTTTGATCTGCCTCAAGGTAAACTTGCCAGTTTTGAGATCCACACCCTTTAGATCTGTACGGAAAGCAAACTGTTTAATTATAAACCGAGAATGAAGCCTACAACAAAGATTTTCTAATAACGAAAAAATTAACTTGCTCCAAAGTACCTTTCCGTCTTAGGCAGAATGTCCACCAAAGGACAGCGATGATGAGTGATACAACAAGCAGCGATCCAGCTATGATTCCAATCACTGCACCTACAGATATGCTACTGGACGGTGGTTTAAAGTCTGCCAAAAGGAAGATAATAGTCAGAAGAGCAAACCGGTTTTACTAGCAGCCTAAAAGCACAGAGAAACGAGTCAGTGATTCATCCGCTTGGAGGCTTTAATTACAAACAGAAAAGAAAAGGAAAGGTATCACATTTTTCATTGCAAGCTACAGACGGACGTCAAAATTTAACATTGCCTTTTTTTTTAATGGCAAGTTTTGGAATCTAAAAGGGGAAGCTATTTTCGATAGGCAAAGGGTGGGCTCGTTACTCTCAAATTTAATGTGACACTTAATACTCATGACGGTCATGCAAATTGACGAATAATAGCAATAACAAGAAGCACAATATGGCTTGCAGCATACCAGATTTTACAGAAATAGCGGATATGAGAGGACCATACACTCCCTTATAAGGGATAGCAATCGTCCCTTTCCCGGCCCAATAAAAGCGTATTTCCAAGGTGCCACTAGTTACAGTGACAGTGAAATTTTTAACGATCGCCTTGCCAGCTCCACCAGCTTCATCCTCGATGTTGAAATCCTGCAGCTCTAGCCTTCCCTGCAATACACTTGTCCATTATTGCACATTTCACTACGTCCGTTATTTGTTTGAATATGTTTTGAGAAGCTACCTGAATGTAGACATCAAATAGACGTCTTCCGAGGCTGCCGTACGTTTTATCATTTGTGAACATAATCTCAACAAAATGGAGTTTCACCGTGTAGTTTCCATTTGCCAAACAGAAAGCGTAGTAAGTTAGCGAAATGGGAGACAGACGTGCATTCATGTATAGTTCAGGATTCTCCACGGTTAGGGTAGATGAATTTCCTTTAATGTAGGAGTCTTCAGTGCTGGAATTATCCAGAAAGTAACCAGTGCTGCTGAATGCCCAATTAGTTCTACTTTGGAACCAAATCGAAGGTCCAGCTGAATCAGTATCAGCTTCAAATGTGGAGCCACCAAAGGTCACTTCATTTCCACCACAATTTATGTGAAGAGAATACCAATCTGAGACGGAAGCGGCAATAGTTAGTAAGCGATAAAAATAAAGAAAAGATTTTTACCCCAACAAGTAAAATATTTACTTGTTTTTTGGCATCGAAAAAGTAAGAATTTGACTTACTTTTTGGGCAGGAGAAGCTTCTCAAACACGAAACAATTCCGCTGCTAGAATAACAGAGATTGCATAACATGTCAGAAACATTAAGTGGTATTATTTTTTGGTACTTCATAATAAGCAGAGACTCAAGGCAATCCAAAATTAAACACGAAACTTACGAGTTATTGCCCTGTGAAGAGCCTGCAAACAGGTTCCTGAATAACATAACAAAAATGAAAAATTAAAATTGTTTTCGTTAAACATCAAGTTTAACGGGGATAAAGATGTACTTACACGCTCCCTTGTTGACAGCTTGAGGTTTTATCCGTGAAATTGTTGTATGAAAGATCACTGCTCAAAACAAATTGACACATAATCACATCCAAAATGCAGTAAAACTCATAGTCCTAGCAGTAAAACTTATATATTATTGTATATAGAAGCTTACGTGCTCTTCTTTCTTTTAAGCACCCAGTCCGCCGCTTCTCCGGAAAGCAAGTTTCCAGTTAAGAATCTAAACAGAATCATTATGAAATATTTCAGCATAAAGTTTTCAGTTATTGCAGACATTTTGGAGTTAGAAACAGATTCCAAATTGCTTACATGTATTCGAGATGCGATAAACTGGCTAGGCTGCCAGGAACGTTTCCGGTTAATTTGTTGAAGCTAAGGTCTCTACAAGAAAACATTTCAAGCATTGAACTGAGAAAAAGCTATCATGAAGATAAATGTTGAAACAAGTTTAATTTCTCCCAAATTTTTTGTATACTCGAAAGAAAATAATTCAAGAAAACTAATGAGTCAGTGCTATGGCAGCTTCTTATATAGATAATTGATTTTACAAGCCATTATTTTTTTTATAAATAAATAAAAGGCCTAAATAAATTAACACAACCTTCCTCTTAGGGCATGTTCTCTACTCGATTTATTCTTTAATTAGTAGATCAACCTTCAAAAAAACCAATCCTTAAAAAAATATAAAAGAAAGAGTGAAAGATATGTACTAACAAAGTTTCCAAACTCGCCATTTTGCCGAGATAATCGGGTATGGTTCCATTGATACTACAATTCCGAAGGATCCTGCCAAATATATATATATATATATATATATATATATATATCATTAAGCGATTATCTTTCAAATAGAACTATTTCTAACATTTACAAAGACGTTAACTCACAAAGTTCTCATTTTTGTCATATTATTAAGCGGCGGAAAGATTGCTCCTGAACCGTTCAAGTCACTAATTCTCCTGCATATTAGAATATCAAAATTTTCAATAAAGATAAACCAAAACTCTGGTGTATATAAAAAGACAAACAGGTTACAAGTAAATGCTACTAACAAGTCTGTTAACTTTTTCAAGGCAGAAATACTGGAAGGAATCGGCCCACTCAAACCGCTGCCTTGAATCACTCTGTTGTCACCAAGAATAGTTAAACCATTGATAAACATGGAGGTTTATTTTATTTATTTATTTTTTTTCTCTCTCTCCAATTTGAGAGTTGAAACATTAAATAAGATCTCTTACAGTGTCTTAAGTTGGGTCCATTTCTGTATAAAACTTGGTATTACCCCAGAAAACCGATTGTCTCCAATCCGACTGCATTCCAATGGGAAAACATTTTACTGATAAGCATTGTTGTACAATAAATATCAGCTATTTTGTTCAATGGAAAACCTAGTCATAAGAATAAAAAGCATTAGAATCTTACAAATCTGTCAATGTTGTCAGCTTCTCAAGTGTTTCGGGCAATTCGCCAGTAAGATTGTTCGATGTAACGAAACTACATTATAAACACAAACAAAGATTGAAGAGATATAAACCAGTTGATCTATCATAACCAATATTCCAAATCGTTACATAAAGGTTCGAAAAGAAAAGAGACAAGATTAAGAATTTCTCACAATCTCTCTATGCTGGTCAGATTCCCGAGCTCCGGAGGTATAATTCCAGACAACTGGTTTATCTCAAGGACCCTAAAATTTTGAACAATGTCATGACAAATATCTCACAAAAAGAACCTTCATAGTTCAAAATGAGGAATGACCAACAAATTGGGGTAATTGGAACTCACAAACTTTTCAGTGTGGTGATGTTTCCGAGCTCTTTCGGGATAGAGCCTGTTAACCTATTTCCTAGAAGGGAACTGTAACACGACGTATAACTCGATTTCATTTCTTCACCAAAAAATAAAAATAAAAAACAAGAAACAAAAAGAGTCAGAGAAATTACATATTGACAAGTTGGGATGAGCCCCATTCTGGAGGGATTGTACCGTTAAGGTAGTTGCGTGTGAGGTCGCTGAATTGAAACCAAAAAAACAAAAGTGAGATGAAAGATTTGAGTTCTATTCAAACCTATGAAAGAAACAGACGCTTACAGTTCTTGAAGAAAGGGAAGCTTCCCAAGGTCGTTAGGGAGAGTGCCCGGGAGACTCTGACCCTTCAGAACTCTGCTTTCACCACAAAATGAGGTCATATATCTTTGTTCTGTTTTTTTTATAAAAGCAATGAAATGAAACCCAAGCTGCACGCAAAGGAAAAAATAGCAGAAATTCAAATTGGAAATCAAGAATTTCCGCACTGCTATACTAGCCGTTCACAGTTTAATGGGCTTAAGTTTGGGCCCAGTTTCAGCTCTAGTTAATGGGCCTAAGTTTGGGCTTCTCATGCGATTCATTCTTAAGCTGATAGAGAGTGTTCAGCTAGACCTAAGCCTGTTAGCCTTTGGCACTTAAACTTGAAAGGGAAAAATAAATAAATCTAATTCAACTTATATTAATTGTCCAAAATGTTCATTTTTTAATATCATAAATTGTTAGTGTTAGAACACTTTATTAGCTCTCCAACCTAATACAATTTCGACCTAATACAATTTAGTGCCTTATGAAAACTTTTTGTTTCTTTTTCACACGAAAAAAAACAGTAAATTTTTTTTTTGCCCCCTAGAAAAAGGATCATAATATTTTCAGAGATCTACACTAGGATGCTGTAAGGGTCATGATCTCAATTCTATTCTTAAAAGATTATATAAGAATAGTTACATGCATAGCATAATGATAATCACATATCTAATTTTATCATAACATGCAGAGTTAAAATCCTCTCAATTTTAAATTTAAAAAAAAAAAAAAACAATATTCGATTCTATAGAATACATATCATTCAATTTAAAATCCTACTAATTAATACCTTATATTAATACAAAAACTCTAATTTCACGACTATACTTGAAAATGGTTAATCTTCCCAATTCTAATTTATTTGTCAAGACAAGAAATCCTACACAAAAATATGTTTATATATGTGTGTGTGTGTGTGTGTGTGTGTATCATACTTACATGCTGGTAACATGGCAGACGGTAGCGTTGGAGAAGGAACAGTTGCAGAAGACGGCATTATCGAAACCTTTAATCGGGTTTTTTGTAAACCAACCTAATTCCCTACTGCACGGATCCACATCGAAATTCCAGTTCGTCTTCCCCAGTGCCTTCGCTATGTCGCGTAACGCTTGTACTAAAAAAACTCAAGAAATCAATTATCAATACAAATAAAAAGCGGTTGCAGACATGCATATATATATATATATACATATATATATAGCGCAATAGAAAATAGACACCTTTTTAAAAAAAATAAAAATAAAAAAAGGTCTAACACGTAACAGATAAAACACTCTCTTGACACATACTTATCCATATACATGTATATATTTGTATAACTGACCTTCACTTGTGGGCAACTGTGCAGCAGCGTTGGAGGATAAGAAAAGGTAAAAGAATGTGAGAAGAGAAGAAAGGAAGAGAAGAGAAGATTGAGAGAAGAACATCTTTATCATAGTATTACCTACGTGGAATTTAACAACAAATACTAGAGATATAAGATGGTAGCTATTTATAATAATTATAAAGAAGAATGGGGTTTTGGGGAATTCATTATTATCAGTTGTGAGTACTAAAAGTACTTGAGAAAGAGTAAAGAGGAAAGGAAGGGAATGAAGAAGGAAAACGAAGATGAGCTTTCTCTAAGATGAGATATGTTGGCTGTTTGGCTAGTAACTGAGGGAGAGAGTAGACCTCTTGAAGTCACAAAAGTACAAAGTCAACTCCTATCACCCATTCAAAATGTACGTACCCATCTATTAACCCCACCAAAAATATATAATATATTCATATATCAATATATATGGTAGAACTTTCTTATGGAAGTACTTATTCAATTTTATAAAAAAAAAAAAATAGCATAATCAGTATGGAAACTTAAATGGTGTCCAACTTTTTTTAGCTAGGTTCATTTTAAAATTTTAAAAATTCAGGGAAAAAAAAAAAAAGATGATCCATGGTTTTATAAGAGTAAAAAAAAAAGTTAATTAATAATGTGATCTTATAAATAGACTTGGATAACATCTTATGTAACTTGGTGATGTAAGACAAGTTCAACTTCTAACATCTTTTCTTACATGTAGGGTGTCATGTGAATTGGTCGAAATCCAAATCCATCATTATTCATAAAATTCTGACACCATAATAAATGATCTTTGATAGACCTCCTTCCTAAAAATTAGTTTAGGGAAATTAATTAGAGGGTATCAAATCTTCATATAAATACTATAACATCCCAGTAATTTCACGATTTGGAACAAATTTAACTTGCAACATAATTTGCTGTTGGATATCCATTTATGTTCACTATTATAAAGCTTTAGGATGACTCCTATAAGGTATAATAAATGTTTAGTAGGGTAAAATAAGAAAATATAAAGTTTTTAGAGATAAAATTGAATATAACAAAGGCAAAAGCCCTCACTCCATTATGGTTAACTCCACCCCTGCTACATAATAACTCCAAGAACTTATACGTTTTTTTTTTTTTTTGTTCGGTTTGATAATAAGAAAGGATTTATAAGAAATTTATAGCAAAAACAATATAAACATGTCACACAACACAAAATATCAAATAATTAAGAACTATTGTTGAGTTTCTGCATGAAGTGCCTGGAGAAGCACATATGAAAACAAATTAAAAAGATGTAACAATTATAAGCGCGTTTAAGGAAATTTTGTGGAAAGAATGATTTGAAAAAATAATTAAAAAAACAATATATGACCGTTGAGAAACATTTCATTTTTGTTAAGATATATATATATATATATATATATATATATAGATACTCTTATACTTTGAAGAAGTTAATGTTAGTTGTGGAAGAAGTAATTAAGCAGATCATGAGTCGTTCTTGGCTGCGGAGACACACTGCATGCCTTCAGATGATCAATGGACCCACCTGCGTCGTCCTCTCATTCATTAATTTTTACCAGTCAATTTTCTCATTAGCAAAAAATAAAAAATAAAAAATAAAAAATTTAATTAATTAAAATTAAAATTAAAAAATAAATAAATAAAAGAAGAAGAAGAAGTTCCCCGTAAATGTTGTTACTAGTAACAATCACTGTATTAAGTTTGAATGTGATGAGAGGGTGAACGTCCGTCCATACGTTCTTGTCCCTTGATTAACTGGTCCAACAAACAATTAAATATATGACTTCTGTGTACTTATATATAATTATATATATATCTATACATATATATAAAAGATCAGTGGTATTTTCATGTTTCACTATCAGGATTAATATATTAGTGTGATTAATATATAAGTGTGAGCATTGGGACCATCAGTAATCAATTGTGCTAATTCATACCTCACAGTCAGAATAATATGCAAGCGAGAGCACTGAGATCGTTATGAAATGATTAAAGATCCAACACTAGGCCTTTAGGTATAGAATTATCATCAGATTATTTAACAACCACATAATAATTATGTCTTAAAGATAGGACAATGGACTCTAATTTCTCATAAGGATACCTTAGCTATCTTTAAGTAGCTGACAATGCGATACTACATATACCGATCTATATATTTTTACATACGAATTGCTATATTCTTTTTTTTTCTTTTCTTTTCAATTTAAATGGTCTATCCGAGTTTTTTTTTTTCCCCCTATCCCAGATTTTAATACGTGAACGCTTCTATGTATGATTACATATTTCCCTACGAAAAACATATCATAACATATGGGAATGTAATGTCAGATATTAGTTTCATATAAGGTAGAAATGTGATCAGACAGTAATTGATTAATTATAAATAGTTCGGATATTTCTTTCTTTCTTTTTTTCTTTCTTATTTTTTCCCTTTGCCTCTTTGACATGCACATGAAAACTTCAATTAGGATTATAAATTATATTTTATATGAAAAGTTATGTTGGGCTTGATTGTCATTGAAGGTCCCACTGTTAATGAATAAAGCTAAAGGTATTAGTAGTATTATGCATAAAACATTAATAAAAAATGAGTCTCATATATTAGTAATGATGTTTAACATCAATGATAGTCTCATAAATTTTTTATTGTTAATGATGCATCTAAATTCAAAGTTTAGTTAAGTTCTTTACTCATTTGCAATCCCATAAACACCCTCCTCCTTTTCCGTAATAGACATCGTCTTCCATCTAATTAGAAAATGTTGTCATCTCAACCCAGCACTCTGAAAATTTGCACCTTTTGGGTGAGGAACACACCTCTCACACGGAGGGATCGATGCCTAGAGAGAAAAACAAATAATAAAACACACCCTAGAGAGGGGGGAAAAAACATCTTCAAATTTAAATAATGTGTTGATTACACTCAAATTGTGTCTAGATAAAGTGGTTAATTGTAGCACAATGAGAATGGTCGATCCCAGAGAAGGCAGTAAAAATAACAAACAAGAAAGATTAATTGAAAACAAAAATTAAAAAGATAAGCAAACAAAGCAAAAGATAAATATTTTTGGGAATTTTGATAATAAAATGAAATAAATAAAATAAAATAAAAAAAAGATAGGTGAGGAATCTTGAATACTTTTGTTCAAACTCAATATTTCAATTCTATAACTCAACTACACATTTCACATCCCTAACATGCAATCGGAAAATATGGATTTGAAAGAACAAATAATTAAAAAAGTATTTGATCAAATTTATCTCTTCTCGTTAAAGCAAGCACAATTATTCTTATACGTCATCTGAAAGCGACAAAATACCCCATGGCAGAATACAGTAAGGGATGCTCATATAAAAATAACTGAAAGAAAACCACCTGTCACTAGTGACTTAATGCACTGAATATAATAACTAGAACTACTATCATTACAGAAATAATTACTATAAACACTAAGCAGAAGAGAAGAAAATAGATCAAATTTATAAATGTTGAATAACAAATTGAATTGAAATTAAAAAAAAAAGAATGCAAACAAATAAAATTACTCAAGACTTAGCCTTATGTCGGTGGTCTGTCACTCACAAAGAGATATCACTAATCTCACACCTCTAGAAAAACTAAGGAAACAATAATTGAAAATAAACTAAAATTTAATTAATACTGAAATGTCATAATTCTTGGATGAATATTACAACAAGCAGAGCCCTCTATTTATAGTATTTTAGAGGCTCAATCAAAAAGAGAAACAAAATAATAAAAATGGAAAACTAAAACTAGAAAATAAAAATTAGGAAACTAAAAATAAAATTACCATTAATTGGAGAAATCAAATATTTGATCGGGGAAGAAATCAGGCTGATTTGATTCTCTTGGAAGACTTTCTTCTGAAGCAGAAATCCAGAAAGTGAAGGATTGTTGCACACATTCGCCACGAATGGAATAGTTGTTGCGGATAGCGGGCCGCGTGGCATTCTTCATGTGATGCCCCAACTTCCCAAGCCGGGTCGACACCATACCTACTTGTACTTAACTTGCTTGAAAATTTGAGAAAATTTTTTTTTTTTAAAACATATTCACATAATTTATTTTGTAGAGAAAAACTTGTCATGCACACACACCAAACTGAAAATACATTCTCATGTCTTCCAACCTCATACATATATCCAAACATAATTTACTTTCTGAGATATATACATTTTAACTCAAAAAGCGGTTGCGGAAAATTTTACGTAGTGGTATCCCACACCGCCCTTCACCTGCCGCATCGTCCGCATAGCCCACCACTTAAGCTGCAGGCTTCTTACCTACAGTATGGAATATAAGAGTGAGCTTTCGCCCAGCAAGTACAAACATAATCTCACAAAACATTTCAAACATCTTAAAACATTCCAATCATCATGTAATTTATGCATGAACCATTTATGATTGATTGAATGTCTTATGCTTCATTATAGACTCAATTTTTAACTTATTATCTTATCTCAACATGTGGGCCCATAGTGTATGTACCAAAAGCGCGCAGCCTCCAGACAAAGCTAGGGTTTGCAAGGCCCTAACAGTTCTGGGAATTATAACTTGACCCTTCACGATCACGGAAGGTAAATATCACAACTTAAACATGTAGCCTCCACGATCACGGGAGGTTGGTACAACACCTTACTTGATTTATCTTACCATGTGGTTCAACATTAGTGAACATGCCTCATGATGTCATTATGTCATATCATACCTAACACTTGCCATAACATGGCATTCTTGAAAACATGACATTTTTTGAAACCGTGACATTTTTGTAAACGTGGCATTTTTGAAACCATGACATTTTTTAAAAAACATGGCATTCTTGTCAACATGAAATTCTTGTAACATGGCATAACATGTCATAGCATATCTTAGCATATCATCGCATGGCATCACATATCATAATATATCATAGCATGTACACTTGAAAATATGGTGTAAATAGCATAGCTTAACATAGCATATATGAAAATAGTATTTACTATTTTCATACTGTAGGTGAGGTTTGATACTTACCTGATATGCTATGTTCCGGGTTTTGTTACTTCAACTCAGATCGCAACTGCAGGTTACTTCCTGCTAT
Source organism: Ficus erecta (assembly GCA_008635985.1). Classification (NCBI taxonomy): domain Eukaryota; kingdom Viridiplantae; phylum Streptophyta; class Magnoliopsida; order Rosales; family Moraceae; genus Ficus; species Ficus erecta. Next base: position 861,831 of record BKCH01000047.1, read on the forward strand.
TAAAAAGAACATAGGATAAGAATCCTATAAAATGTTAGTGACCTTTCCAACATTCTAGTTATATGTCCCGCATACATGTCTTGATCATTTACTAGGTTACTAATCGTACCCCTAGAGTTTGTGGTTAACCATACTTGGTCCATTACTTGTTAGGTTACTTGAGGTAACCTTGGATATTAAACCCATGTGTATATGAATAGTATTAGGTTGCTATTCCTATTATCGGGCCTAAGCTTTAGTAACTCGGGTATCCTTCCCAGTTACCATCCGTCAACATCTTGTTACTAAACTTTGGCTTTTAAAAATCCAATTTAGAAAATTTACCAAAAATCTTTCTCTTTTTAACTTAAAAATTCGTGATTTTCAAAGTGTGACTTTATAAAAATCATTAAAGGCTGAAAACTACCTTTGGAACAGTTTTCATAGTCAAAACAGGGGTGTTGGTGCAAAAATACAATTTGTCTGCATTGTTTTAGAAAATCCTGTGCAGAAATTTCATGTTCCCTGCACAGTCTTTAGAAATCCGTGTCAGTTTAAAAATCCAATTTGAATTTGAAAAAGTTTTCTTCACAAAAGTTTTAGCTCTTAAAAAATCCTAAAACTTTCGTGTTTTACGAAAAATTTAATTCGGACTCTAATATGTTCATATTGCCGTTTGAACTCACCTGGCCGTGCATAAATCCTGGGCACGGTCAGACTCGGGTTTTTACAAAAATGAAGGCCTTTGGAGCCTTATTTTCAAAAACTGTCCACGTTGTCCTCTCTGAAATTCCCTTCTCTACAACTTTCATGTTATACGTTTATCCCAATTCGGCCTCTAAAGGCCTCAAATTCCACTTTACAGAAAACTGGCCAGTTTGTACCCGAACTGGCAGTTTTCATTCTTAAATTCGTTTTACGTCCTATTGTCACAAATCTAACTCAACCAGCCACCGCGGGAGCCTAGGGTCACACATGCAGTGTTTTCTAACGTCCCACTTTAATATGCATGTAACCCAATTGCATCCGTACAAACCATTCCATTCATCAACAATCATCACATCAAACACTTAGCATGCATAATCAAGCACAAATTTAAACATACTTGGGGACATATAACCTTAGCATGCATCAAACATATAAACCTTAATTTCATGCAACCAAAGTATAAAATCATGCAAGGCTTAGTAAATAAAACCACATAAACCATAAATTCAAGCACCAACCTAAGAATTCTAAACTAGAGCATAAAAATTAAATTGAGCTTATGCTCTTACATCCAATACTTGAAATACACTTAAATTTCCCAAATTGAAGCTCAATTTAAAGAGTTTGGGGTCTAGGGAAAATTACCTTGATTAACTCAAGATTTTGGGCTAGGGTTTGGCTTTCAAATTCTTCCCCCTCCTAGACTCCACCAAACCGGTTTCACTCCACCAATTTGCACCAAGATTTGTGTTGATTTCTTGGTGTTTGCTTGAACCAAAACCGGCCACTAACCACTCTCAATTCTCCTCACTTTCTCTCCTTATCACAGGCGGCCACAAGGCCTAGAAAAGGGCACAAAAATTTTTCAAACCCTTGCTTGTTATTGTAGAGAAAAACCAACCACCACCCAACACTTTTTCCCCTTGGTTTACAAATTTTTCTCTGTTCTTGCTCACACTTGGATGTCCGGATTTTTGAGAGAGAAAAAATGGCAAAGTTTGGCTAATTTTTCCCAATTTTTGAAGCCAAAACCGCCCCCCCCCCCCCCCCCCCCCGGGCTATTTATAGGTGAAAAAAAGATTTCGTTTTGAATTATTTTTAGTTCAACTTTTGCTTAAAAACCCTTGGAGCAAAAATAATTGCCAAATGACCCTTCAATGGCCGGCCACCTCACCATCTAGAACACTCCATTAATTTCTAATTTTGCTTAATTCCAATAATGATGTCATAAATGGGAGCTTAGGTGATGTAAGCATAATTAAGGCTTGTTTGCCTTTTTCCTTAAAAAGCAGTCCACTTTAATGCCAACATAGATATTTCTCGCACTGTGCTCACTAATACACAGTACAATTCAGTACTGTTATACTAAACTGTAGTCCAAAATTTATCTGTGTGTAGTTGTATTGTATAAAAAAATTTTCTTTTTATTTAAAGCTATTTGGCCCTTAATACCCTATTTTTAAGTGCTTGATTTTTCTATGGTGGTTTTAAATCTTAATTATACTATCTTGTTCGTAAAGACGGTTTTCGCAGTATATTTTCCATACTGCTTATCATATCACAGTACCGTCTTTTGTTTGACCACTCTGGTCAACCTTTGACTTTTTCCAATCAAACTTTGACCAATATGAATTCATGAAATTTCGTCATGCATTTTTCCTTAAAAGGCCTATTATGGAGTCTCGTGGCTAATTTACCGAGAACTCAACCCTATACTGATAAAATTATGAATTTTGTATTAGTATTCATAATTTTCATAAAATTGCACATAAACACATAGTACGAACTTTAGATTTCTTATATACAAGAAAATCATGAGTTCGTGAAAATTTTGGTCATTACACTTCAATTTGTTGCTTGACTAGCTTTGGGAGCTGATGTGACTTAAAAGAATGGATTCCACAGCTCAATTGCATGGCTTTTTCCTTTTTCTTTTTTTTTTTCCCTATCATTTTTGCACTTCTTATAAATCTGCAAATAAATGAGCTAAAACTAGACATTTTCCAATTAAATCATTTTGAATAAAAATCATGATAATGTCTAATTAAAACTTAAATAATTTAACATTTATACAATAATAAACACCAAAAAAAAAAAAAAAAAAGCACTTTTGTGTACTAATCACGTGACCTGATTTTTTTTTTTATGATTTTCTTTTATTTTTCTTTTCAATTTTTCAAGAGGCATAAACGAAGAAGTAACCTTCTTCTACCCTTCTTTGATTCGTCTCCTGTACGTAATAAATACTGGTGGACTTGATTGGTTGTAGTCATACAAGAAATAAGGGATTATAAACAAAATTTAATTAATTAAATCAGTTGAGACTTACATATAAAATGCCAATCTTGTGATGGTAATATGACCCTAGCAAGTAGCAATTTAAAAATAACACCAGACCATAAGTGAGTTCTATTTTTACTACATAAAAAGAGCTTCTAGATCATCAAAATGATAAAACAAAAGGGAAATTCTACAGTTGAAACAATTGGTTTCGAAATTTTTACAGATAGGGATTAGGGAAGGCACAAATGACGCCATGATTTGAATGAAATCATAACTAAGCCATTTTGTTTTCACAGACGAAGTACAAGATTCTACATCGACGCCGTTTGCTGGAGATCAGAAGAAGAGGAAAGCTAATGAAACGTAAAGGGAAAGAAGAGGGTGGTGAGATATGCAGCCTTGATATATCAAAACACCAAAAACAAAAACAAGATAAAATTATTTCATAAAATTTCAATGAGTTCCTACTACTTCAGTTATTAATATTGTCTTAACTAATGCTGAAAGTGATTTCTATATTAAGTATGATGTTTGTATCTACTGAAATGAAAAAGTAACCCAAGGTTTTTTAAGTGCTAAATACCATTATATATGAAATCAAACGGTAAAATTTGACGAGGAGATATATGAAGATTTTTAATTTTCAGTGGGGTAAAAATACAAAAATAAAATAAAATTTAAAATAAAATTTAAAAAAATTTCAGTGAGGGCGTCAGCCTTGAGTAAATCCCCCTCTGCTTACAAATAGTGAAAACTTTGGGGGACTATACACTGTGAAACACCAAGGAGGACCTTGCTACTTGAAGGTTACATGTTTTAATAGGTAGCATTCTCTGTTTTAATGAAAAAAATTTAACTTGTGTACATGCAAGGATAGCCCTGACTCTGAGGTATAGAATTCCAATCTTCTTGCTCCTTGATATATAACCCCCAAAAAAAATAAAAAATTCAACTTGTGCCACTACAATCCTCTTGAAAGTTCTCTCCCTTTAAATATTTTTATCGCAGGCAAGAGGGGTTAATTCTCTCCTTTTCATATTATTTATTTACTTATTTATTTTTAAACTTAAGTGGTTGATAAAGTGGATCTCGTATCTCTATGTAGTCTGTGGGACCTTAAAATTGATTATACTTATTGCTCTATTGTTACTATTTTTCTAATTTACTTGCAAACTGACCCTTTTTTATTTATAAATAAATAAATAAATAAATAAAGATAAGGCATAACTAGTTCGTATAGAAAACAAGTACAAATACATATCGATGTCTATTGTTTACGCTTTTGTGGCCTCCTTTCATTGTTGATCCACTCTTGCTAAAGAAAATATTTATATACATTTTGGCCACAAGTTGCCAACCAAAGTAACTTTTGATATTTTACGTACTGATAAGTTTCAGCAAGTAGTTCACACATATATATATATATATATATATGTATGTGTGCATGCATATAGTTCATATATATGTGTGTGTGTATATATATATATACACACATATATTAGAAAGTTATAACAAGTTGTTGCGTAATATCACTTGATTTTCTCGTAAGTTGCACATCCATTTTAAGTTTTCATATTTCTTGCCATGGCAGTTGATGACCAGATTTCAGTGGCCCGGATACATACCTAACTGAGATTTTTTTTTTTTTTTTTTCCCTTCTTAATTTAATATTTGTATCAAAGTAAACTCTTACACAATTTGATATGTCTCACCTCGATAAATTTTTTATTCTCATTTAATAGTTGAGAATTTTAACTATGTTACTTAAATATTTGTGTTTTGTATTGTGCTGAAAAAAAAAATTCTGATTCCGTCTCACTGACTAATTTAATGTCCTAAATTTGATGAAGAACATCATTATAGATTTGTATATGCAATGTTACTCTTTATGATTGTGACTTTTCAATTTTGGCAGTTTGCAAGCATGAAAATGACTTTCATTATGTTGTAATTATTTTACTATCGAATCAGTACCTAATTATGTCATGTCATCAAGAATATGTCTAAGTAATTACAACACTAATAACACTAGCTCTTGGAATATCACCCAAAAAAAGGGAAAAAAAGTTCTTGGAATAAATTAACTTTTAACGACATTTAGATCACATGGTTTTTTTTTTTTTTTTTTTTTTTGGGAAAATTAGATCACATGAAATTGCGGAAAGGAGAATAAACATGCAAGTTAAATAGGAAAATAAGAAGATCTTTGATCTACTAAGGACCTGTTTAACAGAATTTTTCAGAAACTGCTTTTGGTTTCTAGGTTCAAAAGCACCAACTTCTGAAAGTGTTTGAATGATTTATTAGAAGTGTTTCCAATGTTTAGAAGTGTTTATTGTCAAAGAAAAAAATATGTGATTTCTGACAAAAGCTCTCCTGAATAGACTTTCAAACTTGTAATAAGATTTAAATTAGATATTATAAACTTCATTTTAAAATTTTTATTACTTATTAAAAAATTACTGAGAAATCACAGTTTTTACTTCTCTTTTTCTACTAACTAAAAGTAAAAGCAAAAACAAAAACTATATTAAACGAGTCTTAAAAACACTACTTTAGACTACCTTCTTCGAAAATTATATAAAAAGCTACATAAACAATAATAATGATAATACGGAACTTTCTTTGAGTTTTGGAAATTCACAAGAGGGTTTCACTCAGAAAATTTGAGAAAAGATTAGAAAATTGTTTCACAAAGACAATTGTTTCTCTCTCTCTATCATAAAAAGTTTGGAGTTTGGCATTTTAACTTAAACTCAAATTTTTCAACTCAGTTTTTGTCTTTTTCTACAAAAGTTTTTTGTCTTTTCTAAAAATTCAAAAAAAGTTACTATTTAAACTTAAAAATTTCAACTCAAACTCATTCACCAAACTCATTATTTTTATTGGTTTTTGAAAAGTTAAACAACTCTAATTCAAAAGGCTTAGTTCCAGTCTATGAACAATTCAAGCTAAGTAAAAAAAAACGAATAGTTCTTGAAACTTTAAAGAAACGACACATAAAAATAGGAACTAAATAAATACTACTTCAAACACCAGCTAGCACTTCAATGAGGATGGAGCTTTGTACAAATTCTTCCTACATCACTTTCTCTTAGGAAAAAAAAACAAGTACGTGATTCATACTCTCAAATTTTCACAATTTACAAGTATTCAGTTTGTAGAAACTGGAAACCCTTTTAGTACCTATATATATTTATGTATGCATAATAGTACTGAAAAAAAAAAAAAAAAAAAAAGGAAACAAACAAACTACAAATTAACTTGCAACAGAAAAAAACTGAACTTGAACAAAAGATAAGTGGAACTAATCTAACCGACACAAATGACATAGAGATATAGACGATTCATGATCAATACAACTTGCAACAGCTCTCTAGTTCCTACTCTGCCAATAGTCGGAATCCGGATTGACTGGATAGAGATCGGGAACTGATGAAGAAGAACCGGTCCACGGTCCTTCGATTGACATACTGTGTGTCTGGCTGTCAGCCTGATTTCCTTCCTGAATAAGTTGATGATGTTTCCTCATCGCGGTAATTTCATCCTTCGAGACACTTGTATCGTCAATCATTATCTCCTGAATGGCCGTCTTGCCTTCGAGTATGCTCACCACCGATGACATGGTAGGCCTAGCGGCTGCGGAGACATTGGTGCAGAGGAGGGCCACTTTGATGGTCAACAACACCTCTTCTCTGTCGTAGTCCGAGCCTAACCTCGGATCCACTAGCTCCATTAGATCTCCTTTCTCTTTCAGCATAAGTGCCTACAAAGTAGAAATGACAAACAAAATTTAGTTTCAAGACTTCCAAGAAATGAAAATAGAATTAATACTCGGAAGCGAATTTTTACCCAATCGAGAAGATAAAAGGAATCGTCCTTTGCACGGTAAGTGGTGTTGCTCTTTCCACTGATAATTTCCAATATGACAATTCCGTAGCTGTATACATCTGCCTTGTCAGTTAAGTAACCACGCATTGCATATTCAGGTGCCATATATCCACTGCAAAACCATTGACCCCGTAAGAGATCTAAAAAACACTTCTATTGTTGAGTAAAAATGGTCCAGATAATTTGTCTCCGCCTTCTTGTTTCTGACATTGCATTGGCGAGGATGAAGATAAAAGTAACAAAAAGAAGAAACAAATTTGACACACGAGGACTTACTAAGTTCCAGCGACCCGGGTGCTTATATGTGTATTCTCCTCTTCATCAAGCTTAGCCAAACCGAAGTCGGATATCTTAGGATTGAGATCTTTATCGAGCAGGACGTTAGTAGCCTTGATATCTCTATGAACGATCTTCAGTCTTGATTCTTCATGGAGATAAGCCAAACCTCTTGCAATACCAATACATATCTTTCGCCTTGTTAGCCAATCTAAATTTATCTGACACTCTTCAGGACCTACATTTGTTCAACCCAATACAAGGAAAAAAATACGAACGTTGAACAAGTTTTCCTAGTAGGGAAAATAAAAAAACAGACGAATGTACAAAGGCCATTTTACCGAATAAAGCACGAGCAACGTTGTTGTTTTCCATGTACTCGTATACAAGCAGCAATTGGTCTGCTTCAATACAGCACCCGTAGAGCTTAACAAGATGAGGGTGTTGCACAGCAGAAATCATGCCTATTTCGTTCAAAAATTCGCGATTCCCTTGCTTTGATTTGGATGAAAGCTGCTTAACTGCAATTACGGTGCCATCGGATAGAATACCCTGCATTTGAGAACACATTCAAGTTTCCATCATAAAGGAAAAAAAACAAAAAACAGAATCCCGAGGCTAATTAGCTAAAGCGTCCGATGGTTGTGAAGAATACCTTGTAAACAGAACCAAAACCTCCTTCACCAATCTTATTGGCTACATCAAAATTGTTCGTGGCCACTTTGATCTGCCTCAAGGTAAATTTACCAGTTTTGAGGTCTACACCCTTTAGATCTGTACAACAAGCAAACTGTTTGATTATAAACCGAGCATTAAGCCTACGACAAAGATTTTCTAATTACGAAAAAATTACCTTGCTCCAAAGTACTTTTCCGCCTTAGGCAGAATTTCCACCAGATGACACCGACAATGAGCGATACAACAAGCAATGATCCAGCTATAATTCCAACCACGGCACCTACAGATATGCTACTTCCAGTTTCTTCTGATGTGGACGGTGGTTCAAAGTCTGCCAAAAGGAAGATAAGAGTCAGAAGATCACACCAATTTAACTTGCGGACTAAAAGCACGGAGAAACGAGCAAGTGATCCATCTGCTTGGAGGATTTTTATTGTAAATTGAAAATAAAAGGAAAGGTATCACATTTTTCATCGGAAGCTGCAGAATTTAATGTGAAACTTAATACTCATGACGGTTATGTAGCATACCTGAATTCACAGAAATAGCGGAAATGAGAGGACCGTACACTCCTCTATTAGGGATAGCAGTCGTCCCTTTCCCGGCCCAATAGAATCGGATTTCCAAGGTGCCACTAGTTACAGTGGCGGTGAAATTTTTAATGATCGCCCTGCCAGCTCCACCGGCTTCATCCTCGATATTGAAATCCTTCAGCACTAGCCTTCCCTGCAATATACTTGTCCATTACTATGCATGTCATTATATCTATAAGGTTCAAATCTTAAGCTTTGACAGTATGGCAAGAATCTGTCAAGTATCTTCCTCCAAAAAAAAAAAAGTCCTTTGTATATTTGTTTGAATACGCTTGATAAGTTACCTGAACATAGACATCAAATATGCGCCTTCCGAGGCTGTAGTATGTGTTGTCATTTGTGAACATAATCTCAGCAAAATGGAGTTTCACGGTGTAGTTTCCGTTTCCCAAACAGAAAGCGTAGTAAGTTAGGGAAATTGGAGAAAGACGTGCAGTCTTGTACAGTTCAGGATTTGCGACGGTTAGTCTTGATAAATTTCCTGTAGTGTAAGAGTCTTTAGGACTGTCGTTATCCGCGAAGTAACCAGTGCTGCTGAATCCCCAATTTGTTCTACTTTGGAACCAAAATGAAGGTCCAGCTGAATCAGTATCAGCTTCAAATGTGGTTCGATCAACGGTCACTTCATTTCCACCGCAATTTATATGAAGAGAATACGAAGCTGAGACGGAAGCGCAGCAGTTAGTAACCAATCAAATAGAGAACAGATTCACCCCACAAAAGGCTAAGAGGTGACTTACGAAAACCAAGTATCAAAAGTACAACCTTAACCATTGACATTATTCCAAAAACCGAAATAGTTTGCAAAGTGATTGTTTAATCTAATATTTAGCATTTACCCATAATCTAATATTTATGTGAAAACTTGACACTCGCCTCAAAATTTATGGGAGTATTTGATAGTTCATCCAAAAAAGAAGTACAAAATAAGTACGATTTTACTTGTTTAATTTTTGTCGATATCGAGTAAGTAAAGAACTTGACTTACTTCGTGGGCAGGAGAAACTTCTTAAACATGAAACAATTCTGCTGCAAGAATAACAGAGGTTCCATAGCATGTCATAAGGTGATGCCAAATTGTTTAAACAATTTTATGATGCTAGCTTGAAGAAGATAAACACGAAACTTACGAGTTATTGCCCTGTGACGAGCTTGCAAACAGGTTCCTGAGAACATAACATAAAGTGAAAAATCAATCTCGTTTTCGTAATTATTAAGTTTAAGGCGGGTGAAGATTACTTACACGTTTCGCTGCTGACAGCTTGAGTTTTCAGCCATGAAGTTGTTGTATGAAAGATCACTGCTCAAAACAAATCATCACACAATCAACACCCAAAATTCAGTAAAACTCAATTGTCCTAGCAGTATAACTTATGCATTAATGGATATAAATTTTTCTTAAGTTAAAAAAAAAAATAAAAATAAATAAATAATAAAAAATAAAAAACTTTAGTCAACCGACGGAAAAAACTTCAAACCGCCAACCGAACTGTCCAGAAAAGGGATAGAAGCTTACATGCTCTCTTCTTTATGAAGCAACAAGTTAGGCACATCTCCAGAAAGCGAGTTTCCAGTTAAGAATCTAAACAGAATCAATACGAAATATATCAGCACAAGTATACAGTTATTGCAAACATTTTGGAGTTGGAAACAGAATCCAAATTGCTTACATATAATCGACATTAGATAGACTGGCAAGGCTGCTAGGAACGTTTTCGGTTAGTTTGTTGAAGCTGAGATCTCTGCAAGATAATTTTTAAGCGTTTAAACTTAAGAAAAGCTATCATAAAGATAAATGTTAAATCAAGTTTACTTTCTCTGAAATATTGTACACTTGAAAAGTCACTGCAGAGCAGCTATTCGCTCTTTTACATATAGCTAAAGTTATAGATATAAAAATTATTATGAAGCCTAAATGATTTAACACAACCTTCCCCTCAGACATGTTCTTCACTTGAATTATTCTTTTGATCATTAGATCAGCATTCAAAATAATTAATCGTTGAAATATATATATATATATATATTAAAAAGAGAGTGAAAGTTATGTACTAACAAAGTTTTCAAATTTGTCATTTCGCCGAGATAATCTGGTATAGTTCCATTGATATTGCAATTCCGAAGGATCCTGCCAAATATATATATATATATATATATATATATATCATTAAGCGATTATCTTTCAAATAGAACTCTTTCTAACATTTACAAAGAAGTTAACTCACAAAGTTTTCATTTTTGTCATATTATTAAGCGGCGGAAAGATTGCTCCTGGTCCAGTCAAGTCACTAATTCTCCTGCATATTAGAAGTTTAAGAATTTCAATTAAGATAAACATATAAATTCTGGTGTATGTAAAAAGATAAACAAGTTATAATGCTACTAACAAGTCTGATAACTTTTCCAAGAGAGCAATGCTTGAAGGAATCGGCCCGCTCAAACCACTCGCTTGAATTGCTCTGTTGTCATCAAGAATAGGTAAACCATTGATAAACATGAAGTTCTTTCAATATGAGAGTTGAAACTTCAAATAAAAGATCTCTTACAATTTTTCAAGTTTGGTCCATTTCTGGATGAAATTCGGTATTACCCCAGAAAACCGATTGTCTCCAATCCGACTGCATTACAATGGGAAATACATCTTACTGATAAGCACTGGTATACAACAAATAGAAGCTAGTTTGTTCAATGGAAAACCTAATTATAAGAATAAAAGCATTAAAGGCTTACAAATCCTTCAATGTCGCCAGCTTCTCGAGTGTTTCGGGTAATTCACCAGTAAGATTGTTTGATGTAACAAGACTACATAAACAAAAACAATGATTTAAGAGAGATCTATCATCACTAATATTATAAATCTTAACAAAAAATAAAAAAAAGGGACCGAAGAGAGAAGAATTTCTCACAATCTCTCGATGCTGGTCAGATTCCCGAGCTCCGGAGGTAGATTTCCAGAGAGCTGGTTTATCTCAAGGACCCTAAAATTTTGAACAATATCATGACAAATTTGTCACAAAAAAAAAAAAAAAAAAAAAAAAAAAACCTTCACAGTTTAAACGAGGAATGGCCAACAAATGGGGCAATAAATGAGAACTCACAAACTTTTCAGAGTGGTGATGTTTCCAAGCTCTTTTGGAATAGAACCCGCTAGCCTGTTTCCTAGGAGGGAACTGCAACACAACCCATTTCTCAATTTCGTTTCCCCACCAAAAAAAAAAAACAAAAATAAAAACAAGAAACAAAGAGAGTTCGAGAAAGTACATATTGACAAGTTGGGATGAGCCCCATTCTCGAGGGATTGTACCGTTAAGGTAGTTGCGTGTGAGGTCGCTGAATCAAAACCAAAAAAACAAAAATGAGATGAAAGATTTGAGTTTTATTAAAACCTATGAAACAAACAGACGCTTACATTTCTTGGAGAAAGGGAAGCTTCCCAAGGTCCTTAGGGAGAGTGCCCGGGAGACTCTGAGCCTTCAAAACTCTGCTTTTCACCACAAAATGAGGTCGTATTTTTGTTCGGTTTTTTTTATAAAAGCAATGAAATGAAACCTAAGTTACACGCAAAGGAAACAGTAACAGAAATTCAAATTGGAAATCAAGAATTCCGTACTGCTTTACTGGCCGTTAACAGTTTAATGGGCTTAACTTTGGGCCCAGTTTCAGCTCCTCTAATTGGGCCTTAGTTTGGGCCTTCTCATGTGATCCATCCTTAAGCTGATAGAGGGTGTTCAGCTAGATCTAAGCCTGTTAGCCTCTGTTTGGCACTTCAATTTTAAAGGGAAAAATAAATAATCTAATTCTACTTATATTAATTGTCAAAAATGTTCATTTTTTAATATCATAAATAGTTAGTGTTACAACACTTTATTAGCTCTCCGACCTAATACATTTTTTTTTTTTTTTGAAATGTCGACCTAATGCAATTTAGTGCTTTATGAAAACCTATTTTTTCGTTTTCACACGAAAACAACAGTTGATTTTTTTCCCCCCTAGAAAAAGGGTCATAATCTTTTCAGAGATCTACACTAGGATGCTGTAAGGGTCATGATCTCAATTCTATCATTTAACTCAAACGGCACTCTCAAAATTATTGTAAATAGTATTGTCTTAAAAAATTATATAGGAATAGTTACATGCATAGTCTAATGATAATAACAGATCTGGCTTTATCATAACGTGTAGAGTTAAAATCCTGTCACTTTTAAATTAAAAAAAAACAATTATATTCAATTCTGTAGAATATATATCATTTAATTTAAAATCCTAATAATTAATACCCCATATTTATTTTTTTTTTTTAAAACGAAGCATAACATGCATAATTTATAAGATAGACCGGCCATAAAGACCTTAACATTACATTTGGTAAAAAGGAAAGAAAATAAGATGGAAGAAAACTTATAAAAGATAAAAATAAAAATAAAAATTTGGACTAATGGAGATGATTTTAGTTTCCTTTAAGTTATTTGGTGGAAAAGAAGGAAATAAAATAAGAAAATTATACAATTCTTATTGTATCCACTAATTTATACTATTTTAGTTTAAAATCAAGGACAAATAAGTAATTTTAGACAACATCGATTGGATTTTACCCTATGTTTGGATGACATATCCAATTTCCGAAATTGAATAATTTTTGCAAAAAAATGTTTTTTCCAACTTTTTCCATCATTCTCTCATTTTGAAAAAGGAAAACTATCTCATTTTTAAACTTACTTTGTACAATACCTTTTGGAAAAAGAAAATGAATTTTTTTAAAATTTTCTCATAATACACTATTCCCAACACAATTTATTCTCATTCCAAACGACATTTTATTTTCAAAATGAAAATTTTTTACACATCAAAACACCGTTTTATTCTCAAAATAAAAATATTTTCTCATTTAAAACAACAAAATTTTCTTTTCTGAAAATGAGCACATGATCCAAACGGAACCTTAGTTTTCCAACATTGGAGAGAAAAAAATTTGTGAGTCCTATTCCATTTTTTTCGACCTTAATTTTCCTTTCTCTCCTTTTTTTCCTTCTTTCCAAACAAATTATATTATCATTTTTTATCCAATTCTCTATTTCTTCCTTTTTCTTTTCCATCCTATCAAGCATAACATAAGTAACAATGGGGATAACTAATACCCTAGTTAACTTAATTATGATGGGCCCACCATAGAAACTCACTTAATTTTGACAACCATAAATATTCCAGCTGAGTTTTATTTTTTGTTGAAATATTCCGGCTGAGTTGGACGTAGAAAAATATCCCAAGACCTTTAATGATAACCACTTAGCCTGTCGGTAGAAAAACAGCCTGTAAAGATTCTTCAGCTGACTAGTTCTCAGTCAACTGGCTACATATACACGTATATAACTACACGGAGCCCACGCGTTTTACACAATATATATATATATAATATAATATATATATATATATATATATATATATATTGAGGGGCTCCGCACACTCCCTGTTACCACGCTTGTAATTTTTTGTGATACATCAGATTTTTTTAATATAACCGTTTTTAATTTTTTTATTATGTGATAAAGTTTTAAATGTAAAATTATTATATTATAAGATTTTAAATAAAAAATTATGTATAAATTAATTAGTTGTTATTATAAATTTTTAAATAAAAAATTACAAGTAGTATCGATGATATTTGGTGTCGAATACATAACATTATATCAATAAATACATATAAATATATAATAAGCTGAAAGAGGATTTTTTTTTTCAATTAATTGCATGCAACTTGGCCCGACATTTATTTACTACTTTCCTTTCATATTTTTGGCTTTTTCATCTTTTTAATATTCCTCCTACTCCTTTCCATTTTCTGAGACAAAATAGTTTCCCTTTTGGACCACATCATCTAAACGGACATAAAGGTGAAAAAAATTAAAACCATATATTTTTTGTGTTGACGAAATATCTTATCAACGATGAAATAATAAAATCAAAATGTGTACGCGTGTACGCGTCAATCTTTTTAATGCATATCACATAATACAAAATATGGAAAGTACTCGTGAACGAAAATTTCATATCTAATTTTATTATAAGATTTTTCGTTCCTAACTATATTATGGTGTTATACATAGTTTTGATAATCAATTCATAGTTATAGGTTAAGTTATAAGTTTGTGCATGTTTTACTTCCCACCATTTTATAAATATATAATTATTTATATTTAAATATACTTCCCACCAACTTCTTGATAAGCTAGCTAGCCAGACTACACATGCAATAATTTATTAGTCAAAGTCAACAGATGGCAAAGCAATTGTTTATTAAAAAAAAACAAAAACAAAAACAAAAATTCCAATTAGCTAAAGAAAAAAAAAATGGAGAAGTGGATGAAAAAGGACAAGTAATTGATTAATTGGTCCCCACGAAGACCTCTAGTTTGTTCTCATCACCAAATTTTGGACATTGTTTTGATTACCTAATAACTCCTCCAGAATAATAGAAACCCGTATTAAAAAGTCAAAACTAGTACTGTCTAATACCATCAACTTCATCATACTAACAAGAATATTAAGAATTTTCTTTTCTTTTTTCTTTTTTTCTTTTAAAAAAATTAACAAATACATTTAGGTGTATGTGAAAGAGAAAAAGACGCATTATTACACGAATGATATGAAACAAGAATAATTTTGGTGTCGACATCTAGTCCATATAACCTCGTTGGAGCTATCTCTAGTGAGAGGGAAATGATTCGGTTATGAGTTTATTGGTTCGAATTCTACGAGTGTCTCAATTCTCATAAATAAGTAAGAGAAACTGTAGTACAGATTTGTTAGGCGCAGACTTCTTTCATAATTAGTGTGAAAACAAATTACCTAATTATTGGCTTCTAGGCAGTGAATAATATTATTGTTAAACTTGAATAAAAATTTCCAAATTCAAATTATCTTCATCAACTTTGTTTATTAATGTTCGTTGTTTTTAATTTAATTTAAACGTGTAAATAGACTTAAACCAAAACGGCGCAATACAACCCTTCAACAAAAGCTCTAATTCTCGACTATATACTTAAAAAGGTTAATCTTCCCAAATCTAATTTATTTGTCAAGACAAGAAATCCTACACAAAAATATGTTTATATGTGTGTGTGTGTGTGTGTGTGTGTGTATAACATACGTACATGCTGGTAACATGGCAGACGGTAGCGTTGGAGAAGGAACAGTTGCAGGAGACGGCATTATCGAAACCTTTAATCGGGTTTTTTGTAAACCAACCTAATTCCCCACTGCACGGATCCACATCGAAATTCCAGTTCGTCTTCCCTAGTGCCTTCGCTATGTCGCGTAACGCTTGTACTGAAAAGACTCAAGAAATCAATTATCGATACATATATAAAGCGGTTGCAGACATGCATATATATATATATATATATATAGCCCAATAGTAAATCGACACCTTCAAAAAAAAAATTGGGTCTAACACGTAATAGATAAAACACTCTCTCGTCACATACTTATCCATATATATGTATATATTTGTATAACTGACCTTCACTTGTGGGCAACTGTGCAGCAGCGTTGGAGGATAAGATAAGGTAGAAGAATGTGAGAAGAGAAGAAAGGACGAGAAGAGAAGATTGAGAGAAGAACATCTTCATCATAGTATTACATATGTGGAATTTAACAACAAATATTAGAGAAATAAGATGGTAGCTATTTATAATAATTATAAAGAAGAATGGGGTTTTGGGGAATTCATTATTATCAGTTGTGAGTACTAAAAGTACTTGCGAAAGAGTAAGGAGGAAAGTAAGGGAATGAAGAAGGAAAACGAAGATGAGCTTTCTCTAGGATGTGATATGTTGGTTGTTTGGCTAGAAACTTAGGGAGAGAGTAGACCTCTAAAAGTCACAAAAGTACAGAGTCAACTCCTATCACCCATTCAAAATGTACGTACCCATCTATTAACCCCACCAAAAATATAAAATATATTCATATGTCAATATATATAGTAGAACTTTCTTATGGAAGTACTTATTCAATTTTATAAGAAAAAAAATTAGCATAATCAGTATGGAAACTTAAATGGTGTCCAACTTTTTTTGGCTAGGTTCATTTTAAAATTTTAAAAATTCAGAAAAAAAAAAAAAAAAAAAAAAAAAAAAAGATGATCGATGGTTTTATAAGAGTAAAAAAAGTTAATTAATAATATGAACTTATAAATAGACTTGGATAACAGCTTATGTAACTTGGTGATGTAAGACGAGTACAACTTCTAACATCTTTTCTTACATGTAGGGTGTCATGTGAATGGGTCGAAATCCAAATCCATCATTGTTCACTAAATTCTGGCTATGTATCATGATATATGACTTTAGGTAGATCTCATTCCCAAAAACTAGTTTAAGGAAATTAATTAGAGGGTATCAAATCTTCATACAAATAACATATAACATCCCAGTAACTTTACGAAATGGAGCAAATTTAACTTTCAACGTAATTTACTGTTGGATATCAGTTTATAATCACTACTATGTAACAACGGTGGAGTTATTGCTAATTAAACGACAAAATTTTAGGATGACTTATATAGGGATAATCAATTTTTAATAGGGTAAAATATAAAAAAATATATATAATTTTTAAAGGTAAAATTAAAAATATAATAAAGGCGGAAGCCCCATGCAATCTGCCATGGTTAGCTCCACCCCTGTAATAATAACTCCAAGAACATATAAGTTTTGTTGTTGTTTTTTTTTTTTTTTTTTTGGTTTGATAATAAGTCAGGATTTATAAACAATTTATAGCGAAAACAATATAAACATGTCATATAACACGAAATATCAAATAATGAAGAACTACATCGTTGAGTTTCTGCATGAAGTGCCTGAAGAAGCACATACGAAAACAAATTAAAAAGATGTCATAATTATAAGCGCGTTTAAGGAAATTTCGTGGAAAGAATTATTTGAAAAATAATTAAAACAATATATGACTGTTGAGAAACATTTCATTTTTGTTAAGATATATATATATACACACACACGCGCGCATGAATTTACTTTGAAGAAGTTAATGTGAAGAAATAATTAAGAAGATCATGAGTCGTTCCTGGCTGCGGAGACCCACCTGTCGTACTCTCTTTCGTTTTCAGTACATGTTAAATTACAACGTCAATGTCGTTACTAGCTAGTTCAAATCACTGTATGAAGTTTGAATGTGATGAGAGAGTGAACGTCCATACATTCTTGTCCCTTGATTAATTGATCCAACAAACTAAAAAAATAAAAAATAAATAAAAAAAATTTGATCCAACAAACTATTTATCTTGCGTTTGATAGGCAAGTTTGAGTTGAAAATTTTGAATTGAAATTATTTGACTTTTTAAAAATATGCTATTTATTATAAATATTTTAATAACCTACAATTTACTTCAATTACTTTCGTAAAATTGCTATTTATTACAATCTCCCTTGACATTTTAAGATAGAAGCTCTATTCATGTAGTCTTAAATTTCACATGGTATCAGAGCTAATAAGCTCAAACGAGTGACCCAATCCATCCAATACAATATTTGTAACTCCAAATAGAGTATCATCTTGCGGGAGTATATTAAGGGTAAAAATAAACCTGCGTCCCACATTATAAAAACACAACATTAAGAATAGATATATAATAGTATTGAATCACTTCACTAAACATTAATATTGCATTATCTTTAGGTTAATATTTACAAATTAAAAAATATATATTTTGTTATCAAGTAATTCTCAGCTGTTCATCTGTAGAACGACTTGTAATCAAGTGCGCTCAAAGGATTGATTAATCTGATTGCGTTTTTTTGTAACTTTGATCGTTTTCAATTTTGACGAAGTATAAGTTGCGAAAAGCTGGTTTGATGCAAGCATTATTGAGAAAGAGTTTACTAGAGAAAGTTGACTTTAGTATTTTTTATATTATTCATTTAATTTCTTAATTTTAAAAAATTTGATAGTTTTCAATAACTTATCCATTATCGCAATTATAATTTGTATTTGTATAAAAACTCATATTCAAAATGTTATAACTACTGAATCTATTTTCTCCTTCTTTATCTAGTCCATGATTGTGGATATATATATATATATATATATATATACATATCCACGTTGAACTTTTTTGTTCTCTTTTTTCTTTTTTTAATCTAATGTTTTTGTGAAAGTTAGAAGAAAGAAAGAATTTTAAACCGATTAGGAATTGAACTTTCATCTTAAAAGATTAACTATATTAAGTGGAGTGACCCAATATTCTTATATGTTTGTTATTGTTGTTATATGTTTTCGATGTAGGACTTGAGTTTTTTTTTTTTTTACCTTTTACATGCCCCATAAGATAGTGCTCTCTTTGGAGTCACTAATCTTGTATTGGATGGATCGAACCGTTCGTTTAAGCTTATTGGACTCTGATACCATGTGAAAGTTAGAGAGAAGAAGAAGGAATTTTAGGATTAGGTTTGAACATATTGTTTTTGGATCGGGTTTGCATGTGGTGTTGTTGAATGGGAAGAGTTGATAACGGTGCATGGGATTTTTGGTTGATGTTTTGGGTGGGCACTGATGCGGACGTGGAAATATTTTGGGTTGGTGGTGAGTAAATTAGATGGAGATGAAGAAAGTAAGTTGGTGGAAACATTTTGGGAAGGTTGAGAAATGGAAGCGAGGGAAGGGGAAGGTGAAGAATTAATGATAGGAGACTTGCCTTGTAAGGATTCGACATGAGTTGGCGTTGACAAATGAGCCCCAATTGTTGCTTGACCAATTACACCGTTTATGGGAAGAGATATGGTGTTATTGGGAATATTTTGGAAGGAAGGAAGTGATATATTTTGGGAAGTTGACAAATTTGGCAGAGCAGACTCATTTTGGTTACTACCATATTCAGTGGGAAAAATGGGCAATTTGGAGGACGAATTTTGGACTGAAATGGGAACAAAATGAAAGGGTATCCAAGAATTAATTGTGGTGTAAAATTGATGACGAAAAGGAAAAACATCTTTAACGAAAGTGACATGTCTTGAGACATAAATATTTTTATTTTTTGTATCATAACACGGGTAGGCACTTTGAGTAAGTGAGTAACCAATGAAGACACATGGCGTGGACTTGGAATCGAGCTTGTTTGAATATTGTAAGGTCAAAGCCATGGATAGCACAAACACCCGAAGACATGAAGTTTGGTAACATTTGGAGGAGGACGAAAGAGTTTTTCAAAGGAAAAGATCATGGAGAGAGGCATGCGATTAATAAGATAGACTACCGTTTCAAAGGCAAAAGGCCAGAAAAACACAGGAATGGAAGCGTGATGGAGAAGAGTAAGACCCGTTTCGACAATGTGATGATGATATTGTTCAGACAAACTGTTATGCTTCGGAGTATGAGGAGGTGTTGTGAGATAAGAAATTTCATTTGTGAACAAATGTTTTTTTAAAGCAATGTATTCACCGCCATTATCGGTATACAATGTAACCATGGATTGTTTGCAAAATTTCTCGACAATGGATTTGAATCTAATGAAGTCTTCGGAGACATCGGATTTCCTTTGCAATGGATACTGCCATATGTAGCAGGTGAAACGATCGACAAGAATTACATAGATATATGTCTGTTATTGTTGTTATATATTTTCGATGCGGAATTTGAATTTCTTTTTAACCTTTACAGTTTTAATATTGTATCATGATAATTACACTCAAATAAGTATATGATTCTCATTATAATCACGCACCATTTTTTCACGATTATCATCCATGTGCTCTTGTGCTCTTTTTTAAAGATTTTTTTGTCATCTTTATGCCTTTTCGCCCCCCATTGATGATTGCGTCCTTGCGCTCTTGCATCCTCTCTTGATGAATGTCGTCCTATGCTCATACTCCCTTCCTCGACAATTTCATCTCTACTACTCTATCTTTATTTTCATTGAAAATTATATACAAAGTCAAAAAGAATATATATATATATATATATATCATTTTGTATCACGCACACCGATTTATTTTTATTTTTATTTTTATTTTTATTTTTATTTTATGATTCAAGATTGAAATCTCCTATAAAGATAAATTAAGAAAAGTTAACTTTGTATAAAGTTATTTTTATCAGAAGTTTTGTATTTAATTTTATATTAGAAAATTTGTTGATTTCAGAAGATTTGATGATCAGTTAACTTATCCTAATGCAAGAGATTACACCAAGTACATTCACCTTATTCGTGAAAGCTCAAGTACCTTAGTAGTGCCTAGTGGAGGAGAGGCCGAATGAAGCTGAGCTGGGCTCTATGAAATGGGCCTTTGGAACTGATCCTTTAGTAAGCCTCCATATTCTACCAGGCTAGCATTCGAAACCCCTTTTATAACAAATAACATTTTTACGAAAATAACTGAAATAAAAAGTTAGGTCTAAAATATTTCAAGAAAAAAACAGTTGGGGGGTTAAGCTTGGGTAGTTAAGTTAGGTCTTAAATTTTTTACTTTTTTAAAATTTGCACCACACTTCTTAACTTAGTGGCATATTTCTAGAAGTAATATGTGTTTCTAAGTGGGCTACTTTAGATCCATGTTCAAACTTTTTTATAACATTTTTCGCTGTTAAAAATTATAATTTGGACACCTAAAAAAGGTTCAAACCCTCAAGACACACAATCTATAAATATTAGATCTAATCATATTTTATAAAAATAACAAGTAAACAAAAAAGAAAAATCTATGGTTGCAGACACAACCAAACATCCATTGTATATTTGACTCTATATAATTAAGATATTATTCCCTATCCTATTGTATTTAAGATATTATATACCTCAAATTTAGGGGAAAAAAGAAAAGAAAAAACACTAGAAAGAACCTAATATATATTTAAGATATTATCCCTTATCCTATTGAAAACAGTTTTATGTTTTTATGGCTCGTGTGTGGTAAGTTCCTGTAGAAGAATGTGTGAGATGGCTATCTATATTAGGAATGGAGTCATTCATGGTCGAATAGAACTTCCATCCCCATTAAATATATTTTTTTAATTTTACTTTAAAAATCTTTACATTTGTCTTAATTTGCCCCATTAAAAATTGATTATCTTTATATAAACCCCATAAAATCTGTATCCTTTAATATATTTCTATACTAAAACAATAGACTGGTTGATCGTCACTGATTATATATATTATCGCAATGTCTTATGTCTTGCAGTGGCTTGGAACGGCGCTGATATGGAAGCTAGTGTGTGTCAGTGGCTGTAGGCAAGGGTTCACATGTGTTGGATGGGAAATAAGCGACCGTTAGATTTTGCAGAAGACTGCCAAGCCAATATAAAAAAGGTTAGGTCAGAAAAGAGGTTTGTATTATATTCAACCGAAGGGGCTACTGGTAAATTCAATGGCAGTAATTAAAAATTAAAAAAATTAAAAAAAAAAAGAGTATAGACAAAATTATAAAAATGTTTCAGTTAAATTGACATTTTAATGTGAAAATTTTAACATACTTGTGACAAATGTGATTCCAGTATTAAAACCGGAAGATTTGCTATAGAGTAATCGTTAGCAGAAGGTAATTGAGAACATAATTCTGGACTTTAGACATAAATTCTCACGGCTGATTTTGACGAATGCCCTAAAAAAAAAAAAAAAAACACACACACACACACAATTTTGAAATATTGCTACATCCATAATGACTTCAAGATTTTATATTTTTTAAGATAAGTCAAGTCAACCTAATGTATCCTTCTAAAAATATCCATAACCAACTAAAAATGTATCATGGTAGAGTACCAAATGGTACTATGTCAGATTACCTTTTGGTATTCAACATGATCCGATCGCTGGTACCGGTCTCTGGTCATCAGAGAGTATTTTAGTAAAATACGTCTTGGTGTTCTGTCAATATTTTTTGGTATTCTGCCATAATACTTTTTAGTATATTACCAAAATTTGTTTGGTGCTCAACTACATCTCCGATCGTTGGCACAGTTTTCAGTTGCCGGAAAGTATTCTGGTTGAATACTTTTTGGTATTCTATCATAACACTTTTTGGTATTCCACCGATTATTTTTTATATATTATAGAATTATTTTTTATATATTGGGTGATTTTTTATACTCTACCACGTATAGAAAATCATATTACCAATTTTTTTATTATTTCATTTTTAAAAAGTCTCCAAAATTGAAAATCCCCAATTTTTTTTGTTTAAATTTTTTTTTTTTCCATTTTCTTGCATTTCGCATCCAAAATTAAAATGAAACCAATGATGAAAAAATCAATATTTGAGAAAATATTGATACTTTGATTTTAAGGAAATATCAATATCGGTGGAAATTGACTTAAAATACGAAAATTCATTCTAAAACACTTAATTTTTAAATATACCTTTAAAAACTCTAAAATAATAAATGACACATAAATTAATGAGACTCTCAATTAAAATAGCAAATAAATTATAAACTTGCATGGTAAGAATTGCTCATATAAATGATAAGCATACATACACCAATTAGAATGTCAAACCCGGTCCTTGACCAATTTATAATCATGTCATGCTCTTAACGTGCCCATGTTTTAATCGTACCAAACAACAAAATTTTTTATATAAATAAGAAAAGTAAGTTTTGAATACCATAGAAAAAATTTATTTCTAACAAAAAAACAAAGCATATAATTAAAAAGAAACTACAATTTTGAAAACCTTATCAATTATAAAAACTCAAAAAAGATGAAATCTTCCTAATAAAATAAAAAAGCACCATAAGTCTTATATAAAAATTATTAGAAATAGGGTTATTTACGCTTATGTACCTTGTATTTTACTTTTATTCAGAAAGTATACCCTGTATTTTAAACTTTTACATTTGTATACTATCAAATTATGCTTAATATACAAATTTATACCCTTTCTTGATCAACACTTAATTTTGATCTTAAAATGCCCAAATAACCTTTAAAAAGTAATACTACAATAATGTATTATTTACATTATTATATCATGTATTTTGTTTTTATTTAAAAAGACATACAATGTATCTTAAAATTTTACATTATGATAATATTAAATTACACTCAGTACATAAATCTATATATTTTCTCGATCAACACTTAATTTATACATTTAGAATATCTAAAATACTCTTGAATTTAAAATTTAAAATAATCAAAGAAATTCTAATTTAAACTATAAAGTTAAATTTCTCTTGTCCCACTTGACAATTAGAATTTTTTTGATTTTTTTAATTTCTTTTTAAGGGTAATTTGGGCATTTTTAAGTCAAAATTAAGTGTTGACCAATAAATGGTATAAATTTATATATCAAGTGTAGTTTGATGATATACAAATATAAAAGTTTAAAACACAAGGTATACTTTTGAATAAAAGCAAAATACAGAGTAAAAAAACGTAAATAACCCCTAAAAATATCATAGAAAAAAAAAAGTAATGTTGCCGTGCCATTTTCGTGCTCCTTATCGTGCCTGCAGTGCCATTTTTGTGCCCCTTATCTTGCCTGTGCCAGTACCCGTGCTCGTGCTCGTACAATGCCCTTAACGTGCCCGTGCCTTTAGTGTGCTTCGTAGCTTGTGCCTAAAAATCATGTCAACCACAGCCCATTTAAGTTAACGTGCTGGGCTAAACCCATATAATAATCATGTCATGTTCTGCCATGCCCACTTTTTAGCGTGTCGTACTCGTGCCGGCCCACTAAACTCAGCACATTTCGACATCTCTAACATTAAAAAATATTAAAATTTTACGAATATTTTGTTGATATTTTCATGTGAATTTTAGAAAATTTCCACAAAATTTTGTAATTTAATGCTACACTTTCATGAATATCGACATTTCGATAGGATATCAATAATTCTGAAAATTTCCATGAAATTTTCGTGGATATTCTGAAAAAAAAAATAATAATAATAATAATAAAATACAACACGCATGTTTCCACATAAGTACTTCTAAAATACGTAAAATTTTCAATCCTTGTATGAAACAAATCAAAACATCGTTGTGGCAGATTCGCGGTATGGACAATAACTCCGGCAAGATCCGGCACTGAGCAAAGACGACGTTCGGCGTCGGAATCTTGATGAAGTTCTTCCTGATTCCTCTCCAATGGCCTTTATCACTATAAAGCCTCGAGGAAGCAATCAAACACACACAATTGAAAATATCAACATCCGATAAATAAAATTCAAAAAAATAATAATAATCAAACGGTGGTGGAGATGACTTATCACCTACGCGCCGCTGCGCAAGAGTGACTGATTGCTCTCGCCGACGCTATCGTGGTTGGCGACGAAAAGAGAAAGACAAAGCATGGCGGAGAGAGAGAGAAGAGAGAGGAGAAAGATGAGACGAGGCATCGTTAGTCGGCTGAGGGCGGTGACGGCCGGAAGAGGAGAGAGAGTTACAGCGATGGAAAAAAGAGAGAGGAGAGAAAGGGGTGATGTCTGAGGAGAGTAGGCAGAGGAGAAAAGAGATAATTGAGAGAAGAGAGAGAGAGAAAGTGAATGATGAGAAAGAAAAAGATCTGAGGATATTTTTGTCATTCTTGGTAAAGTTAAAAAAAAAGGTCAAACGAAAATTACTGAAGGACAAAAATCCTAAATATGCATACTTGAAGTTTGTTTTTTCTCAATCCTTACCTTATATATTTATACACACATATATATAATTTTTCATCTTTTTCAAAAAGTATTGTTAAATAAGTAGACATAGGTTGAATATATATGTCTCTATCCTAGTTATATTTTCCGCCTCATAAATGTTTTTTTAGTTTAATTGACATTTGTTTGTTGTAGTAATGGATTGTTATGCTACAATTAAGTTTATTATCGAAGACTTGAATTTGATTGTGATGTTATTTTACTGAATTTTATGTTTTACTATGTATATTTTAGTTTATAGAGTCTGTAGATTGAATATGTGAATCTAATCTGTAAAATCATATTTACGGATTGAAAGACTAGATTGGGAGTCTCACAAATTGATAATGAGAAAAATCCCAATCTGAATGATATGCATTAGATTGCGATTAAGCTATAATATGCCTAATCTGATCCGTGAACACATCCAAGGGGAACAATGTCAAGACTTCAAAGTCAATTAATAATTTATAAATTGTGAAATATGTTTGTAATTTTTCATTTAATGTATTGTGGGTTTCTATATCTTCCAACTCATCAGCATTATTTTCATTCAATGGGGCCTCGTATTTTTCATTTAAAAATGTTTATATTCAATGGTTTATTTTCTTTCATTGATTACGTGTACCCACTAATAAAAAGAAAAAAAAAAGGCCATTGTGCTATATAATACATTATTACACGTTATTTAATTTTATTTTTATAACAAAATTAAATAACGTGGATGAGATGGTAAAAGGGTGGGAAATCTTTGTTAGGCATCTCCCATTTATTCATTTGAGTTCGATTCTAACTGTCTCCCCTTAGGTCTCATTCCAGTTTCGACTGTTAAAATTTAGTTTGGTACTGGTAAGATAGGCTCCAAGTAGACTATTGAGAGAAACTAGTATAAATGACTTGTCTCTGCCATACCTAGGAAAGTGTTCCTGCCTGTGGGGCTGAAAAACCTGAAAATGATAGGGTCACCCTCAAATCCTTTTTTTTCTACCAAATTTTCTTATTTTATTATTTTTATTTTATTATTTTTTATTATTATTATTTTTTGTTTTTTAAGAAAGACAATTGTAGAAGACAACTGTGCGATTTTTTTTCCTCGCTTTGAGCACTTTCGTCCTTCACTGTCGATGAGAAGGAATTAGGAAGAGAAAAATTTAAGGAAAAAAAAAATATGGTAAGCACAATACACTTTGCATTTTAAAAAAGAAAAAAAGGAAAAAATGAGCTGACTCCACCTAAAGGTTAAAAGTATAGAGTTCGAATCCCCGAATCCCAAATTTAAAAAGAAAGGAAAAAAAGAAAAAAAAATGAATAGTTATTAATTTTTTTAATTAATCATGTGTTTACTTACAAAAGAAAAAAAAAAAAAAAAGAGAGAGAATTTAAGTCCCACACAATATAGAGAATGGAAAAAGGAAATGGCAATACTTACATACCCTTTGGTATTGATTTCTTGTCATATTTTATAATCTCATTATCTTTCAGATTACATTTCTTTATAATTTGATAAACGTGCCCTAAAAGCTACCTCCTAGTTTGAAGAAAAGAGGGGGGAAAAAAAAAGAAGCTAATTACTGTCCATTGCACCATCTTTTCTAATATGTTATTTGCTTTAGCCCTTATTCAGATTACCATTTTAATTTTGATTTTTTACATTTAAATATAATTTGTGTATTTGGTTGGTGGTAAATCATTAGGTTTACTATTGACAAGAATTAAACTCAAATTCAAATCTAAATTTCACTTTTAAGTTAACTGTCATTGCAACCATCCAATATATATCCTAAGGTTAAAACAAAAATATCCCCTAATGGATAAATATTGAAGTAATTATTAACACCGCATTTATTGAAATGTATAATATATGTTCCTATTTAATAACAAAAGTAATCCTGAATTTGACATTACAATTCCGCCATTTCTCAACCAAAGTTTCAATCACATTGAATATTTACCAGCCCACTTCAACCAAGATAATTTTTAAGAAAAACATCATCGAATACAAAGGTCCCAATTTTCAAAATAACAACGGACCAATATACTTAAGATCTATAATGAAATCCCAGCAGGCTAAGCAAAATGGACTTGTTGGGGTCAGTTATACTTGACATATTTGACATTTTGATCGGTCATACTTGGAAATGTGTTTGCAAAGCAGGTAAAACCTATAGCTTTAATTAGATGAGACGTATTATCTATGACCTTTGTATCCGTTATCAATTATTGAGAGTTTCAATCCATTCTGTAAATATTAGATTACGCGAATTGAATTTACAGATTCAATCTATAAACTTTAGAAATTAAAAAAAAAATGTACTAAAACATCAAATAGTTTAACAAAATAACAACACAATCAAATTCAACTCTTTGATGATTAAATATATTGTAGCATTCTACAACCAACAACAAACATCAATTAATAAACTAAAAAAAGCAAGTTATGCGCCGGACTGTAGGACTAAGAATTGGATACAGACATATTCAAACTTCAACCTAAAAATATTTTAGGAAAAAATGTAGACATATATACAAATATATATATACACATATAAGGTTCGGATTTAAGGATTTCATAGATTTATATAAAGTTCGGATTTATAGATTTTACAGATTGAGAAATCTTTAGTTTGTAATCCAATCCGTAACCTTCGGATTGAAAAAGTCAGAATTTATTATCAATCACGTAGTCTCTCAATAGGCCTGGATTGAATTGGGTAGATTTGTTAATTCGATGAATATCTCTAATAGATACAACATTGCACTTTTTCTCATAAGTGGGATGTCACACCCTATATTTTAACACCAACTCCCACTAGGCTTCTTTGGCAATGTTATTAACTTTGTTAAAATTCAAATGGGAAAATAGAAGAAAAGATTGGAATGCAAATGTTTAATGTGATTCGATAATATGATATTCACGGACTAGGGAAAAGAGGCCGGTAAATTCATCGTCACGAAGAAATCGAAGCTCCCAGCGATGCAAGTGAAGCCCCGACCAAAGCCGCTCGGCGAGCCCAGTCATCCATTGAATGCTCCTCAGCCATGCGTAGGACAACAATCTCCCATGAGATTTTGAAAAGCAAGCTAGCGCTTGAAACTTTTTAGTGGGTTGCAGTTATTTTGCTCCTTAATTAATCTGTTTTTGATGAATATGGTCATTGGTTTATTGCTTTTTTTAAATTAAAAAAAAAACCCTAATCTATGCGTGTGGTTTTGTGCTGCAGTATCGTCTTATTTCCAGTAAAATTAAGGAACATTTTTTTGTTAACAAATTAACATTACTGATCTAAAAGTTCAGTGTAAATTAATGTTGGACTGCATTGAATATGAAAAAGTTTACTAATAAATGTGGCATATATTTTATGCGATAGACAGATCATGATCAGCTTCGTTTTAAAGAAAAAAAATGCTTGGGAGTACTATCAGAACTAAGTATTATAACTGAAACAAAATGAGTTTTAGAGATTTTTTTTTTAAATTTTATTTGGGTGTATTATGCAAGAGTGGACATTATCGAAACCCATTTCAAGACATTACTGACATTAGATACATAAAAAGTACATTCTATTTACACATAAGCCCCTTACTCTGAAAACCATCTAATTCTACTAATTTAGCATATGTTTGATAAGAGGGAAAGAATGCAAAAGGGAAATGAAAAATAGAAATGAAAGAAAATAAAAGGGCAAGAAAAAATTTCGTTTTTTCTTTATGTTGTTTGGTATCATTGAAATGAAATAAGTTAAAATTACCTTTTTGTTATTTGGTTTGCAATTTAAAGTGAAGAAAGTACTATTCATGGAATTAATATTTTACCCCTAATTTCTTTTGGGGAAATTGTAGCATATAACTTAGTTTTTAGGTATTTTTAAAGTTTATAACAAGTTTTTTAAAGGATAACGTTAGGAGACACCTTTGGTGTCTTACACCATCTGAGGTGGCCCCTACATGGCTTACCATTTGATAAGAGGTCATCTTACTAAATAAAAAAAAAAAACAAAACAATTTTGTAGTGAGGGGCACCTTAGCTTTATTCTTTTTTAAAATATGATAAATCATAGCATATAATTATGGATAAACCTTGGATTTTCTAGTAAATCGTTGGATTTTATAGAAATTAACAAATTCACTAAAAACAGATTTTTAATTTTTAATGACAGATATATGTGCACAATTTCAGTTTAGAGAGAGAAAGAGAGATGAGGAGAGAGAGAGAAAGGAGAAAGGAGAAAGGAGGAGAGATATTTTTAATATTTTGTGTAGTCATGAATTTAATTATGTTATTTATATTATATTTAAAATTTTGAATTATAATTTACTATAACTCTTTTCAAAACTATTATTTGGCTCATTCTCCCTTTCTTTTGTTCTTAAGGGGTAATGTCAATTTTATTAGTTGGAGAGACTAAAAAATATGAGTTCCACAAGATTTTATTATTTTTATTTTTCTCTCCCTTCAATCAAACAATACTGTAGTTTTTTATTTGCCATCCTAAAATTCCGTCACTTTTTTTTTCTTCTTTCTACTTTTTCATCCCTATCAAATATAATTTAGGGGGGAAAATGAAATTTGTCCAACAATTTACGATGATTTTTGTGCATAGTTAATTGATGACAGCAAAAATGATAGCAACAAGCTGAGCGATGGCAGATGGGGTGTGGGCCATCAATAATAAAAGAAACACCAGAAACTTTGTGGTGGCGGGAAAGCCACCACTAATTACTTATCTAACCACTGATCACATCATACATGTGGAGGATCTGTGTGTTATCGACGATCGGACGTCGGACAAAAAAGAAAGATAATATAATCTAAATAATTGTATCTCAATTCATCTTTTCTCTCATTAATATTGTCTATTTTCATATCTAATAACCCCCAAATGAGTTACCGTTCGTGTTCGACAAAAAAAATATGTTGTACACAAGAGTAGACGTATATGTGTATATATATATATATATGTGTGAAAGCTCTTATATCTAATAATCAGACATGAATGATAATTATAACATTTTATTTTGTATTTTGTAACTATAAATTCAATTATATGTAATTTTTTTATTTTGAATATTGTATTATGGAATATTTGAATTATCAAAGAATAAACCAGTATCATTGAAAAAAATATTTCATTAAAATCAACTAAATTTTATAATAATGAATAAAAATATTACAAATACCGTGTATAAAGGTCGCACATAAGATAGCTGCCGTGTATATTTATGGGATTGTTATTTTTAAATTAGTAAATAGTTTCCGTAATAAGTTTTTACTGTAAGACTTTTTATGTTCGATTATGATCATAAAAAAAAAAAAAAAATTGTTTTTGATGTTGTATTAAATTTTTAATAATTTGATTTATAATTAGAATAGTTTTATATCATATGTCGATAAAGTGAACAATAATAGATCAAATTATTAAAAAATTAATCTAATAATTAAAAATCAATTTGTAGAAAAATAAGAGGTCCTGTTTTCCAATTATGAATATGGGAAAAGTTACAGTGGTGAAGGAATTTTTTTTCACCACAGTCTAATCTATATGAATATTCACGCCATATTTTGAAAAGTTAATTGAACAAATTAAAATAGTACCATTCCTGTCAACAGTAAAAAAGTAGCATTTATATATAAAATAATTAAAGAAGAAAATTAACATAATAAAAAACTATAACACATCCCAATTAAATTAACACTTGTTAATAGTCTCAACCCACGTCAACCTCAATTTTGTTAAAAAAAAATCCAAAAGTCAAGGAAAAAAAAAAAAAACCAATCATAGAAATTTCCTAAAAAAAACTGTGACATAACCTGTTTTATATATCTTATCAATAAAGTTAAATTTAAAATTATTCAGATATAATTAAAATAATTAAGTGTTTATTTATACATAATAATTATAATGTAATTTATCTCAGAATAGGTTGATTAAGAAATTAAATAAATAATTTAAAAACAAAAGAAATTAAAAAGAAAAAAGAAAAATTAAAAAAAAAAAAAGAAAAAACCAACCATCATCGTCGGTGGAAAGTTTTGGTTGGGGGGGTCCTTGCCAGGGGCTCAACGCCGGCGGGGCTGGGGAGTGGTCCGTCACTGGGGTCGGGAGGGGAGGGGCTTATCGTCTAGAGAGTATCGCGTTGCAGGCGGGGCGGGATCTTACCAGTGGGTGGAATGCTCGCCGAGGACTCGACATCGGCAGGGGTGGTCCGTCGCCTGGGTCGTGGGCCTCAGAAGGAGAGGAGCTTGTCATCAGGGCTCGGGGGTGGGGGGGGGGGGGGGGTGAGGGGGTGGTGTGAGGGCCTGGGTCGCGGTGGGGCGGGATACAGCCGGCGAGTAGGGGGACTCGACGTCGGCGGGGTAGGGGGGTGGTAAATCGCCGGCATCGGGAGGGGAGAGGCTCGCATCTGGTCTGGTGGGGGTGGGGGTGGGGGTGTTCTCAGGAAGGAGGGGCTTGTCGGGGGAAGGGGGGTTGGGGGGTTCTGGTCAACGCCTGGGTCGTGATGTGGCGGAGGGGATCTACCAGCGGGGGTCGTGCGGTGGGGGGATCTGGCCAGTGGGGGTCGTGGGGTGGGGGATCTGGAGGCTGTTTTTTTTTTTTTTTTTTCTTTAAATTTTTTCATATTTTTTTAGTAATATTATTATGAGTTATACAATAATCATAGGTTATAGGTTATGATTATATATAAATGATTTAAAAAAAAAAAAAAATCTGTCGATTGAATATATAAAATGACTCAAATTTCATATGTTGATGCTCCTGCCTGCCGTTGACTATTCCGGTGGCGTTTCTTCCTATCCGCTCATGGTGGTACAGGTATTCTTTTAGCAAAAACATAAAAATCATCATAAAAAAATAATACTTCTGTCGAAATAACCCGCTGTAGCTAGTTCAGTTTTCATGAGTTTCTAAATTCATAGTTTTATTATTATTTTTTAACAATTTAAAACCATAGATCTCACATGTGGAAATACGAATAAAATGGTTTAGGATAGACAAATAAAATACCGTAAAATTAAAAAAATAATTAAAATGATTTTTTATTTTTATTTAAAAAAGAACAAAAAAAGATAAAAATAAAAAAATAGACCAATATAAAAAAAAAAAAGGGGCTAAAATGAAAAAAAAAATTAGGGTGAAAAAAAAAAAGGACTTAAAAAAAAAGGAAAAACTGATTTTGTCTAAAACGAAACGTTTTGGACAAAAACAGTAATCTCTTTTCTCCTTTCTATATCATTATGGATGATATATTTTAAATATATATTTCAAATATATATATATATATATATATATATTTTAAGAGTGATATATCACATATCTACATTGCCGACAAAAGGAAAATGTACAGAAATTTCATAATAGGATTTGAAATATAATATAATATGAATAACTATACTCAACGATGAAATTTTTATAAAATTTTGTTAAAGAAAGTAACGTAATGTTATGACTCATAATTATATGTAATACTTAAACAAGGTTTTTTTAAAACTAAAAGGACTAAATCATATGCGGTCGCTCCCATAAAGTGATTGTACAGTTACAATTAAGTTCTTGGGTTTTTTTTTTTTTTTTTTTTTTCATATTTGACAATCAATCTTTAAAATTATAATTTGTTTTATTATTTACCTAAATACGTATGAAAAAAAATAATGTCAATATAGATCTTTTTTCATTTTTCTTGAAATTTTATTTTATTTGTTTTTTTAATTATCTCATTTCGACTTAAAATAATAAAGTTATAGATTTTTTTTAAGTTTGAATTTTTAAATTAAAATTAGAGATGTTAATAGTAAAAATGTGCTTAATTTAAAAAAAAAAAGATTAAAAACAATTGGAATTATTCGGTTGGAACGAACCAACTAAACATATGCTAAGATTTGGATGAATTAGAAGTCGGAAAAGAATAGGGAAGATCTGTGAGAAAGGAAAAGAAGATTTAATACTTATTAGATGAGGTGTGAAGTGATTTTTATTTATTTTTAAATATAATAGTAATTTTAGTAATAATAGATAATTCACATAATAGAAAAATTTGTCAAAAGGGTGATGTAAGAAAAGTTTTTTTTTTCTTTGGGTAAATTATTGATGTGCGAAAAGTTGACTCAACAAACCCGTAAAATCTTCTTTAATTTAGCGGCCGGGTCACCAAACCCGTAAACTTCCTCTAATTTTCAAACAAATCTTTTATGTTTTCATGAAATTATCCGCCTATAGGACCCAAGCACATAAGTTATTTTTCTTGGGAGGTTATAAACGTTTTTAATTTTAAATTTTATGTAGAGAGTCAATTAATAAAACGACTCAATCAGTTCCTTTTATTTATCAAACAATCTTTCAAAATATTTTATTAGTAAAATGATTTCGGAACAGTGAAGAACAATCGGTTTTCGTTCCAGTACTAAAATAAATTACGGTTATTTTATTAGTTTTAACTTTTTTTTTTAACCATGTATAATATGATGAAGTATATGATTTCCTGTTTTTCCCGTACCATAAAAAAGATAGTTGGTTCCAGTCTTAGCCACTAACAAGAAATAGACCTAGTCCAACCATTAATCAATTATATTTATAAAAAAATAAAATAAAATAAAAAACTCTTCAACCTAGAAACATCATGTAACTTTCGTGTGAAAAAAAGGGAAAAAAAGAAGAAAGGTGGAAAGACCATTCTATCAAGAGACTCTAAACTCATTTATTTGTACTTTAAAACTTTTATTACTTAATTACGTTTGCAGTTTACTGTCTTAAAAATGATAATAAATAATAACAAACATGGTTTTTCATTTAACTGAAATTAACATCATAATGTTGATCTTAGACAAATGTCAAGATCGATATCATCTAACTAGTAAATTAATGCAACAATACCAAATCATTTAAACCATTGATTCGACCAAAACACAAGGAGGATTTTTTATTTTTTTTAATATGCACTCTTTTTGATCGACGGGTATATAGGTACTCCATAAGAAGGACAAATTCAAGCTCCATGACATATAATTTTTTTACTCTTTCAAAGTATGTAGGTTCTTCTAATTGATACCGTAACAAATCTATTATTGATGTTGATACCTAAAATCCTTGAATAAGCTACAGATCTTATAAGAGAGCACACAAAGACACATAAAAACAGGAAACCTAAATAGGAAATCACAACTAGATGGAGATATGTATGGACTAAATTCATCACCTCATAGAAGATCTACGTGAATATACATTTATTCAATTAAAAAAAAAAAATCCTATCGGAGAGAGGTCCTCTATAGAGGAATCCGCATCCGGTCGAACAAATAATTGAGATGAAGATGAGAAGAGAAGAAGATCAAGAGATCTCTAGGGCCAGCTCTAGTTATTTGCTTTCTTGAATGCAACTCTATATCCCCCTACATTTTCTAATTGCAGTTAACTAATTAATTCAACCTGTAACTTCGTAAATATTAGCATTAGAGTTTTTATAATTTAAGCACGGCTTCATTTACTAAGATTCTTACACAATTTTCAGATTACTTACTTCAAATGCGGTGGCGTGTGTCTTGGTTTGGCAATGGAACACCATTCAATTGATGGATCGTCAGCTTTCCACATTATCAATTCCTGGTCTCAGATTGCTCGAGGTCTTGACATTTCGGTTCCGCCATTTCTAGACAGATCGATACTTCGCCCTCGTAACCCGCCTCAACCGAAATTCAATCACATCGAATACCAGCCCTCTTCAACCAACAAAATGATCTCTCAACAAAACACTCAAGATCAAAGCACAAAGAGTGCAGTTTTCAAAATGACCAAGGACCAACTTAACATAATAAAATCCAAGTCTAATGTCATGAACTATAGTACATTTGAGATTTTGGCAGGTCACACTTGGAAATGCGTTTGCAAAGCACGTGCACAACCGTACGATCAAGAAACGACATTGTACTTTCCCGTAAGTGGAAGGTCACCTTCTAGATTGAAGCCCCAACTCCCACCAGGCTTCTTCGGCAACGCCATTTTCGCAGCAACATCGGTTGCTCTGTCGGGAGATCTCCAATCCAAACCGTTGTCATATGCAGTGAGCCTTATTCATGAAACTTTGGTTAAAATGGATAATGGCTACTTAAGGTCAGCAATCGACTATCAAGAGCTTCAACCTGATATATCTCTTATAAGACGTGGGGCCCACACTTACCAGTGTCCGAATATTGGGATCACTAGTTGGTCTAAAATGGGATCACATGATGCTGATTTCGGCTGGGGTAAACCTTGTTACATGGGACCTACTGAGCTGTTATTTGAGGGGAAATCTTACATTATACCTTCTGCTGGTGACGATGGGAGTTTATGTTTGGCTATACCTCTGCATGATGAACATTTGAAGGTTTTTGAGAAGTTGTTTTATGAATATGTTTAATAATTAGTGGGAAAAAACGTTTGAGAAGCTTGGTATATACAAGCTAGTATGGAATTATGCTTATGTGCAGTATGAACTACGATAAACGTTTTCTATATTGACGAATATAACATTTGTTTCTCCTAAACTTCGAACAATATTCTTTTGGTTAGTTTTGATTATGCATGCAATTTTTTTTTTTTCAAATGACATTTCTTTTTAAATAAAGCTAATTATTGGCTATCAACCAGAAAAAGCTAATTATTAGCTGCTACTATGTTGTATATGTATGGCTCTCTTTTTTTTTTTTTTGTGTTTTGTTTTGTTTTGTTTTTTTTTTTTGGGTATTTTGAATTTCCTTTTAAAAAATATGAAATTACGATCCTGTAGTATGATGGTGGTTTCACCCACATTGTAGTAATTATGCACACGAGGGACCTTCAAGAACTTCAGTTATAATATTGATTAAATTTACGTTTTTTTTTTTTGGACGTATATATGCCAAACTGAAATTGGAATTGAGTAAACTTAAGCTTGGTACAAATTCAAATTCACTCTCACCAAAATTTTTAAGACAGTTTTTAACAACGTGTTAAAAAACTTTTTTTTTTTTGGATAAATTACCTATTTGGTCCATAATTTTTTTAACGGAATTACAATTTAGTCCATAACATTTTTATGGTTAAAAGACCCCTATACTCTTTAAAATGGTGTGAAATTGTTCTTTTTGTTATTAGTAATTGCTAAAAATTTCACAGCAGTAATGGCGAATCATAATTTTTTGGAGGCAAGGAGGGTCACAACCCATATTTGGTGAAGTTGTAAACGGGAAAGAGTGTTATTGGAATGAGGGCTCAGATGGAGAATTGGTGGTGGGAGTGGTGCTCGAGTTGCTACCATGGATATGGATTCATCAAGAGTTGCTAATTTGATTTGCAATGGGGAGTGGCAGATTCTACTTCAGATTCCAAGCAAGGTAAAAATCCATCTACGGAGAGCTTTCTTTGAGGCTATCTTGGTAATGACTCAACTTTCTAGTTTGGTGTTACAATCCAAAACCTACAATTACAATTCAATTTTTATCTTTTTCCCCCAGCATCATTATTTATACAGTTTTGTAACTTAAACTTTAAAAGTCCATAACTTTGCATAGACAAGTCCAAATAAGATGATTTTTTTTAATTTCATAGAATTTCGAGACGAATTAAACAATCTCCAAAATGATATTTTTTTCCAATAAAATTTCATATTTTTACACTTTTTAATTCCAACAATTCAAATGCCTGATAAACCCACAATCAATTCAAACTCACATTTTACGATCCAAATCTTAGCACCAAACGCATGCTAAGAGAGGTGTGTCATGCCCGGTTGTGTGTCCCCGTATGGAGGATTGCAGCCATGCTCTGTAGTCATGCCGAGCTGCTTCACGATCAATGTGGACAGAAGCTGTGCTATTTGGCCAAAACTTTGTTCTTTCAAGAGGGGTCCTTTTAGCTCCTTGTGCATGCATATGGTGCAACTGGGAAATGACTTGAATTTATAGATTTTGGCCATGGTGGTGTGGAGTATTTGATTTGATGGGAACAATCTTGTGCATAATAACCGGAGCCCTGATTTGAAAGATATTTTAGAAAGGGCCGGGAGAGTTATTTTCGGTTAATGGCACTGTGAAGATCAATGTTGATGCTAGTCTTCTGATCAGGTCCGTGAATTACATGGGTGTTGATGTGGATTCTTGAACTAGAGGCTTCCAACGTGGTTAGAGCTATTTCAAGTCCTCTTACCAGAATCCGGAATCAAATGTCATTGGTGATATCCAAGACCTTATGTCTCAAGTTGTTAATTGCACTACAAGCTACCTGTCCCGTTAAGTGAAAGACGTAGCCCACTACTTGTCTAGTCTTGCTTTTCTTATGTCTTGTAATTTAGTTTTTCAAGATCTTCTTCCTCTTTTGCTTTTGCAAGTTTGCTTTGAACAAAAGTCCTTTTATCAAAAAAAAAAAAAAAAGAGCAAAATGCAAAAAATGTCACATTGAATTTTTATTAAAGGATAATAAAGGAAAAAAATTACAATATTCAACGTTTATATGTCATACACTTGATCTATTTCATCCGGTTTTTTATTTTTAATTTTTAATTTTTTTGTGTAAAAAGTACCAAATTGCATAATTTTAAAGAGTTTAGGGATCTTTTAACTACAAAAAATATGTTGAGGACCAAATTGTAAATTCATAAAAAGATAAAGGACCAAACGAGCAAAAATTTTTTTTTTTAAGTAAAGTTATTAAGAATTTGTGACTTCAGTTAATTTCTAACTAAACCATTGACTACAGTTCTTAATCCGTTA
Organism: Ficus erecta; assembly: GCA_008635985.1. Lineage (NCBI taxonomy): Eukaryota > Viridiplantae > Streptophyta > Magnoliopsida > Rosales > Moraceae > Ficus > Ficus erecta. Next base: position 899,589 of record BKCH01000047.1, read on the forward strand.
GATAACATCACTTTTTGACTAAATTACTATTGAATTCTATTAAAAAATTAACGAAAATAATCATTATAATAATATTTTAATAATTTAAGAACAAAAAATTTGAAACAGTATGTTTAGATATATATTGCGAGACAAAGGCTTTTTATTATTATATTAATCAATTATAGAGATTTTTTTTTTATGAATAAAAAAGATATAGGGTAACTCTATTAATAATGTTTGACATCAGATTTTTCGTTAGTTTTGAGGCTCAGTGTAAAGCATCTTTTCATTTGTATTGGTCAACAGGCTTTTTAATCATACTTTCTGTGTTTCCTTTCTTCTATAAATAACACGTCAAACAACGAGGCACAACTGTAGAGTTATAAGTAAAGGATATATCTGATGGTTGTAATAAGACTTTCTTGGTGGGTTGCAAAGAAGTATGGTTGGGTAGGGAACTTTTATAAGTATGTTTGTGTATAGTTCTAAAATTTTAAATTTAAATTTATTAATTTTTATTAATTTTTAAAAAAATAAAAAATAAAATAAAAATATACATTTTAATTAGAATTAAGTTAAAATATCGAAAAAATTTTAAATTTTAAATTTTAAATTAATTTTTTTCGTAAAACTTACATGTCTCATCATATTGTAATTATTATTTAATTATTTATTTTAAATTACCGATTATACGTTTTGATCATGATTTGGTATCCATAATGATGCCAGCTAGTTGATGTTGATGTTCTTAATTGATTATCATCTGATATTCAACTGACCAGTCATTATCACCTCTAGCGAGATACCAGTAACTAAATGGTTACCGACAAGGAACCATCACCTACGAAGGAGAGAGAGAAAAGAAAGAGAGGGGAAAACGATTACATCACTGGTTATATCATTATGCCAGGTAAACCAATAATTTTTAAACTGTGGTAAAATTCAATCCACGTTAATAAATATATCAATTTGATTTCTTGAAGAAAAGTCCAACATGATTGAAATAATAAAATAAGTGATCTCTGTTTCTTCCTTAAAATCTATATATAACAATACATAATATATATATATATATATATATATAAAGCACGGTTGTTTTACCATGCTCTCTCTCACGTTTTACTGTTTAAACTTTTCGTCTCTCTATCTATTTTATCGTCTTCTGGGTTTCTGTTCAGCTGTTCTTCTTAACTCTTCTTCTACAACTCTCTCTCTTTCTCTATTTCTTTGACGCCTGTTCTTCTTCTCTCTCTGCCTCTTTCAAGTTTTTCTTAGCTCCGAAACAGTGCAACAACTCCTCCTTCATCTAAAAATCTCTCTTTGATTTTTTTTGTTTCTGGCTTCAAGATCGAGAGACGCAACAGCAAAACCCAGCACTCATTATATTTTCTCGTCCACGGTCCAAGCCAAACAGGTAGCTCTTCTATTTTAGGGTTAATGGTTTCCATTTGATTGCTTTTTTTTTTTTCCCCCGCCTTTAAATTGCTATTGTTTTTTCGAATGAATTAAATTGCTAATATTGTTTCCGTGTACGTTTCTTTGTTTCTTCCTATTTTTCTTTTGAATATACTTACATTGGTTAGGTTTGGGTTTTTGGGTGTTTTTTTTTTTTGAAAATGTTTTGGGTTTTCATTGCTTTTTTCTTTCTTTCTTTTTTTTTCAAATTTTTTTTTTTTTTTTCCATTCTGTACCTATGGTTTCTTCTATTTTTTTTTTTCTTTTAGGGTCCAATCACTCAAACCATTCAACTCAAACTTTTTTTTTGTCTTTTTCTCAAAAAGTTTTTATCTTTTTTCTAAAATTTTTTTTTGTCTTTTCTGAAAATTCAAAAAAATTTACTATTAAAACTTAAAAATCTCAACTCAAACTACTCCACCAAACCGCCCTTAATATATTATTCTGTTAGATTTTCCATTTCTACTTTTTATCCAGAGGGTGAATGAATGTTTTTTGTTCCTCTTCTAACTTTGTTCTTCTCTATTGGTTATTATTATTATTATTTTTTTGGGCTAAATACTCCTCCATCATCGGTTTACTATCTTTTTTTGTTGAACATTTAGTTTTTACTACAAGTGACTCTTTCCACAACCTATTTAAGTTGGATTTGTACCTAGCCATGAGCTCTGTTTTAATTATTCTTTTTTTTTTTTTTTTAATTTATCCTTCCTGTTTTAGATTTATATGTTCAAATTGCTGCACTAACTAGCAACATACGCGTAGAAGGCTATAAAAGTTTCATGACTTATAATTCCCTCTATATATATATATATATGGACAGTCTGTAATATTAATAGTCCAGTTTCAAGCGCTTTACGGAATTTGAGAAGAAAACCAGAGCAAGCTTGCTCTGGGCAAAGTAGTATCCCACAAGGCAGTGCAATTATACTTTGGGCAATATCATTCATTGCACCATCAAAAGATAGAAGGTGAAACTACTTTTATTTCTTATTTTTGTTATTTTTTCTTGGTTTCTTTATTCCTATGTTCATGTGTTGTATGTGAAAGTTAGGGAGAGAAAGAAGAAATTTGAGACTATTAAGGAATTAAACTTCTATGTTAAAGAGTCAATCTGTTAAGTGAAATTATCTAATACCCTTATATATCTGTTATTGTAGTTATGTATTTCTGATAGAGGACTTGGGTTTCCTTTTACCATTAATATTGTCCTCTGTTTTTATTGATAAAAAAGATCGTCTCTCTACGTTGAGCGAGACTAAGAAATGCTACTGTTGTAGTTGTTTTCCTTGTAGTGCCATTGGTTGCCATGTTTGGTTGATCTTGTCCTCTAACACTTTGTCCTTGTGACATACAGATTAGATTATTTTCATAGTTATATGTATAGTGCTTCCATTGCCTTTACTTATTTCCTCTAAAAGATGGTTCAATATGCATATGACCTAGCATGTTACTTACATAGTTGTGTATCTTAACAACATATAGAAAGCTAAGAAAATTTTATTGTTCACCGTTTTTGGACCAAAATGCTTGTTTTGGTTGGTTGGCAATTCTTTTTTTCCTTAGTCTTCTGGTTGTCTATTTTCTCACCCTTCTTTCTGTTTGTCTCTCTAATGAACGAAAGTCTCTCGCCATTTCTTTTCCCATTTTTTTGCCACTGTTCCCTCTGCTCGTCTCTAGGCTCTGCCCTTTTCTCAAGGGCAATGATTTCTTTGGCAATAATTGAAATCATTGTTAAATTAATTAATATTTTTTAAATTGGGATTTCGAATATATAAAAATAATATTTAAGTAAACACTTTAAACCAATGAAAGTACAAAGTATTGTACTCAGCCGTCACATTAAATCTCACACGTGCTTCGTGTGTAAAACTTGTTTAAGAGAAGTAGTACCGCTGGACTGTGTGCTATAATATCCAGAGAACTTTATTAAAAGGTGATGCTTATTAATGGATTTGTATTGGGCCTGATGGGGCTGTGGCCCACTCAAATCATATATATTTTAATTTCATAAAATTTCTTTTATACCCTATTAAAAATTAAAAATGATAAAATAGCTATAACTAAAAATGAATTCTACATAAAAAATTTGATTCTTTTTTTTGCTTTACCTACTCAAAATTTAAAATTCTTACATGGTCTTCACTAAAATTTTCTCTTTTAGTTTTTGTGTTTTGTTGTCAATTATTATTATTTTTGAGTAATTGACATTAATAGTCCTTAAATTATTTTAAAGGTGAAAGTTTGGTTTCTGTTTTTTTTTTTACCTAGATAACCCTAAACTTCTATTTTTTTTTTTGCCAATCTAGTCATTTTCATCTAAATCCGTTAAATTTCTAATGGAATGAGTCATGTGCAATGCATATGATCTAATTTAAAAGAGTATTTTAGTAATTTTACAATATTTAATTTAAGAAAAATTAAAAAAATATATCTTTCTCTCTCCCTTCCCTTTTGGTCTCTCTCTCCTTCCTTCTGGTTTCTCTCTCTCCTCCCCCTTGATCAAAAGCGCAGATCGGGGGGAGGGCCAAGATCGGCGAGGAACTGGGGGGAAGGGGGTGTGGGGTTCGGGGACAATGAGGGCGGAAGGGGGTGCCTGGCTCAGCGAGAATGCCGGTGGGGGGTGGGGCAACCCAAATTTCGCGACGGGGGGTAGGGCAAACTTGGCGAGTTGTTGGGGGGAGGGGGGGGGGGGACAATGCGGGGGGGGGGGGAGGGGGGCAAATCGAACCCATATTTCGCAAACTCGGGGAAGGGGGGTGCGAGAACCCATCGCGACTATGTAGGGGGGCAACCCAGATCGAAACTTGGAGGGGTGGGGGGGGGGGGGGGGTTGGCGGCCGGAGATAGAGGTTGTGGGGACTTGTTTGTGAAGGTAGGTAGAGAGAGGGGGGGATGGAGGCTATGGGTACCTGTCTGTGAAGGTAGGTAGAGAGAGGTGGGGGGGGGGGGGGGGGAGAGAGGAGGGAAGGGGAGAGATAGGGACTTTTTGGGAGATTTGAGGGTATTTTAATCTTTTTACTATTAAAAAGTCCATTTCAACAAGATTTCATTAGAAATTTAACAGAGTTTGACGGAAACGACTCTAATGGATAATAAATAAGAGTTTAGAGTTATCTCGGTGAAAAGAAAAAGAATATAGACCAAACTGTCACCTTCAAAAGAGTTCAGTAACTATTTAAGCCAATTACTCATATTTTTTTTAAATTTTTTTTTGGCACCAGTATACCCTGATTTATCGCATAGTTGCAATTTGCACCTGAACTTTTAATTTTGACAATTTACACCCTAAACTTACAAATTTTTAGCAGTTTATCCCTAATTGATTACAATGTTGATTTTTTTTTTAAAATGAAAATTAACACATGACTTACATATAGGTTGTTAATTAAGAGTATAAAATGTCCTTTTTAAATCAATATTAAAACAGATTTATATTTAAAACAAAGTTAATTAAATTTTTTCTACTTTGATAATACTTAATTAAAGATTTTAATCTAAATAAATATGGTTAAAAAGATAAAAATGATCATTCATGTAATTAATTAACGACTAATGCACAAATAACATTTCAATTTGTTTCAAAAAACTAACATTATTATCGATGAGAGGTTACAAATTTGTAAATTCAGGGTAAATTGCCAAAATTAAAAGTTCAGAGTGCAAATTGCAACTATGCGATAAGCTCATGGTGCATTGGTGCAAAAAAAAAAAAAAAAAAAATCTTTTTTTTTTGTTTGGTGTATGTCTCCATTGACTTGTATGTTTGGCTCAACTACGTTAAGAATATTCTAATTAAACTCATACACGTCATCATATCCAATTTTAGGTCGTGACAGACACTTATTATCAAGAAAAACTAGCATATTATGACTAGATTGACACCCACTAAAGGTCTCATTTCACAACAAGTTCCCACCTTATCTTTATTGTTATTTTTTGTTCAGAACTACAAAATAGCGGGGGAAAACAAAATCAAAGATGTCATGTTGCTCACCACCTTTAAAAAAAAAAAAAAAATCCCTATATAATTATGTCTATCTAGAAATCTCAGTGCCTCCTTCTCTCTTGAAACTTAAGTTGTCTCATCTACATCTCCTTGGTAAGCTATATATATATATATATATATATTATACATATATATACACACACACATACACACATAGATAGACAACAAAACATGTTTCTTTTATTCAAATCAATAATTTGCATGTAGTTTGATGATTTATAACGTACGCGTGTAGATCAAACATGGTCACGATCACCGTGAAGAAGACGACAATGGTGAAGCCTGCGGAGAAGACTCCACAGCGGTCGCTGCGGCTGTCGATCCTGGACCGGATGAACAACCACCCACTGCACAACACCTCCGTACAATTCTACAGGCCACGGCCGAGAGCCTCAGCCGGAGACGGAGACGGCGATAGTGACTTCTTCGCCGCTGACATTCTCAGGGAATCCTTAAGCAAGGTTCTCGTCCACTTCTACCCGATGGCCGGCCGGTACAGGGCCACCGACGACGGCCTTGGGATCGAGATCGACTGCAATGAAGAGGGCGTTCTCTTCGTCGAGGCCGAGAGCAGCTCCGCCGTCGATGACTTTGGACATTTCGCTCCGTCGCCGGAGCTCAGGAAGCTCGTGCCCGCCGTTGACTATTCAGGCGGCGTTTCTTCGTATCCGCTCTTGTTGGCTCAGGTATCATATAGGTACATGTTTGGTAGAATTATAGTCCTGCTATGGCTTGGTCGGAGCGGGGGGTTTTGATAGGAGCTTTTAGGTTTAAATTATGAGAGTTTTCATCTATATTTAGTAGATGATAATTATAAACTCTAATTCAAAAATATATATGTATATATATATATATATATATCATTCTTTCATTGAAAACGTAAAATATATTAGTAGAGTTCTAGCTATGAAATAGAAAAAAAAAATTTATAGAACTTTGTAATCGGATATGAAAAAAATAAAGAAGATTTAAGATCACTAACTTTTTTTAAAAGTTATTAATTCTTAAAAGGGATTGAGAGTGTTAAACGAGGTTTTGATCTAGTCAGAATATCTTTGTATACATACTGGTTTCTATTTTCACAATTGATTAAAAAAAATTAATTTCACTAATAGATAATTCATTAATAAGAAAACTTATTAATTAATTTATGTGATAAAAAATAAATTGGCAGTGGGAAGAGCCAATCTAAATAAAATAAATTAAAATGACTGGCAGCATTAAAACCTAGGAGAAAGTGAATTTCTTTGGATACTTAAAGATTTGGAAATTTCAATTTATATAAGGACTAGCAATTTTTGTTAGCGTGTTGGGTTTGAGTTGATGTGTTTTTGAGTCAAACATGATTTACTTACACATGAACGTGACACATAAAGTTCATAAATAGATTCGATATCTGAACAAAACAAAACATTTTTTATTTTAGTAACACAACATAACACTTTATTTAAACAAGTTATGATAAGTTGACACGAAAAAATATGTAAATAACATGTTAAAGGTATTATCATGAAAAATTCTTTCAAAATTAAACAGGTCATTCAAGCCTCCTTATTTCGTTCCATTTTCAAATTGTGTCATCGTATTCTGCTGAAAATTGCCAACCCCTATAAGGCACAAGCACATATGATTATTTTTTGGGAGAGTAAAATCGTTTTTAGAAATTCATTTACTACACTCATTTCTCTACCTTTACACTATTCAAATGTTATTTTTTAAAAAAGCAATCCAAACATATTTAATTTGATCATACAATTCAAATTGTACAAATGAATACAAACATTAAACTTGAGTGAACACTCAAATGTAACTTTTGATTGTGACAAACTAACATTAGAATTGTAGATCTTAGAGAAATATGGAGATCGATAAATAGTTCCAACTAGTAAATAATTACCATAACTAAATTGTTTAAACCATTGACCAAAAAAACAAGGAGGATTTTTTCAATATGCACTCTTTCTGATTGACGGGCATATAACTCCATAAAGAAGATAAATTCAAGCTCCATAATATATTAACTTTCGACTCTTTAAAAATGTGTAGATTCTTCTAATCGATACCATAGCGAATACAATATCGATATCAATCTTTGCCTAACCTAAAATATTTGAGATCTGATAATTTTTTTAAAAAAAATTAAATAGATAAAGTAAAAAATAAAAATAAGAATAAAAAATCATACCGAAGAGACCCTCTAAAGAGGAATTCATGTTTGGTTGAACAAACTACTGGGGTTTGAGATGAAGATGAGAAGAGAAGAAGATCAAGAGATCTCTAGGGCCAGCTTCAGTTATTTGCTTTCATGAATGCAACACTACTATTTCCCCCTACATTTTGTCATTGCAGATTTGCAGTTAATTAATTCAACTTATAACTTTGCACTAGCTATATATATATATATATATATATATATAAGCACGGCTTTATTTACAAAGATTTTAACATATTATTTTTTCAGATTACTTACTTCAAATGCGGTGGCGTGTCTCTTGGTGTTGCAATGGAACACCATGCAGTTGATGGATCGTCGGCTTTCCACATTCTGAATTCCTGGTCTGAGATTGCTCGAGGTCTTGACATTTCGGTTCCGCCATTTCTGGACAGATCGATACTTCGCCCTCGTAACCCGCCTCAACCGAAGTTCGATCACATCGAATACCAGCCCGCTTCTTCAACCAACAAAATGATCTCTCAGCAAAACTCTGTGAAACCTCGACATGATCAAGATCAAAGCATAAAGTCTGCGGTTTTCAAAATTACCAACGACCAACTTAACATAATGAAATCCAAGTCTAATGTCATGAACTATAGTACATTTGAGATTTTGGCAGGTCACACTTGGAAATGTGTTTGCAAAGCACGTGCACAACCGTACGATCAAGAAACGACATTGTATTTTCCCGTAAGTGGAAGGTCACCTTCTAGATTGAAGCCCCAACTCCCACCAGGCTTCTTTGGCAATGCCATTTTCGTAGCAGCATCGGTTGCTCTGTCGGGAGATCTCCAATCCAAACCATTGTCGTATGCGGTGAGCCTTATTCATGAAACATTGGTTGAAAAGGATAATGACTACTTAAGGTCAGCAATCGACTATCTAGAGCTGCAACCTGATATATCTCTCATAAGACGTGGGGCCCATATTTACCAGTGTCCAAATCTTGGGATCACTAGTTGGTCTAAAATTGGATCGCATGATGCTGATTTCGGTTGGGGCCGACCTTGTTACATTGGACCTACTGAGCTTTTATTTGAGGGGAAATCTTACATTTTACCTTCTGCTGGTGATGATGGGAGTTTGTCTTTGGCTATAGCTCTCCATGGTGAACATTTGAAGGTTTTTGAGAAGTTGTTTCATGAATATGTTTAATAATTAGGGGGCAAAAAACGTGTGAGAAGCTGATCATAAGTACAAGCTAGTAATAATTTATGTATCCCTTCCTAGCTACTTTTGTATTAGACATTTTTTATTTCCTTCTTTTTTCTTCGCCCTGTGGAATAATGCTTAATTATGTGATACGAACTATAATGTAGTATTTCCGTGTGGAAGATTATAACATCCGCTTCTGAACTTCAGAATATTTATCAAATATTTATTCTTTTCGTTAATTTTGTGAATGGATGTTACTGTATTTGTTGTGTATTTTGTATTTCCTTTATAAAAAAATAATAATAATAATTATGCTCCGGTAATATGATGGTAGTTTCTTCCATATTGAGGTATATGATACATGGGTGTTTTTGTTGGCACTTTTTTATTAACTCTTTACACTCACATTTAAACACATATACTTTTAATTAATTTTAAAATGATTAAATGTACGTATTACATACCCCATTTGATTCGGCCTATGTTTACGGTTTTATAGACTGGTAAATTCTAGGGTGATTTCTAAGGTTGCCTTTAAAAAAAAAAAAAAACACCTTTGGATTATTAGCACCCCAGCTAGCTTCAGTTTTTTGACAACGAATTATTGAAGTTAAAGGTCATTATAACATAACTTGTCGAAATTAACCCGACCAGTCAAAAAATGATATGCTGTCTCCGGCTCTAGTTGCCATAAAGTGTTATGGTAGATTACTTTTGATAATCTACTAGAATACTCTTCATTTTCAACACAAAATTGGTCATCTCTATTTCCGAGAGAGAGAGAGTAAGGAGGGACTACTCTCTCTTTCTCTCTCTCGAGTCCCTCCTGCACCGGTGTTAGCACGTCACTTTTTCGGGGAGATCTGTGGACATGTCTCGTTAAAGGAGCTCCATGCTCTGTTCGTAGGAGATCAAAACTCCGTCGCGACTGATCCCAATAGACAAAACGCTTCTCCAACGTCGCGAGACTTCTTCTCCAGCGACGGAAGGTCTTAAGCTTGCTTATGAGATTTTTTTACCGCAGACTTAATAGGATTCACACAGATTTAAAATGAGATTTTTATGGTTTTAAAAGGAGATCCTATATTGTGAGAGGAGCAAATCAGCCCTCGCTGGAGAAGACGACGAGCCCAACGACGGTCAGAAAAAACACAGCGAGGAGGCAGGAGATCCAGCGTCGACGGCGACAAGTACGGACCTAGATGACGACGCCGCTAAAGAGGACAAAGCTAATGAAGAGGATGACAACAAAACTAGTGTGAAATCGAATTATGTTATTATTTTCCGATCCTGAAAATAATGCTATTTCTTTTCAATCATCCCATAAAATTATGTTATTTCTCTCTCTCTCTCTAAAAATACGTGATAATTAATTAATATGTTTTGATTATATTATAATGACACATTATTTCTCGTATTTCTGTTGCAGCAGAAAAGTAAGCCCGATTTGAGTCGTCGGATTTCAAAAAAACTCTCGATCAACGCCTAGTATTTTCGTACAGTTAACTTGTTGGAAAATATAAATAAATTAATTAAAAAAAACATTGTAATGCAGATAGATGCACTGTAAAACTTCTATGTGCTTTAAACTATCACTACTAAATTACTTTTGCAATGACTAAATCAATTCAATTTCTACTAGGATTATAACTTTTGTAACTTATGCACTTACGCTTGACGGATTTATTTACCAAAATTCTTACCCTTTTTTTTTTTCTTCATGATATTACTCATGGTCTTGACATGACAATTCGGCCATTTCACAACCTTTGTTTCAATAATTACATTGAGTCCCAGCTCTCTTCGACCAAGAAAATCTTTTAGAAAAACACCAATGAATACAAAGGCAACAGTTTTCAAAATGATAGCAATAGGGTGGGTTTGGAGCGGTGTGGTATTCTCGTCAACCCCTCTTGCAAATAAAAATATTCCATATAGCCGTTACGTCAACCCGTTTAATTTGGTAAGGATGGAACGAGCTTTTCCCATCATAGATTTGGGATACTCGCGGGATATCTTGCTTACCTGATTAGAAATTTTCAAAACAGATAATAAAATAAAAAGTAAATAATAAATATATATAACTTTAAGTTAAAATAAAGAAAAAGCATCACAGTTTTCAATATTTCATTTATCAAATATGTTAAAATTTAATACTTAAAATTATATACATATTATTAAACATTATGTATAATATCTTTAATATAAAAATAAAATTTAATTAAACAATGCACGTGAAATAAGGTCGGGGATCCCTAAATCCATCCTGACTTTCCTGTATCTCGAAACGGATTAAACTTTTAACCAATATACAAGGCACAGGTTCCCACAAATTGTTAAGTTAACAAGAAAAATTGACATCCTTACTTTTTTTTAATCAACATAATGGTGAAAAGTATCAGCAGATGCACTCATACATCTCGACTATGCTGACAACTCTTAACACCCTCTTCATTTATCTATCTCATTGTTTTATTGACATCCTTACTGACAATGGACCAATATATTTATTATAGATCTATCTAATAAAATCCCTGCAGGCTAATTAAGCAAAATGCACATTGTGGGGTCGACTAAAATAATTAATAAATACATCGGTGTTCTAGTTTTCCCGCAAGTGGCATGTCCGTCGATCATAACTCCAGCTCCCACTCGGCTAATTTGGCTTTTTTTTTTTTTTTGGTTAAAAATCAAAGGAGAAAATAAAAGGGCAGAATTAGAGTCCGTTTGGGGTCACTTTTAGAGACGGTGTTTTGGAGGTGAAGATGAGTTGAGTTTTAAAAATGTGCATTTTGTGAAAATGAACTGTGTAGAATGAAAAAATACAATAACCTGAATTACAATAACTTGAAATGTGTTCGGAAAAAAAAAATAGCAATATGGATCTTATTTTGTTTCTCTCGAAATTCTTTGCAATTTGAAAAAAAAAATCACTTCATTTTGATTTAATATAATAAAGTTATAGACTTTTAAAGTTTAAATTTTTTAAAAATGTTTAAAAAAATGAATAATAAGATTAAAGAAATAGGATAAAAAAAAACTTTTGGAGAAAAAATGACCCCAAGCTACCTTTGTGTAAAAATCCAAGCTCCTTGATCGAGGCACAAGCGAATTACGAAACAAAGCCACTCAGCGAGCCCAGTGCTATATACGTGGATTTTAAATTTTCATCAGGTGGAGATAAAAGCAGAAAAACTATAAAATTTTTTATATAAATTTAAAAAGAAAAAAAGTTTTCAATGGAGACTACAATCTCCACTCAATCTTGAGTACATCAGCCTTTATTTAACACGACCGATGTTCTATTATTTTCTGAGTGTTACTCATCGAGTTCTTCATAGGTATAAAAAGAATATATGATGATTCACCAAAAGAAAAAGAAAAAAAAAAAGAATTATATATATGACGACTTTGGTCCATAGTTAATTGATGACACCGCTACAAGCTGAGAGCGTTGACAGATTAGCTAGGCCTCCACACAGACACACAAACAAAAATCTAGAACGTGGAGGCAAAGCCACGAACCCTGATCATAAATATCAGTGTCTCTCTCTTTCGTACACTATCTACTGCATGCCTTTATGTTATAAGCTCTCAACAATAGATATAACGTATTGTTTCGGTTGTTAGATTAAATTAACATTGGATTTGTGATTAAAGTAATTATGCATTACATATTAAGTTATTAAACTTAATTAATGCTTTACGTAGAGACAATATGAGATTGGAGACAGAGTTCTCGAATGGTCTATAATATTTGAGAGTTGTCTCATTTAGGATATTTTAAATATTTAATTTGTAATTTCAGCGGTCCTAATTTTTCTTTATAAATAGGGGGGTCGTCATTAGGGATTATTATTATTGAGATTAGAGGAAAATGCAGATAAATGTGAAGTCGTGAATTTCTCTTGTAAACTTCTTGATCATTATAGTGAATAATTACTGCAGCAATTGAAATAGGTCGTAATCTCATATTGAGACAAACGTATATAAAAAATTTTCGTATTATGGAATTATTTATTTTAGTTTGTTAATTTTATTGCTTTCGGAAATATAAAATAAGGGTGCTAATGCTTAACATATTACATGCATGTTATAAATTTTTGAGGTTTATATTCACAGATCAGATTGTAAAAATAAAAAAATAAAAAAATAAAAAAATCAATCAATCAATTAAAAATAGTTCTTTTGGTAGTATAAAATAAGAGATTTTATAGTAGATATTTGCATGTTATGAATATGGAAAAGTACGGTGGAAAAGGTATGATTCTCCCTACCGAAACAAATTGTGTATTTTAATCGTTGAATTAACTTTTTAACGATATGATTTATAAGTGTTTACGTTATAAAGTTATAGAGTGGGTACACAGAATTGATTTTGATTATTGATCAAATTGTTAAAAAATTAATTGAACAGATAAACAGAGTTCATATCAATAGTGAAGAATGTAGCTTCTTTATACAAATGATGAGATAAAACAATTAATATCAGAAAAACTAGAATATCACAATTAGATTGACACCCATCAATGACGGAGCCATATGTAAATCGGTGAGGGCAAGCAGCCCCCCTCACAGTTTGAGAAATTGATTTTTAACTTTAAAATTTATATAGAATCTTTATTTGTACCAGCATTTTATAGAAAAATTTTCAATTGTCCTCCCACTCAAATATCAATGGAATTTAGTTATTTACCTATTTTGTAAGAAAATTTTCATTGTGTCTACACTCAATAATTAAAACATATAGTCATGCCCTTATTTAAGAAAACAAAAAAACGCTCCTCTTAGCTCTATCTCTGACCCCTACTAACAATCTTCTCCAATAACAAATCCCCGCCTCAATTTTATTAAAATAAAGGAAAAAAACAAGACTTAAGTAAGACAAAGAAAATGCACATGGTGGGAACTATATGTAGCATATTTGGCATTTTGACCGGTCATTACTTGGAAACATAATGATTGAAAACGGATAATGATTTCAAGATAGGGAGCTTTATTCTGGGGTGCTCACAGATCGATTCGACGGATTGGGACTCAATTTGTAGTTTAAATCGTGATCTTCAGATCAAGAAATTTCAAATCTATTATAATCTATGAGAGTCGTAATTCAGTCACAATTCAATCCTTAAATATCGGATTACGAAAATTTGATTTATGAGTTAAATTCATACACTCTGAAAACTAAAATATACATACTAAAACATTAAAGAGTTCAATAAAATAACAAAACAATTGAATTTAAGTCCTAAAAAATAAACTATATCATAGTAAAACCATACATTACAACAAATAAATATTGATTAAACTATATAGATTTATTTAAAAAAAAAAAAGGCAAGTTATGAACCAGACAGTAGGACTAGGATTGGAGCATTAACATGTTCAAATTTCAACCTATATATTCTTATTTATTTGAAATATTTTAGGAAAAAAATGTCCATATATATATATATAAATTTACATATATACATAAGGTTCGGATTCGTAGATATCACGGATTGAGAAATCCTCAATTTATAATCTAATTATTAACCTTAGATCGGGAAAATCCTAATCCGATACCGATCCATTAGTCTCACAATCCAATTCAATCCGTCTGATTGGACTTGATTGAACAGATTTATGGATTTGGTAAACACTCATAGTTTATTCTAAATTTCTTAAGAATTTTTCCTTTATTGCTTAACTAGTGTAGACACTCTTTTTCTCTCGCTAGTTTTTTCCTTTTGAGTTATACCAATAAGGTTTTTAATGAGTTCAATTATAAGAACTTATTTGCAATGGCATAGTTTTAACTTAATCTTTTGGCATGAGTTTTTACTAATTAAGTTGTTTTTAGTTAGTTTTTTTTTTCCCCTTCCAGAAAGGCTTTTGATTGCTTTAAAACCCCAATCTATGTGTTTAGTTATGTGCTGCAATTTAATATTGTCTTATTTCCAGTAAAATTAAGGAACCTCATTTTATTAACAAATTAACATAATAGGCAATCTAAAAGTTCAGTGTTAATTAATGTTGGACTGCATCGAACACGTAAAAGTTTGAAAATAAATGTGGCACATATTTTTATGGGATAGACATATTTCAGAGTTCCTCTTTTTAGGAGATATACGGATCTTCTGAACTTATCTGTAAAGGCAAAATGGTTGGGAATACTATAGATTGCTCGAGGTCTGAGATCGTCGGCTTTCCACATTCTGAATTCCTGGTCTGAGATTGCTCGAGGTCTTGATATTTCGGTTCCGCCATTTCTGGACAGATCGATACTTCGCCTTCGTAACCCGCCTCAACCGAAGTTCGATCACATCGAATACCAGCCCGCTTCTTCAACCAACAAAATGATCTCTCAGCAAAACTCTGTGAAACCTCGACATGATCAAGATCAAAGCAAAAAGTCTGCGGTTTTCAAAATTACCAACGACCAACTTAACATAATGAAATCCAAGTCTAATGTCATGAACTATAGTACATTTGAGATTTTGGCAGGTCACACTTGGAAATGTGTTTGCAAAGCACGTGCACAACCGTACGATCAAGAAACGACATTGTATTTTCCCGTAAGTGGAAGGTCACCTTCTAGATTGAAGCCCCAACTCCCACCAGGCTTCTTTGGCAATGCCATTTTCGTAGCAGCATCGGTTGCTCTGTCGGGAGATCTCCAATCCAAACCATTGTCGTATGCGGTGAGCCTTATTCATGAAACATTGGTTGAAAAGGATAATGACTACTTAAGGTCAGCAATCGACTATCTAGAGCTGCAACCTGATATATCTCTCATAAGACGTGGGGCCCATATTTACCAGTGTCCAAATCTTGGGATCACTAGTTGGTCTAAAATTGGATCGCATGATGCTGATTTCGGTTGGGGCCGACCTTGTTACATTGGACCTACTGAGCTTTTATTTGAGGGGAAATCTTACATTTTACCTTCTGCTGGTGATGATGGGAGTTTGTCTTTGGCTATAGCTCTCCATGGTGAACATTTGAAGGTTTTTGAGAAGTTGTTTCATGAATATGTTTAATAATTAGGGGGCAAAAAACGTGTGAGAAGCTGATCATAAGTACAAGCTAGTAATAATTTATGTATCCCTTCCTAGCTACTTTTGTATTAGACATTTTTTATTTCCTTCTTTTTTCTTCGCCCTGTGGAATAATGCTTAATTATGTGATACGAACTATAATGTAGTATTTCCGTGTGGAAGATTATAACATCCGCTTCTGAACTTCAGAATATTTATCAAATATTTATTCTTTTCGTTAATTTTGTGAATGGATGTTACTGTATTTGTTGTGTATTTTGTATTTCCTTTATAAAAAAATAATAATAATAATTATGCTCCGGTAATATGATGGTAGTTTCTTCCATATTGAGGTATATGATACATGGGTGTTTTTGTTGGCACTTTTTTATTAACTCTTTACACTCACATTTAAACACATATACTTTTAATTAATTTTAAAATGATTAAATGTACGTATTACATACCCCATTTGATTCGGCCTATGTTTACGGTTTTATAGACTGGTAAATTCTAGGGTGATTTCTAAGGTTGCCTTTAAAAAAAAAAAAAAACACCTTTGGATTATTAGCACCCCAGCTAGCTTCAGTTTTTTGACAACGAATTATTGAAGTTAAAGGTCATTATAACATAACTTGTCGAAATTAACCCGACCAGTCAAAAAATGATATGCTGTCTCCGGCTCTAGTTGCCATAAAGTGTTATGGTAGATTACTTTTGATAATCTACTAGAATACTCTTCATTTTCAACACAAAATTGGTCATCTCTATTTCCGAGAGAGAGAGAGTAAGGAGGGACTACTCTCTCTTTCTCTCTCTCGAGTCCCTCCTGCACCGGTGTTAGCACGTCACTTTTTCGGGGAGATCTGTGGACATGTCTCGTTAAAGGAGCTCCATGCTCTGTTCGTAGGAGATCAAAACTCCGTCGCGACTGATCCCAATAGACAAAACGCTTCTCCAACGTCGCGAGACTTCTTCTCCAGCGACGGAAGGTCTTAAGCTTGCTTATGAGATTTTTTTACCGCAGACTTAATAGGATTCACACAGATTTAAAATGAGATTTTTATGGTTTTAAAAGGAGATCCTATATTGTGAGAGGAGCAAATCAGCCCTCGCTGGAGAAGACGACGAGCCCAACGACGGTCAGAAAAAACACAGCGAGGAGGCAGGAGATCCAGCGTCGACGGCGACAAGTACGGACCTAGATGACGACGCCGCTAAAGAGGACAAAGCTAATGAAGAGGATGACAACAAAACTAGTGTGAAATCGAATTATGTTATTATTTTCCGATCCTGAAAATAATGCTATTTCTTTTCAATCATCCCATAAAATTATGTTATTTCTCTCTCTCTCTCTAAAAATACGTGATAATTAATTAATATGTTTTGATTATATTATAATGACACATTATTTCTCGTATTTCTGTTGCAGCAGAAAAGTAAGCCCGATTTGAGTCGTCGGATTTCAAAAAAACTCTCGATCAACGCCTAGTATTTTCGTACAGTTAACTTGTTGGAAAATATAAATAAATTAATTAAAAAAAACATTGTAATGCAGATAGATGCACTGTAAAACTTCTATGTGCTTTAAACTATCACTACTAAATTACTTTTGCAATGACTAAATCAATTCAATTTCTACTAGGATTATAACTTTTGTAACTTATGCACTTACGCTTGACGGATTTATTTACCAAAATTCTTACCCTTTTTTTTTTTCTTCATGATATTACTCATGGTCTTGACATGACAATTCGGCCATTTCACAACCTTTGTTTCAATAATTACATTGAGTCCCAGCTCTCTTCGACCAAGAAAATCTTTTAGAAAAACACCAATGAATACAAAGGCAACAGTTTTCAAAATGATAGCAATAGGGTGGGTTTGGAGCGGTGTGGTATTCTCGTCAACCCCTCTTGCAAATAAAAATATTCCATATAGCCGTTACGTCAACCCGTTTAATTTGGTAAGGATGGAACGAGCTTTTCCCATCATAGATTTGGGATACTCGCGGGATATCTTGCTTACCTGATTAGAAATTTTCAAAACAGATAATAAAATAAAAAGTAAATAATAAATATATATAACTTTAAGTTAAAATAAAGAAAAAGCATCACAGTTTTCAATATTTCATTTATCAAATATGTTAAAATTTAATACTTAAAATTATATACATATTATTAAACATTATGTATAATATCTTTAATATAAAAATAAAATTTAATTAAACAATGCACGTGAAATAAGGTCGGGGATCCCTAAATCCATCCTGACTTTCCTGTATCTCGAAACGGATTAAACTTTTAACCAATATACAAGGCACAGGTTCCCACAAATTGTTAAGTTAACAAGAAAAATTGACATCCTTACTTTTTTTTAATCAACATAATGGTGAAAAGTATCAGCAGATGCACTCATACATCTCGACTATGCTGACAACTCTTAACACCCTCTTCATTTATCTATCTCATTGTTTTATTGACATCCTTACTGACAATGGACCAATATATTTATTATAGATCTATCTAATAAAATCCCTGCAGGCTAATTAAGCAAAATGCACATTGTGGGGTCGACTAAAATAATTAATAAATACATCGGTGTTCTAGTTTTCCCGCAAGTGGCATGTCCGTCGATCATAACTCCAGCTCCCACTCGGCTAATTTGGCTTTTTTTTTTTTTTTTGGTTAAAAATCAAAGGAGAAAATAAAAGGGCAGAATTAGAGTCCGTTTGGGGTCACTTTTAGAGACGGTGTTTTGGAGGTGAAGATGAGTTGAGTTTTAAAAATGTGCATTTTGTGAAAATGAACTGTGTAGAATGAAAAAATACAATAACCTGAATTACAATAACTTGAAATGTGTTCGGAAAAAAAAAATAGCAATATGGATCTTATTTTGTTTCTCTCGAAATTCTTTGCAATTTGAAAAAAAAAATCACTTCATTTTGATTTAATATAATAAAGTTATAGACTTTTAAAGTTTAAATTTTTTAAAAATGTTTAAAAAAATGAATAATAAGATTAAAGAAATAGGATAAAAAAAAACTTTTGGAGAAAAAATGACCCCAAGCTACCTTTGTGTAAAAATCCAAGCTCCTTGATCGAGGCACAAGCGAATTACGAAACAAAGCCACTCAGCGAGCCCAGTGCTATATACGTGGATTTTAAATTTTCATCAGGTGGAGATAAAAGCAGAAAAACTATAAAATTTTTTATATAAATTTAAAAAGAAAAAAAGTTTTCAATGGAGACTACAATCTCCACTCAATCTTGAGTACATCAGCCTTTATTTAACACGACCGATGTTCTATTATTTTCTGAGTGTTACTCATCGAGTTCTTCATAGGTATAAAAAGAATATATGATGATTCACCAAAAGAAAAAGAAAAAAAAAAAGAATTATATATATGACGACTTTGGTCCATAGTTAATTGATGACACCGCTACAAGCTGAGAGCGTTGACAGATTAGCTAGGCCTCCACACAGACACACAAACAAAAATCTAGAACGTGGAGGCAAAGCCACGAACCCTGATCATAAATATCAGTGTCTCTCTCTTTCGTACACTATCTACTGCATGCCTTTATGTTATAAGCTCTCAACAATAGATATAACGTATTGTTTCGGTTGTTAGATTAAATTAACATTGGATTTGTGATTAAAGTAATTATGCATTACATATTAAGTTATTAAACTTAATTAATGCTTTACGTAGAGACAATATGAGATTGGAGACAGAGTTCTCGAATGGTCTATAATATTTGAGAGTTGTCTCATTTAGGATATTTTAAATATTTAATTTGTAATTTCAGCGGTCCTAATTTTTCTTTATAAATAGGGGGGTCGTCATTAGGGATTATTATTATTGAGATTAGAGGAAAATGCAGATAAATGTGAAGTCGTGAATTTCTCTTGTAAACTTCTTGATCATTATAGTGAATAATTACTGCAGCAATTGAAATAGGTCGTAATCTCATATTGAGACAAACGTATATAAAAAATTTTCGTATTATGGAATTATTTATTTTAGTTTGTTAATTTTATTGCTTTCGGAAATATAAAATAAGGGTGCTAATGCTTAACATATTACATGCATGTTATAAATTTTTGAGGTTTATATTCACAGATCAGATTGTAAAAATAAAAAAATAAAAAAATAAAAAAATCAATCAATCAATTAAAAATAGTTCTTTTGGTAGTATAAAATAAGAGATTTTATAGTAGATATTTGCATGTTATGAATATGGAAAAGTACGGTGGAAAAGGTATGATTCTCCCTACCGAAACAAATTGTGTATTTTAATCGTTGAATTAACTTTTTAACGATATGATTTATAAGTGTTTACGTTATAAAGTTATAGAGTGGGTACACAGAATTGATTTTGATTATTGATCAAATTGTTAAAAAATTAATTGAACAGATAAACAGAGTTCATATCAATAGTGAAGAATGTAGCTTCTTTATACAAATGATGAGATAAAACAATTAATATCAGAAAAACTAGAATATCACAATTAGATTGACACCCATCAATGACGGAGCCATATGTAAATCGGTGAGGGCAAGCAGCCCCCCTCACAGTTTGAGAAATTGATTTTTAACTTTAAAATTTATATAGAATCTTTATTTGTACCAGCATTTTATAGAAAAATTTTCAATTGTCCTCCCACTCAAATATCAATGGAATTTAGTTATTTACCTATTTTGTAAGAAAATTTTCATTGTGTCTACACTCAATAATTAAAACATATAGTCATGCCCTTATTTAAGAAAACAAAAAAAACGCTCCTCTTAGCTCTATCTCTGACCCCTACTAACAATCTTCTCCAATAACAAATCCCCGCCTCAATTTTATTAAAATAAAGGAAAAAAACAAGACTTAAGTAAGACAAAGAAAATGCACATGGTGGGAACTATATGTAGCATATTTGGCATTTTGACCGGTCATTACTTGGAAACATAATGATTGAAAACGGATAATGATTTCAAGATAGGGAGCTTTATTCTGGGGTGCTCACAGATCGATTCGACGGATTGGGACTCAATTTGTAGTTTAAATCGTGATCTTCAGATCAAGAAATTTCAAATCTATTATAATCTATGAGAGTCGTAATTCAGTCACAATTCAATCCTTAAATATCGGATTACGAAAATTTGATTTATGAGTTAAATTCATACACTCTGAAAACTAAAATATACATACTAAAACATTAAAGAGTTCAATAAAATAACAAAACAATTGAATTTAAGTCCTAAAAAATAAACTATATCATAGTAAAACCATACATTACAACAAATAAATATTGATTAAACTATATAGATTTATTTAAAAAAAAAAAAGGCAAGTTATGAACCAGACAGTAGGACTAGGATTGGAGCATTAACATGTTCAAATTTCAACCTATATATTCTTATTTATTTGAAATATTTTAGGAAAAAAATGTCCATATATATATATATAAATTTACATATATACATAAGGTTCGGATTCGTAGATATCACGGATTGAGAAATCCTCAATTTATAATCTAATTATTAACCTTAGATCGGGAAAATCCTAATCCGATACCGATCCATTAGTCTCACAATCCAATTCAATCCGTCTGATTGGACTTGATTGAACAGATTTATGGATTTGGTAAACACTCATAGTTTATTCTAAATTTCTTAAGAATTTTTCCTTTATTGCTTAACTAGTGTAGACACTCTTTTTCTCTCGCTAGTTTTTTCCTTTTGAGTTATACCAATAAGGTTTTTAATGAGTTCAATTATAAGAACTTATTTGCAATGGCATAGTTTTAACTTAATCTTTTGGCATGAGTTTTTACTAATTAAGTTGTTTTTAGTTAGTTTTTTTTTTCCCCTTCCAGAAAGGCTTTTGATTGCTTTAAAACCCCAATCTATGTGTTTAGTTATGTGCTGCAATTTAATATTGTCTTATTTCCAGTAAAATTAAGGAACCTCATTTTATTAACAAATTAACATAATAGGCAATCTAAAAGTTCAGTGTTAATTAATGTTGGACTGCATCGAACACGTAAAAGTTTGAAAATAAATGTGGCACATATTTTTATGGGATAGACATATTTCAGAGTTCCTCTTTTTAGGAGATATACGGATCTTCTGAACTTATCTGTAAAGGCAAAATGGTTGGGAATACTATAGATTGCTCGAGGTCTGAGATCGTCGGCTTTCCACATTCTGAATTCCTGGTCTGAGATTGCTCGAGGTCTTGATATTTCGGTTCCGCCATTTCTGGACAGATCGATACTTCGCCTTCGTAACCCGCCTCAACCGAAGTTCGATCACATCGAATACCAGCCCGCTTCTTCAACCAACAAAATGATCTCTCAGCAAAACTCTGTGAAACCTCGACATGATCAAGATCAAAGCAAAAAGTCTGCGGTTTTCAAAATTACCAACGACCAACTTAACATAATGAAATCCAAGTCTAATGTCATGAACTATAGTACATTTGAGATTTTGGCAGGTCACACTTGGAAATGTGTTTGCAAAGCACGTGCACAACCGTACGATCAAGAAACGACATTGTATTTTCCCGTAAGTGGAAGGTCACCTTCTAGATTGAAGCCCCAACTCCCACCAGGCTTCTTTGGCAATGCCATTTTCGTAGCAGCATCGGTTGCTCTGTCGGGAGATCTCCAATCCAAACCATTGTCGTATGCGGTGAGCCTTATTCATGAAACATTGGTTGAAAAGGATAATGACTACTTAAGGTCAGCAATCGACTATCTAGAGCTGCAACCTGATATATCTCTCATAAGACGTGGGGCCCATATTTACCAGTGTCCAAATCTTGGGATCACTAGTTGGTCTAAAATTGGATCGCATGATGCTGATTTCGGTTGGGGCCGACCTTGTTACATTGGACCTACTGAGCTTTTATTTGAGGGGAAATCTTACATTTTACCTTCTGCTGGTGATGATGGGAGTTTGTCTTTGGCTATAGCTCTCCATGGTGAACATTTGAAGGTTTTTGAGAAGTTGTTTCATGAATATGTTTAATAATTAGGGGGCAAAAAACGTGTGAGAAGCTGATCATAAGTACAAGCTAGTAATAATTTATGTATCCCTTCCTAGCTACTTTTGTATTAGACATTTTTTATTTCCTTCTTTTTTCTTCGCCCTGTGGAATAATGCTTAATTATGTGATACGAACTATAATGTAGTATTTCCGTGTGGAAGATTATAACATCCGCTTCTGAACTTCAGAATATTTATCAAATATTTATTCTTTTCGTTAATTTTGTGAATGGATGTTACTGTATTTGTTGTGTATTTTGTATTTCCTTTATAAAAAAATAATAATAATAATTATGCTCCGGTAATATGATGGTAGTTTCTTCCATATTGAGGTATATGATACATGGGTGTTTTTGTTGGCACTTTTTTATTAACTCTTTACACTCACATTTAAACACATATACTTTTAATTAATTTTAAAATGATTAAATGTACGTATTACATACCCCATTTGATTCGGCCTATGTTTACGGTTTTATAGACTGGTAAATTCTAGGGTGATTTCTAAGGTTGCCTTTAAAAAAAAAAAAAAAACACCTTTGGATTATTAGCACCCCAGCTAGCTTCAGTTTTTTGACAACGAATTATTGAAGTTAAAGGTCATTATAACATAACTTGTCGAAATTAACCCGACCAGTCAAAAAATGATATGCTGTCTCCGGCTCTAGTTGCCATAAAGTGTTATGGTAGATTACTTTTGATAATCTACTAGAATACTCTTCATTTTCAACACAAAATTGGTCATCTCTATTTCCGAGAGAGAGAGAGTAAGGAGGGACTACTCTCTCTTTCTCTCTCTCGAGTCCCTCCTGCACCGGTGTTAGCACGTCACTTTTTCGGGGAGATCTGTGGACATGTCTCGTTAAAGGAGCTCCATGCTCTGTTCGTAGGAGATCAAAACTCCGTCGCGACTGATCCCAATAGACAAAACGCTTCTCCAACGTCGCGAGACTTCTTCTCCAGCGACGGAAGGTCTTAAGCTTGCTTATGAGATTTTTTTACCGCAGACTTAATAGGATTCACACAGATTTAAAATGAGATTTTTATGGTTTTAAAAGGAGATCCTATATTGTGAGAGGAGCAAATCAGCCCTCGCTGGAGAAGACGACGAGCCCAACGACGGTCAGAAAAAACACAGCGAGGAGGCAGGAGATCCAGCGTCGACGGCGACAAGTACGGACCTAGATGACGACGCCGCTAAAGAGGACAAAGCTAATGAAGAGGATGACAACAAAACTAGTGTGAAATCGAATTATGTTATTATTTTCCGATCCTGAAAATAATGCTATTTCTTTTCAATCATCCCATAAAATTATGTTATTTCTCTCTCTCTCTCTAAAAATACGTGATAATTAATTAATATGTTTTGATTATATTATAATGACACATTATTTCTCGTATTTCTGTTGCAGCAGAAAAGTAAGCCCGATTTGAGTCGTCGGATTTCAAAAAAACTCTCGATCAACGCCTAGTATTTTCGTACAGTTAACTTGTTGGAAAATATAAATAAATTAATTAAAAAAAACATTGTAATGCAGATAGATGCACTGTAAAACTTCTATGTGCTTTAAACTATCACTACTAAATTACTTTTGCAATGACTAAATCAATTCAATTTCTACTAGGATTATAACTTTTGTAACTTATGCACTTACGCTTGACGGATTTATTTACCAAAATTCTTACCCTTTTTTTTTTTCTTCATGATATTACTCATGGTCTTGACATGACAATTCGGCCATTTCACAACCTTTGTTTCAATAATTACATTGAGTCCCAGCTCTCTTCGACCAAGAAAATCTTTTAGAAAAACACCAATGAATACAAAGGCAACAGTTTTCAAAATGATAGCAATAGGGTGGGTTTGGAGCGGTGTGGTATTCTCGTCAACCCCTCTTGCAAATAAAAATATTCCATATAGCCGTTACGTCAACCCGTTTAATTTGGTAAGGATGGAACGAGCTTTTCCCATCATAGATTTGGGATACTCGCGGGATATCTTGCTTACCTGATTAGAAATTTTCAAAACAGATAATAAAATAAAAAGTAAATAATAAATATATATAACTTTAAGTTAAAATAAAGAAAAAGCATCACAGTTTTCAATATTTCATTTATCAAATATGTTAAAATTTAATACTTAAAATTATATACATATTATTAAACATTATGTATAATATCTTTAATATAAAAATAAAATTTAATTAAACAATGCACGTGAAATAAGGTCGGGGATCCCTAAATCCATCCTGACTTTCCTGTATCTCGAAACGGATTAAACTTTTAACCAATATACAAGGCACAGGTTCCCACAAATTGTTAAGTTAACAAGAAAAATTGACATCCTTACTTTTTTTTAATCAACATAATGGTGAAAAGTATCAGCAGATGCACTCATACATCTCGACTATGCTGACAACTCTTAACACCCTCTTCATTTATCTATCTCATTGTTTTATTGACATCCTTACTGACAATGGACCAATATATTTATTATAGATCTATCTAATAAAATCCCTGCAGGCTAATTAAGCAAAATGCACATTGTGGGGTCGACTAAAATAATTAATAAATACATCGGTGTTCTAGTTTTCCCGCAAGTGGCATGTCCGTCGATCATAACTCCAGCTCCCACTCGGCTAATTTGGCTTTTTTTTTTTTTTTGGTTAAAAATCAAAGGAGAAAATAAAAGGGCAGAATTAGAGTCCGTTTGGGGTCACTTTTAGAGACGGTGTTTTGGAGGTGAAGATGAGTTGAGTTTTAAAAATGTGCATTTTGTGAAAATGAACTGTGTAGAATGAAAAAATACAATAACCTGAATTACAATAACTTGAAATGTGTTCGGAAAAAAAAAAATAGCAATATGGATCTTATTTTGTTTCTCTCGAAATTCTTTGCAATTTGAAAAAAAAAATCACTTCATTTTGATTTAATATAATAAAGTTATAGACTTTTAAAGTTTAAATTTTTTAAAAATGTTTAAAAAAATGAATAATAAGATTAAAGAAATAGGATAAAAAAAAACTTTTGGAGAAAAAATGACCCCAAGCTACCTTTGTGTAAAAATCCAAGCTCCTTGATCGAGGCACAAGCGAATTACGAAACAAAGCCACTCAGCGAGCCCAGTGCTATATACGTGGATTTTAAATTTTCATCAGGTGGAGATAAAAGCAGAAAAACTATAAAATTTTTTATATAAATTTAAAAAGAAAAAAAGTTTTCAATGGAGACTACAATCTCCACTCAATCTTGAGTACATCAGCCTTTATTTAACACGACCGATGTTCTATTATTTTCTGAGTGTTACTCATCGAGTTCTTCATAGGTATAAAAAGAATATATGATGATTCACCAAAAGAAAAAGAAAAAAAAAAAGAATTATATATATGACGACTTTGGTCCATAGTTAATTGATGACACCGCTACAAGCTGAGAGCGTTGACAGATTAGCTAGGCCTCCACACAGACACACAAACAAAAATCTAGAACGTGGAGGCAAAGCCACGAACCCTGATCATAAATATCAGTGTCTCTCTCTTTCGTACACTATCTACTGCATGCCTTTATGTTATAAGCTCTCAACAATAGATATAACGTATTGTTTCGGTTGTTAGATTAAATTAACATTGGATTTGTGATTAAAGTAATTATGCATTACATATTAAGTTATTAAACTTAATTAATGCTTTACGTAGAGACAATATGAGATTGGAGACAGAGTTCTCGAATGGTCTATAATATTTGAGAGTTGTCTCATTTAGGATATTTTAAATATTTAATTTGTAATTTCAGCGGTCCTAATTTTTCTTTATAAATAGGGGGGGTCGTCATTAGGGATTATTATTATTGAGATTAGAGGAAAATGCAGATAAATGTGAAGTCGTGAATTTCTCTTGTAAACTTCTTGATCATTATAGTGAATAATTACTGCAGCAATTGAAATAGGTCGTAATCTCATATTGAGACAAACGTATATAAAAAATTTTCGTATTATGGAATTATTTATTTTAGTTTGTTAATTTTATTGCTTTCGGAAATATAAAATAAGGGTGCTAATGCTTAACATATTACATGCATGTTATAAATTTTTGAGGTTTATATTCACAGATCAGATTGTAAAAATAAAAAAATAAAAAAATAAAAAAATCAATCAATCAATTAAAAATAGTTCTTTTGGTAGTATAAAATAAGAGATTTTATAGTAGATATTTGCATGTTATGAATATGGAAAAGTACGGTGGAAAAGGTATGATTCTCCCTACCGAAACAAATTGTGTATTTTAATCGTTGAATTAACTTTTTAACGATATGATTTATAAGTGTTTACGTTATAAAGTTATAGAGTGGGTACACAGAATTGATTTTGATTATTGATCAAATTGTTAAAAAATTAATTGAACAGATAAACAGAGTTCATATCAATAGTGAAGAATGTAGCTTCTTTATACAAATGATGAGATAAAACAATTAATATCAGAAAAACTAGAATATCACAATTAGATTGACACCCATCAATGACGGAGCCATATGTAAATCGGTGAGGGCAAGCAGCCCCCCTCACAGTTTGAGAAATTGATTTTTAACTTTAAAATTTATATAGAATCTTTATTTGTACCAGCATTTTATAGAAAAATTTTCAATTGTCCTCCCACTCAAATATCAATGGAATTTAGTTATTTACCTATTTTGTAAGAAAATTTTCATTGTGTCTACACTCAATAATTAAAACATATAGTCATGCCCTTATTTAAGAAAACAAAAAAACGCTCCTCTTAGCTCTATCTCTGACCCCTACTAACAATCTTCTCCAATAACAAATCCCCGCCTCAATTTTATTAAAATAAAGGAAAAAAACAAGACTTAAGTAAGACAAAGAAAATGCACATGGTGGGAACTATATGTAGCATATTTGGCATTTTGACCGGTCATTACTTGGAAACATAATGATTGAAAACGGATAATGATTTCAAGATAGGGAGCTTTATTCTGGGGTGCTCACAGATCGATTCGACGGATTGGGACTCAATTTGTAGTTTAAATCGTGATCTTCAGATCAAGAAATTTCAAATCTATTATAATCTATGAGAGTCGTAATTCAGTCACAATTCAATCCTTAAATATCGGATTACGAAAATTTGATTTATGAGTTAAATTCATACACTCTGAAAACTAAAATATACATACTAAAACATTAAAGAGTTCAATAAAATAACAAAACAATTGAATTTAAGTCCTAAAAAATAAACTATATCATAGTAAAACCATACATTACAACAAATAAATATTGATTAAACTATATAGATTTATTTAAAAAAAAAAAAGGCAAGTTATGAACCAGACAGTAGGACTAGGATTGGAGCATTAACATGTTCAAATTTCAACCTATATATTCTTATTTATTTGAAATATTTTAGGAAAAAAATGTCCATATATATATATATAAATTTACATATATACATAAGGTTCGGATTCGTAGATATCACGGATTGAGAAATCCTCAATTTATAATCTAATTATTAACCTTAGATCGGGAAAATCCTAATCCGATACCGATCCATTAGTCTCACAATCCAATTCAATCCGTCTGATTGGACTTGATTGAACAGATTTATGGATTTGGTAAACACTCATAGTTTATTCTAAATTTCTTAAGAATTTTTCCTTTATTGCTTAACTAGTGTAGACACTCTTTTTCTCTCGCTAGTTTTTTCCTTTTGAGTTATACCAATAAGGTTTTTAATGAGTTCAATTATAAGAACTTATTTGCAATGGCATAGTTTTAACTTAATCTTTTGGCATGAGTTTTTACTAATTAAGTTGTTTTTAGTTAGTTTTTTTTTTCCCCTTCCAGAAAGGCTTTTGATTGCTTTAAAACCCCAATCTATGTGTTTAGTTATGTGCTGCAATTTAATATTGTCTTATTTCCAGTAAAATTAAGGAACCTCATTTTATTAACAAATTAACATAATAGGCAATCTAAAAGTTCAGTGTTAATTAATGTTGGACTGCATCGAACACGTAAAAGTTTGAAAATAAATGTGGCACATATTTTTATGGGATAGACATATTTCAGAGTTCCTCTTTTTAGGAGATATACGGATCTTCTGAACTTATCTGTAAAGGCAAAATGGTTGGGAATACTATAGATTGCTCGAGGTCTGAGATCGTCGGCTTTCCACATTCTGAATTCCTGGTCTGAGATTGCTCGAGGTCTTGATATTTCGGTTCCGCCATTTCTGGACAGATCGATACTTCGCCTTCGTAACCCGCCTCAACCGAAGTTCGATCACATCGAATACCAGCCCGCTTCTTCAACCAACAAAATGATCTCTCAGCAAAACTCTGTGAAACCTCGACATGATCAAGATCAAAGCAAAAAGTCTGCGGTTTTCAAAATTACCAACGACCAACTTAACATAATGAAATCCAAGTCTAATGTCATGAACTATAGTACATTTGAGATTTTGGCAGCTCACACTTGGAAATGCGTTTGCAAAGCACGTGCACAACCGTACGATCAAGAAACGACATTGTATTTTCCCGTAAGTGGAAGGTCACCTTCTAGATTGAAGCCCCAACTCCCACCAGGCTTCTTTGGCAATGCCATTTTCGCAGCAACATCGGTTGCTCTGTCGGGAGATCTCCAATCCAAACCATTGTCGTATGCGGTGAGCCTTATTCATGAAACATTGGTTAAAATGGACAATGACTACTTAAGGTCAGCAATCAACTATCTAGAGCTTCAACCTGATATATCTCACATAAGGCGTAGGGTCCATACTTACCGGTGTCCAAATCTTGGGATCACTAGTTGGTCTAAAAATGGATCACATGATGCTGATTTCGGTTGGGGCCGACCTTGTTACATTGGACCTACTGAGCTTTTATTTGAGGGGAAATCTTACATTTTACCTTCTGCTGGTGATGATGGGAGTTTGTCTTTGGCTATAGCCCTCCATGGTGAACATTTGAAGGTTTTTGAGAAGTTGTTTCATGAATATGTTTAATAATTAGGGGGGAAAAAACGTGTGAGAAGCTTGCCATAAGTACAAGCTCAAGCTACTAATAATTTATGTATCCCTTCCTAGCTACTTTTGTATTAGACATTTTTTATTTCCTTCTTTTTTCTTCGCCCTGTGGAATAATGCTTAATTATGTGATACGAACTATAATGTAGTATTTCCGTGTTGAAGATTATAACATCCGCTTCTGAACTTCAGAATATTTATCAAATATTCTGAAGTTTTCGTTAATTTTGTGAATGGATGTTACTGTATTTGTTGTGTATTTTGTATTTCCTTTATAAAAAAATAATAATAATAATTATGCTCCGGTAATATGATGGTAGTTTCTTCCATATTGAGGTATATGATACATGGGTGTTTTTGTTGGCACTTTTTTATTAACTCTTTACACTCACATTTAAACACATATACTTTTAATTAATTTTAAAATGATTAAATGTACGTATTACATACCCCATTTGATTCGGCCTATGTTTACGGTTCTATAGACTGGTAAATTCTAGGGTGATTTCTAAGGTTGCCTTTAAAAAAAAAAAAAAAAAAAACACCTTTGGATTATTAGCACCCCAGCTAGCTTCAGTTTTTTGACAACGAATTATTGAAGTTAAAGGTCATTATAACATAACTTGTCGAAATTACCCCGACCAGTCAAAAAATGATATGCTGTCTCCAGCTCTAGTTGCCATAAAGTGTTATGGTACATTACTTTTGATAATCTACTAGAATACTCTTCATTTTCAACACAAAATTGGTCATCTCTATTTCCGAGAGAGAGAGAGTAAGCAGGGACTAGACTACTCTCTCTTTCTCTATCTCGAGTCCCTCCTGCACCGGTGTTAGCACGTCACTTTTTCGGGGAGATCTGTGGACATGTCTCGCTAAAGGAGCTCCATGCTCTGTTCGTAGGAGATCAAAACTCCGTCGCGACTGATCCCAATAGGCAAAACGCTTCTCCAACATCGCGAGACTTCTTCTCCAGCGACGGAAGGTCTTAAGCTTGCTTATGAGATTTTTTTACCGCTGACTTAATAGGATTTACACAGATTTAAAATGAGATTTTTATGGTTTTAAAAAGAGATCCTATATTGTGAGAGGAGCAAATCAGCCGTCGCTGGAGAAGACGACGAGCCCTACGACGGTCAGAAAAAATATATACATATATAAATACATATACATATGCATATATATACACGCATACACACACACATACACATATAGACAACAAAACATGTTTCTTTTAATAAAATCAATCATTTGCATGTAGTTTGATGATTTATAACGTACGTGTGCAGATCAAACATGGTCACGACAACGTGAAGAAAACGCCACGGCGGTCGCTGCGGCTGTCGATCCTAGACCGGATGAACAACTACCCAGTCCACAACCGTACAATTCTACAGGCCACTGCCGAGAGCCACAGCCAGAGACGGCGACGGTGATTTCTTCGCCACTGAAATTCTCGGGGAATCCTTAAGCAAGGTCCTCGTCGCCTTCTACCCGATAGCCGGCCAGTACTTAATCTCCGGCTTCCACGACCGTTTTCAAAAATCCACGTCTATGCCATATTTTGTTGGTTTCGAAAACCAGTTTTTAAAAAATTAGCGGAAGCATGGTACGGATCAAATCGCACATATAAAAATTTTCTCAAAATTTTTCCACCGACAATACTTATATTAATTTAACAAAATAAATTAAGAAGAAAGTTTAGAGATTATCCGTTATCCGATTAGGTCGAAATTCTTAAACTCCTTTAAGAACCTTCTTGAGTATTGCAAATTCTTCGGAAACACCAATCTTCTTGAGAACTCTAAATCCTTCGAAATATCAACGGTTCTTTCTCAGTGTTCTCCAGATCACGATGAACATGAAACGAGTGGGCGATTCTGAATTTGGGTTTGATCACACACTAGAATTTTGATTCACTTTGCGTTCTCAACTCATGAGACAAAGTGAAGGAGAAGAGGATAATAAACTCTCAGATAAAAAAATACATATATCTTTTCTCTCTGTCAAAAAATGAATTAATACATCTTCCATTTTTTAGATACATCGTATGTACCCCTTCTTTTTAGATACATCGTATGTATCATCTTTTAATATTACAGAGAAATAACTGACATTTCATTTTTTTAAAAAAATTAATTAATTAATTAATTAATTCAACCATGTGGAGCAACATGCACGCCCACTAACTCCATATAGTGGGCGTGTTTGATTGATATGAGAGAGAGAATCTCTCTCCCATTATCTGATCAGTTAAATTTTTTTTAAAATTTATTTTGAACTATTCAAAATAAAATAACTGAACTATTCAAAATAAAATAACCAATCTTTTCTTTTCCACATTCATCAAATTTAAAAATTCAAAATTCCACATACATTTTATGGATATAACGTGAACCACCCTGTGGTGCACAACTAAAGTGTGGTCCTTACCACACTGTATAATCTTTAATTTAAAACTAGTTTAAATTTATTTTAAATAATCATATTATTTAAAAATACAAATTAATCTAATTAATTTATTGTGTGAATATTAATATAAAATTCTCAATTCTAAATTAATAAATTAACCCAACATAAAATAATATTCACATGATTCAATGGAGCCGTTGAGAGGAACTATGGACTTTATAATTTTAAGCTCCAATAATTTTGACAATTAATTAACACCTTAATTAAAATATCAAAATTATTAATTCCAAATTATTCCACTAAAAATTTGGAATTGCACTTTTAAAATTATAAAACTAATTATATTCAAAGGATTTGAATTGCCCATTGAGATAGTCACTACATATAAATCAATCCTCCATAAACGGTTCATAATTAAAGCTAGGTATTTTCCGTTAACCTCTTTAATTATATATTTCTCCTTAAGTACCATTGATTCTCTAATGAATAATATATTTATGATTTAATTATAAATTGAGCGCTCTTATTATTCAAGTCCCGAATCAACACTTAAGGGAACCGTCCATCTAACTTTTTTACGAAAGAATGAATTTCATCTTGTATATTAATATTCCCGGCTACTTATTATATTATATTTCCAATATACCAATAATTTGACACTATTCATTTGTGTCATTACTCGGTATGTCAAAAAACAAGATACAATAAATAGGAGTCTATTAATTACTCAGAATTAAGATCAATTTATACATGACCATCATTGATTAATTTTGAATGCTTTATATGACAACGGAAATTATTAGAGATTCATAATTAATCGTGTTCCAGTCCTATATAATCCAATTATATAAAGCGTTTTCATTCCAATAATCTCATTATTAACAATCTGGATAAGATCATTTCATTCAGAATGTAATGAACCGCGCTAGTAATTTTAAATTAAAGATCCCAACTTTAATTTTTAATTACGGACAAATTTAGATTATTTTACTTTAAATATTATCCTCCTGTATATAACACTTATATACAATATTTAAAGTCACATTTAAATAATCTAGGGTTTTCGATATTTATAAAGCATCCAAACATGCATGCAAAAACAATATTGAAAAAATTCCTCAAATTAAATCAGTAAAATAATACATCTCATTTGTTTATGGGCTCACATCCCAACAATCGCCCACTTGCCCTAAAGCAAATGTGACATGTCTTTAAGTCCCATCCCTTCAAGATGTTGCTCAAAACTCCGAGTTGGTAATGTCTTGGTAAACATATCAGCTATGTTATTCGCGGATGTGATCTTCTCAACTGAAACGTCTCCTCTACTGACAATCTCTCTCTCCAAGTGAAATTTCCTCTCTATATACTTTCCTTTGCGGTGATTTCTGGGTTCTTTGGCATTGGCCACTGCTCCATTGTTATCACAATAGAGTCTAATTGGCTCATGCATATCTGGAACAACTTCCAGATCTCTCAAGAATTTACGAAGCCAGACTGCTTCTTTAGCTGCTTCACAAGCTGCTACATATTCAGCCTCCATGGTTGAATCAGCAACACAAGTTTGCTTGATACTCCTCCATATAATGGCTCCACTTCCCAAAGTGAACACCACCCCAGAGGTAGAGTTCCGAGAGTCTCTATTTGATTGGAAATCAAAATCTGTATATCCAATAGGAATCAAATCACTACTAGAATTTACGAGCATATAGTTTCTCGTCCTTCTCAGATATTTGAGAATATGCTTGACTGCCACCCAGTGATCTAATCCTGGGTTCGACTCGTATCAACTAATCACTCCCACTGCAAAGCATATGTCAGGTCTGGTACACAATATTGCATACATTAGACTACCAACCGCCGATGCATATGGAATTCGTCTCATATTCTGCTCTTCTTGTCGTGTTTTAGGACACTGCTTTTTAGAGAGATGAACTCCATGTCGAGAAGGCAAGTTCCCTTTCTTGGAGTTCTGCATCGTAAATCTGATAAGCACCTTATCAATGTATGAAGCTTAAGACAATGCGAGAAGCCTGTTCTTGCGATCCCGTATAATCCATGTCGAGAAGGCAAGTTCCCAGACGCTGGAGGATATGTTGAGATCATGTGTTCTGAATTTCAAGGGAAACTGGGATCAGAAGCTGCCATTAATCGAATTCTCGTATAACAATAGTTATCATGCTTCAATTGGTATGGCTCCCTTTGAAGCGCTTTATGGAAGAAAATGTCGATCTCCTATACATTGGCAGGAAGTTGGACAGAAGCAACTTCAGACTACAGATTTTATCAAGAAGACCTCCGAAGATATCAAGATGATCAAGCAAAGACTCGACATAGCTTTTAGTCGACAGAAAAGTTATGCCGATAAACGTAGGAGGCCTTTAGAATTCCAAGTTGGAGATGCTGTGTTTATCAAGGTGGCTCCAATGAAAGGAGTTATGCGATTTGGCAAGAAAAGAAAGCTTAGTCCAAGGTATACAGGACCATTCGAAATCCTGGGGAGGATTGGGAAAGTAAACTACAAACTTGCCTTGCCACCAAAGTTAGCGTCGATGCACAATGTATTCCATGTCTCGATGCTAAAGAAGTACGTGCCAGATCCTTCTCATGTGCTTAGTCAAGAACCAGTGGAGGTTCAAACAGACTTGACTTATGAAGAAAAGCCAGTGCGGATTCTGGATCGCGAAGAGAAAGTCCTAAGAAATAAAACAATTCCCATGGTCAAAGTATTATGGCGAAACCACAAGGTTGAGGAGGCAACCTGGGAATTAGAAAATGATATGAGAAAGAACTACCCCAGCTTGTTCTAATTTTCGGGGACGGAAATTTTTAAGGGGGGTAGATTGTAATACCTAGTTTTCCGACATCATGATCTCTTGTATAGAAATTCAAACTGTACCATGAAGGTATTTATGAAAAAGCCTGGTTAAGGGTTTTTATTGTGTTTTGTGAGCTCTTATGATCTTATGAGACTCAAAAATGATTGCTTAGTTAAGCATATGACCTTTTAAGTAAAAAGGAGTAAAAATTACTATGATTTTTTATGTTGGTCAAAGTTTGACCAAGAACGTCGATGGTTGACCAAAAAAGTCAATTGTTGACCAAAGAAGTCAAATCTTGACAAGAAAGTCAATGGTTGACAAGAGAGTCAATGGTTGACCAGAAAAGTCAAAGAGATGACGGTATGGTAAAATAATTAGCAGTATAGAAATTATACTGTGAAAAACTATTTTTACGGATAGAATAGTATGATTAAGATTCAAAACCACCATAGAAAAATCAAACACATTAATTAGGATATCAAATGCCAAATGGCTTTAAGTTATAAGAAAAATTTTATACTGTTCAGTTTTACACAGATGAATTTTGGACTGTAATTCAGTATAATAATACTGTGCATTAGTGAGCCCAGTATTAAAGATATCTGTGTTAGCTTAAAATTGGACTATATAATAAGAAAAAGGAGCAAACAAGCCCTAAGGGGCTTACATCATCTAGCTTTTGATTTATGACATCATAAGCTTAATTAAACAAAATTTGGAAAGAAATCAAGGGAGCTTCTAGACCAAGGATGGCCGGCCACCCAAGACCCCTCATGGGCAAATAATGAAAATTTTTGAGGACTTTTTGGCAAATTTGAAGAGTTTCCCACACCTATAAATAGAGGTGATGGGGTGGTCATTTTATTCTCAAAAATTGGAAACCTTAGCTAAACTATGCCCAAATTTTGCCTCAAAAATCCGAACCCAAGAGAGAGCAAGAGAGAAAAATTAAAACTCAAGCGATTTAGGGATTAGAGTGGCCGGACTTTGATTGGAACATCAACCAAGTGCTCAAAAATTTTTGGTACCCATTGGAGGCCAAAGGGCCGGTTGTGGGGGAAGGAAAAAGGGAAGAAGAAAAGTGAGGAAAAAAGTGAGTGAAGCAAGGTTCAAGAGGTTGGTTTTGGTGTGGAGCAAAACTAGGAGGACGAAAAACTTTGGAACCCATCAATCAAGGTGGAGGCCGGTTGTTGGAGAAATCAAGAAAAGGGAGAAAAAGCCTTGGTCTAGCAAGCCAAATCTTGGGTGGAGCTAGGTATAATCTCTTAACCCTAAACTCTTCAATTTAAATTTCAATTGAGAAATTTAAATGTATTTCAAGTGGGTTTGTAATGAGCATAAGCTCAATTTAAGTTCTTGCCCTAGCTTAGAATTTTAGGAGTTGTGCTTGATTGATTAGGATTTATGGTTGGTGGTTCATAATGCTTGCATGTTATGTGGTGGTATGTTTAGGGTTTTTATGCTTGTTAATGTATGCCCTTAATTTTGTTGGATGACAAAACTTGGCGTTAGAAAAGCACTGCATGTGTGATCTTAGGCTCCCGCGGTGGCTGGTTGAGTTAGATTACGCGATTAGGGCGTAAAATCAATTTAAGCAATGAAACTGCCAGTTCGGGTGGAAACTGGCCAGTTTTTTGGAAACCCGATTTTGAGGCCCTTAAAGGCCAAATTAGGCAAAACGTAAAACATGAAAGTTGTAGAAAAGGATTTTTCCTAGGGGGCAACTCAGACATTTTTGCAAAATAAGGCTCCAACGGCCTCGATTTTTACAAAAATCTGAGTCTGACTGTGTCCAGGATTCATGCACGGCTAGGTGGGTTCAACAGGGAATATGAACACGTTAATGTCCGAACTGGGTTTTCCTCAAAACACAAAAGTTGTAGGAGTTTTTGAAAGCTAAAACTTTCGTGAAGAAAACTTTTTCAAATTCGGTTTGGATTTTTAAACTAAATTAGATTTCAAAAACTGTGCAGGAAATAGGGAATTCATGTACAGGATTTCTGAAAACAGTGCAGGAAAAGGGCATTTCTGCACATACACAGATAAATTGACCATGTGAAACTGTTCCAAAGGCAGTTTCCAATAGTCAATAATTTTTAACAAATCCTACTCTATGATTTCAAATTTTCAAAGTTAAAGAAAGGATTTTTATACATAAAATATAAGGTTTTTCTAAAAATGGGTTTTTGAATCAAAAATAAAATAATTCGATTAGAGTAAGTCTAAATCCTAGGGTTACTTAATGTAACCAAGTAGAATAACGTAAGATTAATTAAGGGGCATATATAACTAAAGTTATATATGGGTGTTGGTTATATTATCAACATTTCTAACCCTTACTTTTATATGATAACAGAAGATAGAACGCGATAGTGTCCTGATGGGATCAAGCTCGACATCGGACACAGCAAACGCAGATAAGGTAAGTACAACTCCGCCTACAGCATAGGCTTTGTTGTGTATACTTGCCTAAGTATGTTTGATAAATGTTATATGAAGTATGCTATGTGCTACGAAATGTTATGCAATATGTTATGTGCTATGAAATGCTATGAATGTATGTTATGAAGGTATGCTATGGTATATGTTATGAAGTATGATAGATATAAGTCATATTAAGATCATGATATGATTAAGATACGATTATGATTTAATTGTGTGAAACATCACGAAGCATGTTCACCAATTAATAAGAATAAGATCAAGATATGGGACAATGAAAGTTATGATGGCAAGCAAGCTTGCCTGTGTCGTACCGACCCGCGTTAGGTCGGGTTGGACTATGGTTTGAGTTGGAAATGGACTGGCCGCCCCAACCACTCCATAGTTGCACGCCCGGTACGGACACTTATGTTATGGGGCCCATAAGTTAAGATATGTTAAGAAAGTATGTTATGAAAGAATAAGAAAGCATAAAGAAGCATAAACGGATCATGCATGATTACATTATGCCATGCTATGCTATGATATGTTATGCTATGGTATGTTATGGTACGCTATGGTATGTCATGATATGTAGGGTATTTTACATTAATGTTATGGTTATGCGGTGTCGCAGTATATAGTAGTTGTACTTGCTGAGCGAAAGCTCATTGTTTTACGTCTATGCTGTAGGTAAACAACCTGTCAGCAACTGTTGATACAAGATGGAGGAGCGTGGCGGGACTAACTGTGAAATGTGGGAAATTTTGCTGCTATGCGTTTTGTTCTTTTATATGTTAGCTTATGTAAATTATTTACGTCCAAACAACTTTATATAGTAGACATTATTTTATACGTACGTATTCGTATGTTAATCGCGCCGTAAAAAATAATAATAATTTCCACTGTTTACGCTTAATAAATAAGTACGTAAAGTATGCATGTATGTATGTATGGTAACGACCTGTGCTAGGCGGGTCGTTACAGAGTTGGTATCAGAGCGGTTTCCTACAACTCAATTTCACAGTCAGCCTGCCATCGCCACCATCATTGTAAGTTAAATTTATTTTCAAGCATTAATATTATTATGCGACTATGTTATGATAGATACGACATTATGGACCCGAGACGAGTAGAGGAGGATCGTTATGCAGCCTACGCGTTTAACGGCATGCAGCCTCGGTTATTTGATGGCACTCGCCGGACCGTGTCGTTATCAGCTTGGCTATACGATATGGAGACGATCTTCCACAACTGCCATATAGAGGCTCACCTCCAGGTTTCGTTGGCCAGCAAATGTCTGATAGCGGACGCGAGATTATGGTGGATGACACTCGGAGAACAAGCGATGCCCGATCGCACCTGGGCGCATTTTCGCACCCTGGTGATTGCACATTATGGGCCTTTGCCTGATGAGGGGGCTGATGCGCCGTACCGTGATCCCGAGATCTATCGAGATATGCAGCACACGCGGTATCAGAGTTTTGTAGCAGATTGGCATGTGTACCCTCAGGAGTCCATGGGCTATTACTGCCGAAGATTCCAGGAGGCTATGCTACCGCACATTCCCCAGGATTTACCCAGGCCCGAGCTGCAGGCATTAGTGATTTTGCGGAACTGATTACCTCCCTGGATCCGACAGTACGCTCCAGAGCTTACACCTGATATGACTGTAGGACATATGGTCGAGTATATCTTGAATGCTGAGATCGTCGCTCACGCCATGCAGGCCGACGCATATGTGGTAGAGCCTCAGGTACCAGTCGACGACGCTGGATTAGGGGAGCCACAGTATGAGGTAGGGCCGATTTTTCCCGAGGACCCGATACCAGCCATCCCAGTACAGGAGGTGCCCGCTCAGGAGGCCGGGATTGGGGTAGAGGCCGACGATCAGGATGCGGCCGATGATATGGACGCTCCAGAGGATCAGCCCGAGGATCCTCTGATCATTGACATCTCCAGCGATGACGAGGATGATGGAGAGGAGCCAAAGCATGAGCCTGGGTATGGAGGATGGTTAGACGAGGGAGACGATTTTGAGGATGATCCAGAGGAGGTTTTATACGATGACGGAGATTGGGACGCCGACTCCGACGCTTCTTCTGTGGTCACGATCGAGCACATAGATTAGATATCGATCGATCATGTATATATATTTTTGACTATGAGACTGTTTTGCACTAGCTTATTATTTTTGACGATAGGCTTGTACTTATGTACGATGGTAAAGTGGTAGACACTTCCATCATAGTTTTGGCCTTATATATATGTATGTACAGTATGATGAAATCGATATGTATTTACAGTATGGTAAATTACGATATACATAGTATGTACATATGAGATAGTAAGAATGATGTACTTTTAAAAGTGTACAAAAAAGACCGTGCGAACACGGGATATATGACAAGAATATGTTATGTTATGAAAAGCCATGTTATGATTATAAAAGTTATGTTATGATAAGTATGATGATATGGTACAATAAGTTATGCATGAAAGAAAGGATATTAATAGTATGATAATATCTTTTCTGATGATTTGATAGGACTTTAGAAGATGGTACGACCGTGCAGAACCATGCCCGTAAATCAGCCCGAGCCAGATTTTGCGACTATTGTAGCAAATTTACAAAGGCAGCTACTTGAACAGCAGCAAGAAACTAACAGACTACGAGAGCAGATAGCTCAAATGAGCTAAAGGCCCCAAGTTAACGAGGTCTCACCTCCAGTTCATCAGGTACCACCAGTAGTACCTCCGGTACCAAAAGTCCAACCAGAAATTCCTCGGAATGCTGAAATTCCGATGGCACCTGTTGGAGGACAAGTGAACCTACAGCCAATGCGTGAAGATTTATTGTACGAGCGATTTAGGTGTATGAAAGCGCCTGAATTCGAAGGACCAACTGATCCTATAGTAGCCGACAACTGGCTAATTGATATCCAAGTTATCTTGGATTTCATGCGGCTTACTGAACAAGAAAAGGTTCTTTGTGCTTCGTTTGCCCTTAAGAAGGACGCACGGCACTGGTGGATGACTATACAGATGCGTCGGGATGTTATGGCCATGAGTTGGCAAGATTTTGTGACCGAGTTTCGTGCGATGTACTACAACGAGGAGATACTGGCAGCTCAGCAAGACGAGTTTACCAGTTTACGACAGGGGTCAATGACGGTTATGGAAGCCGTAAAGAAATTCGAGCAATTAGCCCGTCTGTGCCCGGAATTGGTCCCGAACGAAAGGAGAAAGTTAGAAGAATGATGAAGATGTTCCGGACGGACATCTCCAAGCAAGTGAGTGCTGGTAGTAGCCCACCTACCATGGTATCCGACTGTGTTTGCCGGGCAATAAGAGCTGAATATTGGATCAACCAGGATAAGGAAGCGAGGGCTCAAATTTTTAAGGCTAGAAAGGAAAAAAAGGCGGTAAGTAAACAGGTGTAGCCCCGACAAGGCACAGAAGAAATCTCGAAAGGCCAGACCAGCAACCCTGCCCAAAGTTCCAAACAGTTCGGGAGGAACAAAAGAAAAGGAAATTTCACGGGCCAGGGACAACAAAGAAACTACCCTCAGAAAAAGAATAATCGTGGAAAGGATGGTAGCAACATTGACTATCCGGTGTGCACCAAATGCGGGAGGAAACACCCGGGAGTGTGCAGAATGGGGACGAATGCCTGCTACCTATGTGGCAAGGAGGGGCATTATGCTAGGAACTGCACCCAGAACCCCCAGAATCAGAACCCTCCACATCCGAGCCGGAATGCGAACAGTCAGTTGCATGCAGTTCAAGCTAGACTTGAAGGACCCTCGATTGCGCAAGGCAGGTTAGAGGCTCCTGAACCCCAAGCCAGAATTTATGCATACACCAAGGGAGACGCAGAAGCAGGAACTTCCCATGTGGTGACAGGTCAGATTTCTATCACCACCTACGATGCAATTGCCTTGTTCGATTCTAGTGCCACTCATTCATTTATATCCTTGGAGTTCGCCCAGAAGTTAGGAAGAGGTGTGGATAATTTAGAACAGCCTTTCAAAACCTCTTTGCCATCCAGGGAAATTGTGTGGTCCAATTTTTGGATACGAAATACCTTCGTGAACATCTGTGGCAGAGAATTGTATGTAGATCTCATCGCGATCAAGCTTCAGGATTTCGATGTGATTTTAGGGATGGACTTCTTAGGTAAATACAACACCAAGATCGACTGCCGGAAGCGATGCGTGACGTTCAACCCATACGGTGAGGAAGAATTTAACTTCTACGGATAGTCTCAGAGCTCAGCAACCAGGTTGGTTACGGCAATGAAGGCTTGGAAAATGTTAGCTAATGGCTGCCAAGGATATTTAGCTAACATGGTGGACAAGGATCGGGAAGTAGAATTAACGCAAGAAGATGTCCCCATTATAAAGGAGTATGTGGATATCTTTCCGAAAGATTTACCAGGACTCCCGCCGGAACGAGAAATTTCTTTCGAAATCGAACTGCTGCCCGGAACTGCTCCGATATCGAAAGCACCTTACCGCATGACACCTGCCGAGCTTAGAGAGCTTCAAGTGCAGTTACAAGAACTGCTTGACAAAGGATTCATCCGCCAGAGTCACTCTCCGTGGGGAGCGCCTGTTTTATTCGTCAAAAAGAATGATGGATCTTTGCGCATGTGCATCGATTACCGCGAGCTGAATAAGATCACGTTCAAGAACAAGTATCCCCTTCCGAGGATTGACGATCTTTTTGATCAACTTAGGGGAGCGGTTGTATTTTCGAAAGTCGATCTGCGATCAGGTTACCATCAGCTCAGGATCAAGGAGTCAGATATCTCCAAGATGGCTTTTCGAACTCGATATGGGCACTATGAGTTTTTGGTTATGCCATTTGGATTAACCAACGCCCCTGCTGCTTTTATGGACCTTATGAACCGAGTGTTCAAAGAATATCTAGACAAGTTCGTCATTGTCTTTATTGACGATATTTTGATTTACTCAAGGTCTAAGGAGGAACATGAGCATCACCTGAGGTTAGTAATGGAGACGTTAAGGCGAAATAAGCTGTATGCCAAATTCACAAAAATGTGAATTTTGGCTGGAAAAAGTTCATTTATTGGGTCATGTGGTGGTTAAGGAAGGAATTTCCGTAGATCCTGCGAAAGTGGAGGCGGTCAGTTCATGGCCGGTACTTAAGAACGTTACGGAAATAAGGAGTTTTCTTGGGTTAGCCGGATACTACAGACGATTTGTAGAAGGATTTTCCAAGATCGCAGCACCACTCACAACTCTTACCCAAAAGGGGAAGAAGTTCGAATGGACCCAGAAGTGCGAGGAGAACTTTCAAGAGCTCAAGAGGAAGCTGACAAGTGCGCCCGTGTTGATAATTCCTGATGTAGATGCAGGAAATTTCGTTATTTACAGTGATGCTTCCAAGAACGGATTAGGAGCTGTCCTGATGCAAAATGGGAAGGTGGTAGCCTACGCATCACAACAACTGAAGATTCACGAAAGGAATTATCCTACGCATGATTTGGAGCTTGCGGCGGTAGTTTTCGCACTCAAGATCTGGAGGCATTATTTGTACGGGAACAAATGCGAAATCTACACTGATCATCAGAGCCTCAAGTACATCTTTACTCAGAATGAGCTCAACATGAGGCAACGTAGATGGCTAGAGCTCGTAAAGGACTATGATTGTGAGATCCTTTACCACCCTGGAAAGGCAAACAGGGTAGCAGATGCTTTAAGTCAGAAATCTATAGGCATGCTGATGTCTAGCGAAGCGTTCCGTAAGCCACTACAAAGAGAGATTTCTGAGTTTAACTTGAAGTTGTTAACAGGGAAATTTTCTTCCTTGACCCTCCAATCCAATCTTCTGGAAGCCATCAAGACGCATCAAGGCAAGGATTCCTTTTTGCTCAAAGCACAACTTTTTAACGGAAAGAACAAAGAATTTAAGACCTCTGCTGATGGTGTTATTTACTTCAAAGAAAAGATTTGTGTTCCTGACTTTGAATTTCTAAAGGATCAGATACTGTCAGAGGCACATAAGACGCCGTATTCAGTACATCCAGGAGCTTCCAAGATGTACAAAGACCTCCGGGAGAATTATTGGTGGCCAAACATGAAGAATGAGATAGCGGAATACGTGTCAAAATGCCTAACTTGTCAAAAAGTTAAGGCCGAACATCAACATCCTGGAGGAGATTTGCAGCAAATAGAGCTTCCTAAATGGAAATGGGAGCAAATTACAATGGATTTTGTAGTAGGACTACCCAGGACTACAAGTGGGAACGACACGATTTGGGTTATTGTTGATAGATTAATCAAATCAGCCCACTTCATCGCTATCAAAGCCACCTTTTCAGTGAAAAAATTGGCTGAAGCTTATGTATCACAGATCGTTAGACTACATGGAGTGCCAAAATCGATCATTTCAAATCGTGATGGACGTTTCACCTCTCGATTTTGGACAAGTGTTCACAATGCCATGGGGTCGAGATTGAAGTTCAGTACGGCATCGCTATCAAAGCCACCTTTTCAGTGGAAAAATTGGCTGAAGTTTATGTATCCCAGATCGTTAGACTACATGGAGTGCCAAAATCGATCATTTCAAATCGTGATGGACGTTTCACCTCTCGATTTTGGACAAGTGTTCACAATGCCATGGGGTCGAGATTGAAGTTCAGTACGGCATTTCACCCCCAAACTGATGGCCAGTCGGAACGAACCATCCAGATGCTGGAGGATATGTTGAGATCATGTGTTCTGGATTTCAAGGAAAACTGGGATCAGAAGCTGTCATTAATCGAATTCTCGTATAACAATAGTTATCATGCTTCAATTGGTATGGCTCCCTTTGAAGCGCTTTATGGAAGGAAATGTCGATCTCCTATACATTGGCAGGAAGTTGGACAGAAGCAACTTCAGACTACATATTTTATCAAGAAGACCTCCGAAGATATCAAGATGATCAAGCAAAGACACGACATAGCTTTTAGTCGACAGAAAAGTTATGCCGATAAACGTAGGAGGCCTTT
Organism: Ficus erecta; assembly: GCA_008635985.1. Classification (NCBI taxonomy): domain Eukaryota; kingdom Viridiplantae; phylum Streptophyta; class Magnoliopsida; order Rosales; family Moraceae; genus Ficus; species Ficus erecta. Next base: position 944,170 of record BKCH01000047.1, read on the forward strand.
AGAATTCCAAGTTGGAGATGCTGTGTTTATCAAGGTGGCTCCAATGAAAGGAGTTATGCGATTTGGCAAGAAATGAAAGCTTAGTCCAAGGTATACAGGACCGTTCGAAATCCTGGAGAGGATTGGGAAAGTAGCCTACAAACTTGCCTTGCCACCAGAGTTAGCGTCGATGCACAATGTATTCCATGTCTCGATGCTAAAGAAGTACGCGCCAAATTCTTCTCATGTGCTTAGTCAAGAACCAGTGGAGGTTCAAACAGACTTGACTTATGAAGAAAAGCCAGTGCGGATTCTGGATCGCGAAGAGAAAGTCCTAAGAAATAAAACAATTCCCATGGTCAAAGTATTATGGCGAAACCACAAGGTTGAGGAGGCAACCTGGGAATTAGAAAATGGTATGAGAAAGAACTACCCCAGCTTGTTTTAATTTTCGGGGACGAAAATTTTTAAGGGAGGTAGATTGTAATACCTAGTTTTCCGACATCATGATCTCTTGTATAGAAATTCAAACTGTACCACAAAGGTATTTATGAAAAAGCCTGGTTAAGGGTTTTTATTGTGTTTTGTGAGCTCTTATGATCTTATGAGATTAAAAAATGATTGCTTAGTTAAGCATATAACCTTTTAAGTAAAACGGAGTAAAAATTGCTATGATTTTATGTTGGTCAAAATTTGACCAAGAACGTCGATGGTTGACCAAAAAAGTCAACAGTTGACCAAAGAAGTCAAATCTTGACAAGAAAGTCAATGGTTAACAAGAGAGTCAATGGTTGACCAGAAAAGTCAAAGAGATGACGGTATGGTAAAATAATTAGCAGTATAGAAATTATACTGTGAAAAACTATTTTTACGGATAGAATAGTATGATTAAGATTCAAAACCACCATAGAAAAATCAAGCACATTAATTAGGATATCAAAGGCCAAATGGCTTTAAGTTATAAGAAAATTTTTATATAGTTCAGTTTTACACAGATGAATTTTGGACTGTAGTTCAGTATAATAATACTGTGCATTAGTGAGCCCAGTATTAAAGATATCTGTGTTAGCTTAAAAATGGACTGTATAATAAGAAAAAAGAGCAAACAAGCCCTAAGGGGCTTACATCATCTAGCTTTTGATTTATGACATCATAAGCTTAATTAAACAAAATTTGGAAAGAAATCAAGGGAGCTTCTAGACCAAGGATGGCCGGCCACCTAAGACCCCTCATGGGCAAATAATAAAAATTTTTGAGGACTTTTTGGCAAATTTGAAGAGTTTCCCACACCTATAAATAGAGGTGATGAGGTGGTTATTTTATTCTCAAAAATTGGAAACCTTAGCTAAACTATGCCCAAATTTTGCCTCAAAAATCCGAACCCAAGAGAGAGCAAGAGAGAAAAATTAAAACTCAAGGGATTTAGGGATTAGAGTGGCCGGACTTTGATTGGAACATCAACCAAGTGCTCAAAAATTTTTGGTACCCATTGACGGCCAAAGGGCCGGTTGTGGGGGAAGGAAAAAGGGAAGAAGAAAAGTGAGGAAAAAAGTGAGTGAAGCAAGGTTCAAGAGGTTGGTTTTGGTGTGGAGCAAAACTAGGAGGACGAAAAACTTTGGAACCCATCAATCAAGGTGGAGGCCGGTTGTTGGAGAAATCAAGAAAAGGGAGAAAAAGCCTTGGTCTAGCAAGCCAAATCTTGGGTGGAGCTAGGTATAATCTCTTAACCCTAAACTCTTCAATTTAAATTTCAATTGAGAAATTTAAATGTATTTCAAGTGAGTTTGTAATGAGCATAAGCTCAATTTAAGTTCTTGCCCTAGCTTAAAATTTTAGGAGTTGTGCTTGATTGATTAGGATTTATGGTTGATGGTTCATAATGCTTGCATGTTATGTGGTGGTATGTTTAGGGTTTTTATGCTTGTTAATGTATGCCCTTAATTTTGTTGGATGACAAAACTTGGCGTTAGAAAAGCGCTGCATGTGTGATCTTAGGCTTCCGTGGTGGCTGGTTGAGTTAGATTACGCGATTAGGGCGTAAAATCAATTTAAGCAATGAAACTGCCAGTTCGGGTGGAAACTGGCCAGTTTTTTTGGAAACCCGATTTTGAGGCCCTTAGAGGCCAAATTAGGCAAAACGTAAAACATGAAAGTTGTAGAAAAAGGTTTTTCTTAGGGGCAACTTTGACAGTTTTGCAAAATAAGGCTCCAACGGCCTCGATTTTTACAAAAATCTGAGCCTGACCGTGTCCAGGATTCATGCACGGCTAGGTGGGTTCAACAGGGAATATGAACACGTTAATGTCCAAACTGGGTTTTCCTCAAAACATGAAAGTTGTAGGATTTTTCGAAAGCTAAAACTTTCGTGAAGAAAAATTTTTCAAATTCGGTTTGGATTTTTAAATTAAATTAGATTTCAAAAACTGTACAGGAAATAGAGAATTCCTGTACAGGATTTCTGAAAACAGTGCAGGAAAATGGTATTTCTGCACATACACAGATAAATTGACAATGTGAAACTGTTCCAAAGGCAGTTTCCAATAGTCAATAATTTTTAACAAATCCTACTCTATGATTTCAAATTTTCAAAGTTAAACAAAGGATTTTTATACATAAAATATAAGGTTTTTCTAAAAATGGGTTTTTGAATCAAAAATAAAATAATTCGATTAGAGTAAGTCTAAATCCTAGGGTTACTTAATGTAACCAAGTAGAATAACGTAAGATTAATTAAGGGGCATATATAACTAAAGTTATATATGGGTGTTGGTTATATTATCAACATTTCTAACCCTTACTTTTATATGATAACAGAAGATAGAACGCGATAGTGTCCTGATGGGATCAAGCTCGACATCGGACACAGCAAACGCAGATAAGGTAAGTACAACTCCGCCTACAGCATAGGCTTTGTTGTGTATACTTGCCTAAGTATGTTTGATAAATGTTATATGAAGTATGCTATGTGCAACGAAATGTTATGCAATATGTTATGTGCTATGAAATGCTATGAATGTATGTTATGAATGTATGCTATGAAGGTATGCTATGGTATATGTTATGAAGTATGATAGATATAAGTCATATTAAGATCATGATATGATTAAGATATGATTATGATTTAATTGTGTGAATTCGTTTCATTTTCCCAAAATATTTAAATCACAAAATCAATACTTTTTTTTCCGAAAAATTCTCAAATCCGTGCCTTACCCAACCAATTTAATTCAATCTAAAACACAACCACAATAAACAATCACCGAAAATGTAGGGGACGGATTTTGGCATTTTCGGATGGAATATTCCCAACTCAACAATCTACAAAATCAACATTTTGGATGGAAACTTTTATCAACAACCACAATCAACAAAATCAACATTTTGGACGAAAAATTCTCAAATCCGTGCATTACCCAAGCAATATACATTACAACTTACCGGCTTGTCAAGCGTGGGTACGGGCAGAGTGCGGCGAGAGAGAGAGGGAAAGCCGCGTGAGTTCCTTGGTGGACCGTAGGAGAATGGAGGAGGCCACGTGAGTGGTAGAAGAGGCCATCATAGAATGGAGCCAAGAGAAAAATTTGAGAGGTGAGATAGAGAGAGGAGGCGTGATGAGATAGAGCGAGTTTTTGGAGATTTTAAGTAGAGAGGGAGCGGAGAGAAAGAAATAGATCGAGGGACGAAATTGGGTGGCTTTGGGTATGGAGTTAGAGTGTGTATTAGAGAGTGAAAAAGGCTCAGAATGTAATGCGGTGCGAAAGAGGGTATTTTTTTGGGTTTTAATACATGCTCCAAAAAATTGAATTTAATTCAAAATTTTTCAAAATTCCCGCCTTAGTACCTACCACGACGGTTTTTTGGGAAAACCGTCGTGGTATGTGAACATACCACGACGGTTTTCCCAAAAACTGTCGTGGTAGAGTCCAAAAATTTTTAAAAAAAATTTGTGAAAAAGACCCTTCCACGACCGTTTTTCAAAAAACTGTCGTGGAAAATGCGGCAAAAACACGGAGCGGAACAGAGTTTTCGAAAACCGTCGTGGAAGTCGAAGCTTCCACGACGGTTTTAAAAAACCGTCGTGGAAGAACATGCTTCCACGACGGTTTCTAATAACCGTCGTGGAAGATTGCAAATGCAAAAAAAATAAAATAATAAAAAAAATAAAAATAAAAATAAAAATAAAAATAAAAATTTAGCTTCCACGACGGTTTTTGAACCGTCGTGGAAGCATGACCTTCCACGACAGTTCTAAAAACCGTCGTGGAAGGTAAAAAAAAAAAAAATTTATTTTTTTTATTTTTATTTTTTTGCAATCTTCCACGACGGTTATTAGAAACCGTCGTGGAAGCTTCGACTTCCACGATGGTTTTCGGAAACTTTACTCCGCTCCGTGTTTTTGTCGCATTTTCCACGATATATTTTTTGAAAAACGGTCGTGGAAGCTTTTTTTTTTTTTTTTTTTTTTTTTTTTTTTTGCTTTTGCAATCTTCCACGACGGTTATTAGAAACCGTCGTGGAATCATGCTTTTCCACGACGGTTTTTTATAACCGTCGTGGAAGCTTCAGCTTCCACGACAGTTTTCGAAAATTCTGTTCCGCTCCGTGTTTTTGCCGCATTTTCCACGACGGTTTTTTAAAAAACGGTCGTGAAAACTCCGTCGTGGAATCCACATTTTGTAGTAGTGAATAAGAAAGCATAAAGAAGCATAAACGGATCATGCATGATTGCATTATGCCATGCTATGCTATGATATGTTATGCTATGGTATGTTATGGTACGCTATGGTATGCCATGATATGTAGGGTATTTTACATTAATGTTATGGTTATGCGGTGTCGCGGTATATAGTAGTTGTACTTGCTGAGCGAAACCTCATTGTCTTACGTCTATGCTGTAGGTAAACAACCTGTCAGCAACTGTTGATACAAGATGGAGGAACGTGGCGGGGCTAACTGTGAAATGTGGGAAATTTTTCCGCTACGCGTTTTGTTCTTTTATATGTTAGCTTATGTAAATTATTTACGTCCAAACAACTTTATATAGTAGACATTATTTTATACGTACGTATTCGTATGTTAATCGCGCCGTAAAAAAAAAATTTCGCTGTTTACGCTTAATAAGTAAGTATGTAAAGTATGCATGTATGTATGTATGGTAACGGCCTGTGCTAGGCGGGTCGTTACAGTCACACTTAGAAATGCATTTGCAAAGCAGGTGCACACCGTACGATCAAGAAACGACATCGTATTTTCCCGTAAGTGGAAGGTCACCTTCTAGATTGAAGCCCCAACTCCCACCAGGCTTCTTCGGCAATGCCATTTTCGCAGCAACATCGGTTGCTCTGTCGGGAGATCTCCAATCCAAACCGTTTTATGCGGTGAGCCTTATTCATGAAACTTTGGTCAAAATGGATAATGACTACTTAAGGTCAGCAATCGACTATCTAGAGTTTCAACCTGATATATCTCTTATACGACGTGGGGCCCACACTTACCAGTGTCCGAATCTTGGGATCACTAGTTGGTCTAAAATGGGATCACATGATGCTGATTTCGGCTGGGGTAAACCTTGTTACATGGGACCTACTGAGCTGTTATTTGAGGGGAAATCTTACATTATACCTTCTGCTGGTGACGATGGGAGTTTATGTTTGGCTATAGCTCTGCATGATGAACATTTGAAGGTTTTTGAGAAGTTGTTTTATGAATATGTTTAATAATTAGGGGGAAAAAACGTTTGAGAAGCTTGGTAGTACAAGCTAGTAATAGTTTATGTATCCCTTCCTAGCTACATTTGTGTTGAACATCTTCTGTTTCTTTTTCTTTTTGGTGTTCTTCTTTGTGGAATTATGCTTATGTGCAGTATGAACTACGATAAACGTATTCCATATTGAAGAATATAACATTTGTTTCTTCTAAACTTCGAACAATATTCTTTTGGTTAGTTTTGATTATGCATGCAAATGTTTTTTAAAAAAACTGACATTTCTTATTAAATAAAGCTAATTATTGGCTATCAACCAGAAAAAGCTAATTATTAGCTACTACTATGTTGTATATGTATGGCTCTCTTTTTTTTTTTGTTTAATTTTGAATTTCCTTTTAAAAAATATGAAATTACGATCCTGTAGTATGATAGTGGTTTCTCCCACATTGTAGTAATTATGCACACAAGGGTCCTTCAAGAACTTCAGTTATAATATTGATTAAATTTACGTTTTTTTTTTTTGGACGTATATATGCCAAACTGGAATTGGAATTGAGTAAACTTAAGCTTAGTACAAATTCAAATTCACTTTCACCAAAATTTTAAGACAGTTTTTAACAAGGTATTAAAAAACTTTTTTTTTGGATAAATTACCTATTTGGTCCCTAATTTTTCAACGAAATTACAATTTAGTCCATAACATTTTTATGGTTAAAAGACCCCTATACTCTTTAAAATGGTGTGAAATTGTTCTTTTTGTTATTAGTAATTGCTAAAAATTTAACAGCAGTAATGGCGAATCATAATTTTTTGGAGGCAAGGAGGGTCACAACCCATCGTATATTTGGTGAAGTTGTAAACGGGAAAGAGTGTTATTGGAATGAGGGCTCAGATGGAGAATTGGTGGTGGGAGTGGTGCTCGAGTTGCTACCATGGATATGGATTCATCAAGAGTTGCTAATTTGATTTGCAATGGGGAGTGGCAGATTCTACTTCAGATTCCAAGCAAGGTAAAAATCCATCTACGGAGAGCTTTCTTTGAGGCTATCTTGGTAATGACTCAACTTTCTAGTTTGGTGTTACAATCCAAAACCTACAATTACAATTTAATTTTTATCTTTTTCCCTCAGCTTCACTATTTATACAGTTTTGTAACTTAAACTTTAAAAGTCCATAACTTTGCATAGACAAGTCCAAATAAGATGATTTTTTTTAATTGCATAGAATTTCAAGACGAATTAAACAATCTCCAAATTGATATTTTTTTCCAATAAAATTTCATATTTTTACACTTTTTAATTCCAACAATTCAAATGCCTCGATAAACGCACAATCAATTCAAACTCACATTTTACGATCCAAACCTTAGTACCAAACGCATGCTAAGAGAGGTGTGTCATGCCCGGTTGTGTGTCCCCGTATGGAGGATTGCAGCCATGCTCTGTAGTCTTGCCGAGCTGCTTCACGATCAATGTGGACAGAAGCTGTGCTATTTGGCCAAAACTTTGTTCTTTCAAGAGGGGTCCTTTTAGCTCCTTGTGCATGCATATGGTGCAACTGGGAAATGACTTGAATTTATAGATTTTTGCCATGGTGGTGTGGAGTATTTGATTTGATGGGAACAATCTAGTGCATAATAACCGGAGCCCTGATTTGAAAGATATTTTAGAAAGGGCCGGGAGAGTTATTTTCGGTTAATGGCACTGTGAAGATCAATGTTGATGCTAGTCTTCTGATCAGGTCCGTGAATTACATGGGTGTTGATGTGGATTCTTGAACTAGAGGCTTCCAACGTGGTTAGAGCTATTTCAAGTCCTCTTACCAGAATCCGGAATCAAATGTCATTGGTGATATCCAAGACCTTATGTCTCAAGTTGTTAATTGCACTACAAGCTACCTGTCTCGTTAAGTGAAAGACGTAGCCCACTACTTGTCTAGTCTTGCTTTTCTTATGTCTTGTAATTTAGTTTTTCAAGATCTTCTTCCTCTTTTGCTTTTGCAAGTTTGCTTTGAACAAAAGTCCTTTTATCAAAAAAGAAAAAAAAAAGAGCAAAATGCAAAAAATGTCACATTGAATTTTTATTAAAAGATAATAAAGGAAAAAAATTACAATATTCAATGTTTATATGTCATACACTTGATCTATTTCATCCGGTTTTTAATTTTTAATTTTTAATTTTTTTGGGTAAAAAGTACCAAATTGCATAATTTTAAAGAGTTTAGGGATCTTTTAACTACAAAAAATATGTTGAAGACCAAATTGTAAATTCATAAAAAGATAAAGGACCAAACGAGCAAATTTTTTTTTTTTAAGTAAAGTTATTAAGAATTTGTGACTTCAGTTAATTTCTAACTAAACCATTGACTACAGTACTTAATCCGTTAGATAATAAGACTTTCTTGGTGGGTTGCAAAGAAGATGGTTGGGTAGGGAACTTTTATAAGTATGTTTGTGTATAGTTCTAAAATTTTAAATTTAAGTTAACTTAATTTTTTAAAAATTAATTATAATTTTTATTAATTTTTTTAAAAATAAAAAATAAAATAAAAGTGTATATTTTAATTAGAATTAAATTAAAATATCAAACAAATTTTAAGTTTTAAATTAATTTTTCTCGTAAGAAAAAAAAAACTATTGCAAAAACTTACATGTCTCATCATATTGTAATTATTATTTAATTATTTATTTTAAATTACCGATTATACGTTTTGATCATGATTTGGTATCCATAATGATGCCAGCTAGTTGATGTTGATGTTCTTAATTGATTATCATCTGATATTCAACTGACCAGTCATTATCACCTCTAGCGAGATACCAGTAACTAAATGGTTACCGACAAGGAACCATCACCTACGAAGGAGAGAGAGAAAAGAAAGAGAGGGGAAAACGATTACATCACTGGTTATATCATTATGCCAGGTAAACCAATAATTTTTAAACTGTGGTAAAATTCAATCCACGTTAATAAATATATCAATTTGATTTCTTGAAGAAAAGTCCAACATGATTGAAATAATAAAATAAGTGATCTCTGTTTCTTCCTTAAAATCTATATATAACAATACATAACATATATATATATATATGTATATATAAAGCACGGTTGTTTTACCATGCTCTCTCTCACGTTTTACTGTTTAAACTTTTCGTCTCTCTATCTATTTTATCGTCTTCTGGGTTTCTGTTCAGCTGTTCTTCTTAACTCTTCTTCTACAACTCTCTCTCTTTCTCTATTTCTTTGACGCCTGTTCTTCTTCTCTCTCTGCCTCTTTCAAGTTTTTCTTAGCTCCGAAACAGTGCAACAACTCCTCCTTCATCTAAAAATCTCTCTTTGATTTTTTTTGTTTCTGGCTTCAAGATCGAGAGACGCAACAGCAAAACCCAGCACTCATTATATTTTCTCGTCCACGGTCCAAGCCAAACAGGTAGCTCTTCTATTTTAGGGTTAATGGTTTCCATTTGATTGCTTTTTTTTTTTTCCCCCGCCTTTAAATTGCTATTGTTTTTTCGAATGAATTAAATTGCTAATATTGTTTCCGTGTACGTTTCTTTGTTTCTTCCTATTTTTCTTTTGAATATACTTACATTGGTTAGGTTTGGGTTTTTGGGTGTTTTTTTTTTTTTGAAAATGTTTTGGGTTTTCATTGCTTTTTTCTTTCTTTCTTTTTTTTTCAAATTTTTTTTTTTTCCATTCTGTACCTATGGTTTTTTCTATTTTTGTTTTCTTTTAGGGTCCAATCACTCAAACCATTTAACTCAAACTTTTTTTTGTTTTTTTCTCAAAAAGTTTTTATCTTTTTTCTAAAAATTTTTTTGTCTTTTCTGAAAATTCAAAAAAATTTACTATTAAAACTTAAAAATCTCAACTCAAACTACTCCACCAAACCGCCCTTAATATGTTATTCTGTTAGATTTTCCATTTCTACTTTTTATCCAGAGGGTGAATGAATGTTTTTTGTTCCTCTTCTAACTTTGTTCTTCTCTATTGGTTATTATTATTATTATTTTTTTGGGCTAAATACTCCTCCATCATCGGTTTACTATCTTTTTTTGTTGAACATTTAGTTTTTACTACAAGTGACACTTTCCACGACCTATTTAAGTTGGATTTGTACCTAGCCATGAGCTCTGTTTTAATTATTCTTTTTTTTTTTTTTTAATTTATCCTTCCTGTTTTAGATTTATATGTTCAAATTGCTTCACCAACTAGCAACATACGCGTAGAAGGCTATAAAAGTTTCATGACTTATAATTCCCTCTATATATATATATATATATGGACAGTCTGTAATATTAATAGTCCAGTTTCAAGCGCTTTACGGAATTTGAGAAGAAAACCAGAGCAAGCTTGCTCTGGGCAAAGTAGTATCCCACAAGGCAGTGCAATTATACTTTGGGCAATATCATTCATTGCACCATCAAAAGATAGAAGGTGAAACTACTTTTATTTCTTATTTTTGTTATTTTTTCTTGGCTTCTTTATTCCTATGTTCATGTGTTGTATGTGAAAGTTAGGGAGAGAAAGAAGAAATTTGAAACTATTAAGGAATTAAACTTCTATGTTAAAGAGTCAATCTGTTAAGTGAAATTATCCAATACCCTTATATATCTGTTATTGTAGTTATGTATTTCTGATAGAGGACTTGGGTTTCCTTTTACCATTAATATTGTCCTCTGTTTTTATTGATAAAAAAGATCGTCCCTCTACGTTGAGCGAGACTAAGAAATGCTACTGTTGTAGTTGTTTTCCTTGTAGTGCCATTGGTTGCCATGTTTGGTTGATCTTGTCCTCTAACACTTTGTCCTTGTGACATACAGATTAGATTATTTTCATAGTTATATGTATAGTGCTTCCATTGCCTTTACTTATTTCCTCTAAAAGATGGTTCAATATGCATATGACCTAGCATGTTACTTACATAGTTGTGTATCTTAACAATATATAGAAAGCTAAGAAAATTTTATTGTTCACCGTTTTTGGACCAAAATGCTTGTTTTGGTTGGTTGGCAATTCTTTTTTTCCTTAGTCTTCTGGTTGTCTATTTTCTCACCCTTCTTTCTGTTTGTCTCTCTAATGAACGAAAGTCTCTCGCCATTTCTTTTCCCATTTTTTTGCCACTGTTCCCTCTGCTCGTCTCTAGGCTCTGCCCTTTTCTCAAGGGCAATGATTTCTTTGGCAATAATTGAAATCATTGTTAAATTAATTAATATTTTTTAAATTGGGATTTCGAATATATAAAAATAATATTTAAGTAAACACTTTAAACCAATGAAAGTACAATGTATTGTACTCAGCCGTCACATTAAATCTCACACGTGCTTCGTGTGTAAAACTTGTTTAAGAGAAGTAGTACCGCTGGACTGTGTGCTATAATATCCGGAGAACTTTTATCAAAAGGTGATGCTTATTAATGGATTTGTATTGGGCCTGGTGGGGCTCTGACCCACTCAAATTATATATATTTTTTTAATTTCATTAATTTTCTTTTATACCCTATTAAAAATTAAAAATGATAAAATAGCTATAACTAAAAATGAATTCTACTTAAAAAATTTGATGATTTTTCTACTTTAATCCCCCTCAAAATTTAAAATTCTTACATTGACTTCCCTAAAATTTTCTCTTTTAGTTTTTGTATTATGATGTCAATTATTTTTTGAGTAATTATAAATAGTCCTTGAACTTTTTCAAAGGTGATGATTTAGTTTCTGTTTTGTATAATTTTTTTTTTTTTTTTGCTGAGATAATCCTAGGCTTCTATTTTCTTGACTATTCCAGTCTTTTCCATCCAAATTCGTTAAATTTCTAACAGAATGAGTCATGTGTAATGCATGCGATCTAATTTAAAAGGGTATTTCAGTAATTTAATAATATTTAATTTAAGAAAAATTAAAATATATATATATATATATTTCTCTCTCCCCTTCCTTCTAGTCTCTCTCTCCTCCCCCTCAAATCAAAAGCACAAATTTGGGGGGGAGGTCCAAATTCAATCAGGAACTGGGGTGGGGGGGGGGGGGGGGGGGGCTTGGGGACAACACGGGTGAAGGGGTGCCGAGCTCAGCGATAACGCGGTGGGGGGTAGGGCAACCCAGATTTTTGCGTAGGCGGTGGGGCAAGCTTAGAGAATTGTGGTTGGGGGAGGGGGGGGGGGGGGGGGTTTGAGGGGAAGGGGGTCCTGGGCTTGGCAAGCAAGGGCAGGGCAAGCTCGGTCGAGGGGGCAGGGCAACGCTTGGCTTTGGGAGGGGGGGGACAATGCGCGGGGGGGGGGGGGGGGGGGGGAGGGTGAACTGAACCCAGATTTTGCGAACTCGGGGGAGGGGAGGTGAAAGAACCCATCGTGTCTACGTAAGGGGCACCCCAGATTGAAACTTAGAGGAGTAGGGGGGGTGGCGGTCAGAGACGGAGGCTATGCGAAACTATCTGTGAAGGTAGGTAGTGCGGGGGGTGGAGGGGACGGGGGGAGAGAGGGACTTTTTGGGAGATTTAAGGGTATTTTAGTCTTTTTACTTAAAAAGTCTATTTCAGCAAGATTCCGTTAGAAATTTAACGGAGTTTAATAGAAATGACTATAATGGTCAATTAATAGAAGTTTAAGGTTATCTTGGCCCCAAAAAAGAAAGAAAGAAAGAAAGAATATAACTAAACCGTTACCTTCGAAAAAGTTCAGGGATTATTTAGGTCAATTACTCTTATTTGTTTAAGTTTTTTTTTTTTTGGCACCAGTACACCCTGAACTTATCGCATAGTTACAATTTACACTTGAACTTTTAATTTTAAAAATTTACACCCATGAACTTACAAATTTGTAGCAGTTAACCCCTAATTGATTACAATGTTGATTTTTTTTTAAAAATAAAAATTAACACTTGACTTACATATAGGTTGTTAATTAAGAGTATAAAATGTCCTTTTAAAATCAATATTAACCAAGATTTATATTTAAAACAAAGTTAATTAATTTTTTTTTTACTTTGATAATACTTAAGTTAAGATCTTAATCTAAATAAATTTGGGTTAAAAAGGATAAAAATGATCGTTCATGTAATTAATTAACGACTTATGTATAAATAACAGATCAATTTCTTTCAAAAAACTAACATCGTTATCGATGAGGGGTAAATCGTTACAAATTTGTAAATTCAGTGTGTAAATTATCAAAATTAAAAGTTTAGACTGCAAATTGTAAATGTGTGATAAGTTCATGATGCACTGATTAAAAAAAAAAAAAAAGAAAAGCCTTTTTTTTTTTTTTTTTTTTCTATTTGGTGTATGTCTCTATTGAATTATATCTTTGGCTCAACTACGTTGAGAATATTCTTTTAAACTCATACACATCATCATATCCAATTTTAGATCGTGACAGACACTTGTTATCAAGACTACATTGTTATTTTTTGACACCCACTAAAGGTCTCATTTCACAACAAGTGCCCACCTTAACTTTATTGTTATTTTTTGCTCAGAACGACAAAAGAGCGGGGGGAAACAAATTAAAGATGTTAAGTTGCTCACTACCATTAAAAGAAAAAAAATCCCTATAAATAAATGTCTCTCTAGAAATCTCTTTGCCTCCTTCTCTGTTGAAACTTAAGTTGCCTCATATACGTCTCCTTGGTAAGCTCTATATATATATATGTTATACACACACACACACACACACACACATGCACACATAGATAGACAACAAAACATGTTTCTTTTAATAAAATCGATAATTTGCATGTAGTTTGATGATTTATAAAGTGCGCGTGTAGATCAAACATGGTCACGATCAACGTGAAGAAGACGACAATGGTGAAGCCGGCGGTGAAGATGACACGGCGGTCGATGCGGCTATCGATCCTGGACCGGATGAACAACCACCCACTGCACAACACGTTCGTACAATTCTACAGGCCACGGCCGAGAGCCTCAGCCAGAGACGGAGACGTTGATAGTGACTTCTTCGCTGCTGAAATTCTCAGGGAATCCTTAAGCAAGGTTCTCGTCGCCTTCTACCCGATGGCCGGCCGGTACAGAGCCACCGACGACGGCCGGGGGATCGAGATCGACTGCAATGAAGAGGGCGTCCTCTTCGTTGAGGCCGAGAGCAGCTCCGCCATCGATGACTTTGGACATTTTGCTCCGTCGCCGGAGCTCAGAAAGCTCGTGCCCGCCGTTGACCATTCAGGCGGCGTTTCTTCGTATCCGCTCTTGTTGGCTCAGGTATCATATAGGTACATGTTTGGTAGAATTATGGTCCTGCTATGACTTGGTCGGGGCGGGTGTTTTGATAGGAGTTTTAGGTTTAAAATTTATGAGAGTTTTCATCTATATTTAATGGATGATAATTATAAACTCTAATTCATAAATATATATATATATATATGTATATATGTATAATTTTTTCATTGAAAACGTAAAATATAAAAGTAGAGTTCTAGCTATCAAATAGGGAAAAAAATTATAGAATTTTGTTATCGGATAATTAAAAAAATAAAGAAGATTTAAGATCACTTACTTTTTCAAAAGTAATTTATATTTAAAAGGGATTAAGAGTGTTAAAGAGGTTTCGATATAGTAGGAATATCTTTGTATACATACTGATTTTTATTTTCACAAATGATTAAAAAAATTAATTTCACTAACAGATAATTCATTTATAAGAAAACTTATTAATTAATTAACGTGAGAAAAGATAAATTGGCAGTGGTAAAAGCCAATCTAAATAAAATAAATTAAAATGACTGGCAGCATTAAAACCTAGGAGAAAATGAATTTCTTTAGATATTTTTATGTGTTAGTAAGATTTGGAAATTTCAATTTGTATTAGGACTAGCAAGTTTTGTTTGTGTGTTGGGTTTGAGTTGATGTGTTTTTGACTCAAATATGACTTACTTAAATATGAACGCAACACATAAAGTTCATAAATAGATTCGATCGGAATCTGAACACAACCAAACATTTTTTATTTGAATTACACAACATAACACTTTATTTAAACAAGTTATGATAAGTTGACATGAAAAAATATGTTAATAACATGTTAAAGGTATTATCATGAAAAATTCTTTTAAAATTAAACAGGTCATTCAAACCTCTTATTTCGTTCCATTTTCAGATTGTGTCATCGTATTGTGTTGAAAATTGCCAACCCCATATAAGGCACAGGCACAACCCCATATAACGTAATCTAAACACATTTTATTTGATCTTACAATTCAAATTGTACAAATGAATACAAATATTCAACTTGAGTGAACACTCAAATGCAACTTTTGATTGTGACACACTAACATTGGAATTGTAGATCTTAGAGAAATATCGAAATCGATATATGGTATAACTAGTAATCATTACAATAACTAAATTGTTTAAAGCATTGACCAAAAAAACAAGGAGGATTTTTTCAATATGCACTCTTTCTGATTGACGGGCATGTAACTCCATAAAGAAGATAAATTCAAGCTCCATAATATATTAACTGTCGACCCTATAAAAATGTGTAGATTCTTCTAATTGACACCATAGCCAATACAATATCGATATCAATCTTTGCCGAACCTAAAATATTTGAGATCTGACAATTAAAAAAAAAATTAAAAAGATAAAGTAAAAATAAAAATTGAAAATAAGATATTCTATCGAAGAAACCCTCTAAAGAGGAATTCATGCTTGGTTGAACAAACTACTGGGGTTTGAGATGAAGATGAGAAGAGAAGAAGATCAAGAGATCTCTAGGGCCAGCTTCAGTTATTTGCTTTCATGAATGCTACACTACTATTTCACCCTACATTTTGTCATTGCAGATTTGCAGTTAATTAATTCAACTTATAACTTTGTACTAGCTAACATTTGGTGTGTGTGTGTGTGTGTGTATATATATATATATAAGCACGGCTTTATTTACAAAGATTTTAACATATTAATTTTTCAGATTACTTACTTCAAATGCGGAGGCGTGTCTCTTGGTGTTGCAGTGGAACACCATGCAGTTGATGGACCGTCGGCTTTCCACATTCTGAATTCCTGGTCTGAGATTGCTCGAGGTCTTGACATTTCGGTTCCGCCATTTCTTGACAGATCGATACTTCGCCCGCGTAACCCGCCTAAACCGAAGTTCAATCACATCAAATACCGGCCCGCTTCTTCAACCAACAAAATCATCTCTCAGCAAAACACTGCGAAACCTCGACATGATCAAGATCAAAGCATAAAGTATGCGGTTTTCAAAATGACCAAGGACCAACTTAACATAATGAAATCCAAGTCTAATGTCATGAACTCTAGCACATTTGAGATTTTGGCAGGTCACACCTGGAAATGCGTTTGCAAAGCACGTGCACAACCGGACGATCAAGAAACGACATTGTATTTTCCCCTAAGTGGAAGGTCACCTGCTAGACTGATGCCCCGACTCCCACCAGGCTTCTTTGGCAATGCCATTTTTGCAGCAACATCGGTTGCTCTGTCGGGAGATCTCCAATCGAAACCGTTGTCGTATGAAACCTTGGTTAAAATGGATAATGGCTACTTAAGGTCAGCAATCGATTATCTAGAGCTTCAACCTGATATATCTCTTATAAGACGTGGGGCCCATATTTACCAGTGTCCGAATCTTGGGATCACTAGTTGGTCTAAGATTGGAATGCATGATGCTGATTTCGGTTGGGGTAAACCTTGTTACACGGGACCTACTGACCTGTTATTTGAGGGGAAATCTTACATTATACCTTCTGCTGGTGATGATGGGAGTTTGTGTTTGGCTATAGCTCTCCATGGTTGAACATTTGAAGGTTTTTGAGAAGTTGTTTTATGAATATGTTTAATAATTAGGGGGGAAAAACGTGTGAGAAACTTGATAGTACAAGCTAGTAATAATTTATGTATCCCTTCCCAGACAGCGACTTTTGTTTTGGACATTTTTTATTTCCTTTTTCTTTTCTGTTTTTTTTATTTTTTTATTTTTTTTATTTTTTGGTGCTCTTCCTCGTGGATTAATGCTTGTGTAGTACGAACTACTATGATGTATCAGAAAGTATGCTCCTTTATCAGAAAGTGGTTTCTCCTGTATTAGTAATGATGCATATGTTGGACCTTGAATAAATTTAGCGCTAATATTGATCAAATTTACTTTTTTGACGTATGTATGCCAAACTGGAATTGCAATTGGATAGAGGCTTACAAACTCAAACTCCACTAAAAGTTTTTAGGACATTTTTTAACTAATGTAAAGGTTTTTTTTTTTTTTTTTTTTTTTTGGGCGTAAATTCTTCGTTTGATCTCTACTTTTTTTTTTTTTTTTTTTACAAAATTGCAACTTGGTTCCTAGTTTTTTTTTTTTTTTTTTTTTTTTTTTTTTTTTTTTTTTTGTAGTTAAAAGGTCCATAAACTCTTTAGAAGGATATAGGGTCTTTTTGATAACAGACCTTAAAAATTTAACATAAAATTTCACGTAAGTCACGCATTAATTACTATTAAAGGATAATTGATAAAAAAAAATTATATAATTCAACTTACATGTGTCATATATGTGATCTATTCTATCCAATTAACATTTTTTAGTAAAAAGTATCATATTGCACGAATTTTATTAGGAACCTCTTAGTCACAAAAAAAAAAAAAAAAAGTTGGGAACCAAATCACATCATAAAAAGATTAAGGACCAAACAAGCAATTTATCTTTCTTTCATTCTTTCTTTTTAATAACGTAATTAGGAATTTTTAACTTCAGTTAATTGCTAACTAAACCATTGATGACTACGGTTCTTTTGATGTACTGACTCCAGTTTTTAACAACGTTTTAAGGAAAAATGGTTTAATCAATTACTGAACATGAGTGATACGTGCTAGTTGAAAGAAAATCCTCTCTTCCT
The DNA here is from genome assembly GCA_008635985.1 of Ficus erecta. NCBI lineage: Eukaryota > Viridiplantae > Streptophyta > Magnoliopsida > Rosales > Moraceae > Ficus > Ficus erecta. The sequence goes on from BKCH01000047.1 coordinate 961,719, forward strand.
TAAAATAATAATAATAATAATAATAATAATAATAATAATAAGTATTTTACCACCTTGCTTCATAGGCCAGTAGAACTGCGGATGGGCTTCCGAGCTCTTCAAACATCGGGAAAACCACTTGCATGACATAAAATTTAAAGACTACTACATCAAATGACATAAAAAATTAACATTAGACTAACATAACATAAAATTAAACTAAAGTTAATTAAAATTTGTGTCATAAAATTTTTGTTATATTAGTTAAAATGAAAAATTTATATCATATTGGTCAATAGATTGAAAAAAATAATAATAATGATTACTTATTTAATTTTCTCTCAAAAAGCACGAGGGAATGGGTTGGGATGAAAGTAGCCAGGAGGCCCAAACTAGAGAGCTATTGGCGGGCCTACTTAATTCGGCCCATATCTATAAATTATTACAGGCAGTTTTATAGAAGTTTTTGGAAATCACATTAAAAAAAACAGTAAATAACATTTTTACGAATTTCATAAAAGTAAATAGTATGATTTTAAATATGTAAAATAAATAAACAATAAATTTTACTAGATAAATAGATTGTTTATTAAACCATTGACTAAAAATAAATAACCTAACAATTTTGTTATTTATTTATCTCAGCTTTCAAATTACTACCTAAGACGATCACATTGATTACTAAATTGTATTCCAAAATGAATCCACGATGCTATTTCAACACTTGGAGGTTTTTCTTTTCTTTTTTTTTCCTCATATCGGAACCTACCCATCACTTTATTTCAGACTTCTAGACTTCCAACTTTTCGTGGTCATAGGTTATAATTTTAATAGGACTTTTCGACTTTTCGTGGTCATACGATGTTTTATGAAGTTATGACATGAATTATAGCTTTTTAGTTTACAAGTTATTTCTTATTTCTTACAATTTACTACATGTCTTATGCTTTTGATCACGTTGAGGATTGCATTTTGGCTCACAATGGAAAAATGTCCGACTACCTCTTTTCTGCTAATAAAAAAGAGGTCATTGGTGCCATCCTATATTCTTGTGATCCCATCGTCTATATGAAAAAAAAAAAAAAAAAAAAAAAAAAGAGCCCGAGATCTATCAATTAAACAAAAAGAGATTGATACAATTTAACTCAAATAATAGATCTAAATAAATTATTATGGGTTCAATGTCAAACAACATATTAGTTGAATAAGATTATCTATATTGTGGTGATTGGGTATCAAATCTATAAATACTTAAAAAGTATACAAGTGAAAGGTATCTTTAACGTTGCACCAACCTGGTGGTAAATGTCTTACTACCTTGATTGTTTGGTGATTTTAAGCATTGATTATACTAAATGGTAATTGAGAAAATAATTTCTCAAATACTAAATACGTATAAAATACGTAACTAATATCTAAAATAAGTGGTTATTGATTGTTTAATGTTCTTAATAAACATCTAGATGTTGAATATTCCATGAAGAATTTGGTGTTTTCTAGTATTAAATTCAATCGGTTTGATTCAACGTGGAGAAAAAAAAAAATTAAGGAAAAATCGATAAAAACACATTATTTTAGAATAAATCGATCGGTAGAAAATATTTGTATGTAGATAGTTATTCCAAACCCCTTTTATTTTGCATCTTTATCATTATCTGCACAATACATGTGTTGCAGATATAACTTAGAGATAATTTTACATTTGATTTCATCAAAAAATATAAAATTCGAATTTCCTAATCCCAAATTTCATATATATATATATATATATATATAAATGGCCAGTAAATTAATGGCAAGATTCTTTAATAGTATTTTTTTTTAATAAATTGTGGTGATAGAAATTAGTAGATGCACCAAGATATCTTGACTAGATCGGTATCCCTATAGTACCGTCATCACTTTTCCATCCCACTAAATATTATTAAATAAAGAAAAAAAATTAGATTACATAAAATTCCTTCGAAGGGGAGAAATAAGACCAAAAAAGGAAAGAAAATCAAGACACCTATCAAGGAATCTAGAAGCAGTCAGAAGGCATTTCATAGGATCAAGCCAGAACTCCTTCCTTAAAAGTAGCATTCAAATGTGTCTCGTTAAAACCCCTCTAGCCAAAACCCAGTGCGAAAAAAACTAAAAGAGAAAAAGAGTATATATTTACTTCAAAAGTTGACTAGTTACAAATCTATAATAGGAAAGTTCTGCCAAATCTCTATAAAGCAAAGATTAACAACTAGTTGGAGCATTGAACCACCATGCATCTTCGGCAATGTGAAGTGCATATGAAGCTAGGTTATCTGCAACTTGATTCCCTTCTCTAAAGATATAAGATGCATGGTATGTGATCTTATCAAGATAGTTTATAGCCTTGCTCCATCTAGATAAAAATATCCATGGGACTTTATTGCTTTTAATTTTAAGAAACTGTACAACATAAGTAGAGTCACATTCAAACCAAATATAGTCCCAATCAAATCTTCTGTCATAATCAATGGCTGTGATAATTCCTATTAGCACTACTTCAAAAGCAAAGAGAATACCTAGAGGCTTAGTGAAGCATCCCTTTCAAAAACCTCTATAATTTCTGAAAGTACCACCACATCCCATAAGCCTAAGAAAACCATTAGCTACACCATCTATATTTACTTTGATCCAAGCTGGAGGAGTATTATTCCATTTGACTTTTATAATACTAGGCGCCTTGGAGATTTTTATCTGCAATTTGAAAGTTTTAATAATTAGTAGATCAAAGATAGTGTTTTTCATGATGCCCGTATCCATTGAATCGGCTTTCATTGAATCGGCTTCTTGAATAAGATTCCAAATCAAAAGAATTGCTTTCTGAACATTAGAAACTTTATTCTCAAAAATCATCTCGTTTCTAGTCTTCCAAATCATCCAAAAAGTAGATATTACCCCCACAATCTAGAGATTATAAACCTGTTTGCTCATTTTGCAGTTTAATGCCGATAGAATTAGTTGTTGAATTCCTGTTTTATCAAGACGAGCATGAAATGTTGATTGCAACTTAGCCCAGATAGTTATAGCGAAAACATAACCCACGAAAAGATAATCTTTATCTTCCTCAACAGTGAAACAGAAACGGCAACATGATGGTAGGTAAAAACCTTTCTTGTGCAAGAACTTTTTAGTCACCAAGCAACCGTGAATAGCCTTCCAAGCAATCATTGATCTCTTTGGTTGAATTGAGCTTCTCCAAATTTTTTCGCCCCAATTTACAGTAGCTCTCCTCGGCCGTATATGATCATAGAAATTGCTAGTTTTAGGAATGCCTTCCGAAGAATGCCTCAAACAAACAACATCGGTAGAGCCCTCTATAATGGTCACTTTTTCAATATCTACTGCTATGTGTGGAAAAGACTGACAAAATGTGTTAGGTAATACACATTTATTATCAACAAAAAAATCACCAACCTTTGATTCAAGAGGAATGTTATTTGGGATTTGGATTTGAGAAACAATTGGATAACCAATCTAATTATCTTTCCAGAAGTTGAGCTTTGATTGTTCTCCTGCATTCCAAATGCATTCTTCTTGTAGTATAACATAATGATTTCTGATGGTAGCCCATATAGAAGACATCGCAGGACCAACTTTTGGTTGTCTTGTGTTTGGCACATATCTCTTTCTCATAAAATAACAAACAAGATAGTTATTAGTCATGATTCTCCATGCAAATTTCTTCAAAAACGTTGCATTAGTAGCTTCTAAGGATTTAATGCCAAGGCCCCCTTCTTTTTTCAGAAGGCAAATTCACCCCCATGCCATAGTGACTAGCTTAGTTTTTTCAGTGCTTCCGAACCAAAGAAAATTTTGCAATGCTTTGAAAATTTTCTTAATCTAATTCGACGGCCACTTATAAATCATAAAACTATGATTAAGTGAACTAGCAATCACAGTGTTTATCAAAGTGAGATGACCAGCTATGGATAAAGTTTCTCCCTTCCAATTAGCAAATTTGGAAATTATCATATCAGCTACAAATTGTTGAAGTACCTTTTTGGGAGTTCCTTTGAAAAGTGGGACACCAAGATATTTAAATGACAATTCATCATACTTCATCGAAAGTCTTATAATAATATAGCTAGCCTGATGATTAGAAATTGCTTTACCAAAAAGATATTTGATTTATTAACATTAATCACCTATCCCGAAAGTCTCTCATAGCATTTGAAAATTTCCTCCAGACATTTTACCTTATTTTTTGGGGCCCTACAAAACATCAATATATCATCAGCAAAAAAAAAAAAAAGAAAAAAGGGTGAGTTGGAATAATACCTCATCTATGAGCCGTGATAGGCATAAGTCTTCCTTTGTCGAACTTGCGTTGAATCAGACGACTAAGGAAATCCTCCGCAATACAAAAGAGTAAAGGAGATAGAGGATCTCCTTGACAAACCCCTTTACTACATTGGAAATATCCCTCAGGAGTGCCACTAATTAAAATTGACAATCTAGTAGAAGAAAGAATTTCCTTGATCCAGCAGCAAAAACAGGCAGAGAAACCAAAAGCTTTGAGAACATGAATAATGAAGTCCCAGTGCATGGGGTCAAAGGCTTTTATGATATCTATTTTCAGAGCCATATTCCCACCGAAGGTTTTTTTGTCTGATGCATTAACTCCTTTAGATGCAAGAGCAATACAATCTTGAATCTATCTCGTAGGAATGAATCCAAATTGATTTTTTTTTTGAAACAATTCGCTGAGCAATTTTCCCTAACGTATCGGCAATTATCTTGGTAATAATTTAAATAAAAAAAATTACCAAGAACAATAGGACGGAAGGCGTCAATCAATAAAGCATCTTTGATTTTTGGAATGAGAACAATGAAATTAGAGTTGAGATTATGAGGTACATGACCTGTAATGAAGAAGCTTCGGACCGTAGAAATAACTTCTTTACCAACAATGTCCCAACATTTTGGGTAAAAAGCACCGCTATATCCATCTGGACCAGAAGCGCTAGACGAATCTAAGGAGAAGATTGTAGCATGAACTTCTTCATTAGTAGGAATTGTTGTGAGCATATTGTTATCATCATTCGTCACCTGCTCACTAATGATATCTTCTATAATCGAAAAATTCTCAGGAGCAATTCTATGATCAGAAAATAAATTCTAATAGAAATTGAGAATGTGGTTTTTAATCTGCACTTGATCTTCCACAAGATTATCACCAATCTGCATAATGGCTAATGGCCTCTTGACTTTACGAATCTTGAGCATAGCATGGTAAAAAGTTGAATTCCTGTCTCCATCTTTCGTCCATTTAACTAGGGCTTTCTCCCGCCAAAAAAAAAAAAAAAATTCTTGAATTTTGAGTTTCTCCTCTAATTCCTTTCTTGCCAATAATTCTTCTTGAAAATTGTCATCAGAGAAATCATCATGACTGACTCTCTTTTGTATTTCCAGTAATTTATGTTCCGCGACGTCAACAACATGAAACACATTTCCAAACACATTTTTATTCCAATCCTTAAGACTATGTTTTAACAGACGAAGCTAATGACTAAGCAGCTGATTTCCCTGTTTCATCCAATTCTCATGCACCATTAGAAAAATCATATTGTTTTAAGACCATGCCGATATAAATCTGAATGGAAAAGGACCAGTAAGGGAACCTTTAGTAGAACTGAAAATGATCGGATTGTGATCGGAATAAATTCTTGGTAAAGCAGTAGCAAAGATAGCTAACCTACTACTACTTAATAATGATAACAATAATAACAATAATAATTCTCTAACATTACATTATAATTTTATGTTCACATACAAGCCCCAGGCCGCGTCCATCAATCTGTCTTTTGACAAAACTGGAAGGCCGTGTACTATATATTCACGTGCTATTTAGTAGTATTTTTAAATATTGCAATTGCAATTTGCATGTCCTCCAAAACAAATATCAGTCTTAACTAAAGAGATATATTATAATATTTAATCTCTTTTCCAGAAGTAGTTAAAAATTACACGAGTAATAAGGCATAACTTTAATCCGTTTATTAAAAACCAACAGAAATCATCAATTTGTCATTAAATCCTATTACGTCTTATTTTTTTTAGAATTATTTTTACTTTATTTAATTTTATAGGATGTGACAAGACCTCTTATTTGCATTATTAATTAATAAATAACTTTTTTTTAGGGACGTGGAAAATAGCTTTTTAATTATACCAAATTTCTAACAAAATAAGAAGAATCTCTAGTCCAGTTATATATCAAAACCGTTAAAAAATTAATCATATGATTAAACAGTAATTCCTATCGACGTTACAACATAAAAAGTTAATAAACGTCCATGATAAGAATCTCTAATCCATTTATATATCAAATCATTAAAAAATTAATCACATGATTAAATAATAGTTCATATCATATTGCAACATAAAAAGTTAATAAATGTCCATAATAAGAATCTCTAGTCCAATTATATATTATATCGTTAAAAAATTAATCATATCATTCATCAGTAGTTCCTATCGACATTACAACATAAAAATTTTACGACAAAAATTCTCAATTTAAGGAGACATCTCCAGATGAACTTTCTCAATTTTTTTTTTGTCTTTTTTTTTTTCAAAAATAAACACAATTATACTATTCACATCTTTAAATCTCTCTTTAAATATCAAATTTTAAAAGTCTATAACTTTATTATTTCAAGTCAAAATGACATTAATTTTTTTAAATTTTATATAATTTTAAAAGAAACGAAATAAGATTCAAATTATTATTTTTTCTAACACATTTTAAATTTTTAAATTTTTAAATTTTAAACAATTTATTTTTAACAAAATACACATTTTAGAAATTCAACTTAACTTAACTCTAATTAAATATCTTCAAAATTCTAACTTGAATATTCCCTGCTAAACGAGGGCTTAATAGATGTCATCCGATCTTTTAAAATTATTCTTTACTCGTGGAATATTTTTATTCTATATATATATATATATATATATATATATTTTATAACAATTTTTATTCTATATTTAAAAAGTCTTTAACATGGAAAAAATAAATAAATAAATATTATTTAATTACCGCCAACCGCTTATGCCCAAAGTTTCATTAGTTTCTTCTTTATGCGCTGACAGTTCTCAAGTTCCCAGAACACGAAAAAAAAGCAAAAACACACACGAAAAACCAAAAATCAAATCAAACTCCACTCGCGTTCCTTATTGGCGGCTCTTTCTTTCTCTTTCTTACTTTCTGTCTCTAAATCTCTTCCTTTTTCACTCTGCTTTTAATTCCGTACACGTACCCTTACGTGCTTTGATATCCTTTGCCTTTTCTCGGTCAAAATTCCAAAACCACTGTTCCCCAAAAAGCAAGCGATATTTCTTTCTCAATTCGCATGTTGATTTGATTCTTTCACTCCTCTCTTATCGTTCTCTCTCTTTCTCTCTCATCATTTTCTCTCTCACTCTCTCTCTCTCTCTTCTTTTGCTGCTTTGTTTCTGGCTGCGACAGAGGAAGGAATGGGATTCGTTTTCTCGACGAACAAGATGGTCGCTGTTTTCGTCTTCGGATTCTTCGCTTTGAATTGTTTCGGTGGATTCGGATCGGCCGACGCTCAACTTCTGCCTGATGACGAAGGTAAATTTCGGAAACTCTCGATTTCGGGCGTTTTTTTTTTTTTTTTTTTTAAAAATTTTGTTTTCGATGTTTTTGTTCTGTTCGGTTGCTGAGAGAGTGAGGAAAAGCGATCACGAAAATTTGCACTCGTTCTTTCGCGATTTACGAGCATTTCAGTTATGGATTTCCGTTTAGTGTGTCTTTAAGTTTTGTGCCGACGATTTTGTGCTGTTTGGTTGCTGAGAAAGTGTCGGAAATCGAAGGAAAATTTGCTTCATACTGTTAGTTATGCTAATCATGTGCGGTTCTGCTTTCTTTTTTTTTTTTTTTAATTAGTTCCTTTCGATTATTTTTCGTCATTTTGTGTTTCTCGTCATGTGGTTTTACAGCGTTTTTTTCAGGAAGCAAACAGTGAGTGCTTTACTAATCAGACTAATTATAAAATTCATTTTCCAGGGAAAACACAATTATAAAGGTCTTTTGGTGGCTATTTTTACATTTTAAAATGATGTTATTGACCTACTGAAACGTTGTTTAATGGGTGCTTAATTTAACAAAATATTATTTTATTTGGAATCCAATTCCTCTCTGGATCGATATTCAATCCAGAGCTGTCCATTTTTAAAATCCTTTCTGCATATAGAAACAGCTAGTGTGTACACGATAAGATTGTCTATTTTTCACGTTTATCCAAAATAATTATAATAATAAAATAAGATATTTTGTCCATTTTTTGATCTACGGTTTGAAGTTTGATCCAAAAATGTTTTCCAGTCCTTGTCGGTCTGGGTCCACAACGAGTCTTATTCGTGCAGTTTCACATGCATAAGTTTTCTGTATTAGAGGATTTATACGTGGGGACTTTCTATTTGTTCAATTAATAAAAAATTTTAATTGTTAGGATTAAATTTTTAATGATTTGACTTATAATCGGAGTAGTTTTGCATTATTATTATAAATTTTTGCGATAGACATTCATAAAAAAGACTGTTAAAAAAATTAAATGATTAAAAAATAATTTATACACAGTAATGCAAAATAAGAATTCCTACCGAAGGACTTCTTTTTCTTTTTTTTTTTTTTTTTTCATCACAAGATTACAATTTTGCCTTGCATATCCTCATAAATGTTTAGGGTACAAGCAGGAGACGGTCGCAACTAACCTCATTTAATGGCCCTACGAAATTAATTGTTGTGCAAGTTGAACAAATTGAATTTCGTAGTGTTGAATTTGTAGTGAGAGATTATTTTATTTTCTCCCATTTTGGATTTAGGGGAACACAGTATTGATAGTGACTTTACATTTCAGGTATATAAATATAAATAAATAAATAAATATATATATATATATATATATATATTATGACATTCTTGGAAAGTGATGTAAGATTAGTATATTTCATATTTTCTCACCTAACAGTGAGATGATATTACTGTCCAATTTTCTTATTTTATTGTCCGTTTTCTCAATATTATTTTAATAACTAATTTTTTTCATTTAAGTATTTTTAGTATTTAGTATTTATTATGTGGTTAATTTTTTAAATTTGAATGAATTGTTAAATTATTATTAGAGAGATAATTAATGAGATGGAAAATTTGAAACGTTACGGTAAGATACATATTGCGAGACAAAGGCTTTTTATTATTATGTTAATCAATTATTGAGATTTGAATGTTGTGGGGTTGAAGCTTGTAGCTATTTTTGAGCATCGTTCATTTGGATTGGTCAGCAGACTTTTTCATCTTACTTTCTGTGTTTCTTTTCTTCCATAAATAACACGTCAAACGACGACGCACAACTGTAAAGTTATAAGTATAGGACACACACACACACACACACATATATATATATATGGTGATTATAAGGGTGGCTGGAAAGAAGTAAAGTTGGTTGAGAAGATATTGATTAAAAAATAATTTTCTTGGTGAATTTGATTAAAAAATTATTGGAGTTTGCAACATGGGTGACATATTTGGACCATGCCATCTCATCTACAGTGTATTAATGGTTAGGAAAGGACAGAAAAATATATTTTCTGTTTTATTTGAATTATGACCGTATGTGATTTTTAATTCATAAATAAATAATAGGAAAACCGAAGGAAAAAGATACTGTTATTTAATTTGAATAATGACCATGTGATGTTCAAGTCATGAATTGAAAATATTAGTGTGATAGACTGAAGTATATATGGGTCATCAATATATCAGTGTACAAGAAAAATACTATTACTATTAGCCAAAAGAAATAGATTCCCCAAGCACTAGGATAAATATATCAAATTGGTTTTGTCATATAAAGAATCTTTAATTTAAATAATAAAATAAGTGATCCTTTTTTTTTTCTTTCTTGATCTTTATTTCTGGTAAGAACATCAAAAAGTGACACGTAAGAATATTATAGAGAAAGAACAAGCACATAATAAACAAATGATGAAAGAACAAATCTATGTTTTCTGATTTGCTAAAATGTATTTACGTTTTTTTTTTTTTTTTTTTTTTGTATGTGGCAGTGAAAACTCTTCAAACAATTTCCAGAAAACTACAACTGAGCCGTTATTGGAGGAACATCAGCGAAAGTTCTTGCAGAGACGGTGTAGGCTTTAATTCGACCCTAGAAGGAGATGCTAAAAGCAATGTCACATGCATATGTCCTTATTCCACAAATGGTACTATTTGCCATATCAAATCCATGTAAGTAAAATTTTCTGGTCCTCACTTTTCATATGCGCAAGCCACAATATTATATCAATGGATTTTGTTAGACCATCTCTAATGTATATGCTAATGTCAATGGATTTTGTTAGTTATAAACAATTGTGAAATTAGTATATTTGAGATGTTATCTTAGATCATCTCCAACGCAAGTGACAACACTAATGCTATATTTATTATTCAAAACAAAACGTGAAAATAAAATATTTGTTGTGCGTTGTCTTAGTTTGTACTTCAAGGCATAATGCTATTTCTACTACTAGCTATAAGGGTGTTTGGTGAATGAGTTTGAGTTAAGATTTTTAAGTTTGAATAGTAATTTTTGTTGACTTTTTAAAAAAGACGAGAAACTTTTTCTAAAGAGACAAAAACTTTTTCAGAAAAAGACAAAAATTTGAATTTAAACCTTAAGTTTGAGTCTATCTTTTATAATTATAATTATTAAACTTTCAAATTTGCAAAAGTAAATTTTTTGTATTTAAATAACTTAGAATTGATAGTATTGTAATGATTAAATATAAAATAAAAAAAAGATATTAATAAACAACAATCAAATGCTAAAATTTGACATTTATTATATTTGTTGGTAAATTTGTCACCAATGTTATCACTTCATTAAAGAGGAATTTTTTTATATGTAATGTTAGATTTGACACTGGCAAATCAATTTGCAAAAATCTGCATTAACATGCACGTTAATTTGACACTCCATTTAGCAGTTTTTTTTTGGGAGTCCATTAGTACCTATCCTTTACTGTTATAGTTTTTTTTTTTTTGGTTGAAATAGAGCTGCTGCTTTTATTAATGGTTGTAGTTATCCAAACTTATAGCAGAAGAGACAAAATACGGGTCCTCATCAATCCAAACAAAAGGCGTACAAGCATTAAATTATATATGCATTAAATTATACATATATATATATATATAGGGGAGTGAATTATATATGCATTAAATTATAGTATCATCGTCTTCTTCTTCGCTTGAATTTTAACCTATTGGTATAATATATTCGGCATACTTGAATTTTAACCTATTGGTAAAAGTTTGTAGAAAGATCCTTTTCTTCATTTAATTTTGAGTTGCATAATACATTTACTCGGTCCATCATGTGTTTAATTCTTGAACAATTTGGACCACATTGCACATCCTGATATGGTGGAATAATTCCAATATTTTCATTTGTTTTAAACTTTCTTTGTCTGATCGATGGTGACGGAAATCTTTAATACTTTGAATATTGTGCTACTTCTATCACCTGGAATTGGATATCAATTATTAACGCTTATACGTAAGGGCTTTTTTAATCTTATTGAAAAATTACGAGTGAGTAAGAGATTCATATATATATATATATATATATATTTACGAGTAAGGGATTTTTATTTTATTTTCCTTAATAAATGAAGTTTGTAACCTCTTTCCAACCTGCTATCTATGTATTAAAAATATGATATGGCAGCCAGTTGAAGACTCTCAATTTGGTAGGAGTTTTTCCTCAAGAATTTGGAGATCTTACTCATTTAGAAGAACTGTGAGTTGTTTATTCTCTCTATTCGTCATCTTCTTTAATTTGTCTGAGGATATGTCCAAATATTTTTATATCAGAAAAATCAATATTTTGTTAAAAATGATCCATCATTACTGATTGATGGGATCTAATTGACTGTGGTCAATCAAAATTTAAATGACCACTAGCCATTTTCTTTTTAAAAAAATTTTGAAGTTTTGATTTAAAAATAATTGTCCAAAAATTACTATCAAACTTAATTCCTTCTTTTTTTTTTTTAATCTAATGATAATAAAGATTTACAGCGTACGGAACTACGGAGTTATATTGAAATATATATAATATGTGTTATCCGCACTATGCCACGCTTGTTAAAATTTATATACATCAAATTTGAAAGTTATTGAAAAGTGCTAGAACTTGATTAATTTATCTGTAACCAAACAGTGATCTAACTCGCAACTACATCAATGGATCAATCCCGACAAGCCTTTCTCGTGCCCCTTTACGCATTCTGTAAGTCAATTATTATTATATGCATCTATATTTATATATGTACATCTATTATGTACATTATTTAGAATTATATATGTCTTTATATATATATATATATAATATGTCCACGTTTAAACTATCGGTTCCTGTTTTGCAGGTCTCTTTTGGGAAACCGAATCAGTGGTTCCATTCCCGCGGAGATTGGTGAAATCACCACGCTCACGGATCTGTAAGCCATGCAATGAAACTCAATACAATTGAACCAAGAAAAGATAAAATAAAATGCATAAAGTTGATTAATCTAGATAAATTGCTCTTTTTTTTTTCTTTTTTCTTTTTTTTTTTTCAGGGTAGTAGAAAATAACTTGCTTAGTGGGCCCCTTCCACCGGAGCTTGGGAGCTTGAGTAATTTGAGGAGACTGTAAGACAAGTGTCCTTGTTCTTTCCTTTTTATCTTTTTATTATTTTACTTAGGTAGATAAGCATTTTATAGACACTAATTTGAAAAAATAACCGAACTTTTTTTAATTAATGAAAATGGCTGGTGGCCATTTTGAAATGTTGATTGACAGAGATTGAGAGGTAAAAACACACGTTGATATCGATTAATCACTGGTTGATCACTTTTGAAAAAATGATCATTTTTTTAATTTAACAAAACTTGTAACATTTATTAAAAAAAAAAATTCTTAAAAAAGACAATTTACTCATATATCCCAAAGTCGGATTTCATAAAAAGTTTGAGTAAATGAAATGTAATCCTTCTTCTTGAATCTTTTGCAGCTCTATTAAGCAAAAAAGATAATATATGTTTATTATGTAGCTACAACTTGTAATGTATACAAGTGTGGATTTCTTTCATATTGCTTCAAATAATTATTGATTTAACGGTTCTCCAATTTACAGCCTTCTGTCAGCAAACAATTTTACTGGGCCAATACCAGAAACATATGGCAATTTAAAGAATTTAACCGAGTTGTAAGTGATCGTTCAAGGTTTCGTTATCCGTCTTTAGTTTTTCGAATGTAGAGATTTCTCACCCAAGCTTATTTTATGGCCTGCAGTAGGATAGACGGGACCAGAATATCAGGGAAAATTCCTAGTTTAATTGGAAACTGGACCAAACTTACCAGATTGTGAGTACTGCATTTTCATTCCATTTATCTGCTTTTTCTATATCTTATTAAGGAATAATTTGGTATTTATATCTTTGTTCGTCATATGTCAACGTTTGTTTCAGGGATATGCAAGGCACATCCATGGAGGGCCCTGTTCCTTCAAACATATCGAATTTGATAAACTTAAAAGAATTGTGAGAGCATACTCTTCTATCGGATAAATACATGTTTAGTTTGGTTTACTATTGACTATAAGTTACTGATTTAGTGATCGAACGATCTGATATGACCACTTTTTTCTCAGGAGGATAACGGATTTGTGGGGATCGGCTATACCGTTCCCTAATTTGAAGGGTATGAAAGCTATGATAAGATTGTGAGTGCAACACGACCTAAAATGCTGCAACTGTATATTTCAGTGGTTCTCTTCTATGGAAGTACTTATCAAGGTCTTGCTTCACTTTTCTGATTCAGGGTATTGAGGAATTGCTTAATTGAGGATTCAATTCCATTGGATATCGGAGAGATGACAGAGCTGAAATTACTGTAAGTACAAATAGAAATCTTAGCAAGTGGATTAACACAACACAAAGATCAAATTAGACTATTTGAACCGTTTGTCGTATTTAAATGCTATTCGTTTCTATGACTTAAGAATTTCTTTTCTAAGTGACTAAACTTAGTTGTGCCTGCAAAGAAAGGACCTGACTGTTTATAGAACGTAACTGCTAAAAGTTGAAATTTCGGCTACTTTGCACTTTGTATCATCTTTTAATTTCTGTTTTAGCTATGCAATCTGTCGAGACAGAAATTCTAAGATGTTCTTGTATTTGACTGTTTCCAGGGATCTGAGTTTCAACAGGTTAAGGGGTGAAATTCCACGGCAGCTGCAGAGTCTAACCAATCTAGACTTTATGTAAGTTGATTATAATAGATCAATAGTTCAATCATCCAAATGATTTGAATTTAGTTTAGTGACTATTTGTGTGAAAGGAGAGAATCATTCGGATTTCTACCTATATAGGTTTTTGACCAACAACTCGCTGACCGGAGAAGTACCAGCTTGGATAACAAGCACCAAGAAGGACTTGTGAGTGTTCAATATGAATTGTATTTCATTTCGCTCTACAGTTAATGTAATACTCTGGCTGAACATGTGTGGTTAATCTAGTTCTTCAGCCATCTATACTTGGCCTCTCCAACTGAGAAAGTTCTGAACAACCTAATGACTTACCTGTTTGCAGTGACTTATCCTACAACAATTTTAATCGGTCAACTGATCGGTTTGATTGTCGAAATTTGTCTCCGTAAGTTTTCATCTATAGCATCTCCTAATGAATTGAATTATGCATTACTCGCCGTATAGCTACTTAATAACTTTCATAACAAACAGGAATCTAATTTCGAGTTTTGCATCTTCTGAGACCAAATTGTAAGTCCCTTTCCCCTTATGACTTTTAATCACGTCTTACGAAACTTCACACAAAACACGACTGACTAGGACTAGATTTCAACAATAGATGGTGCTTGAAGAAGGACCTCCCCTGCTCGGAGAAAGCACAACGTAAGGATAAATATAAATATAAATATAAATATATATATATATATATCAAATCATGCATTCGTCAATTCGGTAGCTCACAAGTTGTTTAAGTTAACTATGTTCATACTATAACTGCAGAGCATTCTTTGTTTATCAATTGCGGAGGGCCAAAAACAGAGTTTGAAGGCAATCAATATGTAGACGACTTGCAAAATGCCGATCCATCAACCTTTTATTCTCCAGAAGAAAGATGGGCTTTTAGTTCAACAGGGGTTTTTACTGGTAATGAAGACGGTGCAGATTTCATAACACATGAAGCTTCTCAAAATAAGAATATTTCACCAATTTATCAAACAGCCCGCCTTTCCCCTATATCTCTCAAGTACTATGGCCTTTGCTTGCGAAAAGGCAGTTACAAAGTGCGGCTTCACTTTGCCGAAATAATGTTTACTAATGACCAGACATTTAGTAGCCTCGGCAGGCGCATATTCAATGTATCAATTCAAGTAAGTATAAGTATATTCGATTAGGGTATCATCAATATGGTTTTGTAGTTCTTGCTTCGCTTTCCGAGAGCAAAGATGTCAAATTTGGTGGGAGCTGCTATAGTTTTTTACTGAATTCTGCGTAGGGGAATTTGGTTTTGAGGGATTTCAACATCATGGAGGAAGCTGGAGGTGCTTATATGGGCATCAACAAAACATTTGATAATGTTACAGTTAGTGGTAGCACTCTCGAGATCCACTTGTACTGGGCGGGCAAAGGAACTAATGCTCTTCCCGAACGAGGCGTCTATGGACCTCTTATATCTGCTATCACTGTGACGCCAAGTATGGCAGACTCATACATAGACCATGATTTAATTTGCTTTTCACTTAGGGTGACGGTTACAATAACAAATCCTCTTTCTTCACAGACTATAAGGTCGATACCGGGGGTGGTGGCCTATCTGTTGGAGCAATTGTTGGAATTGTTGCTGCATCATGTGTGTTTGTCATGTTAATTCTGTTTGTACTTCGAAAGAAGGGGTACTTGGGCGGGAAAGACACCGAGGATCCAGGTGAGGAGTTATGACTTCAGAAATTCCTACACATAATTTTGCCTCTCAGATAATTGTTCATTCTTGCAATTCAAATAGGAATTATGCTTGGAAAATAAGTTGTATTTTTGTGCTTTGTGTCGTCATCGGGATGCATGTGCATGATCTTGATTAAGCGCTCTCTCTTTGCCACTCTTCCTTTATTTTAACTTGTATGTGCTTCCATTGACCGAGAGATATACTGGTTGTAAATATAAAGAGAGAGACAGAGAGAGAGAGAGAGAGCAAGTTTTAAATAAAATTTCAAAACAACTGATTCTATTTCCATTTTGACTACTAGTTAATTGGATGCCAAATACGTGATGTCTTTCTTTGTTGCAGAGATACGTGCCTTGGAGTTACAAACAGGGTCTTTCTCATTAAGACACATTAAATCTGCTACTGGTAACTTTGACCCTGCAAATAAGATAGGCGAAGGAGGTTTTGGGCCAGTTTACAAGGTAAGTACATTTGAAAATTTTTGTTTTATCAGTGATATCAAAAGAAAGGTAAATGTCGTGTGTAAAAACATTTGAATATGGATTTATTTGCATTCTTCTAGGGTGTACTATCAGATGGTCGTGTGATTGCTGTTAAGCAGCTGTCATCCAAATCGAAGCAAGGGAATCGTGAATTCATAACGGAGATAGGCATGATATCTGCGTTACAACACCCGAATCTTGTGAAACTTTATGGCTGCTGCATTGAAGGGCGTCAATTGATGCTCGTATATGAATACTTGGAAAACAATAGTCTTGCTCGTGCACTTTTTGGCAAGTCATTAACTCGCAGATCTTTGGAATTGTCATGAATTTTAAGGACAAGATTTGACAGTATTATCTCCTTTTTGACACTGATAGGTTCCCAGGAACACCGGCTACACTTGGACTGGCGAACAAGACAGAAGATATGTGTGGGGATAGCGAGGGGCTTAGCTTACCTTCATGAGGAGTCACTGTTGAAAATAGTTCACAGAGATATAAAGGCAACCAACGTGCTGCTTGACAAGGATCTGAATGCCAAGATATCCGACTTCGGTTTAGCAAAGCTTGACGAAGAAGAGAACACCCATATCAGCACACGCATAGCAGGAACAATGTATGATTTTCTCACTGATCTCGTTCCCATTAGATCTATTTTATTTTATGCATTATAGTTTAGTCTTCCACTTTCTTTCTTTCAAGAATTGCATGATTTAGGGTTCAGGTTTAGAAAACAATAAATAGCCATAAACAAATGACACTTTCGAAAAGACTAGCAGAGTCTATCGACAATCAACAACGTGGAAAGTTTTCGACGGTTGAACATAGTATCAGGTACTAAATTAGTTCAATCATCAAATTTCCAAGAAAAAAGATTAAACAATGGTGATAAATGGGAATGAAGGCGTGAAAGTTTACTGTTAAACGGGAGCTATTAATGCAAGATCATATGATGATGCTTTTTTCTTATTTCGTTCCATTCTGTAACATCATAACGTCAAAACGTCTACATTGTTACACTTAAAAATATATTGCATGAGCTGATTCCTTCAGTGTCACTTTGTTTATCGACAGAGGTTATATGGCTCCCGAATATGCAATGAGAGGTTACTTGACGGACAAAGCAGATGTTTACAGCTTTGGAGTCGTAGCTTTAGAGATAGTCAGTGGGAAGAGCAACACAAATTACAGGCCGAAGGAGGAGTTTGTTTATCTTCTTGATTGGGTAAGTGGTGAACTGCATTTTGTGGTTTCTCAAGGATTTGTTATTTTGTTATTTGGTCACCTCTTTGATTTTCTTAAAACAAATCGAATGTTTCTATCAAAATTACAAGGAATTTAACTCTTGTTACAATACTAATTTGTTTAAGTTGTTACAATCTTGCCATAGATTTGACAGATAAATTTCTACAAACATCTGGAGAAAATAAATCCAAAAAATGAGCTTTGAAATCTCTTGATATGCATCCATAATGCCAATTAGATTTTCTTAGTCGGGGTTGTGTAAAACTTAAGAATTAAAATGACTTCGTCCAACATCACTCATTACGAGGACACCCAATTACTAATTTCTTATTTATGTTTTTTTTTTTTTTGGAGTAATTTCTTATATATGTTTTGTGTCTATATTCCTGTTCTTTTACTGAAGGCCTATGTCCTACAAGAAAGAGGAAATCTTTTAGAACTTGTGGATCCTAGTCTCGGTTCAAAGTACTCCAAGGAGGAGGTTATGACAATGCTTAACTTGGCACTCCTATGCACCAACCCATCTCCGACTCTTAGGCCAGCCATGTCTACTGTGGTGAGCATGCTGGAAGGCAAAATCCCGGCACACGCTCCGTTGGTCAAGCGCAGCTCATTGGAACAGGATCCGAGGTTCAAAGCCTTCGAGAAGCTAACAAATGATAGCCAAATAGACGTGTCGTTGTACTCACACGACAGTCACCAAGAAGGCGTCTCTTCGGATGCGCCATGGATTGATTCTTCGATTTCTCTCCCGAGTAAGGATGAAACTCAGGACCATAACTCAACAACCAGACTTCTTAAGGATCTTTATGATGTCAATTTGGAGTGATGATCACTCACTAACAAAAGAAACTATGTTTTCTTTTCTTGGATTTGTTGTTGTTGTTTTTTTTTTATTATTATTTGTTTTCCATTTCTCCAGTTTTGTTACCATGTATAGCTGTTGTAAAATTATAAGTTATCCCATTTGGGTGAATGTATGAATGTTTTTTAATCGATCACGTCAATTAAAGAGATGTGAATGTTGGGATCTTTTTCTATTTTGATGCTGAAGTGATGGTTTTGGAATTAAATTTACGCTAATTTGATTATTATTTTTTAAAAAACCTTGAATTAAGGTTTGGGCTCTAAAAGGACTAACAATCTTGAATGCTTTTTGGATTCCCCAAAGTGTAAAGTAATTTTTTAGATAGTAAAAATTGTCCCCTTTAAATTAGAATCTCATGAACTTAATGGGTCCTTCCATAAGGAAGGTGTGGTTTTCTTTAGGAAATAATTACAATAAATGTCCATTTTTAGCATCTCATTTTAAAACCTGTCTATTTTTTTATATTTTTTTCATTATTTTTTTATTATCAAAATACCCTTGAATAAATTTACATTTAAGGGCAAAAATGATTTTAAAGATACTTTCACACACATCAACTTAAGAGTTAAAAATACACCCTTTAAATTCAACACAAATTAAAGGTACAATAAAGTATAATTCAATATTTTTTTAAAGATAAAATCAAATTTAATATTGATCAAAGAAATAATTGACTTTGACTTCTCATGACAAAAAACCATATTTTTTTTTCATATTATGTCTTTGTTTGTGGATTTTTTATTTTTATTTTTTTGGTCGATAGTAGTTATATGTCTAATTTATTGAAAACGAAACAATTGAGTTGGTTGTTTGAATTCCATGATTGTGCAGGAAGATGGAAGGATGTTTCTAAATTATATATGTTTGTTAATATCCTTATGATGTTTGAGGTTAAAAACCATCGTGCAGATTTTATTTTTTATTTTTCCAAAGAAAGATTTAGTTGTTGAGTCATCTGGAGGATGATTTTCCTTTTGTTTCACAATATTGAAGCATAAAAAAAATAAAAAATAAAAAGATGAAAAAATATAACAGCTTAAGGAAAAAAAAAAAGATTGTTTTGAAAAGAATAAAAAAGGATAACTTATTGATTGGTGGGTTAAAAAAAGAATAAAAACTAAAACTCAATTGTAGGGACCTTTTTGGAAAATAAAAGGGGTGTAATAAGTAACGAATAAAATCAAGATATAATAAAAGGGTCGTTTAAGAAAAGGGGTGAGAAAAGAAGATGGAGAGGTGGCAATAGACATTAAAAAAAAAAAAAAAAAAAGCTAAACAATGCAAGAAATTCAAAACATATACTCCATTTAATTTTTTTTCATTATTATCCTATTCATTTGTCACTCGTGTGTTTAATTTTTTGTTTTCAATTTATTATTTCATATGTACAAGTTCATTGCTTCTTTAAAATGAATAAAATAAATATGTCATATTTTCCAATTATAATTAAATGGGATTAATTGACATTTTTGTATCGGGTTTTTGTAATTTATCTTTTTAACAAAGTTATTTATGAATATGTATAAATAATATTGTTTTAGGAATTTCTATAAATAAAGGAAATAGAAATTTTTTAATATATGAACTCCTATTTAGACATTTATTAAATAACCTTTTTGTGAGCTTGAAAGAAGAGGACCTCACTCAATCTCTGTTCTCTTTGACCAACCAAGAGATTGGATATCTCCATGCACCTCTCTCCTTCCACCCATCTCCCTCCAATCAAACATACTTTTAAAATCCTTTGGACTAGCTTTATAGTTCCCCAAGGACCCAAGAACAATATAATAGTAAATATTAATTATTGTTTCTATGTAATCCATCAAACAATCTCTTAAACCCCTAGAAAGTAGTGTCGTGAGGTAAGATGGTAAGATGTAAAAGAACTCTATCGGCGTGTGAATTAGAACTTCAAAAAAATTGTTATGTTTCCAATGTGACTTTGGATTTTAGAATTATATGCATGACTCAAAAAAATTCTCAATATCTTTCATTTTTCCTGAAAGAAAAGTATTTTTTTATTGCCGCCAATCGCCGAAATAAACTTGTTGCTTTATTATCCAGTGTTCAAAATTTCGTGAGAATATAGAAATTGAAGAAATATCGATACTTAAATTTTATGAAAATATTGATAAAAATATCAATATTGGTGAAAATTAACATAAGATCAGAAAATTCATTTTTAAATAATAAATTTTTAAATAAAACTTTATGAAACTCTAACGTAATTAATAATACATAAATTTAATGAAATTCTTAATTAAAATACTAAATATATAATAAGTTTACATACTAAGAAGTGATCATAATATAATAAATAATAAATTTAGGTACACCAATTAAGTAAAATAATTGAAAGGCAAGATAATTATATTAACTTTATTATCTTTGGCAATCTTTTTCCGTCTCTCTCCTTCATTGTCTCTGTAAATGACAAAACCCTATTCACCTGCGTCTCTCTTTCTTTCGTCCGCTCCTTTCAACTTCATCTAAAAAATGTAGATGAAATCTAATCAATAGATCTCAGTAATTGTTATGAGTGATTTCTTTTTTTCTTTTTGTTGGGTATATTCCTAGGTGAGACAACAACACGCCGGAGATGATGATGGTTGGGCGATCGGCTCGTCCATCAAGTCCTCCGGCATCTAGTCTGATGGACTAAAATCGACGCAGCGGAGTCCTTTAGTATCACCGGCATCGACTGGCACGCGCTCCACGCGTCCTTCCTCCGGTCGTACACCTCGACGGAGAGCGGATCGTCCTCGTTGTTGCACGCGTTGCTGTACGCCAGACGAGCGGCGCGTCAACGACGTGCCAAGTCAGGTCGAAGAAGGTGAACTTGGACGGCCAGCATGTAGCTGAGCGTGGAGTGGGAGGATCGGAGCGTGGAGCTTCATCTTGGATTTCTTTGGCTTGAACTTTTCTGTCTTCAGCCATTACAGAAGAAAAAGAAAGCCAAGGAGTTTTTTTTTTTTTTTTTTGGGAGTGAAAAAAATATGTGGGTCCCACTGTTATTTACTTAATCTTTCTTTGTTTGACCAAGTTAGCAGTCAAATCAGCTGTCAACTCAAGTGTTAAGGGTCGGTCATCGTGATGAACTTGGCTTTACTATACATCACCTTCATCATTTTGTCGTGGTAAGAAAATAATAATATTAAGAAACTTTTATAATATTGGAAAGTATTTGTAATATTTTATTTGTGGATATAATATCGATACTAAAATACGAGTACAACACTAAAAAATGTAATAAACTTAAAGACTATTCATGTTTCTAATTCAGATTCATTTTTTATTCCTCTCACCTGCGGTGATAGCGAGAGCTCGCCGTTTCGGTCTATATACTAGGATTTGGTTAAGAACCCTCACCTTGGACAGTATGTGGATTTTATGTTTTTAAAGTCTATAATGTTAACGTCATTATTAGCTAAAATTGAAATATCTACCATATTCAAATCACAATTGAAACAAATAATTGAAATTCCCAAAATATCTAATTTTGTCTAATTGCATCTTTTGTCTAATTTTCTCTATTTTAAAGAATATCTAACCACTTTTATAAAGTCAATTTATAAAGATAAATCTATTTATTTTTTTCATTTTCGTTCCATTTATTAACCCACTAAATTCTCTCTCTCTCTCCTCTCTCCTCTCTCCTCCACTCTTCTCGCTCCCTCTCTCTCTCTCTTAAAAGGTTTTTTTTTTTTTTTTTTCTCGCTTTTCTTTTCTTTCGTTTTTTTAGAACTCTGCTTAAAGTTTTATCCTTTTTCCGAATTGTGGTTAGAGCCTTCGAATAAATAAAAAAAAATTTGTGATTAAAGGTGCAGCATCTTTGCACTCTGTAATAAACACCCATCGTGCCTTATCCACATTCCATTTCTCACCTTTTTTTATTTTTATTTTTCTAAAAAGTGGATATATTACAAGCTCACATTATATATAATCTCTCTGCGTTCTGATATTATTAGGGATTAAGGAGTCAATTACGATAGGAGTATTAAGGAGTCTATTTCGACTGGAGTATTTAGAGGATATCATCGATTAATAGTTCTAATATTTTTCTTTTTTCCTTTTCAGTATTTTTTTACCGAAAGCAATTTTATTTTCTTAATAAAAAACAATGTATTTTTTCTCTTTTTTCTTATTTGTGTCTTTTTTTTTAATTTTCTTTGTGTCTTTATTTGTGCTTATTAAGCTTTTATTTCCGATTATTCTTTTTTTTCTTTTTCTTCTGGGAATTGCTATGCCATTCTTTTTCTTCTTTTTTCAGAAAAAGGGTAACTTTAATACTTTATAGAGTTCTAAAAACACGAAAGAAAAGAAAAGAGTTAAAAAAAAAAAAAAACACTTTTACGAGAGAGAGAAAGAGAGAGAGAGAGAGTGAGAAAAGTGGAGGGGAGAGAATAAATAAGTTGGCTACGAAAAGCAATGGGTCATAAAAGGAGTAATATAACGCCGTTCTTCTTTAAGATTATTTTGATGACGTGGCAACATTTGATTTGTTGGACAGGGTTTTGGAACAGAAAATTGCACAGGTGATTCAAGTCCCCAAAATGCTAGTCTAAATCAAAAGAACGTTCCTTCGTTGAAAATTCCTTGTTGAATATCAATCACTCTTTCACTTATGCAAATCTTCTTAAAAACCCTTGCATCTTCTTCTCTCTCATCACTTACTTTCTCTCTCTCTCTATCGTTTCACTATTCTGTTTCTGCGACGGAGTTTAGGAATGGATTTTGTGTTCTCGACGAAAAAGATTGCCATTGTTTTCGTCATCAGGTTTTTAGCTTTGAATTGTTTTGGAGGATTTGGATCCAACGCTCAACTTTTGCCTGAGGATGAAGGTAATAAGTTTCTGAAATTGCTCGATTATAATGGCATGTTTGGTCATTTCAAAAAAAAAAAAAATGCCATGTTTGGTTTATAGGTTTGCACCGATCAAAATTTAAATTTTTGTGAGAAAAAATACTAAAAAAAAATTAAATTATAGGTTTGAACCTAACGGTGCTTTTTTTTTTTTAATTATTTTTTATTTTTTGCGATTTAGTAGCATTTCAGTTTTGTTTCTGTGTAGTGTATAGAGGTTTTTCTGCTTGATACTCTTAGGTTTGCGATCATGTTCGTTTCTGCTTTCTTTTTAGTTCCTTTTTCCATTAAATTATCACTTCTGCTTTTCGTAGGCATTGATAAACAACTTCATTTTTGTTTTCTCAGCAAGCAAACAGTGCTCAACTAATCAGACTAATTATACAAAATTCAAATTTCCAGCTAAAATACAAACAAATAGATTTTTTTCTTGAACGGTATGAGACTCATGATTCACACTTAATAATAATAATAATAATAATAGAGAAATAAAACACTCTCAGATTTTGAACATGCAATCTCTTACCCAAATTCATTCGCTCCCACCCGTTTAGTTAGTCTCAATGGGATCAAATAGATAGGATTCTTTTTACGCACTAATTTACATTTCAATATCAGGGATTTCTTGACAAATGAAATATTGCTTAATGGGGGGCGGGGGGGGTTTTTTTTCCCTCTAAATCTCTTAAAATTTGCACATGCCTCTGGATCAATACGGACCTATTTTTAAATCACTTATTTTATGTAGAAATAGTTTGACTCATATGAGTGTTTCACGTTTATCCTAAAAATATATATAAATAAATAATACTTTCACGTTTATCCTATAAATTTTGTGCTTCAAAGGATAGGAATTTTAAGATGTATAGATGACACCTACCTATTTTCAATGGAGTGCATTTGCCTTCTTTGATTGCTTTTTATTGTTTTTGACTTTTCCGTTTTATCTGTCATTGAAGCAATTTCTTTATTTTTATTTTTTTCTTTTATTTTAAATAAATTTGAGTGATGGATTTAGTTCCTCCTCACCATTTATGAAGAAAATATATATATATATATATATATAGTTTTGTAGAGTTTTTTAATTCGCATAGTTATTTCTCTCTTGACATACACGTAAATTTTCTGGTGAAATAAAATTCTTCCACCTCAAAAAAGTAATAAAGTAATACTAATAAATAAATAATAGTGCTAGGAATATCAATTTTAATCTCAATTTTTGAATATCAATTTACTTATAATATTTTTATTAATAGATATAATCAATTGATATGATAATTTTTTAAATACTTATATTATACTAATAAAAAAATAATAACTCACATATTACATATATTGATATTTTAAAATTGATATTAAAATTAATATCCTTAACAGATTTCATAAATAAATAATTAAGTCCTGCATATACCTTTGGTTTTGAGATATTTTTCCTCGAGAGTACAATTTTGTCCTGCATTTTGTTTTTTCTAATAATAAATAAATCCGGAGGATAAAAACGTTGCAAACGGCATAAGGGTCCCACTGAATTAAATGCTTTGTGCAAGTTGAAGAAATAGACATTGCTACTTGGCAAAGGTTGAATTATAATATGTCCACATCTGATTTCCTTGTTTTCTTATCCATATACTCGTACCTCAACTCGTTATTTATATCAAATGAATAGAAATTAAAAACTTAAATAATTTATTAAAATATCACAAATTTGAGTGAAAGGATAACTAAGGTGACATGAAAATATAACAATATATCTAAACTTTTATATTACAGTGAACGATTCTTTTTACCGAGATTTCTGGTTTCTATTATATGAGCTTTTGGATAATGAAGCAGGATTCATTGAGATAATGGCTTTTAAATTAGAATATTCATCAATTATTGTATTAATGTTCTAAATCTACGGAGGCTTCGTATGGTCTCCAACTAATTTATATTACTGCTATATTTTGGAATCTTTAATTAAAAAAATTATAATAAAAATTGTACTTTTATTTTAAAATAATAATTTTATTTTAGTCGTTAGATTAATTTTTAACGGTTTGTTCTGAATATTCACCTTAAAAACTTACAGTGTTTAATGTTGGACTGTTCTAAATCATAAATTAAACGGTAGAAGCATTAATCTAATAATCAATATTGACTGAATCTATTGACATTTCTTATTTTATTTTTCCCACCCATTTTTTAAAATCACCTAATAAATTAGTTTTAGAATTAAAAAATTACTTGTAACTAAATTATTTGCTTTTCTCCTATACATTTTCACTTTAAAAAAATGGTGTTCTGTTTAATTTTTTTTATTTTTTCCGACGAGAATTCTTTCTTTCTTTTTTTTTTTAGATATCCAACATGAATTTTTTGTCGTCCTATAAGTTTATCCAACATGAGAGATTTAAGTGGAGGAGAACCTAATAATATCGCAAATAGTTTATGTAGAAGATTGGAATTTACCTCTAATTAAAAATATAAAAATATATAACCCTTAGTGACAATTATGACTAAACTTTAACTAGTTGGAAATCCGGTGAAAAAAAAAAACAGAAAAAAAAATGTATGATAAGCAAAAAAAATAAAAAAAACAATTAATTCGGTTATTTTTAAAAATAAAAAATTACTTATTTCACCCTTATATTATTATAATATTAATATTATTTTAAAATAGATATCATATTATATTTTTTTTTTATTTTAAGATATTACCTTAAAAGGATCATCGTATACGATGAAAAGATGATAAATAAGCTCTGACTATTTTGCTGAAAATCTAATGATGACTAATATTTAACACATCGACGAAAGAGAGTACTGTAAAGGTACGAGTAGGCTATAAATAAGGTACGAGTAGGCCAGTCCCACCACCACCATCGCAACCCCACCTCACGGGCCGGCGGCCTTCTTCACCTGGCCCACCTCAGCAGTGACCGGCCTCCTCCACGCAACCCAGCCCCACGCTAGCCTCCTCCACCCAGCCACCGTCGCAGCCCACTGTCAATAGTCTCACCACCATCGTCGCAAACCCAACTCACTGGTCGGCGGCCTCTCATCCAGCCCAACCCCCACCCAAGCCGCCCAGGTCCTTCCAACCCCAGCCAAGCTCCACTGTAGCCGCAGCTGCCACCAGAGAAACAGCAAGCGAGAAGATACAGGAGGATTTTTTTTTTTTTTTTGAAATTTATTTAAAAATTCATCTGCTTGATGTTTTTCGAACTTATTTTTTAAATTTTTATTAACTTTCAAAATTTTATTAATTATCTGATTTTTTTTAAGATTTAAAAAACTATACAGATGATAACTACCGAAACAAATAAGATTTATTTAATCTTAAAATACTAATGATTATTACTTTTATGAAAAATAAAAACGTTACATTACTGTACACAACCAAACACAATAAAATAACATTCTTGAAAATATGAAAGAAGATTCATTTATGCAGCCAAACATATTAATAAAGATTTCATGGGAATCACATTATTTTCTATTACTTTTCCAGTAATCTGATTCCTAATAATTACTTCATACCAAACGTCCCCTAATAGGTGTATTCAGGTATCCCGACTATATTGGTATCCTTTTAGCATTCTCATTATCTATTTTTGAATTTTTGAAAACTTCTTTTTAACCCCCTTGAGTTTTGAAAATTCTAACTTAGTTCTTATAGTTTTTTCTTTTATGATCAAATGTTTTATAACTTTATCTCTTTTAATTACTTCATTTATATATTAAAAAAACCTAAATTTAACACTAAATTTTGATTTTTATATACTCTTGTTTAAATATTAATATCTTAAATAAACAAAAATCTACTATATACATAAATACTATTATATAATTTCACAATTTTTTGAATCCTGAACTTTAAAATTAAATTAAACCTTATTACCAACCCTAATTCATTTAGGAAATGATGCACCCAGATAACTATTGTGAAGGATTTTAGCGTTGCAATTTTGGTTCAATTTTTTTATTTAATATATGTCCCCTCAAAAAAAAAAAATTATTATGGTTTCATCATAAAAGTGAGGGAGTTTTATTCATGTAGGTCCAATTTAAGTATAAAAGACTTAAAGTCACACTCGATATAAGATTGCATGTGAGATGGACAAAAATCCTATTTTTCAATTGGGAATAAAGGCAATGAATTTTAAAGTTTGAGAGGTTGATTATCAAAATTTTTTATTAAAAGATTGATTTATTAAATACTAAAAATTCAGTGAACATCAATGTAAAAAGCCATTAGAATAAGTGCACGAAGCTCATTAAAGAGAGATATTTTTATTTCCCTAGAGAATAATTAACCAATGCTTAAGAGGATGCGTATAAATACTTTATGGTAATAAGGACAGAAGAATAATAGGATCATTAGATTTATTACAATGATCAGGCCTAATGCGTATTAATCAGGCATAATCCTTAATAAGTTAATTATTATCACAACGAAATTATATAATTGTAATCTGCTTTATCCATAAAATAATCAGACCATATTGATAATTAAAACCCAAACAACTTGAGGCTCTCTTTCTCTCTCTAACGCGCGCATGAGGGTTAGGTTTTTTCAATCGTTTTCGTCATTTGAGGCCGGAATCTAGTGGCGACCTTCAGTTGTCTCTGGTTTCTCGATCTTAGGGATAGAGGTGGGAATCATATGGTGAGGGTCTTAGAAGAGACGAGCTAGTGGGAGGAGGATGCACGTTATGAGGAGGAAAGCAGGAATGAGGTTAGTTGGCGGTAGTATGTGGTCGTCACTAGCTTTGGAGGTCCCTGTGGCAACTCGACTTCGGCAACCCAATTTCACCAGACAATGTAGTTAGCAATGACTCTTTCTGTGCGATTAGTTTTTTTTTTTTTTTTTTTTTTTTGTGGTATGTAGGTTTGTATATAATAATGACAATGTATTCACTGTCTTGTCTCCATATGTTTTATTTCTATGTGTTATTTCTAGTAACAGAGCTTCTCCACCTTCTACGTTAGTTGTTTGTCCGTCATATCTTATTTTTAATGGTATTATGGTCCTGTTAAATTCTATAGGTTCTCAGGATTTTATCAAAAAGAACCTTATATGTACTCGATATTAGTGTGCTAAGGTATATATTTATTATCAGCCCTAAGCGTACATTTTTCTCTTTGAGGATCATCAGACTTTACTGATAAATCCATTTGAATTGAAGGGTTTTGTCTCCTATAAAAGGGGATCATTTGTTATGTTAGGTTTTTTTTTTTTTTTTTTTTTTTTATCTCTCTCTTTTTAATATATATAGATATATATATATATATATATATATATATATATAATGAGAGCCACTTTCCAAGGAAAATGATGGTGAAAAAAAATTTAATATCATTTTAAGGTTAGGATATTTATGGCATTATAAGTTGTAATTTTACTATTTAAATTTAAAATATTCCGAATCTAATGTTATATTTCCACTCTAATAACCAGATCTTGCCATTTGTTTAAAAAGCTCCTTTATTATTTTACATGTGCTTTGTGGCAGTGAAAACTCTAGAAACTATTTCCAGAAAACTACAACTGAATCGTTTCTGGAACATCAGTCCAAGTTATTGCAGAGACAGTTTTCCAATAGTCACGACTGTAGGGGAAGGCACAAGCAGCATTACGTGCGTCCGTTCTAATATTTCCACAAATGATACTATTTGGCATATCAAATCCATGTAAGTTCCATCTTTTCTTGTCCTTCTCTTGATTTTTCATATAATGCAAATTGCATAGAAACACGCGCGCATATATATAATGGTATTCACATAAGCAGGTGATGTATAATCTTACAAGGTAGATTGATCATAAGGACATTCAAGAGGAAGAAAATAGTGGATCCATAAATGGGCTCCACTAAATTATATATTATATAACTTAAAAATTTTTAATTGGGTTAATTTTATTTATGTCCATAACTCTAGGTTCAATGTCATTTTAGTACCCTCCCAAACTTTAAAACATTTCAGAATGAGTCTTCAATTATAATGTATTTATCCTGCAATACTCCTTACTCCTTACGCTCAATGTACTAGGGTCCGTTTGGTGAATGAGTTTGAGTTGAAAAAGTACAGTTTGAGTTAAAAATTTTTATTAACTTTTCAGAAAAGACAAAAACTTTTTCAGAAAAAGACAAAAACTGAGATGAAAAAGTACAGTTCGAACTCGAATGTCAAACGAGGCCTAAAAAAAAAGATGGTAGTTAGAGTGTGAAAATCGTGTGCGTTTTTATTAAGTCTTAATTTTGTTATTTTCACGTCCTAAAATCTTTTATTGAATTTCAATTTCAAATTTTGATAAGTGTTATTTTTCAAAACAATTGTGTCCTATCTTTAAAATGAAAAAAAAAAAAATAAATAAATAACTTTGATTAAAATGCATGTAATTTTTACATGTTAATTACTATCATTTTTTAACAGTATTTTAATAGAAAGGATAGTTATGAGACAGATTAATAGTTTCTGGACTGGTTTTAAGATTTTTTTGAAGATGAGAGACAAAAAATAGGATTTAACCTTTAGGTTAGGGATCAAAAATAATGAAATTAATCCTTTTTTTTTTTTTTTTTTTTTTATAATTTTGTTAGTATGCATGCTTTACATGAGTCGTACATTTCTAATTACGAAGATTCCTAAAAGCTTAATAATATTGTCTTTGTAATTTTTTCCTTTATTTACCCCTAAAATATTTTAATAACTACACTTCCTTAATATTTTGAATTTTTTTTATTTTATGCAAAGTTTTAATTTATTTCAAGTACTCACATGTGAAATTTAATATCTCAAAAAATCAAAATAAAAAAATCAACTATATCATATAAAAATTCACAATTATTTTGAACTCTAAACTTCAAAATTAAAGTAAACTTTGTTTCAAACTTAGTTCATTTTGTGAAAAAAAAAAAATCAAATATACAAATAGTTAAACGATGACAAAAGATTTTTACAACGTAATTTTTAGTTCAAATTTTTGGTTCAATTGACGACACCTTGAAAAAAAAATTCTAGCTTCATCACTGTTGAAATTGGTTAGATGAATGCAAATAACGGAGGTGTTGAATAAAATATTTTACCTTTTATTTTTCTCCTAAGTAAAACTTTAATTTTTCATTATAAAATAATGTTAATATAAATTCGCATAATTAGCATTAGGATAATAAACGACGTTAAATATGACCGATCACAAACAGAAAAAAGCACAAGAAATCCATCAAAATCAGTACGGAAATTGGCCATCCTTATATTTATAATCTGGATAAATATGGTTCTATATGACAACAATAGTAATTTACTTAAAAAAAATAGACACATATTTACCCAATCATAGTTATAATGGATGTTAGGATTCCTTCATGAGTTTCTTGTTTTTTTATTTGGTCCATGATCGTTTCCATTTATGATCAAAATTACCATTACGATAGAGAATATTAACTTGATATATATGATAAAAAATATAATAATAAAAAAAAGGCTAAAAGATTCTGAATTTATTCAAAACCCTACATAATGGCTATGCATAGCTTATTATCCATTTCAAAGACAACAAGGGTTTAGGGACCTTTTCTGGAAAGGGAAATAAGTTTTTGGCGACCTAAGGTGTTAGAAATTATGGAGTTTAATTGGGGACCCAAGGCACAATAACTCATGGAATTTGGGGACCTGAGGTGCAAATTTAAAATGGGATCCAATGTGCCAATGGTTGAAATATTTGGGGACTCTAAGTGCAAGATAAAACAACAACAATAACAACAAACAAATAAAGCAGAGCTATAAATATGGATAGAGTTAAACGGGTCAGGTGCGTATAGACACTCCAAGCCGGATTAATCCGACCCTTGCGATAGGGCGGAGATGCTAGCCTAGTCCATGTAGTCAAGTTTTAAATAATTTCTGAAAGTCCCTGATTAGAACACTATATTTTCCTATCAATAATATGCGGACCAGCTCTTGACCCACCAAGCTATAGGACCATGTTGGGACACCCTTTCTTTCATCCAGGCCGCCTCGGCCTGGCTCACTTCTTTGTATGGACCGGGCCTGGATTTATCAGTCAGTTTGCTTGACCGGACCAGATGGCCCGTATTTACGAACTAGGGGGCGAAAAAAAAAAAAAAAAAAAAGAGGTAAAAATGCCTACTACCATAACTTTTTTGTACAAGTTCTTAATTAGTTTCAAACGGCATTGTTTAAGCCGAATCATGTTACTCGTAAAAGCTTTTTAATCTTTACAAATTAGTATAAGTAAGAAATCATTCATCATTTATTATCCTTAATTATTTGAATTTGTTCTCTATTTTATCTCAAAAAAAAAAAAAATTTTTGTAAGGCTGATCATGTAATTAGGACTTAACTATCTTTTATTGATAATAAAGTGAGTAAGCGATTCATTATTTCATGTCCTTAATAATCGAAGTTTGTTACCTTTTTCCAAAAAATATAATATTATTAATTAGATATCAAATATTACATATGGTATGACAGCAACGTGAACAAGGTTAATTTAGCGGGAGTTATACCTGAAGAATTTGGAGATCTTACTCATCTTGAAATACTGTGAGTGATTCTCTCTCTTTACTGATTAAAAGCAAATCTTTTTTCTCTTCTTATACTGATTAAAAGCAAAAGCAAAACCTCTGTTAAACGAGCTGAATGACGTACTTTAACATAGGCAAAGCCTAATGTAATAAAAGATGTTAACCACTCAATATCATCCACACTTGGTTTGATCCGTAATGTGATGCTGTTTGGAAATATGTTGGTGGAATATAACGACCCAAATTTAGAATTAATTTAACGAAAGATGCTTTATAAAAGAAAACATAGAATTGTAGTGACAATAATTTGAACTTAGAATAGAATGATTTGCAAATAATCATATTATTAATCATCTAATTAATAAATTGTATCTTAATTAAGAGCTTCACTTAAGCTATATATGCTTAGTGTCATTTATTTGGCTATTTATTTTTCCCGAAGAAATGCCAATTTTACTTATTGCTATACAAGTTTAATTATACATGATGACTTTTTAAGTGTTTTAAAAATTAATTTAACCCGGAAGATAAACTTTCCTGCCATCAAAACAGTGATCTATCTCGCAATTACCTCAGTGGATCGATCCCTCCGAGCCTTTCTCGTGCCCCATTACGCAATTTGTAAGTCAATTATTATGTTTGTATTTGTACGTTTATTTGTTTCTATGCAGTATTGTGGTTGATCTTTATATAATGGGTTTACACGTTTCTGTTTCTTGATCAGTGTTTTATTTGAATTTACTGATCGATATTCATGGTCGAGTCCCCTTTTAGTTTGGGATAATTTGCATCAGTACTATTAATGTTTATATATTTCTATGATTCGGAATGATATTTCCCTTTTCGAAAAAAAGAGATAATAAAATTAAATTTTATAAATAAATATAGATATTTTGTTAAGGTAATTCCACGTTGATTGTAAAATGAGCATTTGTTTAGTTTATAAGTGTGAGAGAAAAACTTATCTCTTGTTCACTAGCTTTAGGGTTCAATACCACCCAACACTGATCTCAGAGTCAAGTTAGTCAATAAGTCTTAGCCTAATTCGGGGAAAAATGAGTCGATGGTTATCCGACTTAAGATCGATGTGTGAAGTGAGAGATTGTTGATATAATCTCACATTGATCATGAAAATGGCAGGTGGTCAGTATATAAATATGAGCGAAAGTCTTACCTTTCTATATATCGCTATACGTTGAAAGTTTCGAGTCGTGTGTCTCAGGTCACTTTCGGGAAACCGACTCAATGGTTCCATTCCTGAGGAGATTAGTAAGATCACTACGCTTGAGGAACTGTAAGCCATGCAGTACATAATTCAATTGTCTCATAATTTAATTGAACAAAGAAAAGATAACAAAAAGCACATAAAGTTTGTCAAGATATCTAAATTGCATTTTTTTTTTCCAGGGTAATAGAAAATAACTTGCTTGGTGGGCCTCTTCCTCCAAAGCTTGGGATCTTGAGTAATTTGCAAAGACTGTAAGACAACTGTACTTCTTCTTTTTTTTTTTTTTTTTTTTTTTCTCGTTTGATTAATTTAAGAATTATTATCCCCTCAAAAAAAAAAAAATTAGGAATTATTATTCAAAAACGTAACTTTTAATTCGGATGTCATACTTTTTTTTTAAAGGGTATTTCGGATGTCATAATTGTCTGTCCCGTAACCCTACCTGCTGATGTATATTAGACCATTTCAAGAAAAATAAAATAAAAGAAAGAAGAAAATGTATTGAATTTCCTAATATAAGCACCTTCCTTTTTTTTTTTTTTTTTTTTTTTGTCTTCGAAAGACACTCCAACTAGATTGGTTATAAATCCAAATGAATTGTGTGTGTATATATATATATAATTTAAAATTTAGACTTATTTGTACATATATCCCTTGAACTTTTTAAATTTGACAATTTAGTCCCTAATATTTTTTTCTTAACAATCCCCCCTGAATTTATAATTTTTGACAGTTCAATTCTTTTTGCTCAAATTCGTTAAAATTTGAAAGGTTTTTTACACATAACTTGCACATCATAGTCCAAGAAGAGCATTGTTGATCATTTTTTCTTAACTTCATTATGAACCTATTTCAACTATACTCAAACTTAAACTTAAATTTTAAAACAAATTTGTAATTAAATTAAGTAAAAATGATCAACACTATCCCTTTAGACTATAATGTGTAAATACTGTGCAAAAATTATCTTAATTTTAATGAATTTAAGTAAAAAGGACTGAATTGCCAAAAATTAAAAATTTAGGGGTTTGATTGCTAGGGAAAAAAAAGTTTAGGGATTAAAATGCCAAATTCGAAAAGTTCAGGGAGCATTCACATAAATAAGTCTAAAATTAGTTAAGATTATGTTGAGATTAAAAAAAAAAAAAAAAAACTTTATTATCATCTACTAAATTACGCGTGGTTTTTTTTTTTTTTTTTTTTTTTTTTTAACTTAGAAAGAAATTGGATTAATATAGAAAAAGAGTATGTACTTTTTTCATGTAAACAAAAGTTCCCATTTGTGAAGGGGTGTCCGGCGTAAGCATACCTTCTTTTTTAAGACAAAAATGTTCACTAATCTTACTTTGGTATTCAAGCTTAGTTTGAACTAAATTATATTTTACGATTGGTTTTTTTGTCTTTTTCTGAAAAAGTTAATAAAAATTATAACTAATATTTGAAAAGTCAACTAACTTCAATCATTTCAAATTCAATTCGAACACCAAACACACCCTAAAACTTCTACAAGTGCGAGTACTAGGGTGACATGAAATAAACTTTTCATAGTTAAGACACTTATAGAGAGCCACATGACAAAATAAATAAATAGCATTTTTACTAAACTAAAATAAATAAATAGTAAGATCTTAAAATATTTGAAATAAATAATAGTAAATAGAAAATTTATTAAGTAATAATCTAGTAAATTTGCTATTTACTTCAAATATTTTTAAAACATGCTATATACTTCTATTATTCCTTGTAAAAATGCTATTTACTTGTCTCCGTTTTGAAAACAATTAAATATTGATTCCTGGTTTTGTATTTACCAGCTGCAAATTGTTATCTCTATCATATATTGCTTCAAATAATTCATGAATAACGGGTCTCTATTGTACAGCCTTTTGTGTGCAAACAATTTTACAGAACCAATACCAGAAACCTTTGGAAATTTAAAGAACTTAACCGACTTGTAAGTGGTCGTGCAAGGCTTCATTGTCCGTCTCGTGTTTTTTTTTTTCCCCTATAAATTTCTCATTCGAGCTTATTCATCGCCTGCAGTCGGATAGATGGGACCAGAATATCAGGGAAAATACCAAGTTTTATTGGAAACTGGACCAAACTCACCAGACTGTGAGTACTGCATTTTCATTCCATCAATATTCTTTTCTATCTCCTATAGAGAAGTTATTTGGAAATTTATATGTTAGTTTTGTCATGTGTCAGGGATATGCAAGGCACATCCATGGAGGGCCCTATTCCTCCAACCATATCACTTTTGAGGAACTTAACTGAATTGTAAGAGAAATCTCTTTCATCTTATAGTTATTTTATGTTTAGTTTTGTAATATTGTCGGACTAACCGTTACTTATTTAGCGTGGTTTTAGGCATAGTCTAGCAATAATTTGCACCTAATTACACCATCCCCCGACCCCAAATTTTAAAAAAAAGAAAATAAGAAAATAAGAAATAAGAAATAAGAAAAACATATCTAGTTATTGAGTGATTTTGATATGGCTTCTTTATCAGGAGGATAACGGATTTGTGGGGCTCAGCTAATTCTTTTCCTAATTTGGAGGAACTAAAACTGTTGGAGAGATTGTAAGTGAAATATGACCTAAATTCTGCAATGATTTCGATCGTATTCTCTTCTATGGAACTTATGATTTCAATCGTATTCTCTTGTACGGAACCAATCAAGTTCTCTCTCTCTCTCTCTCTCTCTCTTTTTTTTTTTTTTTTTTTTTTTTTTTTTTTTTTCAGGGTACTGAGGAATTGCTTAATTGAAGATCAAATTCCACGGTACATTGGAGAGATGACAAAGCTGAAATTACTGTAAGTGCTTCTAATTAGTGTTAAAAGTAATCTTAGCAAGCGGATTTGTATAACACAGATAAAAATCTAATTAGAGCCCATGAATTTTTCTTCTGTGTCAAAACCTAGTTGTGCTAGCAAGAACTGACCTGACTGGTAGTCTTACTTTGTTTATTTTGATTCATTAATTTATTGTTGTACTTTGTTTGCAATTTTCGTAGAAATTATTCGATAGTTGTCCTGGTTATAGAATTTTGAGTACTCACTTCATTTCAAACTAACACCAATCCAAACAATAAAACTTGTCATACAATACTCTTTCGAACAAAAGAATTCCAGAACCAAATCCCATTTTATTCCTTTCACATTAGTCTGACATGTATTTTCTTTAAACAACTACTTTGTTTTGGTTCGTAGTTTGAACTAAAATTCAAACCTCTTTAATATATTGTTTTTTAACCTAACCTACGAACCAAAAATTTATTTGATAACAATCGCTCTTTTCTTAAATAACACGTCAGTGGCATTTTGACATTAGAATAATATATAGGGTAGATCTTATATTAGCCAAGTTTTTTTGAGGCTGCAAAATCAGAAAAACCCAAGGGTGGTGGTGTTAAATACATATATATATGTCTATATATATATATATATATATATATTCAAGAAGTCTCGTATTCAGTACCGTATGATATCTAGCAATGTGAACTTCAGTGACTGTAAATATGAACGTTAGTTACTAGAAATGTGAATTTATGTAGAAAGAAATAAAGCTAAAGTGAATGTGAATTTACCTTATTTTATATTTTATTCTGCATTTATTCACATTTCTAGTAGCTAAAGTTCACAGTCATAGTAACTTATGTTCATATTGCCGGATACCATTGGGTATCGGATAGGAGACCGACCCTCTCTATATTATATATATATTTATACATGTATACTGTGTGTGTGCGCGCGGGTGTTTGCTCTTAATCAGCTACTGAATTAAGATAGTTTGATTCAATGAGTAAATTAATTTGATTTTGCTCTGTAACCTGTGGGAACAGATCAAGTACTAAAGGTATACCTGTATCTAACAATTTCTAGGGACCTGAGTTTCAACAGGCTGACTGGTGTCATCCCACCGGAGATGCAGAGTAAAAGTAGCCTTAAATATATGTAAGTTGATTATTAGTAGATCAAAACTCCAGTCATCAAAATGCTTGAAATTTAGGCAGCGTTTGGATCATAGGTACGATCAGAAGATTCAAATTTTTATTAGAGAAAACTCTAGATAATCATTTGAATTTTGGATTTCACTGACTATATTTTTTAAATGACAAAATGTGGGATCTATGTGTGTAGGTTTCTGAGTAACAACTCGCTGACCGGAGAAGTACCCTCTTGGATAGAGAGCGGGAATGGGGATGCTTTGTTAGTACATTTAAACGTTTTATTTCCTCCGAATTTTTTTTTTTTTCAATTTTGTGTTATACGATCATCGTGCCGTGGCCATCAAACTAAGAAAGTTCTGACAAATTATATGGTTTACCTGTTTGCAGTGATTTATCTTACAACAATTTTACAGGGACAGCTAAACAGATAAGTTGTTCAGATTTGTCTCCGTAAGTTCACATCTTCTACATCTCCGGATGAGTTGAAGAATTGTTTATCTTTTCTTCTAACATTTTCTGTAAAATTTCATATCGAACAGGAATCTAATTTCTAGTTACTTATCCGAGGATCAACCGTAAGTTCCTTTTATATTATGACTTTTAACGACGTCTTAGGAAACTTCGATGTGAAATATGAATGACTAAGACTTGATTTCAACTAGCAGATGGTGCTTGAAGAAGGACCTCCCCTGCTCCGGAAGACCTCAATGTAAGAATTAACGCGTATCGAATCATGAATTCATAAACTCGGCTTAAAAGTTAAGACGATCAAATTTGTTGTGCAGGTGTTGTTTAACTATAATTTCATACTTATACCCGCAGATCATTCTTTGTTTATCAATTGTGGCGGGCAAAACTTGGTATTCAAAGGCAATCAATATGAAGACAACACGCAAAAAAGAAGCCCAGCAACCTTTTTTTCTCCAGCAGAAAAATGGGCTTTTAGTTCAACAGGTATTTTTACAGGTGCAGAGAATAAAGATTTCACCATACAAGACGATACTCGTAATACGAATGTTTCAGATATTTATCAAACAGCACGCCTTTCCCCTATATCACTCAAGTACTATGGCCTTTGCTTACAAAAAGGAAGTTACAAAGTGCAGCTTCACTTTGCCGAAATCATGTTTTCCAATGACCGGACGTTTAGGAGTCTCGGCAGGCGCATATTCAATGTCTCAATTCAAGTGAGTAAAAGTACATTAGGTTAATAGAACAAAGCTTAAGT
Source organism: Ficus erecta (assembly GCA_008635985.1). Classification (NCBI taxonomy): domain Eukaryota; kingdom Viridiplantae; phylum Streptophyta; class Magnoliopsida; order Rosales; family Moraceae; genus Ficus; species Ficus erecta. Next base: position 1,000,154 of record BKCH01000047.1, read on the forward strand.
CACTTATCACTAATCTGCTTTTTTTACAAGTTATAGCTATTTGTTTTTCAAGAGCGAAGATGTCGATTTTTTCGTTCAAGCAATTGAAGTTTTTTAACTGGATTGTGCATAGGGGAATTTGGTTTTGAGGGATTTCAACATCATGGAGGAAGCTGGAGGTGCACATATAGGCATCAGCAAAACATTTGATAATGTTAATGTTACTGGTAGCACTCTAGAGATCCACTTGTATTGGGCGGGCAAAGGAACTAATGCTCTTCCCGAACGAGGCGACTATGGACCTCTTATATCCGCTATCACCGTGACATCAAGTATGTTAAGCTCATATACAGACCATGATTTCTATTTTTCTTACCAAATAGGGTTAGAGTTATCATAATTCGTTGATTTAGCTCGATTCTACGAGATTTGATTTTTCCAAACTATCTAGATTTCATAGATACCGATCGTGGCCTATCTGTCGGAGCAATCATTGGCATTGTTGCTGCTTCATGTGTGCTTGTCATGCTTATTCTTGTAGCACTTCGAATATCAGGCTACTTGGGCGGGAAAGACCTTGAAGATCCAGGTAATTTATGACAAAAAAAATTACTCGATGTAGAATTCTTGCCTCTTATTGCTTTAAGTAGAATAATGCCAGGGATCCCGAATTTGAATTATTTATTAATACCAAATAAATGTAATAAGTGAGTTGTCATTCTTTTTTTTGGTAGCTATCTTTAAAAAAAAAAAAAAATACATTATTGATTAATACTAAAAAGTCGCATCTACCAATGGAATTGAGTTAGTTTCACAAAAGAATGACAATAAATGTAACTAGCTCATTTGGCTGTTTATTTTATAGGATGACAAATGCCTAATTGTCTTTCTTTGTTACAGAACTACGTGCAATAGAGTTACAAACAGGGTATTTCTCATTAAGACACATAAAATCTGCTACCGGTAACTTTGACCCTGCAAATAAGATAGGCGAAGGAGGTTTCGGGCCGGTTTACAAAGTACGTGTATGTCTAATGTTTTTAAGTACACACATTCGAAATTTATTTTATATCTTAGTAGAAAAAGCCGTATGTTAAACATTTGATTGGATTTCCATGCAACTTTTAGGGTGTACTATCCGATGGTCGCGTGATTGCGGTTAAGCAGCTGTCGTCAAAATCCAAGCAAGGTAACCGTGAATTCATTAACGAGATAGGCATGATATCTGCGTTGCAACACCCGAACCTTGTGAATCTTTATGGTTGCTGTATCGAAGGGAATCAATTGTTGCTTGTGTATGAGTACTTGGAAAACAATAGTCTTGCTCGTGCACTCTTCGGTAAGTGCTCAACAACATCTTTGGCATTATCATGAATTCTTAAGGACACGAGATTTCACCGTGTTTACTCCTTTTTGTGCATTGATAGGTTCCGAGGAACACCGGCTTCGCCTTGACTGGAAAACAAGGAAGAAGATATGTTTGGGGATAGCAAGGGGCTTGGCTTATCTTCATGAGGAGTCAAGGTTGAAAATAGTTCACAGAGATATAAAGGCAACAAACGTGCTGCTTGATAAAGATCTAAATGCCAAGATATCCGACTTTGGTTTAGCAAAGCTTGAGGAAGAAGATAACACCCATATCAGCACACGCATAGCGGGAACAATGTACGATTCTCTCTCTGCTCTCATTCTCATCAAATCTATCACATATTTTATGTAATTTTATTTTACCTTGGTTATTGTTTGCAATTAACCCCAAGCAGTTGAAAATTTTCCATAATTGATGAGGGTTTATCTGCAGAGGTTATATGGCTCCCGAATACGCAATGAGGGGCTACTTGACTGATAAAGCAGATGTCTACAGCTTCGGAGTCGTGGCTTTAGAGATAGTCAGCGGGAAGAGCAACACAAATTACAGGCCAAAGGAGGAGTCTGTTTATCTTCTTGATTGGGTAAGTCTATAAGGTTTGGAAGGTTTCATGGAAAATCGTTAGGAACTAACTTGTTACAATACTTTGTTAAATGATCTAATCTAGTGTAACTAAGGGCCCGTTTGGAACAATGGTTAAAGTTAAAGTTTTGTAGGTTAGAATTAAAATGTGTGTTTGATTGAATTGTGAATTGAAAATGAACCATAGCATAGGAAATAGTGTAAACATTTAAAATATATTCTGAAAAAAAATGTAATATGGATCTTATTTCGTTACTCTTGTCGTTGTGAGCATTTAGGCACAAGAATCATCTCATTATAAGTTGAAATAAAAAAGTTATGGACTTTTGACGTTTGAACTTCATGAAAATTTAAAAAAGAGAAAATGAGATGTAGATTTAGGAGTTTTGAAATTTAATAGGCAAAATTCTATCTCCAGTGGTTGTTCCAAACGGCCCCAAAGTAGGCAAGCACACTCAAATTATCAAAATTTCTTTTTTATGTTAATTGTTTAAAATGTATGAAACATACAAAAACTTTTCCTTTGTTTTCCTACATGTAACTGAAGGCCCATGTCCAACAAGAACAAGGAAATCTTTTAGAACTTGTGGATCCGAGCCTCGGATCAAAGTACTTGAAGGAGGAGGTTATGACAATGCTCAACATAGCACTCCTATGCACCAACCCGTCTCCAACTCTTAGGCCAACCATGTCCACTGTGGTGAGCATGCTGGAAGGCAAAATCCCGGCACACGCTCCGTTGGTCAAGGGCAGCTCATCGAAACAGGATCCGAGGTTCAAAGCATTCGAGAAGCTAACACATGACAGCCAAACAGACGTATCGTTGTACTCACACGGCAGTCACCGAGAAGGCGTTTCTACGGATGGGCAGTTGATTGATTCCTTTGTTTCTCTCCAGAATAAGGATGATACTCCTAAGGACGGTACCACAACAACCGCACTTCTTAAGGATCTTTATGATGTCAATTTGGAGTGATGAAAAGACTAATAAAAGGAACTATGTTTTGCTTTCTTTGATTTTTTTTTTTTAATTTTTCGTTTTCCAATTTTGTTACAGTGCTCTTTGTATAGTTGTTGTTAGATTATAATTGATCCAATTTGGGTGTATGTATGAATGTTTAATAATCGATCACGTTAAAGAGATGGTGAATGTTGGGATTTTTATTTTTATTTTTTTTGGAGAAGGAAGTCATGATGTTTTGTAATTAAATTTACACTTGTTTGGTTATTTATCAGAAAAAAAAAAAAAAAAAAAAAAAAAAACTGGATTCAGATTGAGTCATCATGTAAAAAGTTTATATTCTACCAATATGGACTAACTTCTTTTTTTTTTTCCCCTTACTATAAGAAGTGGTAGTTTTTTATTTTTTTTCTTTTTTTAGACTGTTCTATAAATTTAATTTTTGGACAATTAAATTGATGACAGATTTTTAAAATTGGTTAAATTGCACCGGTGTCCTTAAACTTCTTGCACATTTACAATTTGCATCGTTAACTTACAAATCTATTGCAATCTCCCCACCATTGATAACAATATTATTTTTTTGATAGGAATTGACACTTGACCTTGCACATAGGTTGTTATTTATAGCATAAAAGGTCCTTTTTAATCAATGTTAAGCCAAATTTTGTATTTAGAATAAAGTCAATTCAAAATTTTCTAATTTAATAAAACTTTATTAGAGATTTTAACCTCAAAAAATTGGGGTTATACTAGATAAAAATGACCATTCATGTCATTAATTAACAACTCATGTACAAATTACATGTTAATTTCCTTTAAAAGATTAATATTGTTATCAATTGAGAGTAAATTGTTACAGATTTATAAATTTATAGTGCAAATTGTCAAAATTAAAAGTTTAAGATATAAATTATAACTTTGCAAGAAGTTTGGAGGCACCTGCGCAAAAAGGCCTTTAAAAATTAGTAAGGTAATCACATAACCATCATGTGAAAAGGCAATCACAAAGTGTTGGATTGGATCAAAATAATTTTTCAGAGAGTAAATTATTATTTTTAAATTTGAATGTTATGAATTTGGTGGATCCTATCATTGGAAGGAGTAAATTTTATGGACCGGGGAAGGCTATAGGGAGGGAGGGAGAGTTAAAGGGAGAAAAACTCTAGTGTATTTTAGTCTATCAATTAATTTTAGTACAAACATGGCATGTTTAGATAGAGCTTTTCAGTTATGAAAAAAATTCATTTCACATCCCATTTCCTATGGCAAGTGAATAGAGAGAGAGAGTTAAGGGAGAAAAACCGTAACCGTAGTGTATTCGAGAGAGGGGGGGGGGGGGGGGGGGGGGGGGGGGGTGGGGTTGGTGGGTGGGGGGGATATAGAGAGAGAGAGAGTTAACGGAGAAAAACCCAAGTGTACGTATTTAGTCTATCAATTAATTTTATTACAAACGTGGCATATTTTCAGTTTTACAAAATTCTATTCACATCCCATTTCTATGGCATGTAAATTGGACTTTATAGTTGCCCAATGAGACTTCGAAACACTAAAATAGTAATATCTAATTATTGTTTCCATAGAATCATCAAACGACCTCCTAAACCCCTATGAAGTAGTACCATGAGGTAAGGTGTAAAAGAATCCTTATCGTTTAAAAAAAAAACCTATGAATTAGAACTTTAAAAACATAAATTGATATGATTCCAATGTGATTTAATGCTTTAGAACTATATATTTCACAAAAAAATTCTCAATTATTTTTTTATTTAATATATATCATTTTCCATGAAACAAAAATATTTTTTATTGCCCCAATCGAGGTAATAAACTTGGTGTTGCTTTTATTATCCAATGTTCAAAATTTCATGCCTCTCCGATGCTTATATTTCTTACAAGTTACAACACAAAAAATGCAATTATAAACTAGTATACAAAAAAGTTATTAGCATGATTAATCCTTAAACTACGAGTTGAACTTTGATTTTGTAATAATTTTAGTCAGTGACATTAAAATTGACAAAGGATTTAAGAAATTTAAAGGAAAGTCTACTTAAGACTCATCATGTTCCAAACTGAGATTCAATTCTTGCTTGTTTCACTTGCGGTGATAGCGAGGGGACACCTTTGATTCAATCTATCTGCTTCCCACTATGGCGTTAATCCGTGGCATGAAGACACCATGCACTGATCTACTTTTTTTATTCGGAAAAAATCACATTCATATTATCTAATAACTAAAAAATTTACATAAGTCAAATACCGAGAGGCGTAAGGCCACAACTGACCTCTAGGAGTGAAGAAACAACTGATATCTCTCTCTCTCTTTTTATTATTTGGCAAAAAGTCACATTCATATTGCATAATAATTAAAAAAATTTAGATGGTAGTTTTTTTTTAGTTTTTATTTTTTATTTTTTTATTTTTTGCACTGTCCTTCTATTTCACTCTCTCTCCAATTATACCACTACTCATGGGATGCCTATATATATTGATGAATGACAGACCATTAAAATAAATATATTGTGGTTTAGAAGCACTTTTCCATCATTGATTGTATCTTTGAGATACTTTCATATCTCTCTGGAAAAAAAAAAAAAAAAAAATTAGAAGCATTCCCGTTCCTTATTGGCGGCTTTCTCTTTCTCTCTCTTCTCTCCCCCAACTTCTTTTTACTTCATTTTCTCAGAAATTTCCGGATTCGTTCTCTCCCTTTGGTACTTTAATTTGGTTTCTTTTTGGTCTTCACTTCCACAACGACTGTTTACCAAAATGATAGTCTGAGAGAGAGAGAGAGAGAGAGAGAGAGAGAGAGATCTGGTCTTTCCTTCATTCTGTTATTTCATCCATTTTTGCTTCTTTTTCCTCGTTGAAAATTAGTTGTGTTGAATATCAATCACTCTCTGACTTTTGCAAATCTTCTTAAACCCCCCCCTGCATAGTCTTCTCTCTCATCTCTCTCTCTCTCTCTCTCTCTCTCTTCCTTCACTGCTCCGTTCCGGCAACGACGGAGTTAAGGAATGGATTTCGTGTTCTCGACGAACAAGGTTGTTGGTGTTTTTGTCTTCAGGATTTTGGCTTTGAATTGTTTCTTGGGACTTGGATCCAACGCTCAACTTTTGCCTGAGGATGAAGGTGAGTTTCAAAAACTCTCTCAGCTTCTAGTTTTCGAACTTCTGGCTGTGGAATCTTTGCGATGGAAAGGATGAAACTCTAGTATGGGTAATTTTGTTTTTTTAGCATGTATAAGTTAAAGTTGAAATATTTAAATTGGAGTAATAATTAAAAATTTATTGATTTATAAAAATAAAAATAAAAAATAAATTAAAATATTTTGATTTAAAATGATTTAATTTTTTAAAAAGTGAGAATTTACGGTCAACTTTTCTACATAAGTGGTGTTTCTCAATTCCAACGGCACGGAAGTGGTATTCCACGTATTCACCCCTGTTTTAACGAGAAAGAATGTAAATGGCATTTTTATGTAAATAATTGAAATAAATAATAAATTTTAAAAATATTTTGATATAAATAACAATGTTTGGAGATGTTCGGAGGTTTGCTAACCGAGTGGCCCATTTATTAGCTTATTTTGGCTTTAATTCTAATTGAGGATAAAGAAGTAAATAACCGTTTTTAAAAAATAAGGTTTTTAAAATATTTAGAATAAATATTAATTAATAATAAATTTATCAGATAAATTATTTACTCATATATTATAAATACGTTATTTACTTAATAAATTTTTTATTTATTTTAAATAATTTAAAATCTTCTTATTTCTTTAAATTATTTTAGTAAAATACTATTTCCTACAATTTCCCTCCTAAGGGAACCATTGTATGACTCCATGAGACTCCTATTTCTGGTGTTGTTTCTTTTGATTTTCCATCTTAATAAAACAGCTATTCAATTTCCAAAAAAATAAATAAATAAATTACAGTAAATAACAAATTTATCATATAAATAATTTATTCAATTATTGTAAATATGTTTTATCTAATAAATTTATAGTTTATTTAAAATCCTAATTTTCACTGTTTATTTCAATTATTTTCTTAAAATTATTATCCAAAAGAAAAGAACTCGTTCAGTCGGCCATTGCCTTTTGAGATATTTTTTTGCACTGTGCCCTGAATTTATAAAATGGGTTAAAGTAGAGGCAGATAGCAGGCGAAGTAGTGGCCCAATGGAATTAAGGGTGGTCGTTTGGTTGGCGGGAGAGAGGGGTTGAGGGAGAGACCAAATCTCTTGTTTGGTCGAAGGAAAGAGGGAAAGGAAGGGAGGGATGGAGGGATGGAGGGAGGAGCTCTGCTCTTGGGCCCACAAAAGTGGATCCTTCCACTAATAGAAGGATTCAAACAATAATTCCTTTTAAATTTGAAAAGTTTATTTTACCCTTTTAAAAATAGTTAACTTTACAATAAAATAAATAAAATAATAATTCTATAATAATTATTTATGTATCCTTTTAATTTTTTTTTCTTACTAAATAATACAAAAAATTCAGATAATTATCTCCATCATTTACTCTCTCCATCTCTCTCTATCCCTATTTCTTTCCATCCCTCTTACCAAACATAGCCTGAATGTTTATGCGAGTTGATTGGAAGAGGGTTGAATTATTGGGATTAGATTTATTTCTCGAATTTATTCAAAGTTAAAGCAGAGGCAGATAGCAGACGTAGTGGTGGCCCAGTGGAATTAAATGTTTGTGCAAGTTGATTGGAAGAGGGTTGAATTATTGGGATTAGATTTATTTCTCTCCCATTTTTGTTTTTAGGGGTAAAATGAGAATTTTTTTATAAATTTTTTGCTAGAAGATAATAAGATAGTTGATGACATGACTCTTCATTAATGGTATCTTTTAATATTTTGGATTGGGATTCAAGCGTAGGCTAGGTTGGTTTTCAATGATTGAATGAAAGAAAAAGGGGAAAACGATATGAGTTGTTAAAATAAAAAATAAAAAATAAAAAACCACCGACAATGTTTTTTTTCCCTAGAAAAAAAAAAAACAACCGATTAAAAGCTGATCATTGGATGAGATGGCTTTTTAAGTCTCATTCCATGGTTGAGATTTTTTCTATTATTTTTTAATTTAAAAAATAATAAGAGAAAAAAGTAATTTTTAATAAAAATAAAAAATAATTTTTAAACACTTATTTAAATAAATTATTAATTCTTTTTTTTAGAAAAAATAATTTTTAAGGAAAGATTTATCATAGTCAATTTATAACAAAGCACGTATTAACCTTTAGTGATTAATTATAATCAATTAATCATTGATTGATTATTTAAAAAATAACTATTTTTAATTTTATTAAATTTTGGTCATTTGTAAAAAAAATTTTGAAGACCATTTAGTCACATATCTCTCTCTCTTTTTCTCTTTTTTAGGGATTAATAGCTGAGATTTAGGTTGTATCTACTCTTAAAAAAAAAGTTGTTATACTTGTCTACATCAAGCTTATAAATGTGCCTAGCCAAAAAACTTATAAATGTACCTACTGATCAATTTTTACAGTTAAATAAAAAGATTAAAAGTTGATCCTTCTATAAATGTACCTTTTAATACCCTACTGACATTCTGATTTTCCCCAGAAAATAAAGTAACAAACAAATCTAATAAAAAACGAAACTAATTTGGCTTTTCCTTTGAGCGTAATAATAATAATAATAATAATAATAATAATAATAATAATAATAATAATAAACGAAACTTTTCTTACATTAAAAAAATGTAGAAACCATATAAAAAAAGACAGGATGAATTTAAGGAAAAATAAGTTATATCCTGTATTTAGAAATTATATCATGTATTTTTGAATCATTGTATTTTTATACACTTAAATTAAATTTAATACACAAATCCATATTTTTTTTGAGACATCACTCGTCTCGGCCTAAAAAATACCGAAATACCTTGTATTAATAATACTACAAAAAACTTAAAAAAAATAAAAACGAAAAGCATTGTTGGTTCGAATTTTTTAAATTTGTTTTTTGTTTTCATTTTTAAGATTTTTTTTCTTTCGTGATTTTAAGCGTATTTTAGCTTTTTCAAGTTCAAAACCAAGTGTTGATAAAGAAATTAAAAGCTATAGATCTAGATATTAAATATAATCTATGGATAATAAAATGCAACACATTAAAATGTTAGGCATACTTTCTGCATAAAAAGGGACATTTAAGAATATAGGGAAAGGCGGTTAGAAGAAGAAGAAGAAGAATTTAGATATCCCTACAACGAAGAAAAAGAATATAGTGAAAGGAAAAGTTATAAATTAAAAAAAAAAATGATGAAGATGAAAAGAGTTTCTGAAAGAACAAGAATATATGCTTTTTGATACCCATAGGGGTGGATGTGATAGTAAAAGGGTTGGATTTCTTTGCTAGGCATATCCTTTTTATCTATCCAGATTCGAGTCCCACTGCCTCCCCTTCCTCTAGCTTTGATTGCTGATGTTTGGGTTAGTGATGGCAGGGTAGGTCCTGGGTGGACGACTGAGAGAAACTAGTATAAAGGACTTGACTCTACCATATTTTGGAAAGTATTCCTGTATGTGGAGTTAAAAAACCTGAAAATGATACGGCCACCAACAAATCCTTTTACTTATCAAAAATAATAATAATAATAATATATGCTTTTCGGATTTACTGAATGTAATTAATTTTTTTTTCTTTTGGTTCATAATCTGTTTGTGGCAGTGAATACTCTTAAAACAATTTCCAGAAAACTTCAACTGAACCTTTTGTGGAACAATATCAGCCGAAGTTCTTGCAAAGACAGTGTAGGCCTAAATACGACTCTAGAAGGATCAGATGTTTCACTAAGCACTCTCTCGTGTATCTGTTCTAATTCCATAAATGGTTCTGTTTGCCATATACGATCCATGTAAGTACCTAATTTCCCTCATAAAGTTTGCTGAAAATGATTTTTCTTTTCTTTTTTTAAGGTAATTATTTTTCTTTTTTTGAAAAAGTCATTAGATTCTTTTATAATTTCTTCAATTAATTTTTGAGACGTTTCATATTGAGCTACCAATTCTAATGAATTATGTGTTTATTTCATGAACAATTCGGACCATAATGCAGACTCGATATGGTACATATAATAATTCCTATATTTTCATTCACTTGGGAAATTTCTTTATTTAACGGCGAATCAACTATTTAATGGTTGAAAATATTGTGAAGCTTCACCGACTTGTCTCTACTAAAAACATATTTTAATTTCTAGCTCCGTCCCTCTTGTGTGCTAAGCCCCACTCGTCTCATGAAAGTCTGCCGCTGGTCACAAGTTTCTCTGCGTTTTGTTACTCTAAAAATATAAATTTTTTTTTTTCAATCTATAAGCTCGTACTCACGTTACATGCAGGTCGGTTTTTGTTTTTGAATATAGGCGGAAATTTTATTTTACTTAAAACATAATTACAATATATTCATAGATCTCGTAGAAATTAAAAACAAGAACAACATAAAATGATCTATCATTATAATCAAAACAGTCAAATCATTATTTCTACTACAGAATGGGGATGATTTTTCAGGATTACTCTTTCTAATTAACGTGCACGTTACTCCAAAAAAAAAAAAAAAGAATGAAATCACTTCTATATTATATGGACCAAAACTCTTTTCCTCCCAATTGTTGAGCTACCTCAACGGGGGTATCTTTTCCTTAATATTATTGAAGTTTGTGATCTTTTTCCAATCAATGTCATGCATGTTTCAAACCTATGGTATGGTACGACAGCGGGTTGAGAAGTCTCGATTTAGTGGGAGTTCTACCTGAAGAATTTGGAGATCTTACTCATCTTGAAGAACTGTGAGTGATTTATTCTCTCCTTCCTTCTCGAATTATCTACCAATTAAGATTTAATCATTTGATTGCTAGTACAAATTTTATTGCACGTGTATATATGTGTGTGTATGTATATATATATATATATATATATGATTCGAAATTTATTATACTAGAAGTGTTACAATAAAAATTTCTTTAATAAGGAAACGATGAATCTGGCATATAATTAACTTTAGCTAAAAAAATCACCTTTAGTTATTTAAGCAAATCTATTGGAACAAAAGGTTTAAACTGCTCAATATCATCAACATGTTTGATCCGCTTCTTGTTTTATTAGTCGTTGTGGCTGGATTTTGAATTTACTATTTTCTATGTCTTTTATTAATTAATTATAAATTGGGAGAGGGAGGTATAGGATGAGTTTTTTTTTTTAATAAATTCTTGTAACGACCCATACGTAACTTTGGAATAATATTGTCTGTTTTGCTCATTCATACCTCAACAATTTTGCTCTTGGGCTTAACCCAAAAGGCCTCATACCATTAAAAGTTGGTTTCTTTACTTATAAAACATTACATATATTTGTCTCCAAACTATATGGGACTGCACAGTTTACCATTTTCCTTATAGGGACTGATTGTCATAATCACCCCTCAATTTGGGGTCCAATGTCCTCGTTGACTATACTTCTGGTTGGGTATAAACTCTGATACCATTTGTAACAACCCATGTCTCCTTTTGGTATGATATTGTCCATTTTGAGCCTCGTGCCCACACGGTTTTGTTTTTGAACTTTTAATCCAAAAGGCTTTAGAGATGGTTTCTTTATTTATGAATCATCATATAAATCCATCCCCAAACAATATAGGAATGCACAGCTTATATTTTTTCTTGTAAAAACCGATGACTGTCACATTTATAGACCTAGTTAGGATGTGTTAAGTGATGCAACAGCTCTATCATTTGGCAAGAGTAGCCGGATGCAGTGCTCTGTACTTGGTCACCCAAGTTCGAGTTCTCTCTGACTTGGATAGAATTATAATGTAGCAGTCTCTTGTACGTTTGGAACTGTAGCTCTCTACCATATGTCGTTAATTTAGAGCTTTTTTTCACGGTATAGGGTTTATGGTTTCCAGCTATCAAAGAGAAATGGAAAAAGCTAAAGGATAATCATGGTTGTCCCCAGTTCTATCCAAAATCAGTTCACTCCTTCATCACTAAGTTTATATATCCCCTCTCTTAAAATTTACAAAAATTAAAAAAGAACTTCTAACAATAATTAGTAAATAATTTGATTTATTATTTATTTAATTAGTTTGTTATTAATTTAAGAACTTACTTAAGTTTTCACAAAAAAAAAAAAAAAAAAATCAGTTAAGGCTTTCTCGTTAACAAATGCTTTGTGTTACTCGTTCATTTATTTGTCTCAAGAATTTGCTAAGTACGTACACTAAGTTTAAATGTGATAAAACATTTAACAATTTTATTCCTTATTTGCTATCCTGAATTTTTTTAAACTACTATATTTACATGATTTTTTAAGAAAACTTTAAATTTCACCCAAATTTTTTATAAGTACTTATATTTAAAATTTAGTATTTCAAATGAATCAATTATACTACAATGTAAATTCACAAGTTTTTGAATTCTAAACTTTAAAATTAAATTAAACTCTATTGCAAGCTTATATCATTTAGGGGGGAAAAAAAAAAAACAAAGATACAAATAGATAAACAATGGCAAAAGATTTTAAATTGAAAATTTTTTTTGGCTCCATCACTGCTTAGCATTATTCATCTCCAGTACGCTAAGGACCAGAATTAACATTTCTATCATCGAACAGTAATCTATCTCGCAACTACATAATGGGATCAATCCCTCCGGACCTTTCTCGTGCCCCTTTACGCATTCTGTAAGTCTATCACTATATATGCATCTCCTTCCATATCTATACACATACATAAATTAATATATATATATATATAAATATATGTATATCTATATCGTGATATATTCAATATCCAATGTTTAAATAATTGTCGTAATGTGACGCAGGTCTCTTGTGGGAAACCGACTCACTGGTTCCATTCCTGCGGAGATTGGTGAAATCACTACCCTCACGGAATTGTAAGCCATGTAGTTTCATAACTCAATAGTAATTGAAGGGAAAATATAAGATATGTATAAATGTCCATGAATTTAAAGGCAAAATTTACTTATACTCTATTGACATGTACAATCATTTTAGTCATTGAATTATTATTATTTTTTAATTAGATCTATGAGTATTATTCACGAAATACTCACGTTAAAAGGTTACGGCACGGTGTAGTACCCTACTAATAGATCAAAAGTGCTACAGTTCCAGTTCTATCCAAACATAAATCAAATCGTTGAAAAGTTAATTTGTTGGTTAAAATAACAATACTTACGGGTAGATTGAAACAAGAGTTTCTACCACAAATTTTTTTAAATTAAAATTGCACTTTTACAGGGTATTGGAAAATAACTTTCTTGATGGGCCTCTTCCTCCGGAGCTTGGGAGCTTGAAAAATTTGCAAAGACTGTAAGACAGCTATCCCTGGTGGAGGTTTTTTTTTTTTTTTTACCTTGGCAATTATTATCTAAATACTCAAAATTTTTTAATTTATGTGAAAAATTATCCTTCCCGCTGATGTGTAGTATAGGCTTTTATATATATACACACATATACAGATATACATATATTTTAACAAAAGGGAGAACAAATGTATCAAATATCTCAAGCACATCAATAGATCAAGATTAGATACGAGGTCATGAATTGTGAATACAATGGGATTAACTTAAACCTAATTACAACTTTATTGAGAAGAACAAGCAGCCTTATTACCCCACTCAATGACTAGTGTTGTATCTTGATCTAGATTAGTAAATGTCAAGTTCTTATTTATTTTATTTTTATTTTTCAAATTTCGGAACCGGCTTCAAGTTTTGCATACTTGATAAGGTAAAGCAATAAGTTTATATATGCATACCTTGAGGATGTTTAGGCTTCAAATTTCTTGTTTTTTTATCTTGTTATAAAGTAAAACCACATTTATTGGTTCTTTTGTATCCGTACTATGCAACAAATACATATTTCTTATTTGCTACTTGTGCATAATTTATAAGGTTTGATAATTTCTTTTATACTGCTTCAAAAAAGTATTGACTAATGGTTCTCCATTGTACAGCCTTCTGGCTGCAAACAATTTTACAGGCACAATCCCGGAAACATACAGAAACTTAAATAACTTAACTGACTTGTAAGTAATCGTGCGAGGTTTGTTGTCCCTTTTTTTTTTTTTTTTTTTTAGAACTTGAGATGGGAGATTCAAACTCTACATCTTGTGGTACAATCAGATATGGACTTTCTGCTAGGCTATATTTGCAACCACTTGTCTATAGTTTTTTCAATATAAAGATTTCTCATCCGAGTTTATTTATGGCCTGTAGTAGGATAGATGGGACCAGAATATCAGGAAGAATACCTAGTTTTATTGGGAATTGAACCAAACTCCAAAGACTGTGAGTACTTCATTTTCATTCCATTTATGTGCTTAGCTCTTATTTAGAAAAATGGTTCTGTCACATGTCAAAGTTTGTTTCAGGGACATGCAAGGCACATCAATGGAGGGTCCGATTCCCTCAACCATATCGCTTTTGAGAAACTTAACTGATCTGTAAGAGCATGCTCCTTCAACGGATAATAATTTTGTGTTTTTTAATTTGATAAATTATCCGACTATAAGTTGATTGATTATCTGATAATGACTTCTATATCAGGAGGATATCTGATTTGTGGGGATCAGCTATACCTTTCCCTAACTTGGCGGATTTAAAACTTTTGCGAAGATTGTGAGCGGAACCTGACCTAAAATGAAGCAACTACATATTTCATACAGTACTTCCACGGAAGTACTTAACAAGTTCTTTCTCACTTTTCTGATTCAGGGTTTTGAGGAATTGCTTAATTGATGATTCAATTCCTTCGTACATTGGAGGGATGACAGATCTGAAATTACTGTAAGTGCTTTTAATTAATATGAGTTGTAATCTTCGCAAGTGAATTAACGCAACATAATGTGAAGATTAGAGAGAATAAGAGGAGTTTGAGACTGTTAAGAGTTTGGACTTCCATTTTAAAAGGTCAATCTGTTAAATGGAGTGGCTCAATGTGGGACTTGGGTTTCTTTTCACCCTTAACACATAATGTGCATTGAGACAGAAATACTAAGCCGTATATACCTGTATTTGACTATTTCTAGGGACCTGAGTTTCAACAGGTTAACTGGTGTTATTCCACAGCAGCTGCAGAGTCTAACTGAACTTACCTACATGTAAGTTGATCATTAATAGATCAATAATTTAATCATCCAAATGATTTGAATTTAGTTTAGGTTTTCTGCGAAAGGAGATAATGATCAGGGTTCCACACGTATAGGTTTTTGACCAACAACTCGCTGACGGGAGAAGTACCATCTTGGATAAGCAGCGCCAAGGAAGATTTGTTAGTGCACTAAGCTATTTATTTCCTGTGAATTTTATTTCATTTGGCTCTAAAGTTATCTACGCATCGGATGTTGTGATTGTAACGACCCGCCTAGCACGGACCGTTACCGTACATACATACATGCTTAACATACTTATTTATTTAACAAAAGTAGTGGAAATTATTTTTTTTTTTCCTACTACTGGAGTACTGTTTGGAATAATATAAACATAAAATATTAAACATAAATTTACGGAAGACATAGCGGCTTATCCCTTCTTTCACAGTTGCCCCGCCAACTCCATCATCTTGTATCAAAATTCGCTAGTAGGTTGTTTACCTACAGCATAGACGTAAGACGTGAGCTTTCGCTTAGCAAGTACAACTTTATTTTCCGCAACACAATTAATTATAAACTTAACATAGCAAATCATAACATATTCTAATTATGCATGATCCAATTATGCTTTATTATGCGTAATTGTTTATGGGCCCCTTATCATGGGTGATCGTACCGGACGCGCAACTATGGAACGGTTGGGGCGGCCAAACCATTTCCAACTCAAGTAACAGTCCTACCCGACCTTGGACGGGTCGGTACGTCACAGGCAAGCTCGCTTGCCATTATACTTATTTGTCATCTTGACCTTGTTCTTATTAACTGTGAACATGCTTCATGATGTCATATGAATATAACTGGTAATCATATCTTAGTCATGCCATCTACTTGATATTTTAAATCATAGCACATAACATACATTGTATCATGTTACACTTAAAAAGCCTATGCTGTAGGCGGAGTTGTACTTACCTCTCTTACTATGTCCCTCTTTGGTACTGTTCTCTTACTGGCACAGCTGCAGGCCCTTTTCTGCTTGAATAGGGACATAGGTGAGAGTTCAATTCTCATTGTGCAGTGTTGGTGTCCTAACCAACATGCTTACTAATTTCTAGTTGTATGTCCCCGATACTTGATATCTGATTTGGTCACAAATATTAATCCTACTGTTTGGGAGGATTTATTTTTTAAAAGATTATTTTGGACAATCCCTTGGG
The DNA here is from genome assembly GCA_008635985.1 of Ficus erecta. NCBI lineage: Eukaryota > Viridiplantae > Streptophyta > Magnoliopsida > Rosales > Moraceae > Ficus > Ficus erecta. Next base: position 1,016,424 of record BKCH01000047.1, read on the forward strand.
CTAATTCTTTGACAAAAACGCCAGGTTTCTTTAAAACCTTGAGCTTTGGGACTAGGCCCGGTAACTCAGGTATTATCCTTGATTACCGTCCGTAATCGGCTTGATTACAATTTTTATCTTAAAAACTCTATTTTCTTATCCTTTTGCCATTTTGAGAGATTTAACTTTAAATCCCTTTAATATTTTTGGTAAAAATTCCAATCTTTAAAACAAATCTTTATAAAGGTCGTTTAAGATTGAGAACTGCCTTTGGAACAGTTTTAAGCAAAAATACAGTTTTCTTTTTTTCTTTTTGAAACTGTTTGTAAAACTTATGTGCAGGAATTTTCGGTTCCCTGCACACTCTTCATAAAACAATACCAGTTTAAAAATCCATTTGGAATTTGAAAAACTTGTCTTCACAAAAGTTGTAGCTCTCGAAAAATGGTAAAACTTTCATGTTTTACGAAAAATCCAGTTCTGCTTGTATTTGCGTCAGTTTTTGTTTAAAACTGGCTGATCCTGTAACTTGGGTCTGGGCAGACCAGCCACGGATTTTTGTAAAAACGAAGGCCATTGGAGCCTCATTTTTAAATTCTTCCCGCTTTGTCTTCTAGGAAAAATCTTTCCGAGCAACTTTCGTGTTTTACGATTTACCCAATTCGTCCTCTAAATGCCTCTAATTTTTACTTTCCCGAAACTGACCAGTTTTGAATCCGAATTGGCAGTTTTGGTTGTTAAGTCCGTTTTACGTCCTATTTCGTGAAATCTACCTCGACCGATCACTTCGGGAGTCTATATGGCAAACACACATCGTTTCTAACGTCCCACATGAACCCTTAAATCGTCCAATTGAAACCATGCAAACCAAATTCAAAAGCCCTAAGCCTAGGTTTGCATTAACCCTAACTTTTTGCATACATCACATACAAGCATCAAACTTTGCTCCTTAAACTAGCATGCTTCAAGTACTGCCCTAGGGCAGATTTTTGGACCAAACTAGGGGACACACAACCCTAAGCATCAAGCATGAAAATCAATCATAAACAAGCACAATAATGCAAGAATTTAAACCATACACCCCTAGATCTACAAATCAAGCACATACCTCAAACTTAGGGCATAAAATGGAAAATGGACTTATGTCCTTACAACCAAATTGAACTACCTTTTTACCTTAAATTTGAACTCAAATAAGAGAGTTAGGGCTCTAGGTTTTTACCTTAGACCAAAGTCAAATTTTGGTCACCAAATTCCTTCTTCCCCTAGCTCCCTTGGCTCACGGCCACACCACCAAATTGGCACCAAAAATTTTTTTTGGTTGGTCTCCTTGGTAGATCCACTCCAAGCCGAGCACTCCACCAAGATTTGGCCTCAAATTTTCTACATTTCTCCTTTCCTCACTCACACGGTCACACACCCCAAAAGTCCAAAAAAATTTCTAAACTTCTCTTGGTTTTTTCCTAGCTCAAATCCGAACTCCTAGGAACAAAAACCCCAAGGAAATTTTTAATTTCTCTCACTCCTTTCTCTCCTCTGATTTCCGGATTTTCTTGTGGAAGAATTTGGCAAGAGTTTGGCTGTTTTTCTCTAATTTTTTCAGCCAAAAACCGCCCACCCCTTAGGCCTATTTATAGGTGAATTTTTGGGCCATTTTGTAATTAACTTTTGTTCACCTTTTTCCTTCAAACCTTTGGGAAAAATTTAATTCAATTTTGGCCCCAAAATGACCGGCCACATCATGCTCTAGAATGATCCAATTTTTTCTAAATTTTTCTTAATTTCCATAATGATGTCATAATTTGGAGCTTTAATGATGTAAGCCAAAATTAAGGCTTGTTTGCCTCTTTTTCCTTAAATGCAGTCCACTTTAATGTCAAAACAGATATTTCTAGTACTGTGCTTACTATTACACAGTATTGTTATATTATACTGCAGTCCAAAATTTATCTGTGTAAAAATGGACTGTGTAAAATTTTTCTTATTTCTTAAAGTCCTTTTTGCCCTTATTCCTAACTTAGTGTGCTTGATTTTTCTAAGGTGATTTTAAATCTTAATCTTAACATCTTGTCCGTAAAATGGTTTTTCGCAGTATATTTTCCATACTGCTTGACCATAAAACAGTATCATCATATGGTTGACTTTTCTGGTCAACCCTTGACTTTTTGGGTCAACTTTGACTTTTTAGGTCAAACTTTGACCACCATGCAAGACCATGCAAACGTGAAATTTTCTAATCTTCTAACTCAAAATGATATATACTTGTTTAAGCAATCATTTTTAAGTCTCATAAGATCATGAGAACTTAAAATTTTCAAATAAAAACCCATCTCAGATTTTCATGAGTATATTCTAAATATCGCATAAGTTTCTTTACAAGAAAACGTAAGATCGTGAAAATTTAGTTATTACAGTGATTTCTCCGGTTAATGCGATGTTCCACGTAAAAAAGTGTTCTAAAACAATGCTATGACTTATCTGTTTGCAGTGATTTATCTTACAACAATTTTACACGGTCAACCGATCAGCTTAGTTGTACAAATTTGTCTCCGTAATTTTTTATCGATAGCATCTCCAGATAAATTGAATTATTTATCTGTTCTTCTTACATTTTCTGCAAAACTTCTACCACCTACTACATAGCTACTTATTAACTTTTTTTATTGAGCAGGAATCTAATTTCTAGTTACTCATCTTCTGCGGCCCGATTGTAAGTTCGTTTCCGATTATGACTTTTAATGATGTGTTATGAAACTACATTTGAAACGTGAATGACTAAGACTTGATTTGAATAAGTAGATGGTGCTTGAAGAAGGACCTCCCCTGCTCCGGAAAATCATTACGTGAGGATATAAAAATATCAAATTATGCATTCATCAACTCGCTATTTTACAAGTTAAGATGCTTTTGTCCCCAACCGTTGTTTGTCTTAATTATGTTCATACTTTTAACTGCAGATGATTCTTTGTTCATAAATTGTGGAGGGCCAGAATTGGAATTCGAAGGCAATCAAAATGAAGGCGACATAGAAATTGGAGGCCCGGCGACCTTTTTTTCTTCGGCAGAAAAATGGGGATTTAGTTCGACAGGGGTTTTTACGGGTGATGAAAGTAAAGGTTTTATCGCACAAGAAGATACTCAAAATCAGATTAAATCAGATATTTACCAAACCGCACGCCTTTCCCCTATCTCACTCAAGTACTTTGGGCTTTGCCTGCGGAAAGGCAGTTACAAAGTGCAGCTTCACTTTTCCGAAATCATGTTTTCTAATGGCCAGACATTTAGGAGCCTTGGCCGGCGCCTATTCAATGTCTCAATTCAAGTGAGTAAAAGTATATTAGATCACTTTATAAGATATAGCTTAGCTTTCCAAGAGAGACAACGCCAAATTTTAGGTTAAGCGCATGTCAAATTTTCTAACTGGATTATGAATAGGGAAAATTAGTTTTGCCGGATTTCAACATCATGGAGGAAGCGGGAGGTGCTCGTATAGGCATCACTAGAACATTTGAAAACGTGGTTGTTAGTGGTAGCACTCTAGAAATCCATTTGTACTGGGCGGGCAAAGGAACTTCTGCTTTTCCAGAGCGAGGCGTCTACGGACCTCTTATATCTGCCATCACTGTGACACCAAGTATATTTAACACTCATGTAGATCACGATTTCTAGTTTGCTTTCCATATCGCATTACGGTCATAATAACTTGTCTTTCTTTGCAGACAATAAAGTCAATAACAGGGATCGCCTCTCTGTTGGAGCAATTGCCGGCATTGTTGTTGCATCATGTGTGCTTGTCGTGTTCATTCTTTTAGCCCTTCTAGTAAAGGGTTACTTGGGTGGGAGAGATATCGAAGATCCAGGTGAGGAGTTTTGACACCATAATTTTTTTTCCCATAGAATTCATTCTCATTCTTGCAAATAGGAATTATACTTGAAGAATATGTTGGATGTGTGTGCTTTGCGTGGTCATTCGGGTATGTACGATTTGATTTAACTTGTCTGTGCTTCGATTGGGCGTAAAAATAAAATAAAATAAATGCTGATAGGAGCATACTGTGTTTGAAATTTCCTGCATTAAAGTTAAAAGAAAGAAAAAAGAGTAAATGCATTAATGAAATGCTCCAAGAAGTAACTTGATCTGTTTCCAAAGATTAAAAGAAAAAAATGATTTTTTCCCATTTTGACTATTTTATCAGATGCCGAAAACCTAATTTCTTTCTTTGTTGCAGAACTACGTGCGCTAGAGTTACAAACGGGGTATTTCTCATTAAGACAGATTAAAGCTGCTACCGGAGACTTCGACCCTGCAAATAAGATAGGCGAAGGAGGTTTTGGCCCTGTTTACAAAGTATGGGATGAACATATCCTTGAGAATATAGATTTGAATTTTTTTTTTTTTAAAATATTACTGCGATTGAAAAACATTGGATTTGGATTAATTTGTTAGAATTTGTTAGGGTGTACTATCAGATGGTCGTGTGATTGCTGTTAAACAGCTGTCATCAAACTCGAAGCAAGGGAACCGCGAATTTGTTAACGAGATAGGGATGATATCTGCACTGCAACACCCAAACCTTGTGAGGCTTTATGGTTGTTGCATCGAAGGGAATCAGTTGTTGCTTGTGTACGAATACTTGGAAAACAATAGTCTTGCTCGTGCACTCTTCGGTAAGTGCTTGACTTGAACATCTTTGGCATTGACGTAAACTTAATCATGAGATTTCTCATTGCTTTCTCCTTTTTTTTAAGGTTCCCCGGAGCACCAGCTACACCTGGATTGGACAACGAGACAGAAGATATGCATAGGGATAGCGAGAGGCTTAGCTTATCTTCATGGAGAGTCAAGGCTAAAAATAGTGCACAGAGATATAAAGGCAACAAACGTGTTGCTTGATAAGGATCTAAATGCCAAGATATCCGACTTTGGTCTAGCAAAACTTGATGAAGAAGAGAACACCCATATCAGCACGCGCATAGCAGGAACAATGTATGATTTTCTCTCCAATCTCATTCCCATAAAATCTATTTTGTTATCTCTTCAAAGGTTACAGACATAGCACAAAAACGCTCATATTGACATTGTTACATTTAGAACGATATTGTTTGTGCTGCTTCCTTCAATCTTTTATTGGAGATATGGCATTGTACTCGCTGATGTGAACCTATGTGTTATCTCTTCAGAGGTTACATTGCTCCTGAATACGCGACAAGAGGTTACTTGACTGACAAGGCAGACGTTTACAGCTTCGGAGTTGTTGCTTTAGAGATTGTCACTGGAAAGAGCAACACAAATTACAGGCCAAAAGAGGAGTTCGTTTATCTTGTTGATTGGGTAAGTTTTTTGGGAAATTAATTCTTTATCCGAGGGCATTTCAGAGTAGTTAATGATTCAATTTTTTTCTATTGATGTAACCAAAGGCATATGTAAAACAAGAACAAGGAAATCTTCTAGAACTTGTGGATCCTAGTCTGGGTTCAAACTATTCCAAAAAGGAGGCGATGACAATGCTTAACCTGGCACTCATATGCACCAACCAGTCTCCGGCATTAAGGCCAATCATGTCAGCCGTGGTCAGCATGCTCGAAGGCAAAATCCCCGTCGGAGCACCAACTGTAGACTACAGCTCAGTTGACCATAATGCAAGGTTCAAGGCCTTTGACAAGCTAGTACTAGACAGCCAAACGGACTTCTCTTTGTGCTCCAACCGGAGTCAATCAGCCAGAAGTTTCACGGTTGGACCATCGATGGATAACTCAGTTTCTCTCCAAAATAAGGACGATCATATTCATCCGGATACTTCCTCGTCAAGAAAGCTTCTTAAGGATCTTGATGATGAGAATTTGTGTTGAGAAAAAACTGGCAAAATTACGCCTAAAACCGACCGAACCCACCAATGTTCAGCCCTACGCTCAATGAATATAGATACTTAAAAGAGTTCTAATATCAGTTTTGTCCACAATGTTTCCTTGTAAAAGTTTTCTATGATTATCATGTATTCTTTTGCTCTATGTTTGCAATTTTTCTTCTTTTTTATTTTTTTCAGTTTTTCCTTGTACTCTGATTTGATCATTGAATTGCTTATTGGGGTAAATGGAGTGTTTTTATGAGAAAGGTAGCATGCAGAACGAAGAATGGCAAAGTTTAATGGTGTGTTGGGAATTTATGTTTGAATCTAAGTTTTTTATTTCAATTTTTGTCTTTTTTTTTTTTTGTAAAGTCAATAAAAATTATCATTAATTTTGAAAAATCAACCAACTTCAACCTAAATATTTCATCTCAAACCCGTGTTTCAAATAGAGAGACATACACCTGAGAGTGCTCTCCAATGGTTATTTATTTATTTAATTTTCTTATCATAACTATAACAATCGCTCTAAACTTTTAATTTAATAATTTATACCTGAACTTACAAATTTATAACTGTTTACCCTCTATTAATTATAATGGTAATCATTTGAAGGAAATTTAAATATGATTTGTACATGAATCATTAATTTATGGCATAAATGATCACTTTTTTAATCTATTTTAAACCCCAAGTTAATTGAGGTTGAAGCTTTTAATTAAATTTCATCAAAAAAAAGAAAATTTTGAATAAATTTTGTTTTAAATAAAAATTTGGGTTAATATTCATTAAAATTTTTTTTTGATATCATTAATTAACAATTCATGTATAAATCAAGTGTTAATATTTTTAAAAAAATCAACAATGTTACCAATGTCGGTAATTTATTACAGACTTATATATTTACGATGCAAATCGTCGAAATAAAAAAAAACGATTCCTATTGCTAGCTATTTATAAAGCAGTTAATCACCTGCTATATCATGGTATTTTTACTGCATTCTTTTACATCCGCACACTACTCTTCATAACTGATAACCACTCATCATATTTTGACTTTTATAGCCACATATTCATCTTGAGTGGCCCCGGCCGAAAAGAAAAAAAACACGAAATTATGTCTAAATTTTATAAAATACTCAGAATGCACATAAAATAACTCAAACAGTCAATATAATTATAGATACATATTGAATATTAGTATCTATTGACTCTTAATCTTCAATTTACCACGAACGATCTCACAATGATTGATTTTAGCTGCCTTTGATCTTCATTATTATTCTTCTCTCTAAAATTGAATCTGCTTATGGGAACTGTTATGCATGAATCACCTCTGACATCAGTTCTTGATAAATAAGAAAATCGAAGCCACAAACTGGGAGGAGAACTCAAACCATTGGTGAAATTAGAAAATAATATACTAGGGAAAGTTTGGATATAATTGTATTTATTCAATTTTTTTTAAAAGAAATTTAATAGCATTGAGTTATTTACTTATTTTGTAATTGTAATTTGTATTTATATAAGAGCTCATTTATAGTGCAGATTATCAGCGAATTCTCACTCTTCCTAACCCGTAGACATATATACATTGCCAAACTATTCTATCTTTGTATTCTCTCTCTCTCTTTTTTTTAATTTTTTTTATTGAAAGATATTTCTTTTGCTACTTTTCTTTTAGGATTTGAGGATTTGGACTTTATAATTTGTAATGAAATTAAATGTTAAATTACCATTAGGTTATATTTATAATCAATATTGTGCTAGTTTTAGCTAATAGAAAGAGTGTTTAATCAATTCGATCACCGGAGCATAATTTATTATTGTAAAAGGTTTTGTGTAATTTCTCCTTGTTCAGACGCATGTGCACCATTTCTAATTTTTACGCATGTGTAAATTACTATAGAAGTCAAAAAGTACGTACTGTTTCGTTTTTTTATAATTAGAGTCCTTGTACGTATGATCTTTGATCATGCATTTCCGTTGGGATTGCTTTTTAATTAAAATATTATTTTTAGTAACTTTTTTTTATAATTTAATTTATAAATATCATTACTATTAATATATTATAAAAGAGTCAATATCTCATAAATAGTATTTTTAATCATTACTCTCGAGTTGTTATATGATAATTTCATCACTCATCATATAACGGGTCATAAATTGTCATGTGTCATTTTTTTTGTTTTTGTTTTTTATTTTTGTCTATTCACGTTTGTCTGTGCTTTATAATTACTTTATCTTAAAAATTTACTATACAAAATTTATTCTAATCGTAGATCAATTTATTAAAAACTTAATCTAACAACTGAAAAAATTATTCTAACTAATAATGAAAAATAAGAGACTCTATCATAAAAATTTCCTCTAATAATAAGAGAAAATTCATGATAAAAATTATACCTTTACTCTATCAATATGTCTTGTTATTTTAATTATTCGATTAATTTTTAAATAGTCTAATATATAATTAAAAACTGTTTTACGTGTCATATTATAAATTTTTAATATAAATATTCATATATCTAATTGATAAACAATTAATATAACGGTTAAAACAATAATACTAACCGTTAGAATAAAAATACCACTCTGTTATAAGTTTTACCTAATAATAATATATTAAAAAAAAAATTGCCGCCGATTACATAAATAAACCGTGACCGCGCTCGCAGTTATCAGAATACGAAATTATTGAGTCCCTCTCCGACGTGGCCGTCATTTCTTACAAAGAAAAGACAACCCAAAGAAAGCGATTTCTCATTCCTTACTGGCGGCTCTCTCTCTTTCTCTCTCTCTCTCTCATCTTTTTCTCTCTCTAAAACTTATGAAAACTTGTTGAATTATATTTATTTATAATTATTGTAGTACCGTACTCGTACCCCTTAAAGCATTGATTCGGCTGTTCTTTTTTGGTCTTTTAACTACCAATCCAAATTCCAATCTATCTTCCTTTCTTTCTTTTCTTCTATTTTCCTTTTTTTTTTTTTTTTGTTGAATAGTAGTTGAAGATTAGTGTTCCATTTTAGGAGTTCTCTTCTTAAACTCTCCCCATTTCCATTCTTCGCTCTCTTGCTTTCTCTCTCCTTAGTCCTCTCTCTTTCTCTCTCTTCTGACTCTGTTTCGAATTTTGGGCTCAAATTTGTTTCTGCGACAGAGGAATTAAGGCATGGGGTTTGTGTTCTCGAGGAACAAGATTGTTGCTGTTTTTGTTCTGGGGTGGTTTCTGGCTTTGAGTGGATTTGGATCTAACGCTCAACTTCTGCCTCAAGATGAAGGTACTTACTCTCTCTCTCTCTCTCTCTCTGTCCCCCATCGTGTTCTGTTTGGTTGCTGAGAAAGTGTAGGAAAGTGAAAAATGAATCGATACTACTACTGTTAGTGCTAATTATGTTCTTTTGTGTTCCGGGTTTTGTGTTTTGTTCCATTATTGTTGTCTTGCCTCTGTTTTTATCTTCTTCTCCGTTATATTTTTTTCTATATTTTAACGATTTATTTTCCTTTCCTTATTTATTCTTATAATTTTTATCCATCTAGAGGAAATTATCTTCATTTCTGGTTTCATCTTGAATTAGGGAGTCTAGTATAAACTTGAGGTCGAAACCCCCAAAGAAAATTGATGATAATGAATCAAATCTTTGGCAACTGTAAAGAGAAAAGACAGTCTGCTTCCAAAATGATGAAGAAATTGGTAAAAAAATATCGCACAGTGGCAAAACGCACCGTTTTGCTGACTGTTCCACAAGACAACAAACGACAAAATACCTATAGAAAACGACAGTCAAGGAAAAGTTACTTAGGCTTGTCTTTTGCGTTAGGGTGGTGGACTAAAAAAACTCCAACTATATTCCAACCAAAAAAAAAAAAAAAAAGTAGAATTACTATATTAATTTGCTTTTGGAGAAAAAGATCAAATATTTGAAAAACTTCGACGGGAGTATATGCAACAAACAGAACCTAGGTATTTTTAACTATAGGATTAAATTCCCAATAATGGTATAAATGAGCAAACTTAAAAAAAAAATATTGACCATTAAATTAATTTGCTGCAATGATTTAAAAAACATGCTTTATGGTAGGGGTACCCTAGCATGGTACCCTTTGTACGGGTTGATTCCAAAAGTTGCAAATTTGATTAATTACAACTTTTTACTCGTTCAATTTTTTTTTTTTGCCTTTAATATCAGTATATTACGTCGACTAATTAAGAGACAACTGTAAAGTTGGTAGATTATTTTGAATATTCAATTATGTGTTTGTGGACTGCCTTTGGGTATTCAATTATTTCGAGTATTCAATTTTGTGTTTGTGGAGTTTGAAAAAAATAATAATAATAAAGAAAAGGAAAAGGAAAGGGACGCGTGTGAGTATATCTGAAAACAGTAAAGTATATTGGCCATCCACAGATTTGGTCATTTTATCTACAAATGGTCAGACAGTTTTTTTATATTTTCTTTTATGAAAACAAATGGTCAGACAATTGACAAAAGAGAAAGTATCAAAGATTTGCTTTTATAATATAGATTACGACTTATGAGACTTTTCTTTTTTTTTTTTTTTTTTGTTTCTTGAGAGGACTATAGGGTCCTTTAATAATACGTCACGAAATTAAAATTCGTGTGAGATTGAAAATGTTTCTGGTCTAAATCTGTTTTGGTGTTTTGTAATTACAAGCTTAATCCAGTGATAAATAAATGGAAAGTTTCAGTGTTGAGATCTAAAGTCTACTCTAAAATGTGAAAATATATATATAGATATAATTCAGTATTATAGAGAAAGAAGATGCGCTCCCACCCACTCATATAGAATACGTAACGCATGGTTGCAAGTATAGTCTGGTGATAATTCATAGGTGTAATGTCAGAAATTGAATCATTGCACTCTCGAGTTCAAGTGAGGAAAAAAAAAAAAAATTTAATCTTTTAAATGTAAAAGTGTAATGAAAATTTCAGTTGTACTTCCATAAAATGAGAAAAACGTTTGTTTCCATTCTATTGAAAAAAATATATGACTATACACTTATTCAATAGATTAAAGTCATAAATAATGTTATTTATTTGATAAAGAAACAACAAGGATGAATAAAGTTCCTGACCAATTAATGTATAAATATACATACGAGTGTGGTTTTAATGGTTACTCCAATATTTACCCGGTTATCATTGTTTTAGCTGTTTGATTCAAACTATATGGTTGTAATAAATTAGATAGTTGGTAAAAAAATATGATAATTTATAAGCATTGAACTAATAAAACTCGTTAAATGTAATTTTTTTAATTTATTAGGTTGCTATTAATTTTCTATCAAATTCTTTTCATTCGGAGAAAGCTATTATTGATTTATTGGTTGTAGCATCAAATAAGTTTCTCCATAATGGAGTTCTTACAACGAAATTTACAAATAATAATAATAATAAATAAAATAACATTAAAATAAGGAAGAAAACAAATGCTTAATATGAAGTAACAAAAGAAAATAAATTGAAAAGAAAAAAATCTGGAATGGAAGTGAATCAAGAATGATATATATTCAAAAATTAGAGAATGAATCATTAATTTAGATTTTTTTTAAGGAATCAATTTAGATTTCATTTTGAATATAAGAAATCATTTAAATAATCATATCAATATGTTGATAATAAGTCATAAAATATGTCATATCATCAAATGTAATTAAAGTATGCACGAGTTTTTATAATTTTGTCTGGCAACCATTCATGGTTCCAAGAACAGAGTAACAATTGAAAATTCTTCCATATATATATATATATATATAATATCTGTTTATGTTCTGACTGTTGCTATGTTTTTTGGTTGTATATTTTGAATACTTAGGCTATTTTCGATGTATATATTCATTTGTTGTGTATGTGTGGCAGTGCAAACTCTTGAAACAATTTCCAATAAGCTACAGCTGAACCGTTTCTGGAACATCAGCCGAAGTTCTTGTCAGGACAGCTCGGGATTTAATAAGACAATTGTGTTCGACGACATTCTAAGCAATGTCACATGTGATTGTTCTTCATCAGTAAATGGTACTTCTGTTTGCCATATCAAGACCGTGTAAGGATTTTCTTTTCTACTCTTCACTTTCTAATTTTGTTAATTATGTTTTACAGTTGAACATTGTTTTGTATGATCTTTTCGTGATCTTTGCGATTAGGGATTCAAAAGTTGGTGTCCCTAGCATTATTCTATGTATATATACATATATATATATATACTAGTAGTTTGTCCTGTTTTTTATTTTATTATTATTATTATTTTTTTATGCATTATGACTATGGCATGACATGACAGCCAGTTGAAGGGTCTCAATTTAACGGGAGTTATACCCGAAGAATTTGGAAATCTAACTCATCTGGAAGAACTGTAAGTCAAATATGCTCTCTCATTACATTTTTATAAAGTGTGACTTAATCTTTTTGAGAGGAGGACTAAGTTTGCTTTCATGAAACAGCGATCTCACTCGGAACTACCTCAATGGATCAATCCCTCCAAGCCTGTCGCGTGCCCCTCTAAAAATCCTGTAATTTCTTTTTTAACTGAGATGAAAAGGGGGTCGTTGGTGTCGTCCCGCCCCCCTTATTCGTAAATTTGGATCTCTGAAGGGAATAACGATAATAGAATTCATTATTAAATATCAAATACTCGTGTTTCGCAACGCGTGCAGGTCTATGCTAGGAAATAGACTCAGCGGTCCCATTCCTGCTGAGATAGGTGACATTACGACGCTACAAGCCCTGTAAGTCATGCAGTACTACAAGTGTTAGACGAAGCATGATAATGAAGGAAAAAGAAAAATTGAAGTGTAACGATTTTTATAAGTGAAAAATTTTGCATTTTCCAGGGTGTTGGAAAGTAATCTACTTGACGGGCCTCTCCCTCAAACGCTCGGGAGTTTGAGTAATTTGGAACGACTGTAAGATTAACCATTTTAATAATCCTTACATTTCTTTCACATTGCTTTAAATAATCCTTGCCTCACAGTTTCTCCCTTGCACAGCCTTCTGTCTGCAAACAATTTTACAGGGACAATACCCGAAACGTTCGGAAATTTGAAGAACTTAACCGACTTGTAAGCAATACAATTTTTATTGTCTCTACTTTTTTTTTTTTTTTTTTTCAAATTTAGAGACAAATCTCATCCTTATTTTACACCCTGCAGTCGGATAGACGGAAGTAGAATATCAGGAAGCATACCTACTTTCATTGGGAACTGGACCAAACTTGATAGGCTGTGAGTTTGCATTTTTGTTCCATTTATCTGGCTTTCTTCTTCTTCTTCTTCTTCTTCTCTTATAGAAAAACAGTTTCAAGAATTTCTCTGAAAATATAAATTTTTTACAGGGATATGCAAGGCACATCCATGGAGAGTCCGATTCCTTCAACCATATCACTTTTGAGAAACTTAACAGAATTGTAAGAGCACGCCCTTCTATCTAATAATCACACCTATGTTTAGTTAATTTGTTCGGTAAACTTGATTTAAGTTTCTTTTGTACTTAATAAAATGTTGGCTATGAGTCTTGGTGGGTGCCAACTTAGTTCGGGCGTGCTAGTTCTTCCTGATGCCAGTTGTCCTCTCTCATCGTTTTACCAAAAAAAAAAAAAAAAAAAAAGGATTAGTTAATTAGTTAGCGGAATAAAAGGTTTACTAATGAAACGGTTGAATTATGCGATGCGACTTCTTTTGCAGGAGGATATCTGATTTGCAGGGATCAAGCATATCTTTCCCCGATGTGCAGAATTTCACTAGTTTGGAAATATTGTGAGTACTTCGGTGAGATTTTGTTGCAACTTACAATCTCCATGGTTTCTCTGAAACTTACCAACTTTGAGTTTGTGATTCAGGATATTGAGGAATTGCTTAATTAGTGATGAAATACCGTTGTACATTGGAGAACTGACAAGCTTGAAAACATTGTAAGTGCCTATAAATTTTATAAATAGTAATCTTCAGGAAAAAAAAAAGGGTATAAACAGTTAAAATTTTGTGAATTTAACTTATGCTAGAATAACATGGTATGTATCATTTTTCTGGGGCAGTGTTAGAATATATAAAATTGCTGTTAGTCGCTTAAGCTTTAGGAAGAATTGTAAACTAACAATTTGCATTCAAAGATCCTTAATTCCCGGTGATAAACTACTAATATATCCTGTATTTGACCTCTCTTTTAGAGACCTGAGTTTCAACAAGATTACTGGCCAAATTCCAGCTACAATACAGAGTATCAGTAAAAATCTGGACGCTATGTAAGTTGATTACTTCAAGTAACCAAGATTTAACATTCGGGGTTCTTCCATTGTTCGATTGTTTTGAGACAGAGTTGATTGGTGTTCCTTGGATGCAGGTTTTTCACCAACAACTCGCTGACCGGGGAAGTACCAACATGGATAATGAACATCCCAAATAGATTGTTAGTATATTGAGCTACTTACTCCTACGTTCTTTGTTTCACAATTTCATATGATGCGTTTTCTGAATTTGAGGGGTTAAATTTTATGGTAGAACTGCAATACATCCCAAAAGTTTAGGGACGTATATTTATCCCATTTTTCCGCCACTGGATGATGAGAAAATGATCTAAGCTGTTGAAAAAAAGAATGTCCGTCGTCACGTAGTAATAAATTAACTAGTTTTAACAGATGAGATCGTTTTTAAGCCTCATCCAGTGGCTTAGATTTGGCCTGCATATACATCCCAAAAACATGGGATGTACTGTGCCTTACTCTAGACTTATTTTATTATTTTCGATTTCTCCGACTATCAAACATCGAAATTTACCAATTCCTTGGCTATTTTATTTACAGCGATTTGTCTTACAACAACTTCACACGGTCATCTCAGCTTAGTTGCACAAGTTTGTCTGTGTAAGTATTCATCGACGGTTACTCATGATCAATTATAGTACTGGATGTGTTTATGTATCTAATATCTGCTTTAGCTTCGTTTTTGGTTAAAAAGATTCGTGTACTTATTGGATTAGCAACTAATTAACTCTGTTAATTATTGAACAGGAATTTGGCTTCTAGCTACTCATTTTTGGAGGGCCAGTCGTAAGTTCCTTCCTTACTATGACTCTAAACTACATTTCACTTTTACCAAATATTGTATGATTCATGAATGAGTAAAACTTGATTTCAATGAGTAGATGGTGCTTGAGGAAGGGTCTCCCCTGCTCTGGAAATCCGCAACGTAAGGACAAATTTTAACCCGAATAGTTCCTTCATGAACTTGTGTAACTTACAAGCTAAGATTCAGGTGGATGTCACATTAAGTTTAATTGTTGTACCTGCAGATCATTCTTTGTTTATCAATTGCGGAGGGGAGGGTTTGGAATATGAAGGCAATGAATACGAGGAGGATCTAACTGACGGGGGCAAGGCAAACTTTTTTTCTTCAGGCGAAAAGTGGGCATATAGCAGTACAGGGGTTTACATGGGCAACTCCAACGCGCAATACACAGCAACTTTTGAGAATGAGACTGATCCGCCATTTTATCAATCAGCTCGCCTTGCCCCTCAATCACTTAAGTACTATGGCCTCTGCTTGCGAGAGGGCAGTTACAAGGTCCAGCTTCACTTTGCTGAAATAATGTTTTCCGATAACGAGACATTTACTAGCCTCGGCAGGCGCATATTCGATGTCTCGATTCAGGTGAGTGAAAATAGATAGTGAGAAAAACACTATCTTCAATGCCAATGAAAACGCTTGAATATTAGAACATTTCACAGATCATGTGACTTTTTGTATAGTTTCAAAATTTAGCGCAATAAGCACGTGAACAATGGCGGAGCCTATCTATTGTTTCACAAGGGGTGTACATTCAAGGAAAAAGTTTTTAGGGGGATTATTTAGGGATAATCAATATTAGGTGGGGGGAAAATGAGAATAATGTAACGTTTTTAGAGGTAAAATTGAAAAAAATAATAATAAATAAATAGCCCCCACTCAGCCATGGTTAGCTCCACCCATGCACACGACTGCCTCCAATAAATTTCAAAAAGATAAAATATCATATTTTTGCTGAAGCAATAGAAGTTTCTGTTGGACTTTTGAACAGGGGAACTTAGTTTTGAAGGACTTCAACATCATGGAGGAAGCCGGAGGTGCTGGAATAGGCATAACCAAGATATTTGATAATATTTTGGTTAATGGTAGCACTCTAGAGATCCACTTGTACTGGGCGGGGAAAGGAACGACTGCTATTCCCGACAGAGGTGTCTATGGACCTCTTATTTCTGCAATTACCGTGACACCAAGTGAGTTCGATTCATTTTTTCTTACTATGTTCTCTATCCTTGCTCAAAACTTAAGGTAACAAAATGTTTTCTCTTTCTTTTCAGATTTCAGCGTCGATACGGGTGGGCTATCTGTTGGAGCAATTGTCGGCATTGTACTTGGATCATTTGCCGGTATCGGTTTCATTCTGGTAGTACTTTGGATGATGGGTTACTTGGGGAGAAAAGACATTGAAGATCCAGGTGAGGATTAATGACACCAGAAATTTCCGCACATCTACGTTTTAAAACACTATTTCAAACATTTCCTAAAATGTTTTTCTTTGTTACAGAACTACGTGGATTAGAGTTGCAAACGGGGTATTTTTCATTAAGACACATTAAAGCTGCTACCGGTAACTTTGACGCTGCAAATAAGATAGGTGAAGGAGGTTTCGGGCCGGTTTACAAGGTTAGTACAGTTTATACATTAATTTTTTTGTCATTTTTATAGTTAGTACCTATTTAAGAAAATTTATGACAAAAAAAGGATTTACTTGCATTATTTTAGGGTGTACTATCGGATGGTCGTGTGATTGCTGTTAAGCAGCTGTCATCCAAATCGAAGCAAGGGAATCGTGAATTTATAACCGAGATAGGCATGATATCCGCAGTACAACACCCGAATCTTGTAAAGCTTTATGGCTGCTGCATTGAAGGGAATCAATTGATGCTCATATATGAATACTTGGAAAACAATAGTCTCGCTCGTGCACTTTTGGGTAAACGATTGACTCGCACATCATTGGTATCGTTATAACTTCTGAGGACAAGATTTCATTTTGTTCTAACCGTTTTGAGCATTAATAGGTACTGATGAACAACGGCTACACCTCGACTGGCGAACAAGACAGAAGATATGTTTGGGGATAGCGAGGGGCTTGGCTTATCTTCATGAGGAGTCGAGGTTGAAAATAGTTCACAGGGATATAAAGGCAACAAACGTGTTGCTTGATAAGGATCTGAATGCCAAGATATCGGACTTCGGTTTAGCAAAGCTCAACGAAGAAGAGAACACCCATATCAGCACACGTATAGCAGGAACGATGTATGATTCTCTCTCAATATCTATAATGCTTTCTCTAATATGTTTCAGCTTTAGAAGATTATATAAAGCGTATTTGTGTTGCATTATATGGATAAAAGTACGCCCCGCTCTGAACTTTCATTCGTAAACTTAAAGATTTCCACTAAATGGTCAATGTTAAGGTTAGTTCCGATTAATGACACTTTCACCGAGAACAATAGGTTCTTCAAAAAATAAACAGCTATGCAATGAGAGGATATATCACAGCTAAGGCATAGAAATGTCTGACGTATTACGTTTCCGAACAATTAGTTTGAGATGCGTCCTTCAGCTATGGCATGATGCTCACTAATGTGAACATGCGATCTGTTTTGTCTACAGAGGTTATATGGCTCCCGAATACGCAATGAGGGGCTACTTGACCGATAAAGCGGATGTGTACAGCTTCGGAGTCGTTGCTTTAGAGATCGTCAGCGGGAAAAGCAACACAAATTACAAGCCAAAGGAGGAGTTTGTTTATCTTCTTGATTGGGTAAGTCCTGAATTGCATTAATTTCGTGGTTTGTGGAAGATCTTTATGCTATTTTCTTACTAGCAGATAAACTTGTCACATCACTTTTTTAAGTGATCTAGTCTAGTGTCACTTAGTAGAACATACTCAATTTTTTAATATTACAAGCTTGTGGCTCTCACTTGTTAAAGAGTTATGAAAACACTCTCCAGCTTCGGATCTATGAGCTCCTACTCAAACCCCATCCCTCCCACCTGTTGAGCCAGCCCCAACGGGATTAAATTTTCTTTTTGATTTCTTAACTCTCTTTGTGGGAAAATATCAACAATGACTAACTTTTCCTTTCTTGTCTCACATGTAACTGAAGGCCTATGTTCTGCAAGAACAAGGAAATCTTTAGAACTCGTGGATCCGAGTCTCGGTTCAAAGTACTCCAAGGAAGAGGCTATGACAATGCTCAACGTAGCACTCCTATGCACCAACCCGTCTCCGACTCTCAGGCCAGCCATGTCTTCTGTGGTGAGTATGCTAGAAGGCAAAATCCCGGTCCAAGCCCCGTTGGTTAAGCGCAACACGGAAGAGCAGGAAGTGAGGTTCAAAGCCTTCGAGAAGCTAACACATGACAGCCAAACCGACATCTCTTCATACTCGCATGAAGTCACCATGCAGGCGCGTCTATGGACGGGCCATGGATTGATTCCTCCGTTTCTCTGCAGAGTAAGGATGATAACCCGGCAAATTAGGTCTTAAGGATTTCATTATTTCTGATTCGGAGTAACGGAAAGAGAGTAACAAAGGGAACAAGATTTTGTTTTTTAAGATTTGTTTACATTATTCTTTTGTAAAGCTGTTGTAATTAAGATTAGCCCCATTTGGGTTGGTGTGGTTGAATGAATTTTTTGTAATTAAACATATATATGAGAGATTTTAGCCCAAAAAAGAAAGTGAAAGAGGTGGTGATAATTTGGTTTGCTTTACAATTAAGGTCGATAATTTTTTTTTTTCCTGGGAAAATTTAGATTGAGAAATATTAATGACATTTGAGCACTTGAAAGTATCGAATTGCTCATGCTGCATGCATGTCACAGACTATAAAAAGGTGACAACATTCTCTAACTAATTTTTGTACCGACTTTATTAGACCAACTCACTTGATCCGTGAATTGTAATTGTTTATATAAAAAGGTAATTATAAAATGAGCACGTCAATCGATATTAAAAACATACATCAATCAATATAAATCAAGACCCCGATACACGGTGAGTCGATATCGAAAAGTTAGTAATAAGTTAACTTCTTAATAAGTCACTAGGACTAGTCCAGTTGATGAGGGAATAGAGGTTAAGGGTTTAAGTATGATAAGTTTAGGTTATGTTCTTGACAAGTGTTAAAAAAAATGTATAGACTAGGTCAATTTATTGAGGGTCTGATGGGAGCTTACTTACAAAAAAAAAAAAAAAAGAAGCTAATAATAAGGTTTTTTTTTTTTTTTTTTTTTCTTTCATTTAAGAGAGTAGGAAAAGAACCTCTAAAAAAAAAAGAACAAAACAAAAACAGAAAAAAACAAAAACAAAACTAAAGATATTAAGGAGCTAGCTTTGAAACAAATGCTAAAACAAAGAAAAATATTAAGATACCAACTGTAATATTAAATTTTGAATACCATCCTACATGATATGTAAGTTATTACTTTTGTACTGACAAGTTTTTAAAGTTAAAAGATTATATCTATCAATAAAAATATAACAACTTACCGCCCTATAAGTTAATATTCAAAAATTAATATTAGAATTGGTGTCTCTAAAGCAACTCATAAATACTAAAAATCTCACTTGAAAATAGAGAACGGAATAAATTTTTTGTCTATTTATTACAAAAATATGAAGTTATCAAACTAGCCACACCTGGGCTTGCGTGCCAATATTTAGAACTAGAAATACTACAACTACAAGGGCTTGGGTCCAAGATTGGGAAATTGGGACCACTTAGTGAACCAAGCACACAGTGTTGAATTGTGTGTCGATGCTCTTGCTGCAACTTATCCTGACCACTGATCCCCAAACCTTGATCAAATCATCATCCAATCACAACCGTCGGATTAGACCCCCTAACATTCTGTAGCATCCCGAGGTTACCTGCTTTGCATGCCACTTCCTCATCTCACTTCCTATAAATAGTCCATTTTAGTTCCTTACTATAACATAACATTTTTTGTGTCACTTCCAAATTAATAGAGTCAAGCTCAACCATTTTGCAAACTCCATGACGTCCATGGATGTGTCCAAAAAAATCCACGAAAATGGTCACGTTGGCAACGGCGAACACGGGTTTTCAACAGACTAGCGGACGAAATTCTTCTGGGGTTTGATCCGACTTCTAGTGTGAAATCAAGAAGTTTGTTTTATGTGCTAAAGTGTTCTATGCTCAAATTGCTTCTTGGTGGTGCTGACAAGGGTGATGATCAAGGACCGAAGAGCGCTTAAATTCAAACTTCCCGATCTTACAAAAGGCCTCGAACATGATTTTGAAGGAAAATCGGGTAATACTTTTCTCAACTCGAATACGGATTATAAAAATCCCTTGAAAGTGGAAAACTTCCCTCAAGGGATCACAACAATCTGTTTCCTTTGAACTTTATAGCTTTTGTTATGGTACTAGTGGTGAAAATCCTGGGACTTCAATTTAGTCTTTTGGTCAGCTTTTTGATGTTTCCGGTTTGTTCAACTTATTTTTTCTTCATGTTTTTGCTATTCCCAATTCAAACTATAAAACAAATTAGAGGGTACTTCATGAAAAGGGTGTTGAGAATATGGGGTGTAACATGCATGATTGTCACTTCTTCCGTGTCTAAGCGCGTAAAAGCGCAGAAAATGAAAGTAACGAGAATCGGATGGGCCTTATTCTCTTCAATCTATGTTTGTTCCATGCTTCTTGGATTGTTTACATCCGGATTTTTCCTTGGGGGGGGTTTATGGTGAAGCACCTGGTTGAAAAGCCTATTCAAACAAGGGAAAACCTTAATTTCGACTACAGCGAAATCAGTCCCGTCGCTTTCGTGCCTCTCAAAGACAATGTAGGAGACAAGACACATTTCAGCGGTGCTCGGACTATACCTTATAACCACAAATTGCAGCTCACTGTTTCATTGACTCTGCCTGAATCTGAATATAATCAGAAACTTGGTGTCTTCCAGGTATTATGTCCAAGTAATTTCAGTAGTTTTTTTTCCTCTCTGATCTCCCTTTAATGTTCATACTTAACTCGACATGTTACGCTGCATAATCGTTGTGTAGATTCGTTTTCTGGTCATCTACAATTGATCACGAGTTTATTAGAAGCTTAAATTTTACTTCTATTTGTAGCTTTTTAATTTTTATACACAAAATCAAAGTGTGACGCATTAAATTCTTTGTCCAATCTCAACGAGTTTTAGTTTGATTCAACATTTTTCTTTACTCTTCATAATTGTTTGTGAAGGTAAGAGTGGACTTCTTGGCGGCAAATGGCAATGTCACAGCAACTTCAAGCCATCCATTCATGTTGCGGTTCAAAAGCCAGTCCATTCGCTTAATCGAACCGTTCTCAAGAGTGCTCCTCTCCTTGCCGGTTTCCAATCAGAGTCCCAAATCCTAAACATAAAAATGACGGAGTTCACTGAAGGAATCGAACCAACTACTTGCTTGAGGATCATAGTAGAGCAAAGAGCGGAGTACCATCCCGGCACAGGCATACCTCAAATTTATGCCGCTTCTCTACTACTCGAATCCGAGCTTCCAAAATTCAAAAGGTTTGTTTGGTGTTGGAGGAGAACAATATTTGTGTGGATCAGCATTATGTCCTTTTGGTAGAGTTAGTGTTCTTCTTAGCCTTCCTCAGGCCTATCATAGTCCCAAGACCAAGAAGTAGTTATGGTAAAAAGAATGCTCACCGAAAAGTTGCATCATAATGGATTCTAGCATAATTAAAATGTTAATTAATTAAGGAATAAATTGAGCTAAATTTTTCAGCATATTTTCACTGCTAATTTGTATTAGTACTCTACTTAACTTTGTGTACCAACTATATATTCAAATAAAGTATGATTAGCTTGAAAAAAATGTTGCAAACCAAAATGCTAATTGAAATTACTTGGGGAAATTGTATGTATACTGCCTTTTTTTTTTTTTTTAGAATATCTGTAGTTGCCATGTCTCAATGTGCATAATGGTGTGAAGAAATTCCAAAAGCGTTGTGTTGTAAGAGAGAGAGAGAAGAAAAAGAAAGAAAATTATAATAATAACAAATATATAAGAGTAATAGTTCACTCCAGTGAGTGTTGAGCTATTAAGATGAAAATTCAATTTCTTAATTTGCATTCCAAAAACTCAAACGAACTGTACGATACATTCAATATAAGATTGATACCTCTAGAGGGAGTACCATCTCATGAGGAACTGAAGTCTTAAATCATAAAATAATAACAATGCTAATAAATATGTAGAGATATTAAGTAACTTAATTTAATAGATTAGCATTTAAAATAAAAGTTTAATTCCTTATAGTACTTGTTAAAGGCAGAATTTGTCAGCGATTATTTCTCATAATCTTATACACATCGAGACAAGAAACAAAGAATGTCGCTCCAACCGCCAAACGTATCAAAGACTAAGAACCAACACAAAGAAACTTCGTGTCTGACTTTGACAGACCGCCTTTTGACATTTCAAACACAAGAACTTGCAATGAAAAAACCGAGCTAGAAGTATGCATGTATCTAATATATCAGCATTAATTTATATATAGTGTTGTGCTTAAGTCCACCCCATTTTTGGAGAATTAAAACTTACTTTGATCCAAGCCACTCATTATCATTTGAACGGTTGAGATGGATGTAATGGCAAGCAAAAAATGAGGTAACTTTAATATATATATTTTTGGACAGTAAACCATAGTTTTGTCATAGTAACTATTAGCATTACCAACAGTAACATATTTTACTTGCATCATGTTAGAGTTGGAAACAGTTCATGTTAGAGTTGGAAATTGGGATCAAAAATTTTCATAATAGTTTTGTGGTTTGGTGGGCTCTAAAGACTTCAATGTCTCCATTTAAGGAAAATTAAAGCACTTACAAATCAAATGCTAGATAAATCAATATATAACTATAGATAGAGTATTAGTTACTCTAGTCTTATGAATTTTTAGAAGGGGGTTGTTACCAAATAATAATTTATAAAAAGGCTTCTAGTTACACAACCTTAAACCCTTCCTACCATCTACCATCCCTTACCAAGATCTTCTAGTAGCTAATTGATTATAAAGTCACATAATGCTTCCTAGTTAACTAGTCTAATTCATGCAGCCTACACATTAAATCTATACTGTCATATAAGCCTTATTTTTTTCTTTTTCCCAAATTTTATGTCACAAGGTCCGGTGAATTATGATTTCTCTAATTAGTTTTATGCTACAGTTGAAATCTTGTAACGACCTCTCACAGACCATTACAGTTGACTTCTCTTTCTAGATCCATCTCTTATAAAATTACGGAAAATAATAAGCTTGAAATAAATAGAAACTCTAGAAATTTTTTTTTTTAACTATATCAAAATAACCTTCATAATTAATTTTTTTAATAAAAAAACCCATTTCATGAAAAATAAAATTTAAGTCTATATAAATCATCCAATCAAATAATAATAAACTAAATACTCAAAACTTTATTTGAAATTAAAAATGTCCATCTCATGATCATTCTTCAATTTTCCTATCACATACCGTCCTGCTTCCGCTCCAAGTTCCTCCAATATTACATCTTACTCTTTCATTTATCTGCAACATGAATTAATTTATACAAGCAAAGGCTTAGTAAGACATTTAAATCTTACAAGCGTAAATAAACATTTTTTTTTAATCATTATAAACATCATTTAAAAAAACTTTTTACTTTTGACACCGTCATATATTGGGCCTAGCATTGTATCATCATAGCGCACTAGTCAAGGAAGAAGTGAAGTAGTAAATCTCAAACCAACGATGACAAAATATCCGCTCACCAGACAACAACATCATCATCATCATCAAGGATGTATAACGCCGTTTTAAAACATAAAATACATATGTATAATATATATAAATATATTTTTTCATCAAAATGTCATCATAGAAGAAGTATTAATCAAGAACATCATAGCATCATCATCAACACCAAAACATATACTTCTCAAATCTTTGATTCATGTTGCAAGTGAGAGTGTACTTACATAAACGACTTACTTAACCTTTTTAAATTTTCCGATGGTGACGCGTGATTGAGGTATCGGGTGCTCGCTTTTAAAACCATTCATGTTATGAATAATAAATATAATAAAATCAACAAAAGATCATAATAATTCATCAAACACATCTATCATATAATAACAGCACCTAATATACCTATTTCATAATTCACTAACATCAAAACATAAAAATCAAACAATTTCACAAAATTACAAAACTTTACAAAAACTGACAATCAGACCTCTGTCCCTTCAAAAATTTATAAAAATTTGTACAGGATTCCAAATGATCTGAAACCAATTGTAATGAAAGTATACATCCAGATTTTTCTAAGGTACCTAACTCATTAAAAACAGAGGCCATTTGGATACTCAAAAATAGTTTTGAATTTGGTTACCAAAATTTTACAGAAACTGATAGCTGGATCTCTGCCCCTTTGAAAAATCATAAAAATTCACATATGTCTTCAAATGATCTGAAACTAATTTCAAATGAAATTAGACATCCAGCATTTTCTAAAAATATCAAATTCGTTAAAAATGGAGACCGTTTGGATCCTAAAAACAATTTGGAATAGTAATCACTAAAATTTTATAGAATCTGGCAGCCGGACCTCTGACTCTTTAAAAAATCATAAAATTCACATATATTTTCAAAAGACAAGAAAATGTTTCAAATGAAAGCACACATCCAAGACTTTTCAACAATATCAATTTTTTTAAAAATGGAGTCCGTTGCATCCTCAAAAACAGTTATGAGAACTTATTATTAATTTTGAAAATTTTCAGTAGCAATGGTCAAATCCGAAAATTCATTAAAAATATATAAATTATTACCACAGCCTACATGATTCATACACACATACCCAAAAACAGCCCTAAGATATGTTTCTAACATATAAAATTATTAAATTGCTATACCAACAAAATCATGAATTAAAAAATCAAAAATCCTAAAATCATCTTGTTGACAAAATTCAATCATTCACAAAACTTAGCATATTTCTAAAACAATAAATCACCGTTAATCAATCATATAGCCTCCCCTAGTCATCATTTAATGAATATTTCTCATCATTTCCTCAAACTCACATTAAGAAACTCATTAAGAAAATCATCTAACCCCTCGAAAGATCACAGTCCAAAACAAATAATAAAATCATCATTAATAAATAATAACAAAAACATACCTTGAAATCCTTTTAATTTTGGCTTGGATGAATTTGGAGGTTTGGTTGATTTTTTATTTTATATTTTTTTTGTGCGTGTGAGAGGAATATATATATATATATATATAGAGAGAGAGTAAGCGAGAGAGGAGACTAGGGAAGTGAGAGAAAGATACTAGAATTTTGTATCTTATTAAAATTGTAAGTGATTTAATCCCAAATCAATTTTGGAATTAATTGGGATTCAATTTTTGGTTTAATTGTCCCTTAATAGGTGGGAATGGCTATCATTAGGGTGTGAAAACATGTGGGAGGAAAAGGAAAAGCTAGGTCAACTTCTAAAATTTTCGCACCTACGATCGCACATCGTAAACTAGTTGGTGACTAGCAGGTATCCAGATAGTATACTGGTCATAACTTCTTACTCCGAAATCGGATTTGCCCAAATGAGTAGGCGTTGGAAAGCTTATGAAAATCTCTATAAGTTTACATAAATCATAGAAATAATTTTAAACACTGAAAGATTTATAATTGAGTTGGAAATTAACGTCATGTAAAACATGTCTTTTTCAGATAACATATTTTCCTTTTTTCCCCCCCTCTCTTCTCTCTTCTTCACGTTTTCAATTCAACATTCCCTTTTTTTTTTTCTTCCTTTTGCCGATTGCTATTTAGAGATGATTTATATATACATATATGTATATAACTATACACATCATACTACACATATAGATATATATTATATAATATACTTATATTCAAAATATTTCTTTAATTAAATTATCACACTAAATTATCAGATCATCATAAAAATTCATCAATTTGGTGTGAACTTTGTTCTAGCACATCGAGTCATCGTCCCATCACTTGTGAAAAATAACTCAACATAACATTAGAATTAAGAAATTGCTATCTTATCACATTATCCATGTTAATTCTAATATTAATTTTCTAACATTATTGTTAGGTAACATTTGGAGCGTTATAAAATCTACGTGGTAACTAAATCTATCTCGTACTTTTTTTATTCTCACTTCTGTAATACTATATTTTGCCCTCAATATATATTGAGATTACATAACTACTGTCATAAAAAAATATTATAGATACATGATTTTTCTCGCATTCTAAATTTTTACACAATTCCGTTATTATTAATGCAATTCAATCACATACTAAGGATTGCACCATAATAAAGCAAACATAACCACTAATGGAAAAATGGGATGATGATAGAAATAACATAATTTAGGGTAATAATTGAAAAATCGATATTTTCACTAATATTTCTGTGGAGATTTTCGTATTTAGAAGTATTTATATGAAAACAAGGGTACAATATTTTTTCCATAGAAATATCCATGAAATTTTGATGGAAATTTCCGTAAAAAATCGATTTTGTAAAGATATTTTCTATTTTCAATGGTAAAAAATAGTTTCTTTCCATTTTTTTCTTGACTTTTCTGTAACAACTCATTCGATATGATCATCAACTCCTTTGGCTTATACTATTGATTGATACAATCGCTTATTTTTACATCACTTTATCGTTGGAATTAAAAATGCTTCATCCTAAAAAATATGTCAATGACTTAAAATTGAAATAATGTTATTCTATACACACAAGACAATGTCACTAGAGTAATTCCATATATTACTAGATTTCACAAAGCATCATTTTGGTTAACTTTAAATGATCGAACCTATTTATCGAAAAATGATCGAACTGCGATAAAATTACATCAATGTCCCAGCAAATGGTCCGATATTGCAAAATTAGCCAGGGAACCTTGGCCAATTTACCTTCTCTAACCGGTAAATCCTCCTGCCATCTACCCACAAAAGTCAACTTTTAATATTTAAAAAAAAACTAATTTCTTTTTGTCCAAATAGGCTAAGTTTTGCACCATGGAAGAGGCCTATATATATACACACATATATATATATATATTTATATATTTTGGCAGTCTTGAATCTGATGGCGGATTCAGTGCTTGCTTACGCGGCAACTAGGCATGTCAGAGAGAAATGAAAGAGAGAAAAGAAAGTGGTACAGGTGTAGGGTTTTTGCGGAACGTCTGGATAGGAGATGCTGACAGAAGGGGGGAGGAACTCAATAAATAGAAAAGAAATTGCATAAGGGTATGGATGTAATTGTATAACGATAAGTAAAATGTTAGACTGCATTATTTCAAAAGATTCGTTTGAGTTGTGGAATACAGGGTTTATAATTTTTCAATACTACCCTTCATTTGCCTTGTATCATCCTCACCGTCCTTCTAAAATCTAGCGGTCCTACTTGCGTTGCCGCACCGATCGACTCGGCATGCCAAAGACATTTCCAATGTATTTTTATATATTTTAGGATTTGTTTGAGATGCCATTAGAGATGGTATTTTATCATTTGAATTTTTCTAATTTTATATTAAATTTTTCCTCTCTCTTCTATTAGTAAAAAACTTAAACTTTAAAAATTCATAACTTTTCTTCTTTCAAATTAGAATTAGATATTTTTATGTCAAAACGCTCGCAACGACGAGACAAAACAATAAAAGATTTATTTGCATATTTTTTTTTTCCAAACACATTTCAATTTTTTACATTATTTTCTATATCACATAACTTTTTCAAAAGTTTTTCCCTCAACACTCATTTTTAACTCAACTTTCAAAATATCATCTACAGATGTTATCCCAAACGAGTCCTTAAACCTCCTCAGCTAACGAAAACATAAAAAATAACCTTTTTACTTTTTAACCTTCAGTACTTAAACTTATTTTTCTTTTCTTGTTGTTTACCATAAGCAACTAAATAAAAATAAGCGGGTTTGTGTGAAGATGACCTTATTTTAAGTAATTTTTAACAAATATCGCAACTTTCTTAATTTAAGCAAATGTTTATCCCTTGTTGTTTACCATAAGGTAAATTGCTCATTTAGTCCCTAAACTTTTAATCTTGTGTAACTTTGATCCCTGAATTTTTTTTTTGTAGCTGGAATATCCCTAAACTATTTAAAACGTTGGCACAATAGTCATTTCCATTAACTTTTAGATGGAAACTATGATGCGCTAGAAATTCATAAACTTGATTCATAAATTATTATCATGGATTTCCTTTATTAATATACTTCTAATGAATTGTTTTGATGAACATCAAATTTCGAGATCATGAATTATTGTACATGTATCATCAGTATGATGATGTCGATAATCTAACAATGTTGAGTTTCTCTATTTAAATGAGAAATTATAAATACATAAAAGATGAGTTAGACGACATATAAATTTTATACGAAAAATTTATTGTGTCATATTAGAGGGATAAATGTTAATTTTTGGGAAGAACCCCGATTTTTTAGTAGGTCAATTGATGACCTTAGTATTTATTTTGGTCATATCTATATTTGAGTTTTGAGAGTATAGTTGGGAAAATTAATGTGTCACATAGATAGAAGATGAATGATTAGTATTTAGTCTTAGAAAATCCAAAGGTGGAAGATTGATCAAGAATTGTGCTTAGATTTGAAATCAATGGTGTAGATTTTATATTAAGGGATCTTAGGCATATCAATGGCCAAGTTTTGGATGATAAGTGACCAATGAGAGCTTAAGGTGAGGATTGGGGTGATGAAAGATCCTATGGATGAGAATAAGGATGACAACCTTGGATCAATAGTGGAAAAATTGGAAGAAAGAAAAACAAAATAAAAATGAGAAAAGCCAGGGGGATCCGGATTTTTTGTGGAGAAATTTGAACAAAACGAAAAAAAAAATGGCGCATTGCATGCAACCTATGTAAGAGATGGCACGGCTTGTTTTGGAAATTTGACCCAAAGAACAGACAAGTGAAAGTGACCCCTTGTCTCCACTTTGTTGAACAAAATTTTCACTCTAACTCCCTCCCAAAAGTGGCGGCAATGCAAGGGGTGAATCAGCCAAAAAATTTCCATTTTTACCCCTCAAAATACAGCTTCTTTAAAGCAAATGTTGATTGAAAACAAACCCCTAATATCTCATTTTATTCTCACACAGTTAAGCTCAAAAACCCTAGCTTCTCTAGCCACCACCAAGCTCAAAACAAACAAAAAAAAAGAACCACCAATACTATTCTCCATCTCCAACACCCCTCTAGCACCCTCCTCCCTCCATTTTCAAGCTCCAAGCAACCCCGTTACCAAGTTCAAAGAAGTGTGAAGCGGAGTTAGAGGACGTTTTACTAGAGGTAACCAAGTGGTATTCCTTGTGTTTTAGTATTTTTGGAGAACTAAAGCATGATGTTTAGTTATAATCTTAATGTTATACTTCTTCTTACATAGGAAAAATTTTTGAGAAGAACTTTGGAGGTCTGAGATCTTAAAAGATCCACGAAGCATTTTGGTAAGATCTACAAACTTTATTAGAGCTTGTAGATGTTGTGGTAATATGGCATGCATTAGAAAACTTTGGTATGAAAATTAAATTATATGATAAGATTCTACAGGAGGATAAACTTCATTTTAAGCTTGGAATCACTTGGTTTGCTTTTATATGTCTAAGTTATGAGCATTTGAAGTTGTGACACAAAACTAGAGAGAAAAGGAACCTCTGGGGTACAGTCTAGCCATGGGATTCATGTACTCCAAACCCTTTAGTCTCAAAATTTTGGATTATTAGTTATATATCTGAAAACTAGATTCTTTAATCTTTCCAACAAGGTATCATATGCCTTAAACAGATAAATGTGTAGTTTTGGTGAATTTTACAAATTTAGACTATGGACTGAGAATTTTTACTGGAACCCTGTACCAGCCATTTGTATATTTTCAGTTAGTAAACCATAATTTTTTACAAAAATGTTCTTAGTGTATGAACTAGACACCATAATCTTTCCAATAACATAAGCTTATTTGGACTTGTAAGTGAATTGTTATGAGTTTTCTAAATTTATACATAATCTGGACATATGGTACATTCATGGGACCAACAAGTAACAAAACTACAAACAAAAAAGTGCTTTCACGACATAAAATTATGACATTTTTGATAAAATGTCATTAAAGATCCATTCAATGGCCATTGAAAAAGTTAAAATGTCGTTAAAGTAAAGCTCCATACAACGACATTAAATTTAAAATGTCGTTAAATTCCATGATACACGACCATTAAATTTTAAATGTCATTAAATCCATAATACAATGACATTTGTTTTAAAAAACATCAGAGAATGTTTATTTTATTGATAAAATAGTATCAATTAAATTTGTAATATTTGGGACATATCACATCTTCAGTCCTCATATTTTGATACTTGTGACACCAAAAAGATTATAGAGTTTCTCATAGGTCTTAAATTAATCCAGAACAAAAATATAAATAGAAATTTAATAACAAGATGCGATATATTATTCAAAAAAAAAATCTAAAATAAAATGTTCTCAACATTCTCTACGAAAAAATTTTCAAATGATTATTGAACAACAATACCCTCAATTTTCTTTCTCACAAAAGTTGCGTATGACCACTTCCTTGATCCTTAAATTTTTGTAGGGCAACACAACAGGAGGCAATTTTTTTTTTCTCTCGTTTTCTTTGGCCGTTTGGCTTATGGTACTCAGTTGGAGATAATAAAAGAATGTGCGTGATTGTGAGGAAGAGGAAGGGACGGTTTGATAATAAGAGAGTGTTTTGGTGGGGATGGAGGTATTGTGTTTTTTAGCGGTTAATGTTTTTACTTTATTTTTTTTTATATTTATTTTCCTAAGAAGAGGTCGCGTGGTAAATCGGTTGAGAAGTTTTTGGCCAATAAAAGTAAATGGAATAATAATTAAAAAAAAAACCCTATAAACTGTATTAAAAAATATATATATATATATATATAATATATATGTGTGTGTGTGTGTGTGTGTGCAACGTGGGAGATCAACTGCAACTTACGTGTAGCGTGTTGATTTACACAAAGGTTTTGGCGGGTACCTTGAAGTGCTGCTTTTGGCGGTTATACTAAAGAAGGTAAAACACGTTGTTTGCAAACATGGTTGATATAATAGAATCTGCAAAGATTTTTTTTTTTTTTTTTTAATTTAACAACAAGAAGGTTTTAAAAACATGGTTGATAGAAGTGAAAAGATGATAAGATAGAGGTTTCCATTCTTTTTTTTTTTTTTTAATTTGTTTGTATTCTTTTCTAAATACATATATGAATTAGGATTATATCTTTTAAGACTTACTTACGTTTCATCACAAAGTGATGAACAAAAAATCGTTTACAAATCCTGTTAAAATTATAACATTAAAGTTTTATAACATTGTTAGAATTATTTTTAATGTTGATCAAAATTTTTACTTTTTAAAATTTATATCACTTATTTTGTACCTTTATAATATTCAAATGTCATCTCTAACAAAATTATCAAAAACATTTTTCTTAAATTATCCAAACATATTTGAATTTGAATACATAAGTTAAATTAGACATTCAAATGTAAATATTCGGTTTTAAATGAATATATAATCAATGGGGACTTATATTTTTCTTTATTTTTTTCTAAATATTTTCTTCATTTAACTCAAATTGAACTCTAATTTTGACGGAATACTCAAATAAGATATCTAAAAGGTATGCTAAATAGAAATTATAAACAAAGTTTGTGATGAAACGTAACTTGAAAACAGTTCCGGTATTTTTTAATTTTAAATTAGAATAAGTAAGATAAAAAGGGATCTTACTTCTGCATTTACTTAAAATTAAAAAGAAGAAGAAAAAAATGGTGATCACATATATTTATTTATTTACTGTTTAAATTCGGGTGATCACATATGTGTGTTATATATATATCTATTGTATAGGATAACTACTTCGGGAGTAAAAATCTCCTAACAAAAGGCGGATAGATAACTACATAATAGAAAAGCTCGTAAGCTGCTTATACAAAAATAAAAAAAAGGCGCAAAATAAAAATTTGGAGTTGGCGCTAGAATTTCGCTTTGTTTTTAAATTAAACTTTGCATTATCAGTTAAATAGTAATGTTGTATTCATGTATAAACTACTCCATTCCACCAACACAAAAACAACTTTCTTCTTTTTACTCCCCATCTCTCTTTTCTCTGTGTTCACACAAGAATCTCAACACAACTTGTTGCCAAGAGGTAAATTGATTTTTCTTCTTATTTGTTTGCTTTGAATTCATTGTAATTGGTTTTGCAATTACTTGATGCAGTCATCCGCCGAATCGAAATTTGAACATTTGTATTGTCATCCGATGGCCTGAATTAGAGCCTACGCTACGGTTTCGTCCCACATACACATCAAATTATTGCAGTGCGATGGAGGGCGATTTCACCTTTCCCCTTGAAGGTCATTTTACTGGGCACTTTTTTCTTTTTCTTTTCCTCATGAATCCTTTTTGGGCAGTTGAACAGAAGCTTAATTGCTTTCTACGGGCTCTTGATTTCCGCAGGCCAGAGTAAGGTATAGAAGATAAAATAAAAGCAAAACCAATGGCTTGACTGTGTCCGGCTTGGAAGGCTAGAGAGGGAATGGTTGGAAGAACGGTTGGGATAAAAAAGGATGATCAATGGATGTTGATGATTCCGGTGGATGCTTGTCCCTCTTCATTCTGCCCAAGATCTCTGTTTCAGATCAAATTGGAGAAGAAGATAAAAAAACAATGCAACTCTTTTTTCTCTTGAGGGGGGTGGTTTTCTTTTGTTTTTTCTTCTTTTCTAAATTTTTAATTACGGGAGAAGGCTAAAGGGGAAGCCAAAAGTAAAGATAATGGTTTTGTATAATTACATGTAAATGATATTAGAACTATGACAATTGTTTTAGTCTTGTGAATTTCTTTGACGTAATTCTTCTTGTGAGTTTGATATTAAAATATTGGATTATTAATGAAATAATTATATATTTATTATATTTTATTCAAATTTTATATGGAAATTAGAATTTGAAAAAAAAAAATGACAATTTTACATCCTACAAAAAAAAAAAAATTAAATACAAATTCAACATTAAAAAAGGTGGTGACAAAATTTACTCACGACATTTTCTGGCTGTTGTGGAAAATGTGTCTACTAAATAAAAATATTTGATGACGGTATTTAGTGTCATAGAAAAGGAATTAACAACATCCTTCACGACATTTCAAAAAATGTCATTAAAATTTTTAGACTTTCCACGGCACCCCCATTTAACGACCTTGGTAAAAATGTCGTCGATTCCCATCGACGACATTTTTTAAATGTCATTGAAGACCTTTTTTGTTGTAGTGACAAAACCTAAGTATACGGCATGAAACGCTCAAACACTAAAGGAAATAGCCTTATGGTTATAACTTAGACATCCCAAGTTTTGAAATAAGTTATCATGCGTCTAAAACGGATATGTACATAAATTTTAATAAATCACATAATATTGTATGTATAAACTGAGATTTTTACCATAAGACACTTAGGAAAACGTCCACATTAATGTTTGAAATGCTTGAAATCTTATAAAGAAAATTATAAAGACAGAAACTAGATACTTCAAGCTTTTCAACGAGTTATCAAGTGTCTAAAACAGGATTATACTCAAATTTAAATAATCTTACAAGTTAAAATCCCACACCGATAAAACGATTAAATATTAAAATGTGACATAAGGGTAAGTCATAACATATTGATATATTTATTTATGAAATGAGTTGGTATTAAGTGTACGTATGATCAAATAATGTGAAAAAATCTTAACTTTATAAAGTTGAGTCACAAATTTTAAATGGGCTAAGATAAATTACACTAGAGGATTACTGACCATATACCAATAGATTACCTTAGCCCAACTAAGGATCGTAACTAATGGGATTGGGCCTTACAGCCCAATCCTAAATGGAAGATATACGCTTAGGTGACTCATTGTCACCTTGATTGATTAATTAATTAAGAAATAATTAAATAAATAAACTATAAAAAAAAAGATATAACAAAATGTAATTATGCTAAGAAAGTTAATTAGTAATTAATTAATTAATTATAAGAGTTAGTAAGTAATAATTAGCTATGTAAGTAAGATTATTATATTGAGTAACTACATAATTATAATACATAATTGATTAATCATTATCATTGATATAATTGCTAATATAACTATGGATGAGTATTAGAGATTAATCAAACATTAATTATTAGAATAATCTAATGATTAATTATTAATATGAGAATTAATAATTAATAATTCATAATTATTATATGAGAAAGAATATTCAAGTAACATAATTAAATTATTAACGATATAATTAATAATTAGTCATTAAAATTATGTAAGCCAATTATAATTACTCAATTGAATAAAGTAATAATTAACTACTACCTAATTAATTAATTAGTTAATTAATTAATCAATTGAGTAATTAATCAATTAAATTAAATTAAATTAAATTAAATTAAATTAAGTAAAATTAAATTAATTAAATAATAATTAGTAGAAATTTATTTAATACTTAATAGTTAATTTGAATTAATTGTTAATGTTAATTATGATATACGTAAATTAAGCTCACTTTAATTTATAAAATAAATAAATAAACAAATAAAGTAATATAATTATGATTTTATATAATAATGAGATATTGTTAATTATGATAATTTCTCAAACTTACATAGTAGGAGATACAACTCCGGAAGTTTAAGCACATAAGATAGGTAAGTAGAAATCTCACCTACAGCATGGAAACAAAATATTTTTCTTTGTTGATGCTCTACGTTTGCTATAGTTTGCCTTGATGATGTGATATGTCTATGAGTTATATGTATTATTTTGATTAAGCATTTGACGTGCATAATTTCTCTTGTACTAATATGATCGAGATGTCCTCACAAATATTTATGCCATAATGATAGATATATAGTGACATGTAAATCTTCACGTTATCACAATTATAAGAAAGGAGGCTAACGAAAGATAGGAATAGTGTCGTACCAACCTTCCAATTAGTGAGAGGATATGATAAGAATGAAAATTATAAGTTATGACCTTGGAGGGTGGTTGGAGGGTCACTCCCCTAACTCACCATTGGTTGCGCGCATATGGATACAATATAGGGGCCCTTAAGTAGACAAGATATGTATATACTGAAGCATAATTGAACATACATAATCACAAGCCATTTTTTAAACATTCTTGATGTTACGTGTGATGATATGTTTTTATGAAAATGTTTTGTGATGTATTGTTTGTACTTGCTGAACAAAGCTCACACGAGTGTGTTCGTGCTGTAGGTAACGGGGGTATGCAGCACGCCATTAAATGTTTCATGGACGAACGAAGCTGTGCGAAGACGATGAAGGAAAGGGAGTGAGATACCACCACGAACTTAATTTCCGCATTAGACTTCTTAAAGTATTTTATATTAACTATATTTATAACCATGTTTTTAAATACTTTGGTACTAGTAAACTAGTATGAGTACTTTTCGAGAGAAAGACTTTAGAGTCTTTCCTTTTTAACTCACTTGATGTTATAGTTTTTTAAATATTATCTAAGTATGAATTTGAATAGGATAATTATTATTTAGAAATTTTTTTTCTCAGTTAAAAATTTTAGTAAATTTAACTCTTGTAGTACGAATATGGTTTATTAAAAAAAAATATGTATTTTTAGAACCCAATATAAATAAGTGTTAAGACTAAATGAATTAAGAATAAGTAGGTTAGTTAACGGTCTGAAAAGTCGGGTTGTTACAGAAACTGTTAGTAATTTGATCAAAAAGTAGTACTAACTACGGATTCTGTCCAAAAATTAATGAAAAGGAATACTATAGCAACATTTTAATAATTTATGGTAATTCTAGCTATGGAAAAAAGAACAGGGAAAGCCCTTAAACTATTAAAATGGTTGCTACATTAACAGTCATTTCCATTAATTTTTAAATAGAATTCGTTAGTAATTTGGTCAAAAAGTAATTCTAACTAACGAATTCCATTCAAAAATTACCGTAGAGGACTATTGTTGCAACATTTTTAATAATTTAGGGGGAATTCTAGCTACGAAAAAAAAATTCAGAGACCAAAAATTGCACAAAGTTAAAAATTCAGAGACCAACTTAGCAATTTACCCTAAAAATATATGACTTTATATTCCTTGCTTCTTCATTCATTATTCATTAAAGTCACTTTCACTCACGATATCTCAAAAAATTAGTATTAGTTAGATTATATGATTTAAGATAAATGGTCAATTTCCCTAAACTTTCAAATTTGTAAAATATTATTCTCTATTATTATTATTTTTTCATAGCTTGAAATGACTTTAAATTATTAAAAAACGGATATAATAATCATTTATATTAAATGGGATCCGTCAGAAATTTTGGTCAAGAAATTATGCTCATTAACATATTCCGTCTAAAAATTAATTGACAGAATTATTGTAAAAATATTTTCAATAATTTAGAATTATTGAAGTTACGAAAAAAATTGAACAAATAAAGATTAAAGTTGCACAAATTTTAAAAATTCTAAGGGCCGACCTAATAAATCAGTGAAAATTCATTACTGTCTCTGTCTTGCAAGTTGAAAGAAATGTAATAAATCAATAAATCACAATCACAATTTAAAAAATTTAAGTCGATAGAATTAATTGTAGTCGGGTCGCTTGCACGTTTTTGGAAAAAAAAAAAAAAAAAAAAAAAAAAAAAGCAAGAAAAAATGAATAAAAACAAAACCTTCCAATCGACACGCAAACTATGAAAAAATATCAATAAGTTTTGATTTTGACGATTGGAAAGCTTATCGACTTTTTTATGGATGATAATTCTTTTTTTTTTTTTTGAGTTGAATTCATGGATAATAATTCAAATGCTAGGGAATTTATCCAATATTTTTGTCTGATTTGGTGTGTGAATTATTGTTTTTAATTAATAAATTTATGTATAAAAATTTGAATTTTTATCAATTAAAAATTAACAATATATCTACGAGGTTATTTAGTTTTTTTTTTTTTTTTTAACTTTTTATATTTAACTTGCATTCCTAATTTACATTTTCATTAAGTAACACATATTTCAATCTAAAATCAATTGTACTTTGTTCACTGACAAGCCAAATCAAGCGATTGTACTAGCCAAATCAAATCGAATGCATTTTCCTCATTTAATAGTCCAAGAAATCCGCCACTCGAGTTCTTAGGAATTTCGGAGTCAAGTGGCGCTATGAAGAAAGCGAGACCCTCCCAATATGATGATGTGTTACGTGCCTAGATGGTAAAGGAGAAGTGAGTGGTGAAGTCTGTAAGCCATCTTGAACTAGCTTCCCAAAGCTGCACTGGATCTGCATACGAGGCTCGACCGACACTGCTCTTTAGAGAGCAAGTTACGTCGTTCCTTGTGATCTACAGACCTCCGTTTATGACTGCATTGCCTTGTAAGTGTATGCTGGACACGTTGCTTGGCTCGAAAGAGGAGAAGTTGAAGAAAACTGAATTTCCCTTTGTGAGTAGCAACATGAAGAAAGCGATCCCGATGAGATGAGACATGGAATTTCGGGTTTGAAAGACGTTTGAAATCGGATTGCATTGAGCCATTGTTGAAGACATAGTAGACAACCAGGGGCAGAAGAAAGTGTTGGTGGTTTAAGTTAGATATTACAATTTGACATAGACAAAGTATATTGATTGTATTTTGAAACCTGTTCTCGTTTACTTCATATAGCAATTGGATTATGATGTGCTAATTTTTTGTACATTGTTTGAATACCTTCTAAGCATCATTTTGAGGTTAAATTAATTAGTTTTTTTTTTTTAAGTTTTTTGCTTAAGTTTGAAAATCCCAATTCCAAGAGATTTTACTAAAAAAAGGTGAAGGGAGTTCAAGTTTTTAATTTAAAAGGCGATAGAAAATAAAATTAAAACAAAAAAAAGAGTTGAAGTTTGAAAAGACGGTACCTTCATGATTTGATTCTACCATATATATTAAAATGCTATGACACTAATCTTAATTTTATTTTTTGAATATAAATTTATGTGGCAGGAGAATTTGTATTCTTTTTCTTAGCAGTTATTTAAAAGATTACCACATTAATTGATCATATCTATCAATTAAAAGATTATCTCGTTATTTATTATTATTTTTTTCTGTTTATTACTCAGAATATTTTAAAAATATGTTATTTATTATAATTATTTACTTAAAACTGTTATTAACTTCTTTTTTTATTTTATTATATATATATATAAATTTTTTTTGGTTTTTCAAATGATCAAGTTGAGTTTAATTTACACTTACAAATTTAAAGTCTACAAAATTTTGAATTTATAAAATAATTTAGTTTTTTTATTTGGTCTTTTGAGTAGAAAATAATAATATACATAAAGTCAAAACTATAATTGTAACGTTTAGAACACTTCTGAAATATGAGAATGTACTAATAATAGATATATTTTTGGCTATGTTGTTCTCGGTCAAAGGACTTGCAAGGCTAAAAAATTAAAAAGAAGGCTGTCATGAGAGGGACTGTTTTGTAAAACTTCCAAGATTCTTAGAGCAATTGGTTACCGAGGCCCGAGGGTATTAAATTAGAAGTCAATTCAGACGACAATTCTTTCTCATGATTGGTTACCGAGGCCCGAGGGTATTAAATTAGAAGTCAATTCAGACGACAATTCTTTCTCATGATTTGATTAATTGCAAGTGTATTTAATCTATTAGACATTTATTACTAGTTGGAAAATAAAAATATGATTACATACATAATTTAATGATAATTTTATATTTAATTTTATCAGTTAAATATGAAATTATGGTTTTCAATAATTATGGTTACATGTATATCTAACCTTATGAAATTATCAGTGAGATAAGAAATTATGGTTACATGCATATCTAACCTTAGATATGGGTTTCAATAATTTAGAATTATTGAAGTTATGAAAAAAAAAATGAATAAATAAAGATTAAAGTTGCACAAAATTTAAAAATTCTAAGGGCCGACCTAATAAATTAGTGAAAATTCTTTGTTCTCTATCTTGCAAGTTGAAAGAAATGTCATAAATCAATAAATCACAATCACAATTTAGAAAATTTAAGTCCATAGAATTAATTGTAGTCGGGTCGCTACCACGTTTTTTGAAAAAAAAAAAAAAAAAAAGAAGCAAGAAATAAATGAATAAAAACAAAACCTTCCAATCGACACGCAAACTATGAAAAAATATCAATAAGTTTTGATTTTGACGATTGGAAAGCTTATCGACTATTTTTCATGGATGATAATTCTTTTTTTTTTTTGGGTTGAATTCATGGATAATAATTCAGATACTAGGGAATTTATCCAATATTTTTGTCTGATTTGGTGTGTGAATATGTTTTTTATTAATAAATTTATGTATAAACATTTGTATTTTTATCAATTAAAAATTAACAATATATTTACGAATTTTATTTAGTTTAAAAAAAAACTTTTTATATTTAACTTGCATTCCTAATTTACATTTTCATAAGTAACACATATTTCAATCTAAAATCAAATGTACTTTATTCATTGGCAAGCCAAATCAAGCGATTGTACTAGCCAAATCAAATCAAATGCATTTTCCTGATTGAATAGTCCAAGAAATCTGCCACTCGAGTTCTTAGGAAATTCGGAGTTCAAATATTTTCATCTCAAATTAAAAAAAAAACAAAAACAAAAACAAAAAGTACAAGTAAAAAAAGAAAAAAAAAAATTAATGTCACAAGCGCTGAAAGCCCGCGGCGCTCTTGGAGGTATGGTCTAAGAGCACTTTTGCTCTTTTAATATTATATTATATATATATAGAGAGAGAGAGAGAGAGAGAGAGAGAGAGAATGAGTGAGAGTAAAGATAAAGATATGTAGTAATTTTTTCTTTCTTTTTCTTGTTTTTTTTTGTTTTTTGTTTTTGGTCTTGTTGGCTATATTTTTACTAAATTTTGACAAAACCTTAGTTAATGTTTTAAGTAACTTAGTATTTAATTCTTATTTATGTGAATAGATTATTAACTTGGAATGGAGAGACAACGAATGGAAAAAAAAAAATATTAAAGAATATCGGTGGTATATACACTAGTAGAAAATGAGTCACACATTTAATAATATACAAGTGAGACTTTAGTTTCTATTAATTGTGGTGTTAACATCATTAGAGGCTCTTGTTAACTACCACCGATACTAATAGCGGTTATATGAGTCACTATTAGACGATATCAAGAGGTTTTTTAATTTTTAATTTTTAATTTTTAATTTTAATTTACACTTAGAACACTTCTGAAGGCTGTCATGAAAGGGACTGTTTTGTAAAACTTCTAAGATTCTTAGAGCAATTGGTTACTAAGGGTGTTAACACTACAACAAAAAGTGCTTTTAACGACACAAAATTTATGACATTTTTCTGAAACTGTCGTCAAAATATCTTTAAGACGACATTTTATTTTTAAATGTTGTAGAAGAGACCATTTGACGACATTAAACAGAAAAATGTCATTGAAAGGCATATTTTACGACATTTAATGGAAAAATGTCATGAATTTTTTTGTAATTGCACAAGTTATAAGACAATAAAAATGACTACTAAACATGTGTGGAGTTCTTACGTGTAATTAAACTCATGAATT
This sequence comes from Ficus erecta, assembly GCA_008635985.1. NCBI lineage: Eukaryota > Viridiplantae > Streptophyta > Magnoliopsida > Rosales > Moraceae > Ficus > Ficus erecta. The sequence continues at coordinate 1,057,081 of BKCH01000047.1, forward strand.
TACATTGAATAATAAGCAAAATAATAACAAAAAAATTTTTGCAACTTGAAGTAGCACATAATTGTATGGTAATATCACATTTGACTTCAGTAAGATGTAAAATTCGAATCTCCTAACCATCCTTAGTTCCAAAAAACAAAAACAAAAACAAAAACAAAAACAAAAAAAACAAAACATAACAAAATTCATACCTTTCATTTCAATAGTCTTGTTTTGTAAGAATCATATGGCTACAAATCAAACTAAACTACTTATAAAAAATTTCAATATGATACTAATAGATGCAAATGCATGAATTTTCTTCAAATTTTTTAAAAGTTGTTTTCAATTAGTTTTTTACTATGTTGTCTTGTTTTCATAAACTTTCAAAAGTTGGTTTCATTTCTTCCTATTCTTTACAAATAAAAGGTTAGTGCGCCAATTGAAATTTTACACCTGAAATTTCCAAGGGTATGTAACTTGAAACCTGTTACATAATATAATCACGTTAATTAGTACTATTATCCTTAAATGGTGAAAGTATTTCAAACATTCATCATTGAAAAAATTGGTAAACACAAATATTGGAACCAAATACAAGGTCCTACATTTAAGTTATATTGAAGCTCATGGAGAAAAGAAAATAAAGAAGAAAATAAGTTAAATCCTAACCTTTGCTACTCCAATGAAATTTTCCGTTTGATATCTGAGCTTTTGGTGGTAATTAATGAATTCTGAAGTCGTCAATGTGCTTTGCAATTCCAATAATTTTGTTAGGACAAGGAAAAAAATGAATAAAAAAACTAAAAGAAAAGAAAAAGTGAGGTGGAATCAACAAAACTTTACTTTAAAAAAAAAAAAAAAAACATACCAAAGCCCTGACGCAGCAGCTACGGCAAATGTTACTCCACTTAATTGGAGGTAGACATCCATTAGGACAACTGTACTGCTTATAAAGTCAGAATTTCGCCTATACTTGTCATGTCATTCATCCGAGATTGATATAAACTAATAAATAAAGTCAGAACTTTGTCTATACTCGTCATATCATTCATCTGAGATTAACATAAACTAATAATGAAAATAAAAAATTATTCATAAGAAGTGTAATATAGATGTTACCAGTTAAAACATAATCTACAAGATGTTATTAGTTTACTTCGAGCAAAGGTGGAACAAAGAAGAATCAAGCTTTCTATTTGTTATTTTTCTCCAATGGCATATACTACAATATTACATCAAGATTATATTTTATGATGGATTATGAATATCAATAATGATGACAAATAATAGTACTGGATTAAATGTAGACATGACAAAGTTTTTCAATTAAAGTAATATAAAGTTTGTAGTTAAGAAAGTTGGTTCCAATGAAAAGAATGAAGACATTCACCAAAACCAAAGATAGGAAACAACTAAATTGTTGACACAGAGGACTTGTAATGCGTGGATGGAAAACAAGAGCGTGATGCTACAAAGATGCAAAGTGAATATGTAGAAATAATGCGCAGATCTGTCAAACTATAGATGGATTCAAATATCAATTCAGTTCTTAGGCCTATCAATCAAATATGAATGCCTAAACTCTATGCTACGTTGGCAAAATTAAAGCAAAAAGCCTCTTTTGTGATAAAATCAAATATCTTAACTTGAGAGCAAGACCGGCTTCAATCTCAAACTTATCTGCAAAACAAGCACAGAACTATGAGTAAGGGCTCTCTTAAGCTAATAAGATTTGCATAAAGAAGAAAGGTTGAAAGGAAGATCAACAAAAAAAAAATAAAGCTGGTATTTTAGGAAAAAGGAAAGACACGGAGGTAGGAGAGATACAACAACTATTTGTAGCATTCTTTGGTATAAAATAAATGAATAAAAAAATAATTAAAAAAAAAAGAACTAAGGGGCAGAGTCAACCAGCCAAATTTTTGGAAAAGAGAATTGGAAAAAGTTTTGGATAGCAAAAAAAAAAAAAAAAAAGGAGAGAGACATAAGCATATATAAGAAAAAAAGGTTGAGTCGTAAACTCCCCAATTAGCAAAAAGGAAAAGAAAAAATCTCCCATTACTCATGTTATATCAAGTTCAAGGTGCATATATGTATATGAATATAGGTATAGTACTTGTTGTCCAGTTATTATGGAAATTGCATGTACAGATAGTTAAGTGTTAATAAGACACATAATTTCATCCTTACAATAAGAAAATCATCAGACTTAGAGAATAATCCAGAAAATTAAACAAAACTTCATCCTACACCAGAAATTCTTTACATAAATAATTAGAAACAATGACATGCAGAATTTCATCGATCCAAGCAAAAAAAATCAGAATTCCCCAAATACATACACTTTAAGCAGCAACTCTCATTTGAAAACTTGTTGAAATTTCTATGGAAAATAAAGAATTCCAAGAAAAATTATAGATGAATATATCTTACTCGAATTTGTAAATTTTGGGACTTTCTGAAACTTATTGCAATTGAGGACAGAGGGGCTAAAAACCCCATGACAAACAAACACCAAAAAAAAAAAAAAAATAATAATAATAATAAAACCTTAGAAACCAAATAAGAAAGAGAGAAAGAACACGGAAAAATAAAAACATGACCTAGAAGATCATACATTAAGAAAATAAAAACAAACACCCAGAAACCAAAAAAAAAAAAAAAAAAAGATGATCCAAGAAACCATATATTGAATACATATTATACATACGTTTTTGTATGTGTAGAGAGATATATATATATATATGTCTCCCTACACATACAAAAACGTATGTATAATATGTATTCAATATATGGTATTATATATATATATATATATTATGTCTGTGAATCAAGAACAAGAAAAGAAACAGGGAACACCTGAGCCATGGGCTGAGAAGGAACAACAAGTGTACCAACAGTGTCAACAAGCAAAGCCTTGTGATTGATTTCACCATACAAGGACCTCCTATGTTCCACATAGTCCTCAACACCCAGAATCTCCCACTCCAGATGTCTCAACCCACGACCTTGCAATCGTTGGGGCCAAAGCAGACAAAGAATACTAACCCAGAACCGCCATTAACTCTGTTTTGGAGCGAAATTGGTCTTGACCATGGTTGGCGATGGCTTCAACGGTGGTTGATGTTCAGTTGACAGAGGGCCGATCGTGACGCCTTTGACGGTGGGCTTCAACTGGTGTCAACGGTGTTGCTTGTCAGTTTTCTAGCGGCTAAAGTCTCCAGACTCTTAAACGATCAGGGTTTTTTTTTTTTTTTTTCACCCTTCAATAGAGACAGAGCATGAGATAAACTGATCAAAGTGTGCGGAAGAGAGAGGGGGAATATGACAGATTGTCTCACTAGGGTTTCGCACACAATCAAAGAAATCGTAAGGAGGAGATAGAGAAAGGGAAATAGAGAGATCATCGTGCCAAAGGTTTTGGCGCGCTTATTTTGGCGGGTACCAAGCAATGCTGCCTATGGCGGGTTTTTTTTCTCTCTCTCTCTCTCTTTTTTAGAAGTTACTTTGACGTGTTTTTTTTTTTTCCTCCGTTTAAAATAGAAGGAAAAATCTAGAATAGTTATTTTTGTAAGGGCATTTTAAAACGAAAAATAATTTAAAGTTAAATGATTTTTTTTTCAAACCTATCTAAAAGAAATTTTCTTTTTTCTTTTTTGAGCATAATGAAAAGAATGTTGCAAACGTTGTTAAGAGTAGTGGATGAAGATAATGGGATAGGGGTGTGATTTTTCTTTAAATATAATATCTACAGTGAAAGTTTCAAAAAAATGTGTAAAAGAAAATTTAAAAAATAGAATTTTAATTTTTTGAATGAATATGTATTTAAGAAAAAAAAACAGAGAAAAGATAACATGAACACTTTTTTTTAAAAAAAAAAATTCTATACGACAATAAATTAAAAATTAAAATATGTTTTTTAATGTTTTAAAAATCAATTAAAAAAAAAGTAAGCGTAGCTATAAAAATTTTCACTAATTACAAAGAACCTATAAACTATTTAAAAAAGAAAAAGATATGTGCAACGTGGAGATCAACTGCAACTTCCATTTTGCAATATTAATGAGTATAAACATTTTTAATTAAATAAAAATTTTTGAAGAATGTATAATAATGTTCCAAATCTTCAATGGGAACATTTAAATTAAAACTTATGGGGCACAACTTCTTTATTCGAAATTTCAATATTGATAATTTCATAAATTGAAAATTAAAATATATATTACAGAAGAAAACTAAAATTTAATTAAAATAAGAACGATAATGCTACCTTGGAATTTTCCTTCTATTAATTTCTATATAAAATATTTTCTACCTTGGAGTTTGATAGAAAATACATTTTATGAATTAGGATTATATATTTTAAAATTTACTTAGGATTATCTTTATCTCTTAGTGTTATTTTAAATATTAAAAATTACATTTAATTTAGGATTTTGAATCATAACTATTTTAAGATTTATCTCATGTAAAGAAGACATTTACCTTTGTTATCCTATTTATTTCAGTCTTCTGTCATATTTTTAGTATATTATCATAAAAAAGGTCAATGTTGGGTTCCGTTTGGGGGAAGCGTTCAAATGAAAATATTTAGGATGAAAACATTTGAATGAAAAATTTAAACATAAGCATTTGAACTTTCATCCAAACTGACGTTTTGGATGTTAACATTCTGAACATAATATTTGAAAATAAACTTATGCATTGTTTGGAACTCATATTCTAACTTAAAAATTCCAAGTCAATTTTGCCCTTTTTTTTTTAATTCAACAAATTTCTTACTAGCTTATGAAAAGTGAAGTAACTCAAACATAAAAATTCCAACTCAAACCAGTATTCCGAAAATAAATATGCAGGTAGAAATCTAAAAAGACATAAACAATGCACTAGAGTGGAGGTAAATAATATTGGGGGAGGAATTTTTGCCATTTAAGAACAAAAATCCAAATATAATAGTAAGAAAAAGAATATGATGGACTAATTTGAATAACTTAGATGTTACATGATCGAGAAGGCTACAATTAGGTGTACTATTATTTATTGCTACAAATCAAGATTGACATTTTGTTCTAATTAGATGTACATAATTCACTTTGTTGTTGTGGCATAAATAATTACGATATTCATGTTGCTCATCTTTTGAGTGTCGATCCAAATTTCAACATAAAATGGGAAAGATGATAGTAAGGATATTGTTGTCGATGTAGAAGTTAACCGATATAGTAGTTCGTATGCATATCATATATTGTAAATTATTTTTCAAACTTTTCTAAAAGAAGAAAGATTAAAAAAAAAAAAAAAAGCGTTTGATAGAAGTGGATAAATGATGAGAAGAGGTGCTTTTTTATTTAAAAAATTAGGTGAAAATGAAAAATAAAATGTGAGGAAGAAAATTTAAATAACTAGGGGAAGGATTCTTAAGAAAAAGAAATAATACCAGTATATAACATTGGTGGAGAATATAATAAAGTTAGATAGTGAATTGATATTGTATGACTATTTTTTAGCTCCAAGTGTGTTTTATTATTAAAAAAAAAAGATGTAATTTATATGTGTATAGAAGAAACATAGAAAATAAAATATTTAGCTCGGTTGAATTACCAATAGTGAATCCAAATAGGATTAGATTAGTTGATTTTAATATTTTGAATTTAAAGTTATATAGTAGTTAGGATTATCTTTATTTTTAAGGATTGTTCATAGAAAAAATATATAGAGATATTTACATAAATAAATGCTGTATCTCAATTTGTTTTAAAACAATACACCATCTAAATTCAAATTGCTTGAGAAATTATGAATTAGAGATGCATTAAGATTTGTCAATAAATAGGACAGTTATATTTATTTTATTTTCATAAAATGTTTTATTAATATATATTTATATGTGTTTTTCCTCTTTAATTCTAGCTTTGTTTCTAAATCCTTTGTTTTTCTTTTCCTTTATATGAGAATGACAATCAGAGGGTTGTGAAGCGACGACAACTAAAGACTTGCAATTGAGAGATGGCAACGGTGATTAGGGACTTGCAACGCAACCTAGGGGCGCGAAGTTGCCTTGCACCTGGGGGTAGTTGCCCCCTATGCCCAATGAATATGGAGCTCTTCGATGAAGCATGTCCCAAATAAAGTAAAGATTTAACAAAAAAAAAATCGGACTCTTTTTATTTTTTAAACAAAATTTTCTTAATTCGGACTCTTTTATTTATTTATTTTATAATACAATCTGACTTGTGCTTTTTTATTTTAAACTAACCTTTAAAAAGTGAAAAAAAAATGTACATAAAATATACCCGGATGAGTGGCAACACATATGTATTTACTGTCAAATAATATATTTTTTTTGATGAAACTATCAAATAATATTAATATTAAGATTAATATTTACTATAAATAATATATATATTTTTTGAATTACTCCTTAGAAAAAACAAGTTTTAAAAAACAAAAATAAATTCGTAAAAAATCTCCTAAAAAAAAGTTTGGGTAACTGCCTGCACAACACTACACCACACAATGGTTGTTTTCAGATAATTAAATACTTTTTTAATTTAAACGAGTTATGCTGCTATTTTTTAAAAATAAAAATAAATAAATAAATAAAAAAAAAAAAAAACACTTCAAAAAAACAAAACAAAACAAAAACCGTAATATTTGCAGTTCTGGATTGGCGCTTAAATGGAGGCAAACGAAAAATTTGGAGTTGGCGCTTAAATGGGTTTTGAAAAAAAAAAATCTTGGCGCTTTATTTTCATTTTAAACTTTATATTACTTCTGATTTAATATTACTGCACACTCGTTTATGCCTCTCACCCCCAATAACACATAATTTCTTGTGTCTCTTCCTTATCTCTTTTCTCTCTGCTTCACGCAAGAATCTGACCACAACTTGCTGCTCATAAGTAATTTATTTCTCGTGTCAAATTTGTTAGCTTTCAAGTTTCGATTTTGTTGTAATTTTTGCAATTCCAAAACAGAGCTTCGTCAACAATCATACTCTAGATCGGAATCGAACACCCTCATTTTTGGCCTGTAGTGACACCGAAACAGAGCCTCCGTTACGCTTTAATCAAAAAGGTTTGTTAACTCCCCTCTGTCCACATCTATTGGTTTTTGCTTTTTCACCTTCCTAAACTCACACAATCAATGGCCGAATCCACTCAGTAACTCGCTCAACTCAGATCGTCGCTGGTGGTTGCCGATCACCACGTCCTCCTCCAACGTCCGATCATCAGACTTTCAGGCCACAGAACTCATTGCCAAGGCCGAGAAGCTCCTATCTTCTGACGATCGTATTTCACACTCTGGCTTTTGCTTTCTCTCTTATCACATATCGTCTAACCTTTTCAGATTTCACCAACAACAAAGTCGCGATGTCTAACGGAGTTTCGCACATCTTTGCTCATGTCCATCTGCAGTAAAATTGCGAAGCCGCAACCATGGAAGGAAATATGCCATCATTATATGTCAGTTTTTTAGAATTTAAAATGCATATGCTGCTCTCAATAAATATACATAGATATGGGTTTCAATGTTTGTTTGTTAAATTCAATCAGGTTTCAATGCAGATCAAAAAGAAGAATCCTGAGGCGTTAAACAAAGATGCTTCTTTATCTTACGGCTTGGTGTTTGCAATGGTTTGATGTAGCTATGCTGTCGTGCCCCTTTACAGAAGATTTTGCCAAGCGACAGGTTTTGGGGGTACTGCCCAGCGTCGTGAGGTCTGACTTAGCTTCTAACCTTTATTTATTTATTTTTGTTCTTTCAACATGTACGCAGATTTTGATATGCATCAGCATTGAATAAGAAACAAAAAAGCTTCACTGAATATATATATATATATATATATATGATATGACAGTTGTGAGAAGTTGAGAGTGTTTACCTTATCTCTCTTTCTATGCAGAATTGCATTAGAAGATCAAAAGAGACATGAGAAGTTGTGCTTTTTAAAGATGGACTAAAGGATATGATTGTTAGAGTTATTTAGAATGCCACAGTAAAATTGAGTGGCAAAGCGAGTGCAGTTAAGTGTCTCAAGATATTAGTAGTGGAAGAACATTAGTGCAGAAGGAAAAAGGCTTATGAGGAGAGACCAAGTTGAGCAAGAAGCTTGCTGGAAATGGTGAAAGAGAAGGCGAGAATGAAGCAACTCTTTGAAGATGCAAAAGATAGCAAAGGAATTCCTTGAACAATACTGCCAATTCAAATGCATTTGCAATAGCTTTTAGAAATTTATTGTGACTGAAAGTTTGTTTTGTTTTGTTTTTTGAATTATGTAATAATTTTTTTTATTAATACTATGAATCAAAATTTATATTTATAATTATAAGTAATCAACAAAAAAATTATTTGGGGCAATTTTTTTAATAATTCGTGTATTCAAAAATTTAAATCTATGTAATTATAAATAATCAACAATAAAATTTTATTTTATTGAAATTCATTTTTTTAATAATTCAAGAATACTTGACACTTATCCAATGTCATGGTTTTTTCTATTAAAACATGCTTTCAATGTCGTAAAACATTTTTAATCATGACATTTCTAAACTGCTATCATACACACCAATCACGACTTTTTTGAACAGTTGTGATATGTAGCATATACAAGAGGGAAAGTAATAGATGACATTACTGTAATGTCGAGGATAAATATTTCACGACATAGATCACGACATTCAAGAAAATGTCGTTAAAACATCATACTTTTCACGGCACCCCCATTCAACGACCTTTTCAAAAATGTCGTGGAATCCATTTTATGACATTTTTTAAATGTCGTTAAAGGGCTTTTTTGTTGTAGTGTAAATTAGAAGTCAATTCAGACGACAATTCTTTCTCATGATGTCGGCTTGATTTCCAGTGGATGAGGAGTAGCTGTGAAGCTCAGGGAGAGGGAAAGTTAAAGACCTCTGGATCTGACTTCATTTTTCTCATAAACTAGCCAAATATCACAAAAAGAGACGCAATTAATTTTTGTTTTTTTTTGTTTTCCCTAACTTTTCTTTCCTCTACTCCTGTATTCGTCTGAGAACCTATTCTGTACACCAGTCAGCATTTTTCAATACTACACTTCATTTGCCTTGTATCATCCTCACCGTCGTTCTAAAATCTAACGGTACCGATCCGCACCACGTACCAAAGACATTTCCTATCTATTTTTATATATTTATGATTTGTTTGAGATGTTATCTGGTGATAACATTTTATCATTTGAATTTTAAATTTTTAACTATATATTAAATTTTTTCTGTTTTTTTCTAAAAAAATTTAAATTTTAAAAATTTGTAACTTTTTCATTTCAAATCAGAATTATATGATTTTATGTCAAAATGTTCTCAATGACAAGACGAACAAGATAAGATTTATTTTGTATATATTTTTTTCCTAACACATTTTCTATATCACAGAACTCTTTCAAAAGTTTTCCTCTCACACACTTATTTCTAACTCAATTTTCAAAATACCATCTGTAGATGTTACTCCAAACGAACCATTAAACCTCCTCAGCTAACGAAAACATAAAAAATGACATTTTTACTTTTTAACCTTCCGTACTTAAACTTATTTTTGCTTTCCTTGTTGTTTACCAAGAGTAACTAAATAAAAATAAACGGGTTTGTGTGAAGATGACCTTATTTTAAGGGGGTGGCACTTGAGTTTAACTCAAGTTAAACTGTATTTTTTTTTTTTTTGTCTTTTTCTGAAAAAGTTTTTTGTCTTTTCTGAAAAAGTCAACAAAAATTGCTATTCAAACTTAAAAATTTCAACTCAACTCATTCACCAAACACTCCCTAAGTCATTTTTAACAAATGTCGCAACTTTTCTAATTTTAGAAAATGTTTATTAGTTTGTTTTTTAAGTTGGTCCAGAGTTATTTGATGGTCCATTGGTACTAAATTTCGTTCCAATCAGTAACTTATTGATCCATTTATCTTTAAAAAAAATTGATTATTTATTTAAATGGATGGTTATAAAACAACCACACACCTTTTAATTTTCTTGCACCACTTATTTCAATCTGTTTACTTTTCTTGATTGTACTTTTGGGCTTTGACCAAGTCCAATCCACTGACTAAATAATCTTCTGTAAATTCCTGTCTGATTGCAATCTCCTTCTTCTTTTACCACCCTCGCTCTCATCATTTTCCTTCTCAACAAATTCATATATATATATATATATATATATATCTCCTATTCTTTTGTTTCTTCATCATCTCTGTCATTCATGTTATTAGCTTCTGATCTGGTACGGCAAAATCATGGTGTCGTTTCTGACCTACAAGAATAATATAGTTGCTGTCAATATTGTCGTTTATGGATTTCTGGCTTTGCTCTGCTTAAACGCTCAACTTCTGCCTCAAGAAGAAGGTGCCTTTTTTATACAAGTATTTGAGTTTATTGGTTCTTTCAGATCATGATCTTCATTAATATTGAAAAGAAAATTTTATTTTTATATCTTTCTCATTAACTAAAATTTTTTTTTTCTTTTTTGGTTTGAAACTAGTTAAAATTGATTGTTATAACTCCTAGCTGTTATTTGTTATATTTCTTTTTTTTTTTTCACCATAAAAATAAAAGAAACTACGTGGTGTGGGAAAAGAATACTCTAAATACTTTACTATAAAAGCGGTTTCTTAATCATTTTTTCATTCAATATGTTTCAAAAAATATGGATTAGCTAGTGAGAAACATTTGATTAGCAAACCGTAAAATTGCTAACTTTTGTCAAGTCAACTTTTGGATGTTCACAACCCAAAAAAAAAAAAAAAAAAAAATGTTTACGTGACTATATTTAAGCAGGGCGCCCCAACTGAATGGACTTGTTCATACCTTTGTGTTGTGACTTGTGACGTGAACTGCATCGCATCATTTAATGAATACTAGACGTCGGCACATAAATAATTTTAAAGAATAATGCTCAATACGTTATCAAAGTTATGTGTTATATTTTTATTAATTAATATAATCATACATAAAATATTTATTAATAAAATAATAATTGATATATTATATAATTTGATACTCAAAAATTAATGTTAGGGTTAGTGTTATTAATATTTTTCATTTTTAAAATATTGACCCCACACTACAAACTCGATGCCTAAAATACATAGTAAACAATATATTTATACTGTTAAAGTAAATAATATATTTTATATTAAAATAAGTAAACAATTTAGTTATTTCTAGGGCTTATTTGGGGTGTCATCTGGAGATGGCATTTCGTCATTTGGATTTCAAATTTTAATTCTATATTAAACTTTCCCTTTCTTATATTTTTAAAAAATTCAAATTTTAAAAATCAGTAACTTTCTCATTTCAAATCGGAATGAGATGATTTTTATGTCAAAATATTCGTAACAACGAAACGAATAAGACAAGATCCATTTTACATAACTTTTTTTTCTGAACACATTTTAAATTTTTATATTTTATGTATCACATAACTTTTTTCAAAAGTTTTTCCCCTTAAATACTCATTTCTAACTTAATTTCTAAAACACATCTCCAGATGTTACCCAAAATGAGCCCTTAATATTACAAAATTATTTATTAATAAATATGTTGTATATTGTATCAATTTTGTAAATATGTTATTTGCTTTTCTTAAACTTCAGTAAATATAAACTATTAATCTTGATCTTTCCTAATTATCTTGTAGTCAATTATTCGAAGGTTTTGAACGATTTTCTCTGTAATTTTTAAAAATTCCAACCCATAATTACCTAAATTTAAACGGATTGGGCGGTTTTTCTAGCAGACAGATTGCTTGTATAGTTTAAATATTAGACGGATAATGTATGATACGGGTCCAATTGTATGTGATACCCGTTATGAAACTCATGTTTAATTTGTTATTTTGTGATCCTTAACATCGGTGCTGTCCAAACATTTTTCTAATTGATGACAACTACAAATGTAAATGATCGGATATTGTATTTATGTGTTAGTATATGAATATTGCTTTTGGTACTGATCATTAATGGATTCTTCTCTCTCTTTATATATATATATATATATATATATATGTTATTAATGAATATTGCTTTTGGTACTAACCATTAATGGATTCTTCTCTCTTTATATATATATATATATATATATATATATCATATTGTTACAGTGCAAGTTCTTCAAACAATTTCTGAGAAACTAGAACTGAGCCGTTTTTGGAACAACATCAACCAAAGTTCTTGCAATCAACATGATGTAGACTTCAATAACACAGTGATCAACTCTGACCTAAATATTCGACACAATGTCACCTGCGATTGTACTTACAACAATAGTAATGTCTGCCACGTCATAAAAATGTAAGATCCAAATTCTTTCTCATCTAGACCTTTGAATTTTAAAATTATTCGTGTCATGAGTTTTGAATTTTTGAAACTCCTATTTTATTCCTTTGGTTTTGAATCATGTCCCACTTGAATTCCTATATATGGTCATTATCTTTTCCTTTTTAACAGGAACTATAATAGAAATGATAAAGGTTCAGTAGGACTAATTCTAAATGGTAATGACCTTAAAGTTTAAAAAATATAGCTCAGTTTGATCTTAAAAATATTTGTTACTGAAATTGATATACTGTGTTAATAACACGGACAATTTACTATATAAAGTCTCTTTTTATTTATTTATTTACTTTTTCCCATGTACTATGTTTTTTTTATATTTTTTTTTGCTAATATCTTTTTTTTATTTAATGGGAAATTATAGTAAATAATAATTTTACAAAAATTGAAATAAATATCAGGTTTTTAAAATATTTATTATAAATAGCCAATTAACTAGTTAAATAGAAAATTTACTAGATAAATGATATATTTACAAGACGTAAATGAATCATTTATCTAGTAAATTTAGTAAATGACATTTTTATAAGACATAAATGAATCAGTTATTTAGTAAATCTGACGTAAATCATTTACCTGATAAATTTATTATTTACTCCAAATATTTTAAAAATCTTCTATTTACTTTAATTATTTTCTAAAAACTGTTATGTACTTCTTTCTCCCTTTTTGTGCATTTATTCATTTTCCCATGTAACATATTTATTACATTGAATTTAGCATAACTTGGGGAGAAACAGTTGCTCAAAACATTTTTCTTTTGTACTCCATTGTATGATATTAATGTCATTTTCTTTAGTTTATTGTTTTTGTCAATGCTATTTCTTTTTATACTTACAGCTATATGAAGGGCCTCAATTTAATAGGAACTTTGCCTGAAGAGTTTGGAAATCTTACTCATCTTCAAGAACTGTGAGTCAGATATAAATTTCTCATATTAATTAATTAATTATTCCAATTATTTGACCCAACTTATGATATAATCATTTTTTATCGTACCATATATTAAATATATCAAGTATTGAATGATGAAAAATTATTAATTTTAACTTTTTAAATTTGAGCTGTTTCTCAATTGGCTTACAGGTTGAAATTGAATTTTTCCGACTCATTTTTGTCCTTTTTTTAAAAATCAATAAAAATTTTAACTAGTTTTTAAAAAATCAAACAACTCTAATACAAAAAGTTTAGTTTTAAGTGGTGAACCAGATGCAAGCTAAATCTTTCTGGCATCATTCACTACCAAGGGAAAAAAAAAAGGGTTGAACAATACGACCAGTTAAAAAAAAAAATTATAATGTAAGTGGTTTCAATTACTTAGGGATTTTATTCATTTGATCCCTCTAAAAATAACTCAATGGAAGGGAGGCTAACGGTTTGGGTAGGAGTTATTTTTTCGAAATTTGAGACTGTTTTTTTTTTTTCTTTAATAAATGATTAAATGGGAGCGAAAATAAATTTGGGAACTTGAATATTTGATTTTAAAGTTGAAGAATAAAAAACGAATTTGATCAAACTTGAGGGAGCACTAATGCAATAAGTCATTGTTATTCGTCCCTCTCTCTCTCTCTAGCTGAAGCAACTGAAATCTCACGTAGTTTTCTGGATCAACATGAAACAGAGTTCTGACTCGCAACTACTTCCATGGATCAATTCCTTCAAGCTTTTCTCGTTCTCCACTTCGCATTCTGTAAGTCGATTCTCATATCACGCATTTCTTAATATATATATATATATATATATATTCACACACATATATGTATAGGTGTGTATATATATCCATAATCCAAAATATCTGATTTTTGGAAAATTTGAATCATCTTTGATTTGTGTGACCTAGTTCTCTTTTCGGAAACGGGCTCAATGGCTCGATTCCTGCGGAGATCGGCAAGATTTCTACGCTCACGGAGTTGTAAGTCATTTAATCATATAATTGAACGACGAAATGATTGCTTTTTGATTTTTGATGGGTTAATTAATATTCAGAAGTTGAGTGAAATAATTTCAATTTTTCAGGGTATTGGCGCAAAATCAGCTCCAAGGGCCTCTTCCTGAATCACTTGGGGGTTTGAGTAATTTGCAAGGACTGTAAGCCTTTCCTTCTATCTTTCTTGTCTTTTCTTTTCTTTTCTTTTGGTTTTTTTTTTTTAACCTTATGCTTCTTACTCATCTAAGTTTTAAAAAATCCCACTTAGCCACTTGAATTTTTCAAGGATAATTTTCATCCGTGCCTTTGAATTTTAGGATCATTCCCATTTTGTCTCATGAACTTTAAAAACTCTCAGTTTGTCCTCTGAACTTTGAATTTGTTCCTCTTAACCCCTTTTATTAGTAGGATTTTGGTTAAAAACAAACCTAAAAATAAGAGAATTAGTCTTATTAAACTCATTCTATTCTGATTTTTACTAAAAACAAATGAAAAAATATCACATATTGTACTTAACTGGTTTTTTTTCGTCTATATTTAATTAAAATTCTAATAGAAGGGATTAAGTGGGGGCAAATTCAAAGTTCATGTGGAAAAGCAAAGTGGGAATGACCCTAAGGATCAGGAACAAAAATGAGAATAATCTATTTTTTAATTAGTCTCACTTAATACAGTATATTAGAATTTCCATTAAAACCCAAGAGAAAATAGAGGAATTAGAATTTAGAATTACCAGTTAAAAAGATCACGTGACTGCACTAATCCCTTTTTTAAATCTCTGTTTAATGGAAATTCTAATATAAGGAGGGATTAAAAGATCACATGACTGCATCTAACCATGTTTAATGGAAATTTTGACATAGGGAGTTAAATGGGACTAAATCACAATTAGGGGACGAAGTGAGATTTTTTAAAGTTAAAGGGACAAAATAAGAATGACCCTAAAGTTTAGGGGTAACAATGAGAATAGTCCCTTTTGTTTTGGTTATAGTTAGAGCTTGTTTAGTTGGTGGGAAAAGTGGGAGGAGAAACAAGGTGAGAGGATTAGTAGAAGGATTATCCATTTCATGTATCTCTCTTTCCTTTTTATCAAACACAGCCTTAATATTAGAAAAGAAAAACCAATATTGGGTCACTTGCTATAGGCTTAAACTTTTTGAAGAATTAGAAAACTAACATGGTATCAGAATAGTGGACTCCAAGCCCAAACTCTTGCAGTTTACACCGACCTTGGTTTGAATTTACACTTGCCTTGGCACAAAAATAGCATAGCCTTTTTTCTTTTTTGGGAATTATCCTTAAAAACAGGATCCATGGATGTCATTACTAGATAAGTGGATACCATTATGATGCAATGCTTGTTATAAATTTGTTATTGCCTTAAATTTACAATTTGAGGGTAGAAATTATGACAAAGAAAGGTGAAAAAAAAAAAAAAAAAAATCCTTATACTTGCATCCAAGACTTCTATTTTTTACCAGGAAAACGGACACTTCTGGCGTAGTACCATCAATTAAGGCGGTTTCAGTATATAAGCATATATAGTAGACATCTTTTTTATTTTTATATTTTATTTTTTTTCACTTTAATACACACACACACACACAAACATCTTTTGCGTATGAGGTGAACTTATGTCAGTATCCATGGTTCTTTCCATTTCTTTTGGAGTAGTACGTTGTTATGTTACATACGTGTTCTAGTGTCTACTTGATACTTTTTTTCTCGTTGCATCACGGAATGCTTGTCTAACAGTTTCTTCATTGTACAGTGTCGTATCTTCAAACAATTTTACAGGAACAATACCCGAAACATTCGGAAATTTAAAGAACTTAACCGACTTGTAAGTTGTATGCGTGTTGCCAGCATTTTGGATTTACATAATCTTTTGGATTTTTTTTTTTCAAAGATTCATCATCCTTATTTACTGCCTGTAGTAGGATAGATGGCAGCGGAATAACAGGACCAATACCTAGTTTTATTGGGAGCTTGACAAAACTTGAGAGATTGTGAGTATTGCACTTTCTTCTCTCTCTCTATCTCTCTCTCTCTCAGAGGATTTATTTTATTTTATTTTATTTTTCATTTTTTAGTTTGTTGTATATTGAGAATAATTTATTTCAGGGATATGCAAGGAACATCGATGGAGGGTCCTATTCCGAACATGTCTGGTTTAGTGAACTTGACTGAATTGTGAGACAATGCTTCTCTATCTAGTGATTACACCCCCGTTTGGATCATAGATTTGAATAGTAAATTCAAATTTTTTGTAAGAGAAAATACTATATAAAATGTTTTAAATGCTGTTCAAAATAGTCTCAAAACAGTGATCTAAACGGGCTATAAATGTTCAGTTTAACAAACTAAATGAAAGGTTAATTAAAATGACTGACTTGGCTTTCTTTATCAGGAGGATATCTGATTTGAGTGGACCAATTATACCTTTCCCTGATGGTTTGATGAATTTGAGATATTTAGAAATATTGTGAGTTTAATATATGTCCATATTTGCTCTAACAGCAGTCCTATGTAATTTATTTCCTTTCTCTGGAACTTATTAAGCTCTTGGTAAAACTTTTGGGACTCAGGATATTGAGGAACTGTTCAATTAGTGGTCAGATTCCTGCGGACATCAGAAACATGTCGGCTTTATGGATATTGTAAGTGCTTGCAACTGGTGCAGTCGGAGGAAAGCTATATTTCTTTTAAATATATTATTGTCGTTATTTTATTTGCTGAGATGCCAATTTATTTTCTGCCTAGTACAGTAATATCATTTTCCTCCAAAAAGAAATTTTAGATTTCTGATGACAATTTTATGGGTCCCATTTTACTTGTACCTGGCTCCCCTTAGCTTTTTATTTTTTTATTTTATTTTTATTTTAACATAGTAGGTATATGTATAAATTAATATATATATATATATATATTTTAGGAAAAGTGTATAAATTAGTTTTGACCTCCCTTAAATTAATAGTTCTTTATATTTTAGAGAGATTTAATTTGCACCAATAATATTGATAAATATCGCTACAAAGTTAATAAAAGTTTTTAATGTATTTTACCCTACAAGAAGATTACCTTAAAACCATTAAGAATGCTCATACTCTCACATACCTATAAAGAAAATATTTTTTTATAAAATAATTAAAAAAACATACACCACATTAACCATAAATAGTAATAATATTTAAAAAAAATCTTAAGAAATTGTTCTAAATTTTTCTAAACTCTAAATTGTTCTTCATAAATTTCTTTTCTTAAGAAATTTTTATAATTATATGAAAATTTTGATGGAGGATTCAAGTGAAATAAAAATAAAAGAAAGATGTCTCTTGAAGAGCCAACAACTATTGGAATATGTATTTTAAATTTTTTAATTAATTATTATTTGTGTTTTTTTTTCTTTTCTTTAATATTGAAAATGATTCTATGTGGTTTTTTTTATAATTATTCTTTTTATTTATTTTTTCTTGCTATATTCCTTTACATGATTCTATATTTATGTATTTTTTTCGAATGCTGTATGACATTACTTGATTTTTGATTTAAACATTACTTGAGTTTTCTTCTTTACTATTTCCTCTCCTTTTTTTGTTAGAGATACTTCATGTTTTCTTTTTTTCTTTTCTTTTCCTTTTTTTTTTTTTTTTTTTTTTTTTGAAATGGCTTTATGTTTTCTTTTGAGAATGAAAATATATCATTTTTTCTTATTTAGATTTGTAACTAAAATAAAAGTGTGTAGATGAGGGTTAAATATGGTATTATATAAAAAGCATATATAAAGGGATAGATTTACTATGTTTATGTTAGGAATATTTATTAGTTGGGAATATTTATTATTGTGCGTGTAAATATAAGCACTCATATTTTATTGGGCAAACAATTTGGATTTTAAGAACTAAAACATTTTTTTTTTAAATCCATAAACATTAGTGAGCCTAGTGGCTTGACCGAAATTTTTTTTTTTGCCAGCCTTACGAATAAATCTTTGCTCCGTCACCGGTTATATTGGATGGTGAACTGACCTTCACATTAATTTGTGTTTGTCTGATTAACTACACTAGTCATTTGTTCGAGAACTGGACTTCTTATTATATGTTTCAGAGCTTGATTTGAGTTGTTATTTGTGCTTAAGTAATCTACTTACCCTGTCCTTGTTTCAAGGGAAATACCAAATTATAACTTGTTTGGTATTAATCATAGTTATTTGTTTGCTTTACGTTCATTTGATGAGTCCCCTTTTTTCTCTAAAAAAAATAATAAATGAATTAAAGATCATTCCCCATTTTATGAGATGTTCGTTAAATTCTTTTATATTTAAACTAAAAAAAGAAAGATAAAGAAAGATTCTTGCAGTCGAAACCAAGGATAAAAGGGGTTTGGAACACTAAGCGAACTTGGTTTGCTCGTTTTGATTTATTTGATTATGCTATTCGTTTGGACTCTTGGATTTTTTTAATTGCCAAATATTATCCCCAACTTAGTAGTGGTGATTGTAATTTAATTGCAAATGATTGCATTCTTTATATTAAATAAGGCACTCATTTTTACTGAAAGATGAGGTGATTCCAAGCTGATCAAATAATTTGGCTATATTATGCATTGTATTTTGATTCTGTTTCTTTTTTGGCCTCCTCTGTAGAGACCTAAGTTTTAACAGGTTGTCCGGTGAGATCCCGTGGAAAATAGCCAGTATCTTTCGTCGATAGGATCCCTGTGAGTTCCTAGTTAACATGCATTATCTGAAGTCCATTTACCTTTTAAATTAGCTATTTCTGTATTAGTTTCCTGAGCTACCTTTTTCTTCAGAAAAGTGATGATTACTGTTCCATGGATGTAGGTACTTAACCGACAATTCCCTGACGGGAGAAGTACCGAATTGGATGATGGAGATTACCAATGACAAGGATATGTTAGTCTTTTATCTATATAGCCTATGTTGTTATTCTCGTGTCATAGGCTGCGGTTTACAATTTCCAATCGAAAAATATAACACTAACGCCCGTGACTAATGTGTTTGCAGTGATTTATCTTACAACAATTTTACTGGGACACCTCCAGATTCTTGTGCAGAAATGCCAAATGTGTAAGTTTGTTTCTGCAAAAAACTTCTCCATATGTAATGCCTATATAAGGGGCTGTTCTTAGTTATCTCCTACCTTTTTATTTAACAGGAATCTTGTGTCTGGTTACTCTTCTCTTAAGGATTCGTCGTAAGTTCGCTATTTAACTTCCAACTGTTTTATTCTCTCTCTGTCTCTATTTTTTTTTCCTGATTTTGATGCTGTCATCTACACTAAATTTTATATCAAATATCTCCAAGCCCTTTATAGTAATGATTTTATTTCTTTTTAATAAAAATGATTCAGATCGACTTCAACAAGTACATATGGTGCTTCATGAAGGATCTTCCTTGCTCCTACCCGGAACCAAAATGTAAGAACAGGTTCATATAAGATTTCATGCTGTTCATGAACTCGTATTGGCTTTATCAACCTTGCAAATGTGTCAATGGACATAATTCAGATATAACTTCCATTCCACCTGTAGTTCATTCTTTGTATATCAATTGTGGAGGGCCGACTTTTGGTGAATATGAAGCCGACCAAAGCGCTGCTGGGACGTCATACTTTCGCAGTAGTAGAACGTCATCAGTGTATTGGGCTTATAGCAGTACGGGGATTATATGGACCGCTATGTTGACAAATACACAGTGACAACTGCATTTTCTTCAAACGAGAGTTATCCAGAGATTTTTCAAACAGCTCGCATTGCCCCTCTATCACTCAAGTATTATGGCCTTTGCCTGCGTAAAGGCAGTTACAAAGTGACACTCCACTTTGCTGAAATAATGTTTTCTGATAACCAGACATTTAGCAGCCTTGGAAGGCGCATCTTTGATGTCTCAATTCAAGTTAGTAAAAGTAGAATTTTTATTATTATTATTTTTTAACATTTACGTTATTGTTGTTCTTCTAAGATTTTTTCTTGCTTTGAGAAAGAGAAGTTACAAATTTCTGTCGAAGCTAGTCGAGGTTTAACTTGATCTGTGAACAGGGCAAGACACTATTGAAGGATTTCAATATCGTGGAGCGGGCTGGAGGTGTTAACAAAGGCTACAATCATACATTTGATGATATCATTGTTGATGGTAGCACTCTAGAGATCCACTTATACTGGGCGGGCAAAGGAACTACTGCTATTCCTGAAGATGGTGTCTACGGACCTCTCATATCTGCCATTAGCGTGACATCGAGTAAGTCTGCCTTCAAACTATGACTTTTTCCATGTCTGTAATGCCATTTCATCATAACACTTTCTCTTTCGTGCAGATGAGGACTTTGATACCGGGGGTTTATCTGTTGGAGTTATTGTTGGCATTGTAGCTTCATCTTGTTTGATTGTTCTGCTGATTTTTTTGGCTCTCCGAGCGAAGGGATACTTGGGGGGAAACTCCTTGAAGATGAAGGTGAAAATTAAATACCTTAAATTCCTGCAATTAGGAAATGCTTAAAATTTTAAATGAGCTTAGTTTTTAACAGCTTGCTATTACCCTTCTTTTTTCCCAGAACTACGTGGATTGGAACTTCAAACAATTATTTCTCATTTAAACAAATCAAATCTGCCACTGGTAATTTTAACCCTGCAAACAAGATAGGTGAAGGAGGCTTTGGATCAGTTTACAAGGTAAGTACCAAGTATTACGGTTTCTTGCTACATTTTGATGATGTCCTTAAGATTACTTTACGAGAACCAGTGCCAATGTTTTGCCAAAAGAAAAAGATTTCAATACCAATATCATTTGACCCTTCTGTGCTGAAATTAGTTGCTTGGTTCTTAGGGTGTACTGTCAAATGGCAGTATAAATTGCTGTTAAGCAGCTCTCGTCCAAATCAAAGCAGGGGAATCGGGAATTTGTGAATGAGATAGGCATGATATCTGCATTGCAACACCCAAATCTTGTGAGATTACATGGTTGCTGTATTGAAGGAAAGCAACTGCTGCTTGTGTATGAATACATGGAAAACAACAGTCTCGCCCGTGCGCTTTTCGGTATTTGCTGCTTGCTTCATGTCACAAATATTTATAATAAGAATTACATCTTCCACTCACTTATATGCCTTGACATTGATAGGTCACGAGGAAGACCGGTTGCACCTGGATTGGCCAACGAGGCAGAAGATATGTGTGGGCATAGCGAGGGGTTAGCTTATCTTCACGAGGAGTCAACGTTGAAAATCGTTCACAGAGATATAAAGGCAACAAATGTGCTACTTGATACGGATCTAAATGCCAAGATATCCGATTTTGGTTTAGCTAAGCTGGATGAAGAAGAGAATACTCATATCAGTACTCGAATTGCCGGAACAATGTCTGGTTCTTTGTATCACTTCCTCTTAATCATTCGGAGTTAATTTTTACAATGAAGTTGCATACCATTCATAAATTTTAGATATTGCATGAAAGAAAGATTCATTGTTAACTTGTAGCTAGGAATGGTTTGAAAATACTTGTTTTGATTTATTGGCTTTGGCACAACACTCATTCGGAGCTAATATTCTTTCTTCAGAGGTTACATGGCTCCCGAATACGCAACAAGAGGTTACTTGACTGACAAGGCGGACGTTTACAGCTTTGGAGTTGTTGCTTTAGAGATTGCCACCGGGAAGAGCAACACAAATTACAGGCCAAAGGAGAAGTTTGTTTATCTTCTGGATTGGGTAAGTTGTGCATTGCTCGCTCTTGTTTCTTGAGGTACTTTTGTTATTTTCCTACCGACACTTACAATATCTCAAAGGATTCTTTTGGAAAGAACCATACGGAAATAAAAGTTTACTATTTTGACAGATTTTGAAACAACTCTACAATAGAAAAAAACGCCGTTTTTTGCCCATTTTTGTGTTGTTGATAACAGAAGTCAAAGCTCCCAAAACCGAACTTTAAATCAATTAATTGTCAAATCAGTCGTATTAAATAGGTAAAGCCACATAAATAAAAATTTCTGATTTCCTCACGTCAGTACTTTTTTTTTTGGCAAATTATTACTGATTCTCTCTAGTCTCTAGTGCATATAAGAAGTAAAAAGTTTGTTATTCTTCATGTCATATTATCTTGGAAACTGATTTTCGGAGTGTATGTAAGAGGAGTAAAAAATTTGATTTCTTCGTATCTTATCACAAGCTGATTTTCTATCCGAGTGCATTCAAGAGGAGTTTACAGTTCCATTCATTTTTGTGCATGTATTTGAAGGCCTATGTCAAACAAGAGCAAGGAAATCTACTAGAACTCATGGATCCTAGTCTCGGTTCAAACTACTCGAAAAAAGAGGCAATGAATATGCTGAACCTGGCGCTTTTATGCACCAACCAGTCTCCCTCTCTTAGACCAACCATGTCTGCCGTGGTCAGTATGCTTGAAGGCAAAATCCAAGTCCAAGCACCAACAGTCAATTACAGCTCGGTAGCCCAGAATGCCAGGTTCAAGGCCTTCGGGAAGCTCGCACTAGACAGCCAAATTGACTCGGATTTGTATTCCATCGACAGCCAAACGGCAGGCAGTTCCACGGACGGGCCATGGATGGATTCCTCTGTCTCTCTCCAAAGTAAGGATGATCATATTCATCTGGATACTTCCGCATCAAAAAAGCTTCTTGATTATCGTGGCGATGTGATTTTGGAGTGACAAAAGACGGGCGAAATGAATAGAGACACGGAAAGTACTCTTATCGGTTTATCTACAATAGTGCCTTGTAAAGGTGTTATATGTTTGTGACATTGGTTTATCCCTATTTGGACACACTTCAGAGATTTTTTTTTCTTTTGCCCTATTATTGTTAAGGAAAAAACATCTCCAGTTTTTCTTACTCTGCTATCAATATTCCTTTTGTAAATGGAAGTGTGGGTCATTACAACATCCCTCTTGTCGTGTAATTTTCCCGTCTAGCCGGAGCCTGGAGCTAGTCCTTTTAAATAACCTTAATTAGGGTGCGGATTCGGACTCTTATCCTCAACATCAAATTATGGTCCTCTTTCTTTCTTTTTCTTTTCTTCTTTTTTAAATAATTTAAAAGTCTCATCCCAAGTTTTTAAATAACAAAATTAAATATAAGGTAAATTGCTCATTTAGTCCTCAAACTTTTAATATTATGCAACTTTGGTCCCTGACTATTTTTTCATAGCTTTAATGTCCCTAAACTATTTAAATGTTGCTATAATTCCGTTAATTTTTAGATGAAAACTATTAGTAATTTGATCAAAAAGTAGTGCTAACTACGGATTCTGTCCAAAAATTAATGGAAAGGAATATGGTAGCAACATTTTCATAGTTTATGGTAATTCAGCTACGAAAAAAAGAACAAGGAAAGCCCCTAAACTATTAATTACTTGCTACAATAGTCATTTCCATTAAATTTTAGACATAATCTATTAGTAATTTGGTCAAAAAGTAATTCTAACTAACGAATTCCATCCAAAAATTACCGTAAAGGATTATTGTAGTAATATTTTAATAGTTTAGGGGAATTCCAGCTTGGAAAAAAAATTCAAAGACCAAAATTACATAAAGTTAAAAATTCAGGGACCAACTTGATAATTTACGCTTAAATATATGACTATATTCTTTGATTCTTCGTTATCGTTATTCATTAAAGTCACTTTCACTCACGTTATCTCAAAATTAGATATTAGTCATATTATATGATTTAGGATAAATGGTTCATTTCCCTAAATTTTTAAATTTATAAAACTTTATTCTCTATTCTTTTTTCTTTTTTTTTCATAGTTTGAATGACCCTAAATTATTAAAAAATCGATATAATAATCCTTTCTATTAGACAAAATCTGTCAGTAATTTTGGTTAAGAAGTTCTGGACTGGATCTGCATATGAGGCTCGACCGACACTGCTTGTTAGAGAGCGGGTTACGTCGCTCCTTGTGAGCTGCAGACCTCCATTTATGACTGCATCGCCTTGTAGGTGTATGCTAGACACATTGCTTGGCTCGAAGGAGGGGAAGTTGAAGAAAACTGAATTTCCCTTTGTGAGGAGCAACATGAAGAAAGCGATCTCGATGAGATGAGACATGCAATTTCAAATCGGGTTGCATTGAGCCATTGTTGAAGACATAGTAGACAAGCAGAGGCAGAACAAAGTGTTGTTGGTTGCCAAGTGTAACCATACTTATAAAAAATATGTTTTTTTTTTTTTATTATTTTTTTATGGTAGGTATGGTAGATGTCGAATATTAAATTTTATCAAAATCATATAAAAAAAAAAAGGGTAAAGATGACGAATCAAAAGAAAACCCAACTGTAGGGATTTTTTTTACAGTACCGCTAAAACCAACGAGAAACATCCAAAAGTAAACCCAACGAGAAACATCCAAAAGGGAGGGGGGGAAAAAAATCAGACTCTTGCCATAAGCACACCCCAAATATATTAATGTCATTTCTTGACCTTCAAAGCAAAAACTATTTATTCTTGACCTATTCAGCAACCAAATAATAATAATAATAATAATAATAATAATACATTTGTAGACTAAACACAACTAGCCAGTACGTTTGTGGACAACGAAAACTTAATGCATCATCAAAAGAAAAGTAAACTCATTACTTTCCAAAAAGAAATATATTCAACATAGAAAAACAATTCTTCGGCAAAACTTCAGTTCTTAATTTATCACAAAAAAAAATAAAAAAAATAAAAAAAAAAAGACAAAAAAAGACAAAAAATTTCATCACATTAAAAAAAATGAAAAAACACAAAACTACAAATAGCTAATCAAGTAAATTTCTTTTTTCTTTTCCTAATCCATTTTTTTACTAGGACTAGCCTGAAAGAACGAAAGAAAGAAAAACCAAGGAATGTTGCATATGAATTAAGTAACTTCTAGATGAATGCTCAGTTGGTTGAACTTGAGGCACCAGATGATTCATAGAAGAAAGAACTCATGTTCATTGAAGGCGCGAAATACATCGGTTTTGGTAACTTGGACGGCAGATTGGGCAATGGAGCTTTAAAATTGAGAACGTTCACCACCTGTTTGATAGAAGGCCTGAAAGACGGATCAGGATGGCAGCACCACAATCCAACTACCGTTAAGCACTTCATTTGCTCCTCGTCGAAATCCGTAGCTAGTTTCCTGTCGGCAGCTTCAAGGACTTCGCCTTTTCCGTACAATTCCCACACCCACTCCACAAGGCTTAGCTTGCTTGGCTCTGCATTCCGTTCGACTGATCTCCTTCCGCAAGCAATTTCAAGGGCAACCACACCGAAACTATAGACATCGGATTCTTTACTAGCTTTTCCAGCTGTGACACAGTCTGGGGCCAAATAGCCCATGGTGCCTGCCAAGACTGTTGTTTGCAAACCTGACTCGTGGTCTGCAAGCCTGGCGAGGCCGAAATCTCCTAGCTTGGTGTTGAAGTTTGAATCCAACATGACATTGCTTGCCTTGATATCTCTGTGGACCACGCATTGTTCCCATTCCTCATGAAGGTACAATAGGGACGAGGCCAATCCATGTGCTATTTTGTATCTGACTGTCCATGTTAGTGTCGGTTTCGCTCCAAAGAGATGTGTGTCAAGGCTTCCATTTGGCAAAAATTCATAGACAAGAAGGAAGTCGCCCTTTGTGTGATACCAACCAATCAGCTGAACTAAATTCATGTGTCTCAAACGACTAATGATTTTCACTTCGGAAACGTATTCCTTTTTTCCCTGGCTTGATCCTTTCGATATCCTCTTAATCGCAGCTTCTAAATTGGATTCACTTAACCAACCCCTGTAGCCACCGCCAAATCCTCCCTGTCCCAGCTTCCTTTCCTCCAAAAAGTCGTTTGTAGCGTGACTTAGCTCGCGGTAAGTAAACCTCTTTGGCCCCGTTTCTCCAAATTCCTCATCAATAGACTCATCATAGTCCTCCTCCTCCTCCTTCCTTGCAGCCCTTCTTCGCCAACAGATGAAACAGAACAGAACCACACCACAAACACCGAAACCTATAACTAAACCAATCGTCAGTCCGATTCTGTTCTCTTTCCCATCTTTGATCTCCATGGTCGAATTGAATGACCAAGAATGAATATTGTGTGTTCTACCCAGTCACCAGTAGCTGCAGAAAAACTGACTCTAACTTTTTCCGGCAAGAAATTTCTTAAATCAATCTCGTACGAAAGGCTAGAGTTCTCAATGAAGACCGGATTACTAGCACAAGTCAGAAACACACTCAAATTCTTAGAAGTTGAGTTACAACTTACCCATGCATTTGCTTGTTTTCCATCTTTGATGCTACTATTCCAGTCGACATACGTATCTGAAAGAATCGAGTTCACATTTATCCCTACGTGATCAGAGCTCAGTTACCAAAAGTTTTGATAACTGTCAAACTCTACTGCAATAATACTTTTGTTACTAGGAAAGGCATTGAATGCATTTTCCTGATTGAATAGTCCAAGATATCCGCCACTCGAGTTCTTAGGTATTTCGGAGTCTAGTGGCGCTATGAAGAAAGCGAGACCATCCCCATATGATGATGCGTTAAGTGCCTGGATGGTAAAGGAGAAGTGAGTGGTGAAGTCTGTAAGCCTTCTTGAGCTAGCTTCCCAAAGCTGCACTGGATAAGCATACGAGGCTCGACCGACACTGCTCGTTAGAGAGCGAGTTACGTCGTTCCTTGTGAGCTGCAGACCTCCGTTTATGACTGCATCGCCTTGTAGGTGTATGCTAGACACGTCGCTTGGCTCGAAGGAGGAGAAGTTGAAGAAAACTGAATTTCCCTTTGTGAGGAGCAACATGAAGAAAGCAATCTCGCTGAGATGAGACATGGAATTTTGGGTTTGACAGACGTTTGAAATCGGGTTGCATTGAGCCATTGTTGAAGACATAGCAGACAACAAGGGGCAGAAGAAAGTGTTGGTGGTTCAAGTTAGAAATTACAATTTGACAAATACAAAGTATATTTGATTGTATTTTGAAACCCATTCTCGTTGACTTCATATAGCTATTGGATTCTGATGTGCTAATTTTTTATACATTGTTTGAATATCTTCTGAGCATCATTTTGAGGTTAAATTAATTATTATTTTTTTTTTTATAGTTTTTTCTTAAGTTTGAAAATCCCAATTACAAGAGATTTAAAAAGAAAAAATGGAAGGGGGTTCAAGTTTTTAAATTAAAAGGCGATCAGAAAAAAAAAAAAAAAAAAAAAAAAAAAAGGTGCTAAAGTTCGAAAAGACGGTATCATCGTGATTTAATTCTACCATATATATTAAAATATTATAACACTAACTCTAATTTGAATTTTTGAGTATAAATTTATGTAGCAGGAGAATTTGCATTCTTTTTCTTGGAAGTTATTTAAAAGATTACCATATCAATTGATCGTATCTAAAAAAATATTTATGATATTGTCATTTATTATTTGTCTTTTTGTTTATTACTCAGAATATTTTAAAAACCTGTTATTTATTACAATTATTTACTTAAAACAATTATTTACTTCTTTCTTTTTTCTTTTTTTCTTTTTTTTCCTTTTTAAATGGTCAAGTTGAGTTTAATTTACACTTCTAAATTTAAAGTCTACAAAAATTTGAATTTTTAAAATAATGTAGTTATTTTTTTATTTGGTATTTTGAGTAGAAAATAATAATAAACTTAAAAGTCAAAACTATAATTGTAACATTCAAAGCACTTCTGAAATATGAGTATATATAATAAATATATTTTTGGCTAATGTTGTTCTCGGTTAAAGGACTTGCAAGGCTAAAAAATTAAAAAGAAGGCTGTCATGAGAGGGACTATTTTGTGTAACTTTTAAGATTCTTAGAGCAATTGGATACCAAGGGCATTAAATTAGAAGTCAATTCAGACGGCCATCCTCTCTCATGATTTGATTAATTGCAAGTGTATTTAGTCTACTATTCATTTATTACTAGTCGGAAAGTATGAAAGCAAAACAAAAAATGTGACTATAGATATAATCTAATAGTAATTTCACACCTGACTCTATGATAAGACGTAAAGTTCGAATCTCTCCATCTTAAATTTAAAAAAAAAATACAAAAACTTTTTTTCTTTTTTTCTTTTTTCTTTTTTGGGTCTTGTGGGCTATTTTTAAATAAATTTTGACAAAACCTTAGTTAATTTTTTAAGTAATGTAGTATTTCATTCTTATTTATGTGAATAGATTATTAATTTGGAATGGAGAGACAAAAACCGAAAAAAAAGAAAAATATTAAAGAGTATCGATTGTATCTACACTAATAAAAATGAGTCTCACATTTTAGGACATTTTAGGATATACAAGTGAGACTTTAGTTTCTATCAATTGAGGTGTAAACATTATTAGAGACTCTTGTTAGCTACCACTAATACTAATAGCTGTTATATGAGTCACTATCAGACGACGTCAAGAGGCTTTTTTTTTTTTTTTTTTTTTTTATTTTATTTTATTTTTTAATTTTAATTTTAATTTTGGCTTTTAAGGGCTCTAAAACGCTTTAAACTTTTTCAACCCCCTTCTCTGGACCATTTAGAAAATTCGTCGACTACGTGGATACTTGGACAGGGTCGGGTATGCAACAACATTTAAGACCGCCACCTAAGGCCCCGTCCTTGATGAAGTCAAGGCCCTTGTTTTTTTATTTTTTGTTTTTTTTTAATAAATAATTTTTTTTTTGTTTAGTTAGAGTATAATCCCCCGTTTACCTGATAGACAAATTAGATGAGATAGCAATATATGTGACATTTATGATAAATTATTGATTTATCAATGTTTGATCTCCATCAAATAATCAATCAGTTGTTATAATCTAGTATTTTTCTTATGATATTTGGTATAAGATATCAAAAATTAGAATCCCTTCTACTAATCTTTTGCTTTTATTTTTTTATCTTATCAAATAATCATTAATGTCAAAATCCTTTCACTAGTTCTCATTTCTTTCACTTTCTTTCCTAGCTACCCAATACAATCTTAATGAAGGAAATTAAGTTAAAGAAATATACTTGATCTATTTCATCCAATTCTTAACATCAGTTATCAATTTTAGCCTACCTTTGATAAGTTAGTTAGAGCTGAAATTTTAAATTAAAATTAGTTGACTTTTTAAAAATTAATTATAAATTTTATTGAATTTTCAAAAAAATAAAAATTAAGATGAAAAAATATAGTGTAATTGAAGTTAAACCAACTTACCAAACATAACATTAGTCTTTTTGCATCTTTTAAAAGAGTTTAAGGATGTTATGTTAAAAAAAAAGGAAAAAAAAAAAAAATTTACAAACCAAAACTTCATCTAGTTTGCGACCAAATGGTCAAATAATCAAAAGAAAACTCATCACATTCAAACAATGAAATAATACAGCACTATAAAAATACCAAATGAAGTTTTTGATTTTTTCTGTTTTACTTGTTTGTAAATTTGTTTATATTTACAGAACTATGGAAGAAAGAAGGAAATAAAGAAAAAGCTAGAAATGTAACATGTCAACTTTGTGGGAAATTTTGCAAAGGAATAGAAAGGCCTTCTGACTTCGATGAGTCTGTCAAACAACTCCAGATGAATATTGGTTTTGGTGATTGGTTGAACTTGAAGTGCCAGATGATGCATAGAAGGAAGAACTTATGTCCATTGAGGGTTTCGGTAACTTAGATCGGAGATTTGGCAATGGAGCTTCAAAATGAACAACGCTCACCACATGTTTGATAGAAGGCCTGAAAGAAGGATCGGGATGGCAACACCACAACCCGGCTACCATCAAGCACTCCATTTGCTTGTTGTCGAAATCCCTGCTTAGTCTCATGTCAGCAGCTTCAAGGACATGGCCTTCTCCGTACAAGTTCCACGCCCACTCCACAAAATTTACCTTGCTTAGCTCTACATTTCGTTCGACCGTTCTTCTTCCTCCGCAACAGATTTCAAGCATAACCACACCAAAACTATAAACATCGAATTCTTTACTAGCTTTTCCAGTCGTGACACTCTCTGGGGCCATATAACCCATGGTTCCTGCCTAGACTGTTGTTTGTAAACCCGATTCGTGGTCTGCAAACCTTGCAAGGCCGAAATCTCCTAGCTTGACGTTGAAGTTTGAATCCAGCATGATGCTTGACTTGATATATCTGTGGACCACACATTGTTCCCATTCCTCATGAAGGTAGAACAGAGACGAGGCCAATCCATGCGCTATTTTGTATCTCGCTGTCCATGTTAGTGTCAATTTTCCTCCAAAAAGATGTGTATCAAGGCCTCCATTAGGCAGAAATTCATAGACAAGTAGGAAGTCACCATTTTTATGACACCAACCAATCAGTTGAACTAAATTCTTGTGTCTTAAACGACTGATGATTTTCACTTCGGAAACGTATTCCTATTTTCCCTGCTTGATTCTTTAGATATCCTCTTAATCGCAACTTCTAAATTGGATTCACTTAACCAACCCCTGTAGACACCGCCAAATCCTCCCTGTCCAAGCTTCCCTTCCTCAGAAAAATTGTTTGTTGCACAAATTAGTTCACGGATAGTGAACCTTTTGGCCCAGTTTCTCCAAATTCACCGTCAATAGAGTCATCGTAGTCCTCCTCTTCCTCTTTCCTTGCAGCCTTTCTAGTCCAACAGATGAAGCAAAAAAGAACTGAGCCACAAACACCAAACCCCACTACTAAACCGATCATTAGTCCAATTCTGCTTCCTCCTTTCCCCATCTCCAAGGTTGAGGTAAATGACCAATAACTAATATTGTGTGTTTCTACCGATTTACCAGTAGCTGCAGAGAAACCAACTCTTACCTTTTTCTGGTAAGCAATCTCTAAAATCGATTTCAAATGAAAGGCTAGATTCCCACTGAAGACAGGATTATCAGCATGAGTGAGAAAGACACTCAAATTTTTAGAAGTAGAGTTAAAACTCACCTATGCATTTGCTTGTCTTCCATCTTTGATGCTACTCTTCCATGTGACACCCTTGTTTGAGATAATGGAGTTTACGTTTATTCCTACATGATCAGAGATCGGATCCGAGTCATTTTGATAACTGTCAAACTCTACTGCAATAACAGAACTATTGGCAGAGGCGTTTAATGCAGTTTCAGGACTGAACAATCCAAGTAATCCACCGCTCGAATTCTGAGGTATCACTGAATCAAATGGTGCAATGAAAAAGGCGAGACCATCACCATTAAATGTTGCGTTGTATGCTTTGATGGTAAATAAGAAGTGAGTGGTGAAGTCTGTTAAGCCTTCTGGCTTGCCAGAGCTGCACTTCCATTTTATACGAGGCTCGATCGACACTGCTAGTTAGAGAACGAGTCAGTTCGTTCTTTGTGAGCTGCAGACCTGCATCTATAACCGCATCACCTTGTAAGTGTATGACCTCAGACGCCTTATTTTGATCGAAGAAGGAGTGGTTGAAGGAAATTGAATTTCCGTTTATGAGTATCAACAAGAAGACAGCGATCTCGATGAGATGAGACTTAGATTTTCGTGTTCGAAGGAGGTTCAAAATCGGGTTGCAGTGAGCCAATGTGGAAGAAATATAGTAGAGATCAAATAGAGGCAGAAGAAAGTAATAGAGGTTACAAGTTAGAAATTACAATCAACATACTATAATGGTTCATTGTATTTTGTTCTTGGTCTAATCGCAACAGATCTAATATTGATCTATATAAATGTAAATCATCATTTTTTTTCTTATAGGTATTAAATTTAAAAATGTTACGTCAATTGAAATTAATTGATCACATCTATCGTTAAAAGAGTCACAAGTCATTGTCATTGTCATGTTATTTGATATTAAAAAAAAAAAAAAAAAGTGTCCAATTCTACTTGTAAATTATAATAATTCTACTTGTTCTATGTCAATGACTTGTAAGGTTAAAAAATTAAAAAAGAAATGTGTCATAAGATAAAAAATCACTGTCAGTTAAGTGTCCAATTCTTTATAGAAGAATCTGTATTGAGAGGAGAGAAGACTTTAGAGCAATTGGTTAACACAGGTAAAGTAGAAATTAATTCAGACGACCATTCTCATGATTTGATAAAATGCAAGTGTATTGAGTCCTTTAATAATATCTAAAAATGTTGAAGGGTTTTATTTTCTTATCAAATTTTTTTTTCTTTTTGAGGGGATATTAGCTAATTAACCATTATAATGGTGGTACTTATATTATAAGATGATAACAACAAAAGGTTTATTATTATTATTATTATTATTATTTGAGGGGCACTAACACGCTAGCTTTTTTTTTTAATTAATGAAGAAAATTTTGTTTAAAAAATATTATATATAATAGCCACTTAGATAGGGAGTTAAAAACTACGTAATTAAAAGCAAGAGCATACACACAATTAAAAGAAGGGTTAAATGTTGTGTTGGTCCTTAACTCTTAAGTAGTTGAGAGTTTGGTCTTTCGATTTTTTTTTTTAAAATAAAAATACACATTACTCTTAAGTAGGTGAAAGTTTAGTCCCTAATCTTTTTTTTTTTTAATAGTTAAAAGTCCCTTAAACTCTTTAAAAAAGTGTGTTTTGGTCCTTCTGTTAATTTTGGACGGAGGGTGGGGGTATGACGGTGGTGTGACAAAAATGAGAAAGGTCACCTCGGCTCACGGAAGACGGGTACGGACATCCGTTTTTGAACAATAGTACTACATTACCTTAGAAAAGCAATAAGTACAACACAATCCCTAACCAAAAATATACTTTATTATAAATTAAAAAAAAATAAAAACACACACACACACACACAAATCATAAGTAATTAGAAAAATATTTTCATAAAGAGACAAAAAAAATTAGTGTTTCTTGTTTCTTGTTTATTGCTTTTTAATTTTAAATTGATTTGTCTCTTAACATGAAACAACCTTTTTTTTACTTGTCTCTTTATTAATTTTTCTGATTATTAATGATTTGTGGGGTTTTTTTTTTCATTGATAAACATTTTTTTTTTTTTGTTAGAGATTATTTTGAGCTTATTGATTTTTAGGATAATATAGTATTTTTGTTAAAAAATAGTTGTCCGCTGCCATACTCCATGAGTCAAGGTGACCTCCCACATCCCTGTCACATCACCGTCATTCCCTCACCATTCGTCCAAAATTTAACAGAAGGACCAAAACATACCTGTTTTAAAATTTCAAGGGTATGTTAACAAAAAAAAAAAAAAAAAAATTAAGAATCAAACTCTCAACTACTTAAGTAAGAGTTCAATGATATTTTAATCCAAAACTCTCACCTACTCAGCCGAACAATTTACCTTTAAAAGAAAGAAATAACCAAGTTCGAGGAGAAAGAGTAAAAACCTATATAACTTAATAGAAAGCTAAAAATATTTAAAATATTTAAAAGAAAGAATAAATAACCATGTTAATCCTAAAGGATCGAGTGGCTGGAAGCTCACCTTTGGCCGAGTCCCACCGATGAATCGGATTCTCTACGAGTACGTTGAATTGGTCCTTCGTCCTCATGTTCTTGTCATGATCCAGAAATTTAATTTAATAAAGCACATACGATGGTAAAATTTTTAGATTTACACAATAACTTCTATATAGTTAAACTCTAATGTTTTTATTCTAAAAGAATTTTATTTTATTTTTCATGTTTATTAATTATAATATATTGTTTTTGAAAGCACTGTAAATTTTGTTCTTGAACTTTAGCTCAAATAGTAGTCTTATGATACAAAATATAAGTTTTTAGCTCATGATCTGTTAAGAGTTGTTTGTAATTTTTTTAACTGAAAATTAAGTTCCACTTTATTTATTTGACACTATCATCATTTTTTCCCTTTTAAAGTTGAACTTCATACTAATAAATAAAAACTTGCACGCACCAATACTCTAATTGTTGACAACTTTACGGTTAAAAAATATTTTAAAAACAAAAATGTTTTAATAAAAAAAATTTGAAAGAAAAGTAGAGAAAGAAATTTAAGTGGGAAAAAAAGAATTAAATGTTGGTTATTGCATTAAAACATAAGAAACATGCAGCTTGACTGCTTGTCATTTGATCAAATAAGTGATCTTCTACAGGCTGATTGTCCAAGCTTGACGAGATCTAGCACACGATGCAAAGTAATTGAAAGTTGTGATGATCGCGTCGGCATAAGCCTGTAGAAGGCTAGATTTGGTCTTGCGACAGAGACTGTATGTGCGATTTTGTGGTGGTGCTAGGGTTAGGGTGGCGAGGCAACAATGAGAAATAGATTAAAGGATTGGTGTTAGGATTACTTGTTCAATTTTGATGTCTAAATGATATCAAAATAAATCATATTATGATATGTCACTAAATGAGTTAAAATTTAAAGTATAGAAAAACCAATTTACAAAGCACTTCAAACTTTTTAAAATGACATAACATATTGTGACGTCCTAGAAATTCATAAACTTGATTTCATGAATTATTATCATAGGTTTCCTTTATTAATATACTTCTAATGAATTATTTTGATAAATATCAAATTTCAAGATCATGAATGATTTTATATGTATCATCAGTATGATGATGTACCGATGATGTGATGATCTAACAATGTTGAGTTTTTCTATTCAAATGAGAAATTTAGACACATAGAAAATGAGTCAAATGACATATAAATTTATACAAAAAATTTATTATGTCTTATTAGAGGGATAAATGTTAATCTTTGGAAAGGAACCCCAACTATTATTAGTAGGTCAATTTGTTGACCTTAGTATTTATTTTGGTCATATCAATATTTAAGTATTGAGAGTATGATTTGTAAAAATGAATGTGTCACATAGATAAGAAATAAATGGTTAAGATTGATTAGGAGTAAATCCAAAGTTGGAGGATTGAATTGAGATTAGATTGGAAGTCAATGGTTTAGATTTCATGTGAAAGGATCCTAGGCAAATCAATGGCCAAGTTTTGGATACTAAGTGACCAATGAGAGGTTAGGTCAAGAAGTGGTGTGGTGGAAGATCAAATGGGTGAGATCAAAGATGAAACCCTTGATCAATGGATGGAAAAAAGAAAAACAAAAGTAAAATTCGGAGAGTAAGAGGAGAATTAGATATAGCTAGTCAAAAGCAAGAAGATGTTTGAATTAAGGTGAGAGTGGTGTTGTGCATGCATGCATGCAAACACAAGTAATAATTCGTATGGTTAATTTAGGCAAAAATGACAAGAAGCAAGTACTTGAAAATGACCTAGAGGTACAAGTTGAAGGGGACCATTTGTCTTCATTTTGTACAACAAAATTACCACGTCAAAAATTAACCCCTTCAAAGTGGCATCATTTCTAGCTGGATATCAGAAAAAAAAAAAAAAAAAAAAAAAATTTCCACTTTTACCCCTCAAAATACAGCCCCATTTAAGATACATATTGGTTGAAAATAAACCCTAACATCCCATTTCATTCTCACACAAGTTAAGTTCAAAAACCTAGCTTCTCTAGCCACCACCAAGATCAAAAAACCACCAACACTATTCTCCATCTCCAACACCCCTCTAGCACCCTCCTCCCTCCATTTTCAAGCTCCAAGCAACCCCATTACCAAGTTCGAAGAAGTGTGAAGCGGAGTTAGAGGAAGTGTTACTAGAGGTAACCTAATGATTTTCTTTGTGTTTTGGTCATTTTTAGAGAAGTAAAGCATGTTATGTTGTTAAAATCTTAATGTTAGACTCCTTCTTACCTATGAAAATTTTGAAGTTGAGAGAAGTTTAGAGGTCTGAGGTCTTAGAGGATCCACGGAGAATTTCGATAAAATCTACAAACTTTGTTAGAGCTTGTAGTTGTTGTGATAATATGACATGTGTTAGAAATTTTGGTATGAAAAATAAATTATATGATAAGATTCTACAGAGGATAAGCTTCATTTTAGGCTTTTGAATCACTTAGTTTGCTTATGTATGTCTAACCCGAATAGTTCCTTCACGAACTTGTGTAACTTACAAGCTAAGATTCAGGTGGATATCACATTAAGTTTAATTCTTGTTGTACCTGCAGATCATTTTTTGTTTATCAATTGCGGAGGGGAGAGGTTGGAATATGAAGGCAACGAATACAAGGAGGATCCAACTGACGGGGGCAAGGCGAACTTTTTTTCTTTAGGCAAAAAGTGGGCATATAGCAGTACAGGGGTTTACATGGGCAATTCCAATGCGCAATACACAACAACTTTTGAGAATGAGACTGATCCGCCATTTTATCAATCAGCTCGCCTTGCCCCTCAATCGCTTAAGTACTATGGCCTCTGCTTGCGAGAGGGCAGTTACAAAGTCCAGCTTCACTTTGCTAAAATAATGTTTTCCGATAACGAGACATTTACTAGCCTGCCACATTTACTAGCCTTGGCAGGCGCATATTCGATGTCTCGAATCAGGTGAGTGAAAATAGATAATGAGAAAACACTATCTTCAATGCCAATGAAAACGCTTGAATATTAGAACATTTCGCATATAATGCGACTTTTTGTATAGTTTCAAATTTTAACGCGATCAGCACGTGACCAATGGCGGAGCCTACCCATTGTTTCACAAGGGGTGTACATTCAAGGAAAAAGTTTTTAGGGGGATTATTTAGGGATAATCAATATTAGTTGGGGGAAAAATGAGAATAATGTAACGTTTTTAGTGGTAAAATTGAAAAATAAATAAAAATAAATAGCCTCCACTTAGCCATGGGTGGCTCCGACCCTGCACACGACTGCCTCCAATAAATTTCATAAAGATAAAATATCATATTTTTGCTGAATCTATAGAAGTTTCTGTTGGACTTTCGAACAGGGGAACTTAGTTTTGAAGGACTTCAACATCATGGAGGAAGCCGGAGGTGTTGGAATAGGCATAACCAAGATATTTGATAATATTTTGGTTAATGGCAGCACTCTAGAGATCCACTTGTACTGGGCAGGGAAAGGAACGACTGCTATTCCCGACAGAGGTGTCTATGGACCTCTTATTTCCGCAATTACCATAACACCAAGTGAGTTCGATTCATTTTTTCTTACTATATTCTCAATCCTTGCTTAAAACTTAAAGTAACAAAATGTTCTCTCTTCTTTACAGATTTCAGCGTCGATACGGTTGGGCTATCTGTTGGAGCAATTGTTGGCATTGTACTTGGATCATTTGCTGGTATCGGTTTCATTCTAGTAGCACTTTGGATGATGGATTACTTGGGGAGAAAAGACACCGAAGATCCAGGTGAAGGAATCGAACCAACTACTTGCTTGAGCAAAGAGCGGAGTACCATCCCGGCACAGGCATGCCTCAAATTTATGCCGCTTCTCTACTACTCGAATCCGAGCTTCCAAAATTCAAAAGGTTTGTTTGGGGTTGGAGGAGAACAATATTTGTGTGGATCAGCATTATGTCCTTTTTGGTAGAGTTAGGCCTTGTTTGGCAAAAGTTTAGTTTAAATTAAACTGTACTTTTTTCATCATGTTTTTTGTCTTTTTCCCCAAAAAGTTGTTTGTCTTTTCTGAAAATTCAAAAAAATTCAAAAAAATTTACTATTTAAACTTACAAATCTTAACTCAAACTTACACAAACCCCCTTAATGTTCTCCTTAGCCTTCCTTAGGCCTATCATAGTCCCAAGACCAAGAAGTGGTAATGGTAAAAGAATGCTCGTCGAAAAGTTGCATCATAAGGGATTCTAGCATAATTAAAATGTTAATTAAGGAATAAATTGAGCTGATTTTTCAGCATATTTTCACTACTAATTTGTATTAGTACTCTACTTGACTTTGTGTACCAACCATATATCATATTCACTACTAATTTGTATTAGTACTCTACTTGAATATGTTGAGCTAGGAAGATGAAAATTCAGGCCTTGTTTGGCAAAAAGTTTAGTTTAAACTAAACTGTACTTTTTTTATCATGTTTTTTGTCTTTTTCCCCAAAAAGCTGTTTGTCTTTTCTGAAAATTCAAAAAAATTTACTATTTAAACTTACAAATCTTAACTCAAACTTACACCACAAACACCCCCTCAATTTCTTAGTTTTTGTTCAAAAAGCTCAAACGAACTGTACGATACATCCAATATAAGATTGATATATCTAAAGAGAGCACCATCTCGTGAAGAACTTAAATCATAAATCATAAAATAATAAGAACAATATTACGTAACTTAATTTAATAGATTAGCATTTTAAAATAAAAAGTTTAATTCCTTATAGTACTTGTTAAAGGCAGAATTTCTCAGCGATTATTCTCATAATCCTATACACATTGAGACAAGAAACAAATAAGCTCCAACCTCCAACCCTATATCAAAGACTAAGAACAAACACAAAGAAACTTCGTGTCTGACTTTGACAGACCGCCTTTTGACATTTCAAACACAAGAACTTGCAATGAAAAAACCAAGCTAGAAGTATGCATGTATCTAATATATCAGCATTAATATGTAGTGTTGTGCTTAAGTCCACCCCATTTTTGGAGAATTAAAACTTCACTTTGATCCAAGCCACTCATTATCATTTGAATGGTTGAGATGGATGTAATGGCAAGCAAAAAATGAGGTAACTTGCATAAGTCGTCCAGCAGGTTACCTTTAAGTTTAATATATATATATTTGGGCAGTAAACCATAGTTTTGTCATAGTAACTATTAGCATTACCAACAGTAACATATTTTACTTACATCATGTTAGAGTTGGAAATTTGGATCAAAATTTTCATAATAGTTTTTGGTTTGGTGGGTTCTAAAGACGTCAATGTCTCCATTTGAGGAAAAGTAAAACTCTTACAAATCAAATGCTAGATAAATCAATATATAACTATAAATAGAGTATTAGTTACTCTAGTCTTATGAATTTTTATAATGGGATTGTTACCAAATAATAATTTATGAAAAGGCTTCTAGTTACACAACCTTCAACCCTTCCTACCATCCACCATCCCTTACCAAGATCTTCTAGTGGCTGATTGATTATAAAGTCACATAATGCTTCCTACTTAACTAGTCTGATTCATGCGGCCTACACATTGAATCTATACTGCCATATAATCCTTATTTTTTTCTTTTTGCCAAATTTTATGTCACATGGTCCGGTGAATTATGATTTCTCTAGTTAGTTTTATGCTACAGTTGAAATCTTGTAACAACCTCTCACAAACCATTACAGTTTACTTCTCTTTTCTAGATTCCTCTCTTATAAAATTACGGAAAATAATAAGCTTGAAATAAATAGAAAACTCTAGAAATTTTTTTTTTAAAACTATATCAAAACAAACTTCATAATTAATTTTTTTTAATAAAAAAACCCATTTCATGAAAAATAAAATTTAAGTCCATATAAATCATGCAATCAAATAATAATAAACTAAAGTTTCAAAACTTTATTTGAAATTAAAAATGTTCATCTCATAATCATTCCTCCCATTTTCCAATCACATATCGTCATGTTTCCGCTCCAAGGTCCTTCAATATTACATCTTACTCTTTCATTTATATACAACATGAATTAATTTATATAAGCAAAGGCATAGTAAGACACTTAAATCTCACAAACATGAATAAACATTTTTCTTTTATCATTATAAACATCACATATAATATAAACATCATTTAAAAAAAATTTTAACTTTTGAAAGCATCATATATTGGGCCCGGCATTATACCACCATAGCGCACTAGGCACGGAAGGAGAGTAGAGTAGCAAATCCCAAACCAACAGTGACAAAAAGTCCGCTCACTAGACAACAACATCATCATCATCATCATTCATCAAGGATGTACAACGACATTTTAAAACATAAAATACTTACGTATACATATATATATATATATATTTCATCAAAACGTCATCATAGAAGAAGTATTAATTAAGAACATCATAGCATCATCATCAAAATCAAACATGTACTTCTCAATTTTGATTCATGTTGCAAGTGAGAGTGTACTTACATAAACGCCTTACTTAACGTTTTTAAATTTTCCGATGGTGACGCGTGATTGAGGTCTCGGGTGTTCGCCTTTAAAACCGTTCATGCAATGAATAATAAATATAATAAAATCAACAAAATATCATAATAATTCATCAAACACATCAATCGTATAATAACAGCACCTAATATGTCTATTTCATTATTCAATAACATCAAAACACAAAAATCAAACAATTTCACAAAATTACATAACTTTACAAAAACTGACAGTCAAACCTCTGTCCCTTCAAAAATTCATAAAAATTCGTACAGGATTTCAAATGATCTGAAACCAATTGTAAATGAAAGTATACATCCATATTTTTCTAAGGTACCTAATTCGTTAAAAACGGAGGCCATTTGGATACTTAAAAATAGTTTTGAATCTGGTTACCAAAATTTTACAGAAAGTGACAGCTAGATCTCTGCCCCTTTGAAAAATCAAAAATTCACAAATTTCTTCAAACGATCTGAAACTAATTTCAAATGAAAGTAGACATCCAGCATTTTCTAAAAATATCAAATTCATTAAACACGGAGACCGTTTGGATCCTTAAGAACAATTTTGAATACTAATAGCTAAAATTTTACAAAACATGGTAGTCGGACATCCGTCTCTTTGAAAAATCATAAAAATTCACATATATCTCCAAAAGACATGAAATTATTTCAAATGAAAGTAGACATCCAGAGCTTTCTAACATTACTATTTTTTTTTAAAAATGGAGTCCGTTTGCATCCTCAAAAACAATTATGAGAACTTATCATAAAATTTGAAAATTTTCAGTAACAGTGGTCAAATCTGAAAATTCATTAAAAATATATAAATTATCACCACAATTTACATGATTCATACACACACACCCAAAATAGCCCTAAGATATGTTTCTAACATATAAAATTATTAAATCACCATACCAACAAAATCATGAATTAAAAAATCGAAAATCCTAAAATCATCTTGTTGACAAAATTTAATCATTCACAAAACTTAGCATATTTCTAAAACAATAAACCATCGTTAATCAATCATATAGCATCCCCCAATCATCATTTAATGGATATTTCTCATCATTTCCTCAAACTCACATGAATAAACTCATCAAGAAAATCATCTAACCCTCGAAGGATCACAAACCAAAACAAATAATAAAATCATTAATAACAAAAACATAACTTGAAATCCTTTTAATTTTGGCTTGGATGAATTTGAAGGTTTGGTCGATTTTTTAATTTTTATTTTTTTGTGCATGTGAGAAGAATAGAGAGAGAGAGAGAGAGAGAGAGAGTAAACGAGAGAAGAGACTAAGGAAGTGAGAGAAAGATACTAGAATTTTGTACTTATAAAAATTGTAAGTGATTTAATCCCAAATCAATTTTGGAATTAATTGGGATTCAATTTTTGGTTTAATTGTCTCTTAATAGGTGGGGAATGGCTGTCATTAGGGTATGAAAACATGTGGGAGGAAAAGGAAAAAGCTAGGTCAACTTCTCAAATTTTCGCACCTACGATCGCATATCGTAAACTGATTGGTGACTAGCAGGTATCCGGATAGTATACTAGTCATAACTTCTTACTCCGATATCGGATTTGCACAAATGAATAGGCGTTGGAAAGCTTATGAAAATCTCTATAAGTTTATCTAAATCATAGAAATAACTTTGAACATTAAAAGGTTCATAATTGAGTTGGAAATTAACGTTATGTAAAACATGTCTTTTTATTTTTTAGATAACATACTTCCCCCCCCCCCCCCCCCCCCCCCCCGCTCCCTTTTCTCTCTCTTCTTCCCGTTTTCAATTCAACATTCCCTTTTTTTTTCCTTCCTTTTGCCGATTGCTATTTATAGATGATTTAATTTATACATACATATATGTATATAACTAACAATCATACTACACTATAGATTATATTACATAATATACTTATATTCAAAATATTTCTTTAATTAAACTATCACACAAATTATCAAATCATCATAAAAATTCATCAATTTAGCATGAACTTTGTTCTAACACATCGAGTCCTCGTTGCATCACTTGTGAAAATAACTCAACATAACATTAGAATTAAGAAATTGCTATCTTATCACATTATCCATGTTAATTCTAATGTTAATTTTCAAACATTATTAGGTAATATTTGGGGCATTACAAATCTACGTTGGCAACTAAATCTATCTCGTACTTTTTTTTGTCACTTCCGTAATACTATTTTGCCCTCAATATTGAGATTACATACTACTGTCATAAAAAATATTATAGATACATTATTTTTCTCACATTCTAAATTTCTACACGATTCCGTCATTATTAATGCAATTCAATCACATACTAAGGATTGCACCATAATAAAGTAAACATAACCACTGATGGAAAAATGGGATGAGGATAGAAATATCATTATTTAGGATAATGATTGAAATATCGATATTTCCACCAATATTTCTATGGAGATTTTCATATTTTAGAAGTATTGATATGAAAACAAAGGTACAATATTTTTTCCATAGAATATCCATGAAATTTCGATGGAAATTTCCGTAAAAAATTGATTTTGTAAAGATATTTTCTATTTTCAAAGGGAAAAAAAAAGTTTCTTTCCATTTTTT
Organism: Ficus erecta; assembly: GCA_008635985.1. Classification (NCBI taxonomy): domain Eukaryota; kingdom Viridiplantae; phylum Streptophyta; class Magnoliopsida; order Rosales; family Moraceae; genus Ficus; species Ficus erecta. The sequence goes on from BKCH01000047.1 coordinate 1,099,864, forward strand.
TCTTGACTTTCCTGTAACTACTTATTCGATATGATCATCAACTCCTTTTGGCTTTACTATTGATTGATCCAATCGCTTATTTTTACATCACTTTATTGTTGGAATTAAAAATGCTTCATCCCAAAAATATGTCAATGACTTAATTAAAACTGAAATAATGTTATTCTATACACACAAGACAATGTCATTAGAGTAATTCAATGTATCTCTAGATTTCACAAAACATCATTTTGGTTAACTTTAAATGATCGAACCTATTTATTGAAAAATGATCGAACTGCGATAAAATTACGTCAATGTCCCAGTAAATGGTCCGATATTGCAAAATTAGTCAGGGAACCTTGGCCAATTTACCTTCTCTAACCAGTAAATCCTTCTGCCATGCCTGCCATCTACCCACAAAAGCCAACTTTTTATATTAAAAAAAAAACTAATTTCTTTTTGCCCACATCGGCGAAGTTTTGTACCATGGAAGATGCCTATACACACACACACACACATATATATTTATATATTTTGGCATAGTCTCGAATCCGATGGCGGATTCAGTGCTTGCTTACCCGGCAACTAGGCATGTCAGAGAGCAATGACAGAGAGAAAAGAAAGTGGTACAGGTGTAGGGTTTTTGCGGAACGTCTGGATAGGAGATGCTGACAAAAGGGGGAGGAACTCAAAGATTGCAGTATCGGGAAATAGAAAAGAAATTGCATAAGGGTATGGATGTAATTGCATAATGATAAGTAAAATGTTAGACTGCATTATTTTAAAAGATTCGTTTGAGTTGTCGAATACGGGGGTTTAGAATTTTTCAATACTACCCTTCATTTGCCTTGTATCATCCTCAGCGTCCTTCTAAAATCTAGCGGTCCTGCTTGCGTTGCCGCACCGATCCACTCGGCATGGCAAAGACATTTCCAATATATTTATATATTTAGGATTTGTTTGAGATGCCATTTAGAGTTGGTATTTTATCATCTGAATTTTAAATTTCTAATTTTATATCAAACTCTCTCTTTTCTATTCTTAAAAAACTTAAACTTTAAAAATCCGTAACTTTCTTATTTCAAATTAGAATTAGATGTTTTTTATATCAAAATGCTCGCAACGACGAGACCAATAAGATAAGATTTATTTTGCAAATATTTTTTTTCCAAACACATTTCAAATTTATACATTATTTTCTATATCACATAACTTTTTCAAAAAAATTTCCCTCAAACACTCATTTCTAACTCAACTTTCAAAATATCATCTACAAATGTTATTCCAAATGAGTCCTTAAACCACCTCAGCTTACAAAAACATAAAAAATGACTTTTTTACTTTTAACCTTCTGTACTTAAACTTGTTTTTGCTTTTCTTGTTGTTTACCATAAGCAACTAAATAAAAATAAAGGGTTTGTGCGAAGATGACCTTATTTTAAGTAATTTTTAACAAATATCGCAACTTTTCTTAATTTAAGAAAATGTTTATCACTTGTTGTTTACCATAAGGTAAATTGCTTATTTAGTCTCTAAACTTTTAATCTTGTGCAACTTTAATCCCTGAATTTTTTTTCGTAGCTAGAATATCCCTAAACTATTTAAATGTTGGCACAATAGTCATTTCCGTTAACTTTTAGATGGAAAATGTGACGCACTAGAAATTCATAAAGTTGATTTATAAATTATTATCATGAATTTTCTTCATTAATATACTTCTAATGAATTGTTTTGATGAATATCAAATTTCAAGATCATGAATGATTGTATATGTATCATCAGTATGATGATGTCGATGATTTAACAATGTTGAGTTTCTCTATTTAAATGAGAAATTATAAATACATAAAAGATGAGTTGAACGACATATAAATTTTATATGCAAATTTTATTATGTCATATTAGAGGGATAAATGTTAATTTTTAGGAAGAACCCCGATTTTTTTAGTAGGTCAATTTGATGACCTTAGTATTTATTTTGGTCATATCAATATTTAACTTTTGAGAGTATGATTGAGAAAATTAATGTGTCACATAGATAGAAGATGAATGATTAGTATTTGGTCTTAGAAAATCCAAAGGTGAAAGATTGATCAAGAATTGTGCTTAGATTTGAAATCAATGATGTAGATTTTATATTAAGGGATCTTAGGCAAATCAATGGCCAAGCTTTGGATGATAAGTGACCAATGAGAGCTTAAGGTGAGGATTGGGGTGATAGAAGATTCTATGGATGAGAATAAGGGACAACCTTGGATCAATGGTGGAAAAATTGGAATAAAGAAAAGCAAAATAAAGATGAGAAAAGCCTAGGGGGATCCATATTTTTTGTGGAGAAATTTAAACAAATGAAAAAAAAAAAAAAAAAAAAAAAAAAAAAAAGTGGTGCATGCATGCATGCAACCTATGTAAGAGATGGCATGGCTTGTTTTGGCAATTTGACCCAAAGAAGAGACAAGTGAAAGTGACCCCTTGTCTCCACTTTGTTGAACAATATTTTCACTCCAACTCCCTCCCAAAAGTGGCGGCAATGCGAGGGGTGAATCAGCCAAAAATTTTCCATTCTTACCCCTTAAAATACAGCTTCTTTAAAGCAAATGTTGACTGAAAACAAGCCCCTAATATCTCATTTTATTCTCACATAAGTGAAGCTCAAAAACCCTAGCTTTTCTAGCCACCACCAAGCTCCAAAAAAAAAAAAAAAAAAAAAAAAAAAAAAAAAAGAACCATCAACACTATTCTCCATCTCCAACACCCCTCTAGCACCCTCCTCCCTCCATTTTCAATCTCCAAGCAACCCCGTTACTAAGTTTGAAGAAGTGTGAAGTGAAGTTAGAGGATGTTTTACTAGAGGTAACCTAGTGGTATTCCTTGTGTTTTAGTCTTTTTTGGAAAACTAAAGCATGATGTTTAGTTAGAATCTTAATGTTAGACTTCTTCTTACATAGGAAAAATTGTTGAGAAAAACTTTGGAGGTCCGAGATCTTAAAAGATCAGTGAAGCATTTCGGTAAGATCTACGAATTTTGTTAGAGCTTGTAGTTGTTGTGGTAATATGGCATACATTAGAAACTTTGGTATGAAAATTAAATTATATGATAAGATTCTACAGAGGATAAACTTCATTTTAGACTTTGGAATCACTTGGTTTGCTTTGTATGTCTAAAGTTATGAGCATTGAAGCATTGAGCTGTGACACAAAACTAGAGAGAAAAGGAACCTCTGGGATACAGTCTAGCCACCGGTTTTATGTACTCCGAACCCTTCAGTCTCAAAATTTTGGATTATTAGTTATAGATCTGAAAACTAGATTCTTTAAACTTTCCAACAAGAAATCATACGCCTTAAACGGATAAATGTGTAGTTTTTAATGAATTTTACAAGTTTGGACTATGAACTAAGAGTTTTTACTGAAACCCTGTACCAGCCACGGGTTTTGTACATTTTGGGTTAGTAAACCATAATTTTTTACAAAAATATTCTTAATGTATGAACTAGACACCATAAATTTCCAATAACATATCTTTTGCTTTATTTGGACTTATAAGTGAATTGTTATGATTTTTCTAAATTTATCCATAAATCTGGACATAGGGTACATGCATGGGACCAACAGTAACAAAACCTAAGTATATGGTATGAAACGCTCAAACACTAAAGGAAATAGCCTTATGGTTATAAAGTGGATATCTCAAGCTTTGAAATAAATTATCATGTGTTTAAAACAAATATGTACATAAATTTTAATAAATCACATAATATTATATTGTAATCTAGTAACTGAGATTTTACCATAAAGCACTTAGGAAAACGTCCACATTAATGTTTGAAATGCTTGAAATCTTGGAAAGAAAATTATAAAGACAGAAACTAGATACTTCAAACTTTTCAACAAGTCATCAAGTATCCAAAATGGGATTATACTCAAATTTAAATAAATCTTACAAGTTAAAATCCCACACGGACAAAATGATTAAACATTAAAATATGACATAGGGGTAAGTCATAATATATGGATGTATTTATTTATGAAATGAGTTGGTATTAAGTGTATGATCAAATAATGTGAAAAATCCTAACTTTATAAAGTTGAATCACAAGTTTTAAATGAGCTAAGATAAAGTACACTAGAGGATTACTGGGCATATACCAATAGATTACCTTAGCCCAACTAAAGGATCGTAACTAATGGGATTGGGCCTTACAAGCCCAACACTAAATGGAAGATATACACTTAGGTGATTCCTTGTCATCTTGATTGATTAATTATTTAAAAAATAAATAAATAACTAAACTATAAAAAAAGATATAACAAAATGTAATTATGTTAAGAAAGTTAATTAGTAATTAATAAAGAAATTAATTTAATTAATTATAAGAGTCAGTAAATGATAATTAGCTATGTAAGTAAGATTATATATTGAGTAACTACATAATTATAATACATAATTGATTAATCATTAATAATTGATATAATTGCTCGTATAATTATGGATGATTAATTAGAGATTAATCAAACATTAATTATTAGAATAATCTAATTATTAATTATCAATATGAGAAATAATAATTAATGTATGAGAAAGAATATTCAAGTAACATAATTTAAATTATTAACGATGTAATTAATAATTAGTCAATTAAAAATTATGTAAGTTAATATAATTACTCAATTGAATAAAGTAATAATTAACTACTACCTAATCAATTAATTAGTTAATTAATTAATCAATTAACTAAAGTAAATTAAATAATTAATTAAATCATAATTAGTAGAAATTTAATTAACACTTAATAGTTAATTTGAATTAATTGTTAAGGTTAATTATGATATACGTAAATTAAGCTCACTTTAATTTATAAAATAAATAAATAAACAAATAAAGTAATATAACTATGATTCTATATAATAATGATATATTGTTTAATTATGACAATTTCTCAAACTTACGTAGTAGGAGATACAACTCCGGAAGTTCAAGCACATAAGACAGGTAAGTACAAATCTCACCTAAAACATGGAACAAAATATTTTTCTTTGTTGATGCTCTACGTTTGGCTATAATTTGCCTTGATGATATGATGGGTATATGAGTTATATGTATTGTTTTGATTAAGCATTTGACGTGCATAATTTCTCTTGCACTAATATGATCGAAATTGCCTCACAAATATTTATGCCATAATGATAGATGCATAGTGATATATAAATCTTCACATTATCATAATAATAAGAAGGAGGCTAATGAAAGATAAGAATAAGTGTCATACTAACCTCCAATTAGTGAGAGGATATGATAAGAACGAAAATTATAAGTTATGACCTTGGAAGTGATTAGAGGGTCACTCCCTTAACTCCCCATTAGTTGCGCGCATATGGATACAACATTGGGGCCCTTAAGTAGACAAGATATGTATATAATGAGGCATAATTGAACACACATAAATCACAAGCATTTTTGAACATTCATGATGTTACGTGTGATGATATGTTTTTATGAAAATGTTTTGTGAGGTATTGTTTGTACTTGTTGAACAAAAGCTCATAAGAGTGTGTTCGTGCTATAGGTAACGCGGGTAGGCAACCCGCCATTTAAATGTTTCCTGGACGGACGAAGCTGTGCGGAGGCGATGAAGGAAGTGAGTGGGATACCACCACGAATTTAATTTCCGCATTTAGACTTCTTAAAGTATTTTATATTAACTATAATTATAACCATGTTTTTAAATACTTTGGTACTACTAAAGTAGTATGAGTACTTTTCGAGATAAAGACTTTGGAGTTCTTTCCTTTTTAACTCACTTGACGTTATAGTTTTTTAAATATTATCTAAGTATGAATTTTAATATGATATTTATTATTTAGAAATTTTAATTTCCTCAGTTAAAAATTTTAGTAAATTTAACTCTTGTAGTATGAATATGGTTTATAAAATATATACATATATATGTATTTTTAGAACCCAAGATAAATAAGTATTAAGACTGAATGAATAAGAATAAGTAGGTTAGTTAATGATCCGAAAAGTCGGGATCGTTATAAAAACTGTTAGTAATTTGATCAAAAGTAGTGCTAACTACGAATTCTGTCCAAAAATTAATAGAAAGGAATATTGTAGCAATATTTTAATAATTTATGGTAATTCTAGCTACGAAAAAAAGAATAGGGAAAGCCCCTAAACTATTAAATGGTTTGCTACATTAATAGTCATTTCCATTAATTTTTAGATGAATTCGTTAGTAATTTGGTCAAAAAGTAATTCTAACTAACGAATTCCATTCAAAAATTACCGTTAGAGGACTATTGTAGCAATATTTTAATAATTTAGGGAAATTCTAGCTACGAAAAAAATTCATAGGCTAAAATTGCACAAAGTTAAAAATTCAAGGACCAACTAGCAATTTACCCTTAAATATATGACTTTATATTCCTTGCTTCTTCATTATCATTATTCATTAAAGTCACTTTCACTCACGATATCTCAAATTAGATATTAGTTAGATTATATGATTTAAGATAAATGATCAATTTCCCTAAATTTTTAAATTTGTAAAATTTATTCTCTATTCTTATTTTTTTTTTTTCTCATAGCTTAAAATGACTTTAATTATTAAAAAACGGATATCATAATCATTTCTATTAGACAGGATCCGTCAGTAATTTTGGTCAAGAAATTATGCTCATTAACAGATTCCGTCTAAAAATTAACTGATAGAATTATTGTAAAAATGTTTTCAATAATTTAGAATTATTGAAGTTATGAAAAAAAAAAATGAATAAATAAATATTGAAGTTGCACAAAATTTAAAAATTCTAAGGGCTGACCTAATAAATCAGTGAAAATTCATTATTGTCTCTGTCTTGCAAGTTGAAAGAAATGTCATAAATCAATAAATCACAATCACAATTTAGAAAATTTAAGTCGATAGAATTAATTGTAGTCGACACGTTTTTTGGAAAAAAAGAAGCAAGAAATAAATGAATAAAAACAAAACCTTCCAATCAACACGCAAACTATGAAAAAATATGAATAAGTTTTGATTTTGACGATTGGAAAGCTTATCGACTACTTTTCATGGATGATAATTCTTTTTTTTTTTTTTTTTTTTGGTTTGAATTCATGGATAATAATTCAGATGCTAGGGAATTTATCCAGTATTTTAGTCTGATTTGTTGTGTGAATTATTGTTTTTTATTAATAAATTTATGTATAAAAATTTGTATTTTTTATCAATTAAAAATTAACATATATTTACGAGGTTATTTAGTTAAAAAAAAACTTTTATATTTAACTTGCATTCCTAATTTACATTTTCATTAAGTAACACATATTTCAATCTAAAATCAAATGTACTTTGTTCATTGACAAGCCAAATCAAGTGATTGTACTAGCGATTGTACTAGCCATATCAAATCGAATGCATTTTCCTGATTGAATAGTCCAACAAATCCGCCACTCGAGTTCTTAGGAATTTCGGAGTCAAGTGGTGCTATGAAGAAAGCGAGACCCTCCCCATATGATGATGTGTTAAGTGCCTAGATGGTGAAGGAGAAGTGAGTGGGGATGTCTGTAAGCCTTCTTGAGCTAGCTTCCCAAAGCTGCACTGGATCTGCACACGAGGCTCGACCGACACTGCTCTTTAGAGAGCGAGTTACGTCGTTCCTTGTGATCTACAGACCTCCGTTTATGACTGCATCGCCTTTGCACTTGTATGCTGGACACGTTGCTTGGCTCGAAAAGAGGAGAAGTTTGAAGAAAACTGAATTTCCCTTTGTGAGTAGCAACATGAAGAAAGCGATCCCGATGAGATGAGACATGGAATTTCGGGTTTGAAAGGCGTTTGAAATCGGGTTGCATTGAGCCATTGTTTGAAATCATAGTAGACAACCAGAGGCACAAGAAAGTGTCGGTGGTTTAAGTTAGATATTACAATTTGACATATACAAAGTATATTTGATTGTATTTTGAAACCTGTTCTCGTTTACTTCATATAGCAATTGGATTCTGATGTGCTAATTTTTTTTGTACATTGTTTGAATACCTTCTAAGCATCATTTTGAGGTTAAATTAATTAGTTTTATTTTAATAGTTTTTTGCTTAAGTTTGAAAATCCCAGTTCCAAGAGATTTTACTAAAAAAAGGTGAAGGGAGTTCAAGTTTTTAAATTAAAAGGCGATAGAAAAAAAAAAAAAAAAAGAGTTTTAAAGGTCGAAAAGACGGTACCATCATGATTTGATTCTACCATATATATTAAAATGCTATGACACTAATCTTAATTTTTACTTTTTGAGTATAAATTTATGTGGCAAGAGAATTTGTATTCTTTTTCTTAGTAGTTATTTAAAGATTACCACATCAATTGATCTTATCTATCAATAAAAAGATTTATATTGTTATTTATTATTATTTTTTTTATGTTTATTACTCAGAATATTTTAAAAATCTGTTATTTATTACAATTATTTACTTAAAAACTGTTATTTACTTCTTTATTTTATTTTATTTTATATATATATATATATATATTGCCTTTTCAAATGATCAAGTTGAGTTTAATTTACACTTACAAATTTAAAGTCTACAAAATTTTGAATTTATAAAAATAATGTAGTTATTTTTTTATTTGGTCTTTTGAGTATAAAATAATAATATACAGAAAAGTCAAACTATAATTGTAACGTTTAGAACACTTCTGAAATATGAGAATATATACTAATAATAGATATATATTTTTGGCTCTGTTGTTTTCGGTCAAAGGACTTGCAAGGCTAAAAAATTAGAAAGAAGGCTGTCATGAGAGGGACTGTTTTGTAAAACTTCTAAGGGCCTGTTTGGTGTGTAAGTTTGAGTTAAGATTTTTAAATTTAAATAGTAAATTGTGTTGACTTTTCAGAAAAGATAAAAACTTTTTGAGAAAAAGACAAAATTTTTGAGAAAAAAGACAAAAAAAAATTTGAAAATGTTAGTTTGGACTAAGTTTCCAAACAGGCCCTAAGATTCTTAGAGCAATTGGTTACCGAGGGCCAAGGGTTTTAAATTTGAAGTCAATTCAGACGACAATCTTTCTCATGATTTGATTGATTGCTAGTGTATTTAATCTATTAGACATTTATTACAAGTTGGAAAATATGCAAGCAATACAAATAAAAATATGATTATATATATAATTTAATGATAATTTTATATCTAATTTTATCAATTAAATATGAAATTATGGTTTTCAATAATTATGATTACATGCATATCTAACCTTATGAAATTATCATTTAGATAAGAAATTATGGTTACATGCATATCTAATCTTAGATATGGGTTTCAATAATTTAAAATTATTGAAGTTGTGAAAAAAAAAAAAGAATAAATAAAGATTAAAGTTACACAAAATTTAAAAATTCTAAGGACCGACCTAATAAATAAGTGAAAATTCTTTATTGTCTCTGTCTTGCAAATTGAAAGAAATGTCATAAATCAATAAATCACAATCACAATTTAGAAAATTTAAGTCGATAGAATTATTGTAGTCAGGTTGCTGACACGTTTTTTGGAAAAAGAAACAAGAAATAAATGAATAAAAACAAAACCTTTCGACACGCCAAACTATGAAAAATATCAATAGGTTTTGATTTTGACGATTGGAAAGCTTATCGACTATTTTTCATGGATGATAATTCTTTTTTTTTTTTTTTTTTGGGTTGAATTCATGGATAATAATTCAGATGCTAGGGAATTTATCCAATATATTTGTCTGATTTGGTCTGTGAATTATAATTTTTATTAATAAATTTATGTATAAAAATTTGTATTTTAATCAATTAAAAATTAACGATATAATTACGAGGCTATTTAGTTTTAAAAAAACTTTTTATATTTAACTTGCATTCCTAATTTACATTTTCATTAAGTAACACATATTTCAATCTAAAATCAAATGTACTTTGTTCACTGACAAGCCAAATCAAGCGATTGTACTAGCCAATCAAATCGAATGCATTTTCCTGATTGAATAGTCCAAGAAATCCGCCACTCCAGTTCTTAGAAATTTCGAAGTTCAAATATTTTCATCTCAAATTAAAAAAAAAAAAAACAAAACAAAACAAAACAAAAACCAAAACAAAAAGTACAAGTAAAAAAAGAAAAAAAAATTAATGTCACATGCGCTGAAAGCCCGTGGCGCTCTTGGAAGTATGGTCCAAGAGCACTTTTGCTCTTTTAATATATATATATATATATATATATATAGAGAGAGAGAGAGAGAGAGAGTGAGTGAGAGTAAAGATAAAGATATGTAGTAACTTTTTTTTTTCTTTTTTTTTCTTTTTTGGGTCTTGTTGGCTATATTTTTAACTAAATTTTGACAAAACCTTAGTTAATGTTTTAAGTAATTTAGTATTTAATCTTATTTATGTGAATAGTTTGTTAACATGGAATGGAGAGACAACGATTGAAAAAAACAAAAATATTAAAGAATATAGGTTGTATTTACACTAATAGAAAAATATGAAAGATAAAGATATGTAGTAACTTTTTTTTTTTTTCTTTTTTTTTTTTTTGGGTCTTGTTGGCTACATTTTTAAATAAATTTTGACAAAACCATAGTTAATGTTTTAAGTAATTTAGTATTTAATTTTTATTTATGTGAATAGATTGTTAATTTGGAATGGAGAGACAACTAATGAAAAAAGAAAAACATTAAAGAATATCGGTGGTATTTACACTAATAAAAAATGAGTCACACATATACAAGTGAGATTTTAGTTTCTATTAATTGTGATGTTAACATCATTAGAGGCTCTTGTTAACTACCACCGATACTAATAACGGTTATATAAGTCAACAATAGACGATGTCAAGATGTTTTTTAATTTTAATTTACACTTAGAACACTTCTGAAATATGAGTATATACTAATAATAGATATATTTTTGGCTAATGTTGTTCTCGGTCAAAGGACTTGCATGGCTAAAAAATTAAAAGAAGGCTGTCATGAGAGGGACTGTTTGTAAAACTTTTCAGATTCATAGAGCAATTGGTTACTAAGGGTATTAAATTAGAAGTCAATTCAGGACGACAATTCTTTCTCATGATGTCGGCTTGATTTCCGGGTGATGAGGAGTAGCTGTGAAGCTCAGCGAGAGGGAAAGGAAAAGACCTCTGGATCTGACTTCATTTTTCTCGTAAACTAGCCAAATCTCACAAAAAGAGACGCAATTAATTTTTTTTTTTTTTTTTTTTTCTAACTTTTCTTTCCCCTACTCTATTCGTCTGAGAACCTATTCTGTACACCAGTCAGCATTTTTCAATACTACCACTTCATTTGCCTTGTATCATCCTCACCGTCAGTTCTAAAATTTATCGGTCCTGCTTGCGTTGCCGAACCAATTCGCACAGCACACCAAAGACATTTCCTATATATTTTATATATTTAGGATTTGTTTGAAATGTTATTGGACATAGTATTTTACAATTTGAATTTTAAATTTTTTAATTATATATCGTATTTTTTTTTTTCTACTATTTTAAAAGTCCGTAACTTTTTCATTTCAAATCAGAATTATATAATTTTTTATCTCAAAATGCTCTTAACGACAAAACGATCAATATAAGATTCATTTTGTAAATAATTTTTTTCTAACACATTTTAAATTTTTGTATTATTTTTTATATCACAGAACTCTTTCAAAATTTTCCTATCAAACACTTATTTCTAACTCAACTTTCAAAATACCATCTATAAATATTACTCCAAACGAACCCTTAACCTCCTCAGCTAACGAAAACATTAAAAATGACCTTTTTACTTTTTAACCTTCCGTACTTAAACTTATTTTTTGCTTTCCTTGTTGTTTACCAAGAGCAACTAAATAAAAATAAACGGGTTTGTGTAAAGATGATCTTATTTTAAGTAATTTTTATCAAATATCGCAACTTTTCTTAATTTAAGAAAATATTTATCAGTTTGTTTTTTTAAGTTGGTCCAGAGTTATTTAATGATCCATCGGTACTAAATTTCGTTCCAATCAGTAATTTATTGATCCATTATCTTTAAAAAAAATTGATTATTTATTTAAATGGATTGTTATAAAACAACCACACACCTTTTTAATTTTCTTGCATCCATTGACTAAAGAGTCTTATGTAAATTCCTGTTCTGATTGCAATCTCCTTCTTTTCTTTTTCCACCCTCGCTCTCGTCATTTTCCTCCTCAACAAATTTATATATATATATATATATATATATATATATATCCCCTATTTCTTTTATTTCTTCATCATCTCTGTCATATATGTTAGCTCCTGATCTGGGACGGCAAAATCATGGTGTCGTTTCTGACCTACAAGAATAATGTAGTTGCTGTCAATATTGTCGCTTATGGATTTCTGGCTTTGCTCTGCTTAAACGCTAAACTTCTGCCTCAAGAAGAAGGTGCGTTTTTTATACAAGTACTTGAATTTATTGGTTCTTTCAGATCATGATCTTCATTAATATTGAAAAAAAATATTATTTTTATATCTTTCTCATTAACTAAAATTTTTTTTTTTCTTTTTTTCGTTTGAAACTAGTTTAAAATTGGTTTGTTATAACTCCTAGCTGTTATTTGTTATATTTTCTTCAATTTTTCATTTTTTTTCACCATAAAAATAAAGAAATTACGTGGTGTGGGAAAAGAATACTCTAAATTACTTTATTACTATATACTAAAGGAGAAGGTGTTTTAACTGTTCTTTCTCCAGTGTTCCACAGTGCTTTGTCCCTTTTTTTTTTTTTGCTTTCGCAGTTCAATCTACAGTAATGCATAGTCCCGCACAGTGTAATTACGACTTTGGCCTTCTGCTTCTCTCCGACGGGCACAGTGAATGGGCGGACTTTGCCCTCAATCTGAAATTGCTTGTGACGACGGATTTGCCCTTGGTTCCCTGCCTGCCGGATACTGTTTGTACAGTGAGTTGCCGAAAATGTCCTCCAAACCCTATTTGCCCACCTGCCTTTTCGCCTTCTCTCTTCTGTCGCCCATTCTCTTTTCTATTTTCTCTCTCTACTGTTTCCTTCTCTGGTTTTTTCTCTCTCTACTGTTCTCTCTCTCTCTTTCTCCTTCTTTGAAGGTTTGCTCTGCAAAACCCTATTTCCCGTTTGTTATCGCCCTGGAAACCCTATTTGCACTTTTCTCCTCTCTCTTCTGCCGCCCATTTTTCCTTCTGTTTTCTCTCTCTATTTTAAAGTTCTCGGTTTTCCTCTCTGTACCTTTTTGTCTTTCTCTTTCTCCTTCTTCGAAGTTTTGCTCTGTGAAACCCTATTTTCTCCTTTGGTTTTTGCCTTTCACCGCCGATTATGGTCATCCATTTTGTCTCTCTATATTTTATGTTTTGTTTCTCTCTCTTTCTTTATTGTTCTGTCTCTCTCTGTTATTTTTTTCTTTGGGTTTTTGGTGTTCAAGGATTAGATTTTGGGGTTGTTTTGTAGTATTCGCTGATCGTTCTCTTTTGTTGGTTTGGGTTTGTGTTGTTGATGGTTCTTTTCGTTTGGTTTGAAGTTTGATTTCTGTCCACTATTTTTGCTTTTTTTTTTTTTTTTTTTTTTTTTTTTTTTTTTTTTTTTTTTTGCGTTCCTCAGATCTTTTTCTCTCCTGGAAATTTTTGACTGAGTTTGCTACTGGGTTTTTCGAGATGGTAAGTTTAGATTTTTGAATTTTTTCTTTTATCTCCGAACCCGATTTTCTGAAATTTTTTCCTTTCGGGGGAGGGGGGGCGGGGGGGGAAATGTTTTGAATGAATTTTTCTCTTGCGTTCTCTTATTTCATTATGTGGGATTGGTAAGTTTTGATTTAGGAATTTTTTTCCTCTATCTCCGAAGGCTAATTTTTTAATGTTGGCTTTTTTCCCCGCCCTTTCGGAGGGGGTTGGGGGGAATTTCTCAGATTCTTGACCTCGTAGAGCATTTGCAATTGGTTGCATGGGAATTTTTCCAGTAAAGGTAATTTCCACTTTAAAAATTTTTGACTGATACTGTCGGCGCATTTTCTTTCACTCATTCTCAGATGGACTACCATAACCGTCAGCACTACAGTTTCCATCGTTCTTATACCAAAAGGAGGCAAAAAAAAAAAAAAAAAAAAAAAGAGCAAAAATAATCAAGCCATGATAGGGAAGAAATCATTCAGTAACACCCAACACATCCATCTCTCTGCTGAAACATCATCAAGCACAACAATGAACTCAAGTTCGTTTCGTGCGAGAAAGAGTGTTGGATATCATATTAAGGTAACATGCATGGAGGCTGCGGGTGATTGTGTTTTTATCTTTTTTGGATTTTGCATTTTTGGCTTCATTGTTGCTTCTGTTTCGTTTTTAGGAATTTTTATCAAATTTGAGTTTGTCTTTTTACTCTTGAAACATATTTTGTTTTTTTATTACGAGTATTCTCCAATCTGTTTTTATCGTATTTGAAAACAAAGGCAGAATAAAAAATGTAAAGAAATATTGGGTATGTTGAAATTTTTCTTTTCCTTGGGTTTATTTGATTTCGGTATTGTTTCCCGTGTTTTGTTTTTGTTTATTTTTTGTGAGTGGTTTTTTGCAGATTGGGATGACAATGCTGATAGAATGGAGAAATAGACGTATGGAGAGGAACATTGAGTATATTTTGCGTCTGGATTTTTAAATATGTAATTTTTTAGCTGTTTTCCCTCCCCGGGTAAAATTTCCCTGAATTTCTTTACAATTCTGATATAATTGGCTTAGTGTGTGTGATGTTTTGTTATCATGATTTTTTACTCTGTTTTAAGTAATTAGTGAGAAATTTATTAATTGTGGTATGTGATGATATAGTTAGATTCGAGCCAATTCCTAAATGTTTTTACTGTTTAGTTTTGTGCTTATGATTACAGTTTGCAAAATCTGTCTTTCACATTTAATGCTTTCATATTATCTGTTTTTTTTCCCCCTGTTTGTAATTTTGTGATTTGTTAGGGGTTCGTACGTTACTGTTCATCATAACCTTGACTGAAATTTTTTTCCTGCTGAACTTCTGTCATTAATGCAAGTAATTATGTTAATTTTTTTTGGCTTATCTGTTCTCTCCAAATACTTCTCCTCACCGTCTCTGTCTCTTGCATCTACTATTTTCATTTAATCAGCTCTCTTTTATAAACAAGATCTGTTCATTTATTGCTTCATCCGTTCTCTTCACTATTAATGCTTCTGTAAAATCCTCCTAAACTGCTTTGTTCTGAATCTTCATTGGTTTTTGTTCAAGCCTGCTCTTTTCTGTTATCCAGTTACTGTGTTTATTTAAGATTTTTAATAAGTTTTGATTGCTGTTTTCATTTTGTATATTGTTAATAGTTTGTTTGGCGGTTTTTTTTTATTGAGTATATATTATGTCAATATGTTTATTATGATGATGATAATACTGTAAACAGATTTAATTTTTTCCCATTGTGGTTTTTTTTCCCCCCCTCTTTTTTTTGTTTTCCTGGCTTTTTTTTTTTTTTTTTTTTTTTTTGTGTTTGCTGTTTTATGTGACAACTTGACTGTTTTCTATTCTATTCCTCTTTTTTTTTTTTTCATTTTTCTTTTATTTCCCTCCTTCTCTGATTCACGTCCTTTGTTGGTGTGAATATTTTTAACAAAAAGTATTGCACCAGAGTTTTATATGCTATGATGATCTCTGTTTAACTCTACAAAGATGCATATACCAGATTCTTTTTTAATTTGGTATATGATGTTGAATATGGTATTATCGATTGTATATGTTGCATAAACTATTTGATCATCTTTAGGGTTGCCGTGGGTGTTTGGGACTTTGTGTTGAATTTCTTTTTGTCATCCTGTAAAAGTATTCATATTATATAATTCTGTTTCCATACTATTGTAATATTTTGAAACTGTTTTTCTCTTTTTATCTATAATGACCGTTTCTGCTATTCTATTTGTTCTCTCTGTTTGTGGAAAACATTTGTAAAGTTTGGATTCTTTTTTTCCCCCCCTTTTTTCTTTTTTTCCTTTTTGGACACATTTCCAAACATCACACTTGGTAGCCGTGGGAAGATGATGTTGAATTGTATTATGGTTAGCATTAATAGATAATATTAATGAGATCCGAGTATAGTATAAAATATATTATAAAAATTATTTTGTCATATTTTGTAATATATATATTATGTATGTTTGTATATTTAGTTATGTATTTAGATTAGTGTATATCATAGTGTAATGCATATTTGAGTTTCTGTGTTTTTATGATGTTTTTATTATTGTTATTATCCTTCTCTGATTCCCATTTTTTGTTGGTTGTAAATATTTTTAACAAAAAGTTTTGGCTCACAGTTTTTATATGCTATGATGATCTCTGTTTACCTGTGCAATGATGCATATACCAGATTTCTTTTTTAATTTGGTATATGATGCTGAATATGGTATTATCGACTGTATATGTTACATATACTATTTGACCATCTTTAGGGTTTGCCGTGGGTGTTTGGGACTTTGTGTTGAATTTGTTTTTTTCATCCTGTAATGGTATTCATATTATATGATTCTGTTTCTATACTATTGTAATATTTTGAAATTGTTTTCCCACTTTTTATCTATAATGACCGTTTCTTCTATTTTAGTTGTTCTCTCTGTTTTAGCAAAACATTTCTAAACTTTGCATTTTTCTTTCTTTCCCCCCTTCTTTCTTTTTGACACATTCCCAAGCATCACACTTGGTAGCCGTGGAAGATGATGTTGAATTGTATTATGGTTAGCATTAATAGATAATATTAATGAGATTGAGCATAGTATAAAATATATTACAAAAAATTTTCCTCATTTTTTGTACTATATATATTTTTATGTATGTTTGTATATTTAGTTATGTATTTAGATTAGTGTATATCATAGGGTAATCCATATTTAAGTTTCTGTGTTTTTATGGTGTTTTATTATTGTTATTATCCTTATTTGATTTGTTGTTCTATGATTTGATTTTTTTCTTTCCCTTTTTTTTTTTCCCTCTTTCTATTACCCGGGGAGCTTCTTTTTTTTTTTTTTTTTTTTTTTTGTGGCAGTATGTTATTGTAATATTTAAATTTATTACAAGAATTTCTGTATTTAAAGAGTTTTATGATTAGATATTATTGTAATTTGAATTGTATGATTTAAGTTTGTTTATTATGTAATTGTATAGTTTTTATTTGTATGGATACATTTTTTTTTTTTGCCTATAAGATATTTAATGGTTAATTAGCATCAATTTATTTATTCATTATTTGGTTTGATTAATAGCAATTTTTAGCAAACAAAATAGAAACTTGAGGTTTTCGGAGGAAAAAAAAAAAACGCCGGTAACATTACTTAACAATTTAGTAAATTAGGTTTTTTTATCAATCTATATTACATTTTTTATTCAGTATAAATTTATATTTTGTTATAGAATATAAGTAAACATAATTTGCTCATTATTTAATTAAATAAGTGTAAGTTTTGATATAAAAAAAAAAAAATTCAACGACTAGGTTACAAAATCATATTTTCATAAATTATTATATAATAGCAATAATTTAAGTTTGAACATAAATTTTTCCAACACCCATGCGGAATTGTATGGTTAAAACAAATAATAGAAAGTTTGTAATTACAAACATATATATTAAGAAGGTTAAAATAATTTACTCCAATTAATTTTAAGTAATATACTATTATAAAACTGTGACAATACATAGAAATTAAAAATTAGTAAATTGAGAAAATTATAAAAAGGAAAAAAACAATTAAACATATAGAAATTACAAAAACTGAATTGAAAGAAACTTAATGGGGCAAAAAATTAAGCAACAGTTAACATTATAAGAGAATTTAATTTAACAACTACATAAAATTTTTTAATAAAACAATATCATACATATTAACAAGAAAAAACTAAATAAATTAAAGTATAAAATAAAGAGTAATATTTTATTCATTCAATTTATGTCAAACAAAATTGCTGTAATAAAATAATTGCTAGAAATTATAAAATGTTAAGTTTTAAAAAAATCTATACAAAAAAAAGGAATTAAATTAACTAATTTAAAATTAAATTAATATAATTAATTTATAATATCAATAAATTAAATAATAATTAAATACATTCAAACCAAAAAAAAAAAAAAAAAAACTAAATAAAGTAAACTATGAGGTAAAGAGTAATATTCTATTTATTCAATTTTATATAAACTAAAATTACAGAAATAAAATCATATCTAGAAATTATAAAATTTTAAATTTTAAAAATTTTTACATGGGAAAAAAAAATTAGAACTAAATTAACTTATTTAAACATCGAATTATATTTAGAAATAAAATTTTTAATCATGACCAATTATATATTAGTTTATCTAGAGTGATTTCACCAAAAGGATTACATATTTTAATACATGATTGAATAAATAAATATTCAAATTATGTTAAAAACATTATTTATAAAGAAATATTACACAATATTTATCAAAAATGATTAATATTTATTAAAAAAATAATACTGATTTAGTTTTAATGAGTTTTTACAATATAATAACATTTATATTTATATTTGTTATTTGTATTTATAGGAAATGTTTAGTCCAATGCGAGTGCTGAAACCAGGAGAAACATATCAAGCATTATGCGTTCGAATATGCCGGTTATGGAGAAAACACATATTACAAAACCAGAAGACTAATAAGCCTTGATTGTTTATTAGTTGACAAAGAGGTAATTTATTTTATTTCTCATTAATATTATCATGCGTTAAAAAATATGTTTGCTTATTATTTAATATATAACTAATATATATTTTTTTTTATACAGGATGAGGCAATACACGGTTTTATTCGTGCGAAGGATGCTGAATTCATAGCAGATAAATTACAAATAGGCAGCATATATGAAATCAGCAATTTCTTCATCACGAACAACAAACCAAGGTACAAGATCATCCCTCATGTTGCACTGTTACAATTTGCAAGATCTACTATTTTCAAGAATGTTGAGGACGATTATACCAGAAATACCTCAACTGAAATTCAACTTTGTGGAATTCGACCAACTTACACCAAAAATCGACATTTAATGATCTTTTATCAGGTAAATCATATTTGATATTTATAGTTGTTAATTTATAATTAATTATTAGTCAATTAATTTTATATAAAATCATAACTAATGATTTCCTAATTATTATATTGTATTAGATGTGATTGGTCGCATTATCTCTGTCAAAAGTATTGAAGAATCTATTATAAATGATAGATCTGTAAAAAGACAAATTGTCGCCATTCAAATATCAGGTAATTAAATCATATATTATTAAAAATATATTTCTAAAATTTTCATTATTTATTCTTAATATATTATTTGTTTCTATTCATTGATACCACAGAGAAGAAACGCTGAATGTCACTCTCTGGGGAGAACTTGGAGAAAATTTTGATGAAAATGCAATTCAAACAATGCCTGAACTAGTTGTAGTAGCATTTTCAGCAATGGCGGTGAAACAATATATGAGTAAGTATATATACAACAATAAAAAAAAATTCCATTCTTTTAACTTAAAAAATTACGAAATTTATACTATTAATAACTAATTATTACAATTTTGCATATATAGGTGGACTCTATGTCGCTAGCACCGCTGGTTCTTCAAATTATCTTGATCCAGACATTGCTGAAGCCAAAAAAATCAAAAAAGGTGTTATAAATTGTCAGTCATAAATTATTATAATTATTTATATTTATTGATAAAAAAAAAGACTAACTTTATTTAATATATTGATTTTCTATAGATTCAGTCATTCCATCTAAGGAATCGATTTTATTGCTGGATCAACAAAACAAGTTTTATCATTAGAAGAACAAAAGATTGCCAATCCGAACAACAATCGCTGAACTTCAAGCTTTAATCCATATCAAAATCAGGTGTAAATATTAAATTATCATGTATAAAATAAATAAAAAATATATACTTAACATTATTATTATATTTTTATCAACAGGAAACAAAATTCACTGTTAAGGCGACTATTACTGAACTTGATATTCGTCAAGGTTGGTTCTACAATGCATGTCCAAGATGTTACAGACAACTAAAACAATTAGGGACATCATGGTGGTGCGATAGTCATGGACATTTGACTACTATGCCAATCACTTGGTAATATACTTTATCTCTAT
Source organism: Ficus erecta (assembly GCA_008635985.1). NCBI lineage: Eukaryota > Viridiplantae > Streptophyta > Magnoliopsida > Rosales > Moraceae > Ficus > Ficus erecta. The sequence goes on from BKCH01000047.1 coordinate 1,120,016, forward strand.
AAAAAAATTTGCTTTCGTTTTTTTTTTTTTTCATATGTGAATATCAAAATAATTAAAAATTAAATAAATATTAAACTTTTTCAACAGGTACAAAATTATTGCACCAATTGAAGACAACACTGGAGCAATGAATATCGTCATGTTTGGAAAAAACAATTCAATCATTAATAAACAAACCATGCTCCATCCTGACGATGCAAGAGGGATATACTGATCCAGCCGTTATTCCTCCTATTTTGAACCAATTGAAAGGCATATCAAAAATATTTGTGATCCAATTTCGTCTACGATGTGCCTTCATTGATGCAATCATTGTAAAAACATTTGATGATGACATACAACCAATGTTGTTACCTGCACCGACGACAACATCATTTGAAGAAATTCCGCCATCATCAATTTCTATTAATCCCGAGACACCTCAGTTAGGAAGCAAAAAAAACTGCAAAAAAAAACAACTAATCTTTACCGAACCTGTCATCGAAGAAGTTAAATCAAGGTATATTATTATTATATTTTAATATTAATTTTTTCATTATTTATTTTAATATATATATTTATATATTATTAATTATTATCTAATTTTATATATTATTGTTTTAGTCCTCAGCATCAAGTTCCTCCATCGCATGGTGAAATTGTATCCCCAAGCGACCCAGCAAAAAAACGAAAAGAAAATCAGGTAATCTTATTTTTTCTATATAATTACACAATAAATTAATAAATTTATTTTAATTTATATATTAAATATAAATGTCATCTTACTAACACATAAAAATATTTTTATTATAACAGATCGGAGGAGAAGACGAAGAAATTAAACACGAGTGACGTTAGATCATTCTACAAGAAAAAAATTTGCTACTTCAAGACTTTTTTATGTATAAATATAAATATATATCTATACTAATATATACAATTCAGACATCTTAATGTAAATATAAATATCCAAAAAAACAAACTTAATTCTAAAAATTATTGTAAATATATTATCTTCCTTATTTTTTCATGCTTTGTTTATTTTATTTTATTTTTTTTCAACATGCTTTTTTTTTTTTATCATTCGATATACAATTTTTTTCTTTATTTTTTTCCTATATTAAAAACTTCCTTTATTTTTTCCTTTTTTACATATATATGACCAAATAAATTTTTCTCTTTTTCTGTTTTTTTGGTTTTTGGTTTTTGGTCTTTCAAAAACTTATCAAATAAGATATATATTTTATTTTGTTATAATATTTTTGTTAAGAATTATTTTTTGGAATTGTTTTCAATCCAAAAATTTTATCTTCCTTTTTTTTTGCCCTGTTTTTTTTTTTTTTTTTCATTTTTAAAATTTTTTCCTTTAAATAAGTATAGTTGTAAAAAAAAAAATTATAGTTTTGCTTTTGTTTTCACCTTTTTTATTATTAGTGTTATTATCATCTTGATTTTGCATGTTCAGTATTAAAGAAAAAAATTTAACAAAATTTTACTAATTATAATTATAATATTTAATTCAACAAATTATTTTAATTATATAATACTCAAATTTTGTTTTATTTTTTTTCCCTTTCTTATGCAATGCACATGTATTAAACTCGCTATATACTAGAGTGAAAGAGGCTTTCACTGTTATTTGAACAGTAATTAACAATGTCTTCCTCCCTTTTTTTTTTTTTTTTCTGCAGTGTAATCTACAGTTATGCATAGTGAATAGACAATTTTGCCCTCAAATTGTTATGAGGACAGTTTTACCCTTGGTTCGTTGCCTATGGAAAACTGTTTGTATAGTGATTAGACGAAATTGCCTCCAAACCCTATTTGCCCACCTGCCTTTTCGCCTTCTCCTCTTCTAGCGCCCATTCTCTTTTTTTATTTCTCTCTCAAGTGTTTTCTTCTTTGGGTTTTTCTCTCTCTACTGTTCTGTCTCTGTCTTTCTCCTTCTTCGAAACTTTGCACTGCAAAACCCTATTTACCCTTTGGTTACCGCCGTGGAAACCCTATTTACCCTTTCCTCCTCTCTCTTCTGCCCACCATTTTCTTTTATGCTTTCTCTCACTATTTTAAACTTGTCGATTTTTTTCCCTCTGTACGTTCTGTGTTTCTCTTTCTTCTTCTTTGAAGTCTTGCTTTGTAAATCTTATTTTTCTTCTTTGCTTTTTGCCTTTCACCGTTCGATTATGGTTGTCCATTTTGTCTATCTATATTTTATGTTTTGTTTCTCTCTCTTTCTGTTTACTGCTCTGTCTCTCTCTATCTTTTTTTTTTCTTTGCGTTTTTTCTGTTCAAGCCCTAAATTTTAGAGTTGTTTTGTAGTGTTGGTGGATTGTTCTCTTTTTGTTCATTTCTCTCTATCTCTTTTTTTTTTTTTTTTTTTCCTTTCTCAGATTATTTATCTTCTGGAAATTTTTTTGCTTAGTTTTGCTACTAGGTTTTTCGAGATGATAAGTTTTGATTTTTGTTTTTTTTTTTTTCCTATCTTCAAACCCTAATTTTTGAAACTTTTTTCTTTCGGGGTGCTAAGGGAAGGAGGGAACGAAGGTAAAACTTTTTAATGAATTTTTCGCTGCGTTCTCTTTATTTCATTTTGTCAGATTCGTAAGTTTTGATTTTAGAATTTTTTTTCCCTTATTTGCAAACCGTGATTTTTCAATGTTGGTTTTTTCTTTCCCCCTCTCAGGACCACGAAGGCCGGGAGTGTTGAAGCTTGTACATTCTACTGTTTATTCTGTTGTTTTGTGTTTTATTGTTGTTCAGGTGATAAAGACTTCACCTATGATGGTAAGAACAACTTATTTATTGTTGGCTTTCCTGCAGGAAACGAACTTGAGTTCACTGTTGTGCTTGATGATGTTTCAGCAGAGAGATGGATGTGTGGGTGTTACTAAATGATTTCTTGCCTATCATGGCTTGATTAGTTTTTGCTCTTTTTTTTTGTTTTTGTGCTTCGTTTTGGTATAAGAGCAATACAATCCGTAGTACTGACGGTCATGGTGGTCCATCTGAGAATGACTGAAAGAAAAATGTGCCGACAATATCAGTCAAAAACTTTTAAAGTGGAAATTAGCTTTGGTGGAAAATTCCCATGCAAGCAATTACAAATGCTCTGCAAGGTCAAGAATCTGAGAACTCCCAAGAGACATTAAGAGTGTTGGATATCATATTAACGTAACATGCATGCAGGCTGTGGGTGATTCTATTTTATCTTTTTGGATTTTGCATTTTTGGCTTCATTGTTGCTTCTGTTTCGTTTTTTTGAAATTTTTTATCAGATTTCAGTTTGTGTTTGTACTCTTGCAACATTTTTTTTCCTTTTTTTATTACGAGTATTCGCTGATCTGTTTTTATCATATTTTAAAAGAAAAGCAGAGAGAAAAATGTAAAAAAATATTACGTTTGTTGAAATGTTTTTTTTTTCCTTGGGTTTATTTGATTTTGATATTGTTTCCCCTGTTTTGTTTTTGTTTATTTTTTCTAAATGTTTTTGCAGATTAGGATGCCAATGCTGACAAAATGGACAAATAGATGTATGGAGAGCAACATTGACGATATTTTGGGTTTTGATTTTTTAAATATGTAATTTTTAAGTCTTTTTCCTTCCCAGGTAATATTTTCTTGCATTTCTTTACATTTCTGATATAATTGGCTTAGTGTGTGTGATGTTTTGTTATCATGATTTTTTACTCTGTTTTAACTAATCAATGAGAAATTTAATAATTGTGGTAAGTGATAATATAGTTACATTCGAACGAATTCCTAAATTTTGCTACTGTTTAGTTATGTGCTTATGATTACAGTTTGCAAAATCTGTCTTTCACATTTAATGCTTTTATATTATCTTGTTTTTTTTCTCCCTGTTGTAATTTTGTGATTTGTTAAGCGTTTGTGGGTTACTGTTCATCATTACCTTGAGTAAACTTTTTCCCCGCTGGACTTCCCTCATTAATGCAAGTCATTATGCTAATTTTTTTTTAATCTGTTATCTCCAAATACCCTTCCTCACCGTTTTTGTTCTTTTGCACCAATTCTTTTCATTTATTTAGCTCTCTTTTATAAACAAGATTTGTTCATCTATTGCTTCATCCGTTCTCTCCACTATTAACGCTTCTGTAAAATCCTCCTTAGTGCTTTGTTCTCAATCTTGATTGAGTTCTGTTGAAGACTGCTCTGTTCTATTATCCAGGTACTATGTTCATTCAAAAATTTTAATGAGTCTTGATTGTTATTTTCATTTTGTATATTGTTAATAATTTTTTTATCGGTTTTTTCTATTGATTTATATACTTATGTCAATATGTTTATTATAATGATGATAATATCGTAAATAGATTTAATATTTATTCCATTGTGGTTTTTTTTTCCCTCCCTGTTTTTTTCTTTCCTGGCTCTTTTTTTTTTTTGTTTGCCGTTTTATATGACAACCTGATTGTTTTCTATTCTGTTCCTTCTCTTTCTTTTTTTTTCCTCTCTTTTTCTTTTCTTTTCGTCCTTCTCTGATTCTAGTCTTTTATTGGTGTAAATATTTTTAACAAAAATTTTGGATCAGAATTTTTATATGCCATGATGATCTTTGTTTAACTCAGCAATGATGCATATACCAGATTTCTTTTTTAATTTGGTATATGATGTTGAATATGGTATTATCGATTGTATATGTTGCATAAACTATTTGACCATCTTTATGGTTGCCGTGGATGTTTGGGACTTTGTGTTGAATTTCTTTTTGTCATCCTGTAATCGTATTCATATTACATAATTCTGTTTCCATACTATTGTAATATTTTGAAACTATTTTCCCTCTTCTTATCAGTAATGACCATTTCTGCTATTCTATTTGTTCTCTCTGTTTAAAGAAAACATTTGTAAACCTTACATCTTTTTTTTTTCCCCCATTTTTCTTTGGACATATTTCCAAACATCACACTTGGTAGCCGTGGAAGATGATGTTGAATTGTATTATGGTTACCATTAATAGATAATATTAATGAGATCCGAGTATAGTATAAAATATATTATAAAAATTATTTTGTCATATTTTGTAATATATATATTTATGTATGTTTGTATATTTAGTTATGTATTTAGATTAGTGTATATCATAGTGTAATACATATTTGAGTTTTTTGTGTTTTTATAATGTTTTATCATTTTTATTATCCTTCTCTGATTCCCATTTTTTGTTGGTGTAAATATTTTTAACAAAAAATTTTGGATTACAGTTTTTATATGCTATGATGATCTCTGTTTACCTGTGCAATGATGCATATACCAAATTTCTTTTTTAATTTGGTATATGATGTTGAATATGGTATTATCGATTGTATATAATGCATAAACTATTTGACCATCTTTAGGGTTGCCGTGGGTGTTTGGGACTTTGTGCTGACTTTCTTTTCGTCATCCTGTAATAGTATTCATATTATATAATTATGTTTTCCACACTATTACAATATTTTTGAAATTGTTTTCCCTCTTTTTATCTATAATATAATGACCATTTCTTCTATTTTAGTTGTTCTCTCTGTTTTGGCAAAACATTTTTAAACTTTGCATTTTTCTTTCTTTCCCCCTTTCTTTCTTTTTGACACATTCCCAAACATCACACTTGGTAGCCGGTGGAAGATAAGGTTGAATTGTATTATGGTTATTACTAATAGATAATATTAAAAAGATCTAAGCATAGTATAAAATATATTATAAAAATTGTTTTTATCATTTTTTTGTAGTATATATATTTATGTATGTTTGTATATTTAGTTATGTATTTAGATTAGTGTATATCATAGTGTAATGCATATTTGAGTTTATGTGTTTTTATAATGTTTTATCATTGTTATTATCCTTCTCTGATTCCCATTTTTTGTTGGTGTAAATATTTTTAACAAAAAATTTTGGATTACAGTTTTTATATGCTATGATGATCTCTGTTTACCTGTGTAATGATGCATATACCAAATTTCTTTTTTAATTTGGTATATGATGTTGAATATGGTATTATCGATTGTATATAATGCATAACTATTTGGACCATCTTTAGGGTTGCCGTGGGTGTTTGGGACTTTGTGCTGAATTTCTTTCGGCATCCTGTAATAGTATTCATATTATATAATTCTGTTTCCACATTATTACAATATTTTGAAACTGTTTTTCCTCTTTTTATCTATAATGACCATTTCTTCTATTTTAGTGTTCTCTCTGTTTTAGCAAAACATTTCTAAACTTTGCATTTTTCTTTCTTCCCCCCTTCTTTCTTTTGACACATTCCCAAACATCACACTTGGTAGTCGTGGAAGATAAGGTTGAATTGTATTATGGTTATTACCAAAAGATAATATTAATAAGATCTGAGCATAATATAAAATATATTATAAAAATTTTTTCCTTATTTTTTGTACTATATATATTTATGTATGTTTTTATATTTAGTTATGCATTTACATTAGTGTATATCACAGTGTAATACATATTTAACTTTCTGTGCTTTATGATGTTTTATTACTGTTATCATCTTTTGTTGATTTGTTGTTGTATAGTTTAATTTTTTCCTTTCTCTTTTTTTTTCGTTCTCTCTTCTACTTACCCGGGAAGTTTCTTTCTTTTTTTTTTTGGGCAGTACATTGTTGTAATATTTAAATTTATTATAAGAATTTCTGTACTTAAATAGTTTTATGATTGTAAATTATTGTCATCTTAATTGTATGATTTAACTTTTTTTATTATGTAATTGTATAATTTTTATTTGTATGGATAAATTTTTTTTGGCTATAAGATATTTAATAATTACTTAGCATGACTTATTTTATTCATTATTTGATTTCATTAATGCAAATTTTACCAAACAAAATAAAACTTCAGGTTTTCGACGCAAAAAAAAAAATATTATATATATATATATATATAGCATTACTTAACAATTTAATAAATGACGTTTTTATTAATCTATATTAAATTTTTTATTCAGTATAAATTCATATTTTGTTATAGAACATAATTAAACGTATTTTTCTCATTATTTAATTAAATAAATGTAAGTTTTGATATAAAACATAATAATAATAACTGCCTAGGTTACAAAATGACATTTTCATAAATTATTATATAATAGCAATAATTAAAGTTTAAACATAAACTTTTTCATCACCCGTGCAGGATTGTATAATTAAAACAAACAATAGAAACTTTGTAATTACAAATATATGTATTAAGAAGGTTAAAGTAATTAACTCCAATTATTTTTAAATAATATAACATTATATAAATATAATAATACATAGAAATTACAAAATAATAAATTGAAGAAATTATAGAGACAAAAAAAAATTTAAACATATAAAAATTATAAAATCCTGATTTGAAACAAACTTAATGAGCTAAAAAAAATTTAACAACAGTTAATATAATAAAAGAATTTAATTTAAAAAATATATTAATTTTTTTAATAAAACAATATCATACATAGCAACAAAAAAATAAACCTAAATAATTTAAAATATAAAGTAAAGAATAATATTTTATTCATTCAATTTTATGTAAAACAAAATTGCAACAATCAAATTATTGCTAAAATTACAAAATTTTAAATTTTAAATTTTAAAAAAATCTACATAAAAAAATGGAAATAAATTAAGTTAATTAAAAATTAAATTAATATAAGTAAATGATAATATCAGAAAATAAAATAATAATTAAATACATTCTAACAAAAAAACAACTAAATAAATTAAACTATAAATTAAACAGTAATATTCTATTCATTTAATTTTATATAAATAAAATTACAGAAATAAAATAATATCTTAAAATTATAAAATGTTAAATTTTAATAAATTCTACATGGAAAAAAATTATTTAAACCTAAATTAACTTATTTGGAAATCAAATTAATACAAATAACTTATAATATCAGAAAATCAAAATAATAATTACATATAAATTTAGAACAAAATAAATAGATAACATTTTTTTTCCCTCTCTGTGATAAATTTATTATAAAAAATATATAATTTATAATAATTGTACTCAAATTATTACAAATGTTATACATAAATATTTTTTTTAAATAGATATATTAAAAATGTAATATATTTTACACCTATTTATTAACTAGATTCTTATAAATATTATGTGTTAATATTGTACTTTAAATTTAAACTTATTTAAATATAAAACATATTCTTATATTATTTATAAAATTAATTAATTTTTCGATGTTGTCTAATTATATTCATTTAGGTTATTAAATTTTTTTGCTGTTAAATATTCGGATTGTTTATTTATTTTATTATTTATAGTCTTTTATTTAGAATGGATTAATACATCTTATTACAATAAAAAAAAATTTATTGCTAAATCTTCTTTTTATATTTAATATTTAATATTATTATTATATTATTGTTTCATTTTTTTATTGGCTCTAAATAAATTGTATATCTTTTTTTTTTCTTATTATAATATTTATCTGTAAACAATATTTATATTACAATTTTGATAATTTATATTTAAAAAATTAAATAAAGCAAAATGAAAAGAAAAACAAATAGTAATAACAATTATTCAAAACGTTCAAAAACGTCATAAAAACCAAGAGTGTGCAAAATGATCATGAGGGCATCCACATCAAGAAAATAAATGATCATGAGGCATCCACATCAGAAATATACATTTTGTAATGGACCAATTTGAAGAATCAAATACAAAGATTATTACTGGTGTTTGAAATAGACTTATTCAATTATATTCAACTCATAGCAACGCTGAAGGTACATCAAATCCATCTTCAGAAGGTCATAACTCATCATCAAATGAAGAAAGTAATTTTGTCACCTTAAACTCCTTTTTTTCTTTTTTTTTTTTTTTCTATTACACAATTTTAAAAAAAATTACTAACTTTTTTTTTCTGTTTTTTTAACACAAATTTTTTTATATAGATTTAAATAATGAATATATCGACATTGGAGATTGTAATTGTATATGTCAATACTGTGGAGCATTATTTTGGAAAAATGAACAAACACAAAATACATATCCACCAAAATTTTCTTATGTTGTCAAAATGGAAAAATTATGATACCTTTAAGAAAAAAAACACCCAGCAATTTTAGATGAACTTTTAAATTATTATGGAGGACCTTTAAGTACAAATTTTGGAAAAAAATATTAGAGTTTATAATTATATGTTTGCCTTTACTTCATTTGGAGCAAATATTGAATCAAATATTAATAAATCAACTGGACCATATATTTTTAAAATTAGTGGACAAATTCATCATTTAATAGGATCTTTACTTCCAATTGATAATAACTCTCCAAAATTCGCTCAATTATATATTTACGATACAAATAATGAAATTCAAAACAGAATAGCAACCTTCTCAAATAATAATAATGAAAATAATTTAAATGAGATTATTGTTAAAAAATTAATTTGATGTTAGATCAAACAAATAAATTAGTCCAACTTTTTAGAAGTGTTAGAGATGTTTATAAAAATAATGATATACCATCAATGAAATTAAGATTAATTGGAAGAAGACAAGGAGATAGTACATAATATGATCTTCCAATTTCAACAGATATAGGTGGTTTAATTGTTGGAGATTTTGGTTCATATGAGAATGGTAGAGATATTATTATTCATGGTCAAACTGGAGAATTACAAAGAATCAATAAACTTCATCCATCTTATACGGCATTATAATAGCCATTATTATTTCCTTATGGAGAAGATGGATATAGAGCTAATATAGAATGGAATCCAAATTTAACTGGTAAACAACCACGTAGAAATCAAATATCATTGAGATCTTTTTATGCTTTTCAATTTCAACAACGATTACATGAAGGAAATACATTACTTAGAGCTGGACGACTTTTTCAACAATATATTTTAGATAGTTATGCTTCTATTGAAGAAGATCGTTTAGATTATGTTAGACTAAATCAAAATAGTTTAAGATCTAAAATTTATAAAGGTATCCAAGATGCTATAATTAGAGGTGATACAAACGCAGAAGCGATAGGAAAAAGAATTATTTTACCATCATCTTATACTGGAAGTCCAAGATATATGATTCAAAATTATCAAGATGCAATGGCGATTTGTAGACATTATGGAAATCCTGATATATTTTTAACATTTACATGTAATCCTAAATGGCCAGAAATCAAAAGAAGTTTAAATATTAATTGCAGGACAAAAATCCGAAGACAGACCAGATATTATAATTAGAATATTTAAAATAAAATTAAATCATTTGTTAACTACAATAAAATCATGTGATATTTTTGGAACTATAATAGCAGGTGAGTTAATTTATTTTAAATTAAAAAAAAATGTATTACTTATTATTATTATTTTTTATCATGATAAATTAAGAAACTAATAATTTTTTCTTTGACCTTTTGTCCTTTTTCAGATCTATATGTTGTGGAGTTTCAAAAACGTGGTTTGCCTCATTGTCATTTGCTATTTTGGTTACATCCTGAACATAAATATCATAATGGTACAGAAATAGATAAAATTATTTTAGCTGAAATACCAGATCCAATAAAAGATCATTTAGGTCATAAAATTACAACAGAATATATGATACATGGACCATGTGGATATGCAAAAACAAATGCACCATGTATGAAAAACTCCAAATGTTCAAAAAAATTCCCAAAACAAATAAAAAATGAAACAACTATAGAAGAAAATGGTTTGTTATTTATCGTCGTAGAGATACAGAATTTAATGTTATAAAAGAAGGTATTAAACTTGATAATAGATATGTTGTTCCCTATAATCGAACATTATGCTTAAAATATAGTGCTCACATTAATGTTAAATATGTTCTCAATCTATGTTAATTAAATATTTATTTAAATATCTTACAAAAGGTCCCGATAGAATACGAGCTGTAATTGAAGATAATGTTATTACTGAAAATAACGAAACAACAATTTATAAAGAAGTCGATGAAATAAAAACTTATCTTAATTGTCGATATATCACACCTTATGAAGCAATTTGGAGAATATTTGAATATTCAATTCATAATAGAAACCCAGCTGTTCAACGACTATCTATTCATTTACCAAACATGCAAAATATCACATTTAATAAAAATCAACAACTTCAAAATATAATACGTCAACCACAAATTCAAAAAACAACATTAACAGAATGAATGAAAATTAATAAAACTAATAAAAATGCTCAAGAACTTACTTATACAGAATTTCCAACAAAATGGGTATGGAATAATAAAATAAGATTTGAACTCCTAGACAAAATGGTCATACTATGGGAAGAACATTTTATATTCACCCAGGTTCAAGTGAATTATATTACTTAAAATTACTATTAAATTATCAAAAAGGTGCAACAAGTTTTGAATCACTTAGAACAGTAAATGATATAATTTATCCTACAAATCAAATGACTTCCTATGCATTAGGTTTATTAGGAGATGATAAAGAATGGGATGAATCAATAAAAGAAGCATCATTTTGGTCAACATCTATTCAACTTCGACAACTTTTTATTATTATATTATTATTTTGTAATATTTCTGATCCAACAAAATTTCTTGAAAAACATTGGAAATTAATGTGTGAAGATATTTTATACAAAATAAGACAATTATTTAATAATCCAAATTTTGAAATTCCAGAAAAATGAATTATATAATTATGTATTATATGAATTAGAGAAATTATTAAATTTAAGTTCATCTTCTTTATCACATTATAATCTTCCACTTCCAACTGGATCGTTAATCGAAGATTTAAACAATAATCTCTTAAGAGAAGAACTCAATTATGATATATATAAATTAAAAGAAGAAAATATCAATTTAGTACAACACTTAAATGAAGAACAATATTTTATTTATAATGAAATTTTAAAAGCTATTAAAGATAAACATAATAATCTATTTTTTATATATGGTTATGGAGGTATAGGAAAAACATACTTATGGAATACTATTATTAGTAAAATTAGATCAAACGGTGAAATAGTATTAGCTGTAGCATCATCTGGAAGTAGCATCATTATTGTTACCAAAAGGTCGAACTGCACATTCAAGATTTCATATACCTCTTTCAATCGACGAATTTTCAACTTGCCAAATAAAAAAATCTACTCAATTAGCAAAATTAATAGAAAAACTACATTAATTTTATGGGATGAAGCACCTATGACTAACAAATATTATTTGAAGCTTTAGATAAAACAATGCAAGACTTAAAAAATAATTTTGATCATCCTTTTGGGGGAATGACAGTTATTTTAGGTGATGATTTTAGACAAATATTACATGTTGTCCCAAAATGGCACAAAAGAAAATATTATTGATGTAACTATAAATAATTCTTATCTTGGCCATATTTTCATATACTAAATTTAACAGAAAATATACGATTAAAAAGAAATGATTACTCTATTGAAGAACAAATAGAAATTACTAATTTTTCAGAATGGATTTTAAATGTTGGTGATGGAACAGCAAATGGAATAAAAGATCCAGAAAATGAAGATGCTACCTGGATTAAGATACCTGAAAAATATTTAATACAATACAATACAAATTATATTGAACAAATTTCTACAATAATATATGATGATTTTCATAATAATTTTCAAGATATTAATTATTTAAAACAACGTGCGATTGTAACACCTAAAAATAAAACAACTAATGAAATAAATAAATATATATTATCATTAGTACCTACAGATACAAAATTTATTACAGTTGTGACACTATTCTTTCATCATCTAGAAATATCGACGAATTAAATCTTTTATATCCCACTGAATTTTTACGTACTCTTAATTTTAATGGTTTACCTCCACATGAATTAAAACTTAAAATTGGAATTCCTGTTATGTTAATGCGAAATCTTAATCAATCAATGGGTTTATGTAATGGTACTAGAATGATTATTACACAATTAACAAATAGAATTGTGGAAGGGACGTGTAATTAACTCTAATAATACAAATGAAAAAGTATATATACCAAGAATAGAAATGACAGTTTGTGAATCAAAATGACCATTTACTTTAAAAAGGCGACAATTTCCTTTAAAATTTGTTATGCAATGACAATAAATAAAAGTCAAGGCCAATCTCTAAATAAAGTCGGATTATATTTAGAAGATAAAATTTTTAGTCATGGCCAATTATATGATGCTTTATCCAGAGTGACTTCACCAAATAGATTACATATTTTAATACATGATTCAATTAATAAATATCCAAATTATGTGAAAAACATTGTTTATAAAGAAATATTGCACAATATTCATCAAAAATGATATATATCTATTAAAAAAATAATATGATTTCTTTTTAATCAGCTGTACAACATAATAAAATTGTATTCCTTAAACTTTAAAACATATATTTGTATATATTGTTCCAATTTATAAAAAATATTCAATCCAATACGAGTACTGAAACCAAGAAAACATATTAAACAATATGTAATCAAGCATGTCAGCTATGGAGAAACAGAGATGACAAAACTGGAAAAGTAATAAGCCTTAACTGCTTACTACTTGACAAACAGGTAATTCATTTTATTTTTCATTAATATTATCATGTTTATAAAAAATCTGTTTACTTATTATTTAATATATAATTAATATTTTTTTTTATTTTACAGGATGACGCAATACACAGCTTTATTTCTACAAACAGCAAAGGTACAAGATCGTTCCTCACGTTGCAATACTGCAATTTGCAATATCCACTGTTTTCAAAAATGTTAAAGACGACATACCAGAAATACCTCAACTCAAATTCAATTTTGTGGAATTTAATGAACTTACACAAAAAGTTGACATTAATAATTTTCTATCAGATAAATCATATTTAATATTCATATTTGTTAATCTATAATTAATAATCAATAAATTATTTTTATACAAATTAATAACTAATGAGTTCTTAATTATTATATTCTGTTAGATCTAATTGATCACATCATCTCCATCAGGAGTATAAAAGAATCTATTATAAATGACAGATCAGTCAAAAGACAAAGTGTCACTATTCAAAATATCAGGTAATTACAAATAGTATATTATTAAAATTATATTTCTAAAAATTCCATAATTTATTATTAATATATTACTTATTTGTATTCATTTTGTTCAACAAAGATGAAATGCTTAGTGTCACCCTTTGAGGAGAACTTGGACGAAATTTTTATGAAAATGCAATCCAAACATCTTCGAACCAGTTGTAGTCGCATTTCCAACAATGGTGGCCAGCCAATATATAGGTAAGTATATATACAACAAAAAAAAAAAAAAAAATCTCATTCTCTTAAATTAAATAAATTTATAAATTTATATCACTAATTACTAACTATTATAATTATGCATATACAGGTTGACTTTATGTCGCAAACACCACTGGTAATATACTAAGGAATGTAAACTTTTACTGTTTAATAAACAGTTCGCTACAGTATTTTTTTTTTTTGCCCCCCCCAATTTTTTAGCTTGCTACAATATCACATCACTTTACTTTTCAATAAACAATGCACTAGAATGATTTTTCCACTTCATTTTTCCGTTTACTACAGCATCTACAGTCCCAAAAAATGAATTGTATAGCAAAATAACACTTTTACCCTTCAAATTTTCTTGCTTTTAATCGAATACAAAGTAACTTACCGGTTTTACCCCTTTGGCATTATCCGGTCATTAAACAGAGTGAAAAAGAGAGAGAGAAAGAGAAAAAGAAATCCAGCCATTAGAGAAAAAAGAATAAAAAATAAAACAACAAAAACTAAAAAATATCTATATTCATATTAAAATAAATTTTAAAACAATAAAGATAAAAAATTAACCATAAGATAAAAATTTATATTTTATTAATTTATTTCCAGTTATAAAAAATAAAAATATATACATTAAATAATATTTGAAAATTTTAAATTATTAAATTAATACAAATTTAACAAAAAAAATACATTTAAAAAATAATTAATGAAATTAAATTATAATATTCAAAATAAAAAAAAGTGACGAAAAAATTTGAAATTAAATAATAATTTACAAAAAAATCCAAAATATAAAAAAGTCTATAAAATTATAATAAAATAAATATCAATAATAATTTTACTACTCTAATAAAACAATTTTATCAAAAATGTATACTTATATTTATTATAACTATATTATTATTTATGTCATATATTAATATTATTATTTAAAATTAAATTTAAAAAAAATATTTAATCCATTTCTAAATTTATTTATTCATTTATTAAATTTTTTTGACTATTTGAGTTTAAAAGTTTTTAATTTTATTTATTCTTTCTGATTTTTTAATAACAATATATTCTCATATTTATTCTATTAACAATTATTTTTACACTTAATATATTATTTTAATATCTAATATTTTTTTCCCTTTGACTTCTTTTATTTTTTCTTTCTTTTTTTTTTTAATACAAAATGCTCAATAAGTTTCTTTTATATCTATATCTATAATCTTTACAAATGAATTTTTTAAAATTTCCATTCATGTTCACGTTTATTTATTAATTTAATTATATTTTTTAAATAAATTTATCCCACAATGTTGTTATTCTTTTGATATTTCAAATTTTTTCCTTATTTACTATTTGAACTTTTTTATTTCAAAAAAAGTACACTTATAAATATAAATATATGTACTTTAATATTATAATAATAAATACTAAAAAAATTTATACTTATTATAATTATAATCTATATCTTAATTAAATGTTGTTATTATATAATACTCAATTTTTTTCATTTTTTGTTTTTTCTTCCTTCCCCGTATAATCTATATCTTGATTAACTACTTTTATTATATAATACTCAAAAAAAAATTTTCTTCCATCCCCGTGCAACGCACGGGTATTAACCTCGTAATATACTAAAGGGATGTGGAATCTGACTGTTTAGTGAATAGTGCCATGTACAATAAATTGACTCATTTATCCTTCAAATTTGTGTCTACTGGTTATGTGATGTATAGTGTTTTTCCTTTTTTGCCCTTGAATGAGTTTGTCTTCTTCTTGAAGCCGCCCCTCTCATTTGTGTTATGCATCTTTATTGTTTTGTTCTTTTCCTTTCTTCTTCTTCGGTCCTCTCTCTCTCTCTACATCTTAATATTTTATTTTAATATTTGATATTATTATTTTTTTTATTCTTTGACTTCTGTTATTATTATTATTTTTAAACAAAATGTTCAATAAGTTTCTTTTATATTCATATCTATAACATTTAGAAAAATTTTTTTAAAATTTTTATTCATTTTTACGTTTATTTATTAATTTAATTGATTTTTATTTTATTAAATTTACCCCGCAACTTTAATATCTCTTTAATTTTTTAAATTTTTTAAATTTTATTTATAATTTGAACTTTTTTATTTCAAGAAAATTACACTATAAATATAAATATATGTACTTTAATATTATAATAATAAATACTAAAAAAATTATACTTATTATAATTATAATCTATATCTTAATTAAATGTTGTTATTATATAATACTCAATTTTTTCATTTTGTTTTTTCTTCCTTCCCCGTATAATCTATATCTTGATTAACTACTTTTATTATATAATACTCAAAATTTTTTTTCTTCCATCCCCGTACAACGCACGGGTATTAACCTCGTAATATACTAAAGGGATGTGGAATCTGACTGTTTAGTGAATAGTGCCATGTACAATAAATTGACTCATTTATCCTTCAAATTTGTGTCTACTGGTTATGTGATGTATAGTGTTTTTCCTTTTTTGCCCTTGAATGAGTTTGTCTTCTTCCTGAAGCCGCCCCTCTCATTTGTGTTATGCATCTTTATTGTTTTGTTCTTTTCCTTTCTTCTTCTTCGGTCCTCTCTCTCTCTCTACATCTTAATATTTTATTTTAATATTTGATATTATTATTTTTTTTATTCTTTGACTTCTGTTATTATTATTTTTTTAAACAAAATGTTCAATAAGCTTCTTTATATTCATATCTATAACATTTAGAAATAAATTTTTAAAATTTCTATTCATTTTTATGTTTATTTATTAATTTAATTGATTTTTATTTTATTAAATTTACCCCGCAACTTTATTATCCCTTTGATTTTTTAAATTTTATAAATAATTTGAACTTTTTTATTTCAAGAAAATTACGCTTATAAATATGAATGTATGTATTTTAATATTATAATAGTAAATACTAAAAAAATATACTTAGGTCCTGTTTGTGGCATGAGTTTGAACTCATGGTGGATAGTTCAAACTGAACGTATTCAGTTTGGTGGTTGAGTTCAGCTTGGACTTATGATTGAACCGTTATACAGTGATCTGAACTTGGTTCACTGTTGGGAGTTGACACTCAGGTGGTTTGATTCCCACACATCGTTCGCTGCGCCTCTGCAGAGATTCACCCCACTGTGGCGATGCAGGGCACAGAAGCAGATTCGGGCTGTGCACACCCCGCATCTTCTTCTTCGTTGATCCCTGAGTCGAATTTCTCCCCCATCTCTCCCCACCTTCAAGCATCTGCTCTCTCCTTCTCAAAAACCCAATTTCTTTCCTCAGCCCATCCGGTGAACAAATCCGCCCCCCTACCCATCGACAACGTCTTTTCCCCAACCGCCGGCAACTATCCCCTCCGGTGAGCCAATCGACGGTGCCCGTTCAACAAGCGGCTACCAACCCCATTGGTCAGTTAAAATTTTCTACTTTCTCTCTCTAGTTTCTCTCCTCCTGTTTCTCTCTCTAGTTGATCTTCCTTCCCCAACACAATCGGTTTTAAAACTCATAAATGTTTCATCTGGGTTTTGGATTTGGTTTTGGTTGTCGTTCGGAAATATTAACAATGGAAAAAAAAAATTGGGGAAAAGGCCAACAACTGAACTTATTGGCAACCGAAAAATTTTTAATAATGAATATTAATTCCAAGTTTTGTCTTCAATAATTGGGTTTGGGGCTAGTTTTTTTCCTCGTCAATTTTCTTGTTCTCCTTTCCTCCTTCCTATCAAGCAAGCCATCATACCACTAGATCACAGATCCAATAAAGCATACAAAATAAGCGATCAAGTGTTTCCATATAGAGAGTCATATACATATATGCATATATATATATATATATATACACACACACAGACACACACACACAAAAAAGTAGGTAGAAGAGTGAAAGAATATAAAAGACTTTAAGATTAACGACAACAACAACAAGAAATATGGGAAGGATTTTTGTAGTAGAACTTGAAGGAAGGTCTTACAGATGCAAATTCTGTAAAACCCACCTGGCCCTTGCTCACGATCTTGTCTCTCGGGTATACACACACACACACACACACACACACATATGTGTTTATGTTTTTCTTTCTCTTTCCTCTTTACCATTTCCTATGTCAGAATAATTCTTCTCAATTCCTCAAAACATGTTTTTTCTTATCATACTGAAGATACTACAACTCTTTATGTGCTTCCCCATGTGCTACTTTATCTAGTTGTTGTTGTTGTTGATTTTTATTTTTTTTAGCGGTTGCCCATTTGGGAATAATGAATATAGCTGCCAATATTGATGATTCTAATTCTATAGGCTTTTATAGTTCATTTGCAAGTGTCAAAGTTGGGTACTTTGAAATTGAGTTTGTTGCTCTAAATCTTGTAATTGAGCTTTTCAATTTGTCGTTTTGATGCACAAATGAAGCCGAGAGAAAAAGTTAGATGAAATTTCCACTTTAAGGTTGTACTCTATCTTGTTTGTAATTTGCAACACTGAGGTGACGTTGAACTTGATGGTCAGGTCAGCCATAACTAATGTGAAGAGGAAAAGTTGATGTCTAGCTAACAGGAGGTTTGTCTATGGTGTTAGCAGTGTCTGAGTGACATAAGACTTACTGGGAGAGGGATTGACTTGTTGCGGTCGGGCATTTGTTGTTCAGCTGCACGGGTGTAGAGTTAGTATGCAGATCGATTTAGTGTTTTAATGCATAATATACACCGTTGGGCTATTGTTGTTGAAGCATTATGGAAGTGTAGAGTTTTGTATTGCAGATTTTTAAAAAAATTCTTGTGGCGCATCCTGTTTGGTTGTACTTGTTGTGTCTTTTAGTTTTCTTTAGGTTTTATATGTTTAGTATCCATGCTTGTTGCTGCATCATTTGGAAAAGTTGTTGTTACGGTGTAGCGCTGCAACCGATTTATATATATTTACTAAATAGTGTTTGTTGCTTTGTGTGCAGACGTTACTTTGATAGGATTTAGTTTGTCAAAGTCCATTCAAAAACCCCCACGATCTTTCAATTTCCATTATGTATTTTGTGCCTTATTCATTACCCACCGTCGAGCTGTTGCTCACGAGAAAGAAGGTTAGACAAATGACAATCTTATAGTAGAACAACTATAAGAAGGAAGGCTAACAAGTGAATCCATGGAAAATCTTTACATTCAAAGACAAATAGGTTGCGAAGTAGCTTTGTTTGACTTGCTGAAGTTTCACTCGTATTGTGCAAAGAAATGTAGATCTGGCTCAATGTAAAGTACTTGTTTCGAAAAGTCATTGGTTACAAGTTATTTGTTAAGCAAGAGATTTTCTGCTATCTTTTTATCTGTCTTTTTATTCCTGTTTTTAGTTCCTACTTTTAGATTCGGTATCGTCGGTGACACATGCGGCGGAGATTGAGGTCCGTGAAGCAGGATCGGACAAAAGGTTTGATTACCCACTATTTTCGCGTTCGGAAAGCATTGGTGCGACCCATTGCTTCCTGTCCTGATCCGCCTGCCTCCACCGTTTATTCCTCTTCCGGCTTGAACTTGGTTACCCTGGTAGGCTTTCTTAAACTTGTCGAAAAATGATTCATTTGCGAAATGCATAATTTCATGCTCGAGCATTCGGGTTGTTTGTAATTTGTGCTAAATTTGTTTCGATGCTAAAACTCGGAAATGTTTGGTTTTCCGTTGATTGTCATGTGTTGAATTTGTTGTTGAAGTTGATTTTACATTTTTCATACCCAAAACTCGTATCCTTATCGTACACGTTTAAATTATTATCGCTTTTTTTTTAAATATTTTTTTCCCTTGTATTCGCTAGATTAAGCAAATGCCCCGTAAATCTTCGGGTGAGACGTTTGTTTGGAATCCCGTCAAGGAAAAACAGTTACTGGAAAAATTGGATGACTTCTACTCATCCAATCCCGGCCGACAGCCCGCCATGCAGATATATGACTTATGGGCCAATGAGTTTAACACCGAGTTTGGTGGCGTTCACGCTCACGGCTCTACTTTATACCAAAAACAAGAGCGCATGAGAAAAATTTATAAGGGTTGGAAGGTCTTGCAAGTCCAGACCGGCCTAGGGTACGATTCTGCCACCGATGGAGTTGTTTGCTCAGATGAGGCGTGGCAGAGTTTAATCAAAGTAATATTAATTTTCTAACCTAAGTCATGCTTATTATATTTATTAACCACTTGAGTAGTAGAGACGGATGATGTGGCATATCCCATTTGCAGGAGCATCCATTGTGCAGGCATCTACGTTACGAGGGCCTTCGCCATAAGGAGTTGCAGTACAACGTGTTCGAGAAAACTCACGCGGCTGGCGCCTACGGTTATGGATCAGTTACGATGGGGGACGGCAGTTCTCCATTCGTAGACGACGAGTTCAACTTCGCCAACTCTGGAACACACCCGTGCTTAGAGGAGGACCTAACCCCGACCGGCGGTGGGTGGCATGCCGACACGCGACAAGGGCCCGACGGAGCCGGTCCGTCCCGACGTAGTGGAAGCCTGGGTAAGAGAAAGCAAAGGGATGCAACCGATGAGATGGCGTACTCGGCTATGCAGGAAGTCCAAGACTACTTCCGAGGCATATCGCAAACTGGCGGTGGCAGTGAGCAATCAATACAAAACGGTGGCCTTGTGCAGTGCATGAACATAATGAAGGGGATGTGTTTCTCAACACATTATCAGATGATGATGTGGCACTACTTTGACTCTCACCCACATCTTATGGGTTCATTCTGCCAGGTTGACGACGACCTTCGGAGAGCCATTATTGGCTCCGTCATCAACCCCCAGCCGCCGCCAGCTATATGACTGTTTATGTGTTTTTCTCTGTTTGTTTCATTTTTTCATTGCTCATTTCGGCAAAATTGAAACTATTTTTTTCTATTTTTTTAAATAGTTTTTTAAGTTAAATTATTAGTGCGTGATTTATTAATTTTATGTAACAATTAACGCTAAATTGTCTTGTTAAGTGAATTTACTATTAGGTTAAATGTGCGCTGAATGAATTTAATTACGTTATGTTATGTGGGCAGTTGCCAAAATTTCATTTTTGACGTACGTTAACGTATAACAGGAATTCTAGCACAAGTATAGTGCAGCACGGCAATATGAACATGAACGACCATGATTCCGCCCACCACCATGAAGATGACAATCATGAGACCGAAAACGGCCAATGCAGGTTGAACGCTATGGCTGCAATGACAGTGTTTGTGACCTGTTCATGGCGGCGTAACAGGTGCAGGGATCCTGTACCGATGCATAATTCAAGCTTAACTGGCAGGATGCGAGTGAACGAGATATTAAATGGCCACTCACAAATAATTCAAGGCATAATAAGTATGGAAGCCGGCACATTCAGAGCGCTAACTAACCTATTAAGCAGTCGGGCATTATTATCGCCAACTAATAACATGACTGTGGGCGAGCAGTTGTTCATTTTTTTATATATTTGTGCCCAAGGCGCCACAATCCAACAAACCTCATACTTATTCCAACACTCGAAAGAAACAATATCGCGGTGGTTCTATGCAGTGTTATTGGCTATTTGTTCGCTGAAAGACGAGTTCATCAGGCCACCCGACTACACAGTGGTTCAACCATTGATTCAAGAGCACGGGTACAAATATCGACCGTGGTTTGATGTACGTTAACCATTAACAATTACCGATATAATCGTATGGCAATACTTTAATAGAAAATCAGATGTAAGTTGATTGGATGTTAACATTTAAATAGTTTGAATATTTTGCAGGGTTGTATTGGGGCGATAGACGGCACACACGTCCCATGTGTGCCTCCCTCTGAAAATGCGGAAGCCTGGATTAATCGAAAAGGGTTTCACTCACAGAATATATTAGCGGCCTGTTCGTTTGACATGAAATTCACTTATATGTTGGCCGGGTATGAGGGATCGTCTCATGATGCTCGAATGTTGGGAGAGGCAATTGCATTCAAGGGTTTCCCAATATCTCCTCCAGGTAAAAAGAGTTGGCATTGTTATGTCAATAAATTATTCATATTCCACTTTTGTTGAAATAGAAAATTGGACTTACCATTCATGTTGTGGTATTTAATTTGTAGGTAAATTTTACTTATGCGATTCAGGCTACGCTAATAAGGATTGTTTCCTAAGCCCATATCGTCGAGAGACATATCATTTACCTGAATATCGAAGAAGGCGCGGCGGGCTCGGCAACCGAAGAGAGATGTTTAACTACACACATTCATCGCTGCGGAACTGTATTGAGCGGACATTTGGTGTTTGGAAGGCAAGATTCAAAATACTAAAAGGCATCAATAGCTACCCGATGGACAAACAAGCTATGATCCCCGTGGCTTGTGCGGTTCTGCATAATTTCATACGGATGGTGCAGGTTGGGGATCCCGTACACGAAGATTACGCCGTAGATTGTATGCCTGTAAGTGGAAATGTCAATGTGAACGCAGATTATGTATTTGAAGACGTAGCCTCTGGTACTGGCCCCAGTACAGGACCGCAGCAACATGACACGAGGATGGATTCCATGAATCGGGTAGAGATATGATGCCTGATGATATGTGGGACAGATTTCAATCAGTCCCGTGGTATAAAACCACGTGATAGTTGGCGTCGTTTTGTCACTGTTGGCAATATTATGACTGTCTCTATTAACAAAGGGATTTTAACATAAAGTTCACTGACCTACTACATACTGACGATGGGTGTATTTTACGGTTATTTACGTAATTTCACAAAATATTTCGATGACGTAAGTTGATTGGTGTTATACATTTAAATTGTTAATCGTGACATTTTACGTTAATAGAACCTATAATAGAATGTTAAATTGAGGATAAATGAAAATTTTCAGTTCTGAGTAGTTTGATTATAATTTTTATTTAATAAAATAAATAAATTTTGTTGATTTTTTGAAAAAGGACAGAAGTTGAGGTGAAAAAATTCCATTTAGTTCGAGTTTAGATAAGTTACCAAACACAAAAGGCAAAAAAATTGGTTAACTCAATTTTTAAACATCCAAACAGGGCCCTTGTTTTTTTTTAACTTTTTAACTCAAACTTTTTTAACCAAACAATCAACTCAAACTAAACTTTTTATCTCAAACTTTTTACCAAACACTCACCTTTTAAACTAAACTTATTTTAACTCAAACTAAACTTTAAAATCTTAACTCAAACTTACACACCAAATAGGGCCTTAGTGTAATTATAATCTATATCTTAATTAACTACTTTTATTATATAATATTCAATTTTTTTCATTTTTGTTTTTTCTTTCTTCCCCGTATAATATATATTTTAATTAACTGTTTTTATTATATAATACTTAATTTTTTTAATTTTTGTTTTTTCTTTCTTCTCCGTACAACACACGAGTATTAAACCCGTACTTACTATAAAAGCTGTTTTTTTTTTTTTTTTCAAATATGGATTAGCCGGTGAGAAACATTTGATTTGCAAACTGTAAAAATGTTAAACATTTATCAAGTCAACTTTGGATGTTCAAAAAAAAAAAAAAAATAGTTTACGTAACAATATGTAAGCAGGGCCCCACTGAATGGATTTGTTCAGAAAATAAAGTCAACTTTGTGACGTGGACTGCATCGCATCGTTTAATGAATACTAGACGTCGGCACACATATTTTTAAAGAATAATGCTAAATGGATTAATTTTAATATTAATTTTTGAGTATAAATTAATATAATAATATATTAAATATTTATCAATAAAAAATTATAATTTATATGTATAGATTGATATTCAAAAGTTAATATTAAAGTTGGTATCCATAATATTTTTTATTTTTAAAATATTGACCTCACATTACAAACTCGATAACTAAAATATGTAGTAAACATTATATTTATAATACTGTTAAAGTGAATAACATATTTTATTATTAAAATAAATAAACAATTTATTTATTCTTCGGGTTTATTTGGGATGCCATCTGGATTTCAAATTTTCAACTCTAGATCAAACTTTCTTTATTTTATATTTTCAAAAAATTCAAGTTTTAAAAGTCTGTAACTTTCTCATTTCAAATCATAATGAGATGATTTTTATGTCAAAATGTTCGTAACGACTAGACGAATAAGACAAGATCATTTTGTATTTTTTTTCCCAACACATTTTAAATTTTTGCACTGTTTTATATAACACATAACTTTTTCAAAAGTTTTTTCCCCACAAATACTTATTTCTAACTCAACTTCTAAAATATCATCTCCAGATATTACCTCAAACGAGCCCTTAATATTACAAAATTATTTATTAATAAATATGTTGTATATTGTATCAATTTTGTAAAAATGTTATTTACTTTTTTAAAACTTCGGTAAATATAAACTATTTATCTCGATCTTTCCTAATTATCTTGCTTGATAAAACAATGCTAGCGCTACGGGTAGGGGTTTACTGCAGTCAATTATTTGATGGTTTTGAACGATTTTTCTCTGTAGTTTTTAAAAAGTCCAACCCATAATTACCTAAATTTAAATGGATTTAGTGATTTTTTTAACAGACAGATTGGCCGTATAATTTAATTAGACAGATAATGTATGTTATGGGTCCAATTGTATGTGATATCCATAATGAAACTCAAGTTTAATTTGTTATTTTGTGATCCTTGACATCGGTGGTGTCCAAACATTTTTCTATTTAATGACAATTAGAAATGTAAATGATCATGTATTGTATTTATGTGTTATTATATGAATATTCCTTTTGGTACTAACCATTATTGGATTCTTCTCTCTCTTTATATATATATATATCATGTGACAGTGCAAGTTCTTCAAACAATTTCTGAGAAACTAGAACTGAGCCGTTTTTGGAACAACATCAACCAAAGTTCTTGCAATCAACAGGATGTAGACTTCAATAACACAGTGATAAGATCTGAACCAGATATTCGACACATTGTCACCTGCGATTGTAATTACAACAATATTAATGTTTGCCACGTCGTACATATCAATGTACGATCCAAATTCTCTCTCATCTGGACCTCTGAATTTTAAAATTATTCATGTCATGACTTTTGAATTTTTAAAACTCCTATTTTACTCCTTTAGTTTTTGAATAATGTCCCAGTTGAATTCCTATATATGGTCTTTATCTTTTCCTTTTTAACAAGAACTCTAATAGAAATGATAAAGCTTCGGTAAGACTAATTTTAAAGTGGTAATGATCTAAAAGTTTAAAAAATATAGGTGAGATTAAAAAAATTTGTTACCGAAATTGATATACTATGTTAATAACGGACACTTTATTATATAAAGTCTCTTTTTATTTATATATTTACTTTTTCCCATGTACTATGTTTATTTATTTGGTAATGTCTCTTTTTTTTTTTTTTTTATTAATGGGAAATTATAATAAATAGTAATTTTATGAAAATAATTGAAATAAATATTAGGTTTTTACAATATTTATAATAAATAGCAGATTAACTAGTTGAATAGAAAATTTACTAAATAAATGATATATTTACAAGATATAAATGGATTATTTATCTGCTAAATTTAGTAAATGACATTTTTATAAGACATAAATGAATCAGTCATTTGATCAATCTGACTTAAATCATTTACCTGATAAATTTACTATTTATTCCAAATATTTTAAAAATATGTTATTTACTTTAATTATTTTCTAAAAACTGTTATTTACTTTTTTTTCTCCCTTTTGTGTATTTATTTATTTTCCCATGTAAGATATTTATTACATTGAATTTAGCAAAACTTGGGAAGGAAAAAAAGTGCTTAAAAACAATTTTCTTTTGTACTCCAATATTGTATGATATTAATGTCATTTTCTTTTTATTAAAAAAAAAGTCATTTTCTTTAGTTTATTACGAGTTTAATACCCGTGCGTTGCATGGGGAAGGAAGAAAAAACAAAAATGAAAAAAAATTTAGTATTATATAATAAAAGCAGTTAATTAAGATATAGATTATACGGGGAAGGAAGAAAAAAAAAATTTGAGTATTATATAATAAAAGTAGTTAATTAAGATATATGTTATAATTACAGTAAGTATATTTTTTTAGTATTTACTATTATAATATTAAAGTACATACATTCATATTTATAAGCGTAATTTTCTTGAAATAAAAAAGTTCAAATAATAAATAAAGTTAAAAAAATTTGAAAAATCAAAGGGATAACAAAGTTACGGGGTAAATTTAATAAAATAAAAACCAATTAAATTAACAAATAAACGTAAAAATGAATAGAAATTTTAAAAAATTTATTTCTAAAGATTATAGATATAAATATAAAAGAAACTTATTGAACATTTTGTATAAAAAAAGAGAAAAAAATAACATAAGTCAAAGAATAAAAAAAAATAATATCAAATATTAAAATAAAATATTAAGTGTAAGTATTGTTGTTAATAGAATAAAATATAATAATATATTGTTATTAAAAAATCAGAAAGAATAAATAAAATTAAAAACTTTTAAACTTAAATAGTCAAAAAAAATTTAATAACTTAAGTAAATTTATTAAATTTAAACAAAATTAATTAAATCAATAAATAAACCTAGAAATGGAATAAATATTTTAAAAAAATTTAATTTTAAATAATATTATTTATATATGATATAAATAATAATTTAGCTATAATAATTATAAATATACATTTTTGATAATTACGTTTCATTACAGTAGAAAAATTATTTATTGATTTTTAATTTTATTGTAATTTTATAAACCTTTTTATATTTTGGAATTTCTGTAAATTATTATTTAATTTCAAACTTTTTAGTTAGTTTATTTATTTTGAATATTATAATTTAATTGTATTAATTTATTCTTTAAATATATTATTCTGTTTTTTTTTTTGTTAAATTTTTATTAATTCAATAATTTAAAATTTTCAAATATCATTTAACGTATATAATTTTATTTTTTATAATTGGAAATAATTTAATAAAATATAATTTTTTATCTTATGGTTTTTCTTTTTCTATTTTTTTTAAAATTTATTTTAATGTAGATATAGATATATCTGTCTTTATTTATTTTTTTACTTTATAAATTTACTGGTATATAAATTTATTTTAAATTTACCGGTATATAAATTTAATTTTTTTACTTTCTCTCTCTCTCTATCTCTATCTGTCTTTCTCTTTCTCTCTCTCTCTCTCTCTCTAATGGCCGGACAATACCAAAAGAGCAAAATTGGTAAGTCACTGTGCAGCCGGGAAAATGCAAGGGAATTGAAGGACAAAAATGTCATTTTACTGTACAGTTACTGTAGAACACTGTAGCAGAAACAGAAAAAATAAAAAGAAAATAAAAAAACCCAAAAGTTACTATATATTACTGTGCAATGAACAGTAAATCAGTCCATCCTTTTAGTATAGGGTTAATTTCACTTTTAGCACCTGTGGAATAAATAATATCAAAATCAGCACCACTTTTTCATCCCTTCGTTTCTAGTACCGCCACGTCATCATAGCCTGTGATATGTGGGACCCAACCGCATTATATGAATGTCGAATTACGGGTTTACCCTCATCTCCCTCGCATGTCCCAAAAAAATGTTCGAAAACTAGCATCTACACTATTTTAGAGAGAGAAAATGAAATCTAGAGAGAGAAATAGTTGAAACCGGCCGAAACCGCTCGAAAACCGTCCGAAACCACCACGAAAGGCATCTATAAATAGCTTCGGGATACAGAAGGCCACCTACTTAGAATAGTTTAAAAAACCGGCACCAGAGATCTAGAGAATGGTGGCCGATGAAGGGCTGAGGGGAAATCGAAGTTAAAGAATCAAAGTATTTGAAAGTTAAAAAATTTGCTTATTCGTTTCAATGTTTAAAAAGTTTGCGTTTAACGCTTTGTTTGCAAAGGGGAAAAAAATTTCATTATGAAAATGAATTTGTTTAACAGTTTGTCTTCTTACAAGATCGGTCATTTTCATAATGACCGCCTGGTAATTTTCGTTGTGACCCCTGTAACTATTAAATTTTCGCATGTAATTTTGGTCACAACGATATTGACCAGGTGGTCATTATAAAAATGACTCATTTTTGATCAAACATCCTTCTACCGAATGGGTCATGTAATGCCGAGCTTAATTAATTTAAAATAACTAAGTTTAACAAATATGTTTAGTATCTTATTAGTATTATTATTAAGTGTTTATTAGTAGTAATGTTAATCATGTTATATGAAATGTTTTTTTTAGTATTTATGTGCTACTGAAAATTTTTAACAACGTTTTTTTTAAGTAATTGTGCAGAGGAGAGTTGACAACCGCCGGAAGTGAAGTTGATCAATGTGCTTGGTCCATGAGATTGTTTGTATATGAATGGTAATCTAAAGTTATAGAATATACTTTAAATGAAGTTTATTAAAGTTTTTATGGACTTATTTGCAAAGAAAATATATTTTTAAGGATGTAGCATAATTTTAAATTCTTTTGGGCAATTATGAAATTTTTAAAAGTATGTTTTGCTGCTGTCTTTATACATGTTTTACAGCTGTCTCTTGGTGTATTAAGCTGTTTTAACCAAATTCCTCTTCTTCCTCACACCATTTGTTCCAGACGGTTCTCAGTGCAAAAAAAAAAAACACAGAACACAAAACTCTATCAACTGGTTTCTCCATCATCATAAGACCTTCTTTCCCCTCCAAAACCACAAAACAAAACAAGGCTAAGCATCCTTCAAAAACCCATTCTTGGATTCCAGCCATTAACCATTTTTCCTTGAACCTAGTTGAGCTCAAGGTGGGGTTTGGCGTCATTTTTGGAGCCCGAATTGTACAAGCTACCTAAGGTCAGTTTTAAGTAGGGTTTTTAGTGGATTTTGAAGCTTTTCAAAGCTAGAAATGTGAGGTTTTAAGTTGAGATGCTATATGTTGAATATATGCTTGGATTTGAACCCAAATGTGAAATTTTTGATTTAATTTGAGATTTTTGATGGTTATATGTTATTGGTAATGTAAAACATTGTGAGGTATGATTGTAAAAGAGTTTTACAGTTTTTAACGTATTTTATGAAGTGGCATAAGAGGTGTTTGTGAAAATGTTTGACTGAAATTTGTAAAACAGGGCACTAGGGTTCCGAAATTCGTTTCTCTGTCTATACCCTGTATTTGAAGCTGAAATTTTGTGGAGTTAAAGTAGACATATGAAGCTTGCTCCCCACAAAATTTCACATGAAAATGTTATAAAACGGATTTTTGGTGAATTTTCAAAAGTCGGGTCCTGTAGCTGGAAATTTGTGGACAGCAACTAGGTAGAGAATTTTGTTTGTGCTTAGAATTTGTCCTAAAGGACATTAAATGGTTTAAAACGTTGAAAAGCAATACTATAATGCATATATTACTATTTTATATAACTGGTAATGGATTGAAGATACGTTTAAATGTAAAATGACTTGATCATGGATCTTAGGACAAGCCCGATCAACTTCCTCAGTACGGTGGAGTCAATTTCTCTGCGGAAGTTCAATTTTAAAGAGGTAAGTAGGAATTCTACTTACTGTGTCATAGAAACTTAAAAAGTATATGATATAGTGTTTTAATGTTTTTGATGAATGTTTAACATTTCAAATGAGACTATGGACATAATGTTTCTCTTCATTGGAAAGAGTATGATTTGCAAGAAGGGAAGTATGATTTATCGAAAGCTTTTATGACATGTTTATAATGATTTAAACATTTGCAAAGTTATAGATGTGGCCTATGGAAGGATGGGAATATCTACAGGATGTGTAACCCCATATAATGATGTCATTGGGACTGACTGATACCCACGGATGGGTCCCGAAAGGGACATGACTGATACCAACGTTTGGGATCCCAATGACAGTAATGAAAGTGTTTGGCCAAACTTAAAGGAAATGAATGGTAAATGATTCTGTAGTTTAAGCCCAATTTGTGCCATATCTCAATGGTTTTCATGATATGTTTTAAATGTTAATTTGGATTTTTAATTGCTATAAGAAAATTTGAAATCCATTGAAAAACTGTATTTTATTTACAGATTGTAGTTTAAAGGTTTTTGGTATTTAACTATGTTCCGCTTACTAGGCTTTTAGCTCACTTTAAAGTTTCATGGCACATGTGAGGAAGAAAAGAATGATGAAGCAACATAGTGGCGGGCTGAAGCTCTTTTGGGAATCTGATGTCATGGAACTTATGTACATACTAAACTAAAGTTGTTTCATGAAAAATGATTATCAAAGAACCCTGTGGGCTATACTAGAAAAGTTTTGAATTTTGAAATAGTACTAACAATCTGGGATAGTCATATCTCGACTCTTCATATTTTGACTGAACTTTGATGAAGAGTCTGTAAATATTTTCTATTAATATTTTATCATACCACTATCTTGGCTTTACTATGTTTCTGTGTTATAGTAGATTCTATGAATGTATGGATTAGTGACATGTTCTAGTTAAGTTTAGTTAAAAGCTAAACTGGCTAGGGGGTGTTACAGGTCATTTTCATAATGACCCTATTGTCATTATTGTTGTGACCCCTGTAAATTGTCAATACGGTGACGTATTGGTCAAAGTGTTAGACGATCGGTCATAACTGTTATGACCTCTGTGTTAGACTGTCGGTCATAACTGTTATGACCGTCTGTCATAACAGTTATGACCACCTGGTCATAACTGTTACGACCTCTGTGTTAGACTATCGGTCATAACAGTTATGACCACCTGGTCATAACTGTTATGACCTCTGTGTTACACTATCGGTCATAACAGTTATGACCGTCTGGTCATAACTGTTATGACCGATGTCATTGGTCAATACGGTGACATATTGGTCAAACCCTAACAAAACGTTTTGCCCACTTTCCCGTCCATTTCAACCCCGACATTACAATACCCTAAATTTTGAAAAATTTGTCTTTCCTCCTCTCAGTGAAGCCTCACGGATCCTCTCTGCACCATTACCCACTGATCGAAACTCACTCTAAGTCCAACAAATCTGAACACATCTTCGTGCACTCTGTAAAAACTGACCCTGACCCATCCTCGTCACAGTTTTATTGATTTTTTTCTGTGTGAAAATGCAGTTTTTTTGATTCATTCGGAAAAAATTTGCTTGAATTACATAAAGTTAGTATTTTTATCTGATTTTGTAACATAAACCATCCGTTTATAAAATTTGGTTTATATAAATATTTGGGTTTTCGTTGATGATTTTTTAATTGTAGGTGATATCGGTAATGAGTTATTTTTTTTGTCATCATCATGTAATTTTTATAATGGTCATTTTTTTAATTACTCTCTGGTCATAATAATAATTACTCCATTTTATGTTATTTTCGGATGGTCATTTTCATGATGACCACCTCGTCAATTCCATTGTGACCTCTGTGCCTACAGTTTGCCGTATTAACCATATACAGAGGTCACAACGATATTGATCAGGTGGTCATCAGAAAAATGACCGTATTTGTAAGAATACTAACAGTGATTGATTTGCGGCCCGAATTTAATGCCAAATCCTCGATTTGTGTGTAAAGGGATAAAAAAATAAATCAATTAATTTGCATAACTTTTGATACTTCTACAGGATCGGTCATTTCCATCATGACCACATGGTAAATTTCGTTGTGACCCCTTTAAATCGTGAATTTCTGCCTTTAACCATGGTCACAACGATATTGACCAGGTGGTAATTGTGAAAATGACCGTATTTGTAAGAATCCCAACAGTGATTGATTTGCGTCCCGTCTTCAATTAATGCCAAATCCTCGATTTCTGTGTAAAGGGAGCCTGTTTGCACAACTTTTGATACTTCTACAGAATCAGTCATTTCTATAATGACCAGTTGGTAATTTTGGTTGTGACCCCTTCCTCTATTTCTACCAGGACGGTCAATACAAAAATGACCAGATAGTCAATATAGAAATGACCGATATGCCTACGGTCAATACGACGTGGTATTGGTCAAAAGGGGTCACAACTAAAATTACTAGACGGTCATTATGAAAATGACCTTCTGGTATAATGACCGTCTGGTCATTTTCGTTCTGACCTCGAAATTGACCAATACCACGTCGTATTGACCGTTGGCATAGAGGTCATTTCTATATTGACCATCTGGTCATTTTCGTATTGACCTCATGGTAGAAATACCAAGAGTCATTTAAAGGTCAAATTACAGATTTACCCTCATCTCCCACCCGCCCAAAGTCACTCTACCTCGAATAACCTAACCAAAAATTCCAACCAGCGTATACAGTGTTTTAAAGAGAAAAACTCCGATTCTAGAGAGAGAAAGCTTTGCAACCGCTCGAAAACCGCTCTGAAATAATACAAATGTCGACGCCAACGAAAATGTCAAAGAAAATCACTACTCCCGAAAGATCGTCGAAGTGTACTCAGGGGGAAATCGAACTAAAGGATTCAAAGAAGTTCATGAGTCCTCTCGACGAGAATATATTCGACTCTGAACAGGTAAAAAAATTGTTTTATGTTTTTACGTTGAAAAAAATTTACATTGTTATTATATAAGTGCCGTAGAAGTTAAGATATCGGAAACTAGATAAGTTAAAAAGTTGTTTTGATTTTTGTGTTTAAAAAGTTTACACTATTAATATTTTTCAGTCAGATTATGCAGTTTTTATTGATTATGTAAAAACAAAGTTTCCATTTATATGTGTTTTTGATGATATTCCACCTTTCTAATTTATTTGTTGACAAATCTTATCATAATGTACAAAAAGTTTGCATTTTTATCTGATTCTATTCCATAAACTATCCGTTCGTTAAATTTAGTGTTTTGGTTTATAAAAATATTTGGGTTGTCATCGATGGTTGTGTTTAAGTGTAGATGATAACGGCTATTTTTATAAAAAAAATTTAATGGTAATTTTTGTTATGACCCTCTGGTCATAATAATAATTACTCAGTTTTCTTTTATGTCCGGGTGGTCATTTTCATTATGACTTGTTGGTCATAATACTAAGAGTTTTAACTTATTTTAGGATGGTCATTTTCATTATGCCTTGTTGGTCACAATAATTACATGGTTTTTTGTTTTTCCATATTGCTGTTAGTTGTCATATTGCTGTTATAAACTTTATGTCAGGTAATTTGTATGATTACTTTACTTTCATATGTTTACTTACTCCTTTATGTTACCATTAACATTACCGCAGATTCAATATAATCGATGGGTACCGGATACTGAAATTACGAGGGCTAAAATAAAAAATTGTATTAACATTCCAGATAGTTGTTCGAAGTTGAGACGGTGGTTGTCTCCCCAACAGTACGAGGCCGTCGTTCAGCAGCCATGCACTCAACACTTTATGAGATTAAATACTCTTGGTTGGGCAGGACAAGTCTTCCACAACATTGTTATGAGATTGACGGATCACTCAGCAATGGGTGATGCTCTTTGGTTTGAGGTTGGTGAAGAACTCTGTAGATTTTCCATTAACGAGTTCTGCCTCATTACCGGCATGAAATGTGTAGGGTCTACTCATCTCCCAGTGGGCGAAAGCCGATTAATAACAAGATATGTTTCGACTTTGAGAGGTGTGTCGAGAGAAAATTTGGAGCTGCAGCTGTCGAATGCAAACTTTGACAACGACGACGACGCTATCAAGCTTAGCCTACTATACTTGGTATTCTGCATTCCTTTATCAAATGCAAACTCGGTCAAGATAGACCCGAAGTTTTTCTCCCTGGCCGACAACATTGCTGATTTCAATGATTTTCCTTGGGGCGTGCTCTCATGGGAGGCAACCCGGTCTGCAATCTGTAATGCAGTTGAAAACAGGCTGTCTTCGAAGAGAAGACCGTTTAAAAAGACTGACAAAGTGCATTACAGTGTTGCGGGCTTTCCGCATGCCTTACTCGTTTGGGCCTATGAGACCCTCCCATCGATGGCATTGAGATTCACTAGCAAGTACGATCATGCCATTCCGCGGATGCGCTCGTGGACCACCGGGGACAATGTCAAGTTCGATGATGTTATGTCTGCTTTTGCCGAGGTTGGTGAAATTCAGGTATAAAAACATAGTCTGTCTTTCATATATTTATTATGTATACAGTGTCAATTACAACTTTACATTAACAAAATTTGGTCATAACAGTAATTACTGTCCTTGTGATCATAACAGTAATTACTGTCCTTGTGGTCATAACAGTAATTACCATACACTAATGCGCTGCTTGGTCATCTGTGTAATGACCGGGTGGGTAATGTTTTAATGATCATACATATGCTACACTGACTACTGGTGTTGGTCATATATATTTACCTGGTGGTCATTCCTGTAATGACCAGCACCCCGTCTACAGTTATGATGACGTTGGTCTTATGCATAATTACTGGGAGGTCATTACTGTATTGACCATGAATTTTTTTTATAATACATCAATGTTGGTCATCGTACTTAGTAGAAGGGTGGTTATTTAAATTGATTATCTACCATAAATAAGTTAATAATATTCATATATGTTGGTAATTAACATATTGACCGTATCCCCTACTCATTTTTTCTTATATCAAATGTGTTCAGCCTAAGGGTTTTGTGATGATGCCAACTGAAAAAGAGTTGAAGGACCCATGGGTTGCGCGCCTATATTTGAAGAACCTAACTGTTGTGCCTAACTTACCTCCCAAGACTTCTGCCCCCCGACCGAGCTCCGATACAAACTCCGAGTGGCAGGAGTTTCAAAAAGAGATCCAAGGAGAGGTGGTCTCCATTAAAAAAAAGTTAGCTTCTCTTAAAAAGGGTCAGAAGAAGTCTAACAAACTCATGCGAAGAGTTATAAAAATGTTGGCCTCCAACATTTTTGAGAAGGGACAAGGAGAGGCACACACGGCGTTCCATGTCAGCAGCAGCCCGAAGACTAATGTTCACACGCTAGATTCGGATGCCTTGAAAACTACCCCTCCTCACATCGGCACCGGCTGGCAAGATGATGTGATATTCAACTCTGACATCGGTGCCGTTGCAGAAATGGGTGTTCAAGCAGCCATGGAGTTCCTAACTGCCGATAAGCTGATTGTTTCTCGTGAAGACGTCAAGGATGAGAAGAATATGGTAATCTTTTATTTGTTAATCGCGTCTACCATATATGTAGATGATCTTAACTGTCTTCCATAAAGAATTTTGTATTTATTATGACATGTTGTGAAACCACGCAGGAAAAGATTACAGACGGCCTAGAAGAAAGCGAGGGAGAAGCGAAGGAAAAAACCGATCCCTCTTTTCAAATAAAGGAGGAGATCCTGTCTGACCCTGAAAATTTATCAGAAGTGGAGAAAGATGATAAAGAAAAAAAAAAAAAGAGCTAGATGTCAAACAGCTTGAAGAGCCAGCATCCGAGGAGAGCATCGGTGACATGGTTGTTACGCATATCTGTAACTTAGTTACATATCAATTATGGTCATCGTACAATGTTAACTCGTTTCACATATGTCATTTATAGATCCCTAAGAAGAAGAGGGCCAGACGATCAAGGCTTGGCCAACGGCATTCTGGATCCATGACTCATGTTGGCTCGCCGTCTAAGGCTCTGAGTAAGCAGATATCTGCCCTCCTTCCGGGTCTCGAAGATGAACCTCCAAAAGAGACACTTGAGGAGTTCAGGGAGTGGTTCCCAAAAGGATTATTGAAGAGGACTCTTCTAGGGTAATTTTTTTATAATACTTCTCCGTTCGATTTGAATTTGACAATATATTAACAATGTCATCACCAATTAACCAGACGGTACATTCTGTTTAGTAAACAGCCTGCCCGATACAGTGCAAAGCATGATACGTTGGACAAACCACATGACCTCGGGTGCATGATGGTTGAGAAAAAAGTTGGTATTATGAGTTAGCTACATGCCCTGTTTGGCTATGGGATGAAATAAGTACCGTTCTTCAATATTTTATACTCCATGTTCTATAAATTTTGTAAATACTAGGGTCAAGTCGGTACATTGTTTGTTATCCTGTAATTTATGACAATATCTTTGCATTTGTCATAAATGTGCAGCACATTAACTTTGCATTTTACTACCTGCGGAAGAAGATCAGGCAATACCCCGATTTGAAACAACAGAAGGTGACAACGGTAGACACGTATTTTTTTCTGCAAAGGTTCGTTCATTGTGGACTGTCTACTAGTCAGCACCCGACAAGTTCGATTAGGGCACCTGTGATACTATATTCAGGATCATGCTTGGCGTGCGTGTTCAGAGTGGGGCCTCATGGTTTGACTTGAACACTGTGCTCATACCAATACACTTGGAGGATCTAAAACATTGGGCATTAGCAAAGCTCGATCTAACAAACTGGACCATTGAGGTGTACGACTCTCTTCAGCATGAAGGCCCTCACAATTCTAAGGTCCAAGCAAGAGTGGAAGGTCTGTCAAAGTTCATTCCACTTCTGGCTGAACAAAACAGTTTGTTCAAGTTCAAACAACGAGATCCTCTAGGAACTTACCCAATACCGGTCACCATAATGAAAGACATCCCTCAACAAGCCAATAGGTTAGTACAAGTATTGAAAAGGTTTTCTTACAATTAACTGTGTGGAGTGTGATGCTTATTTATTTTATTTTTTTTCATCTTTCGTGCAACAGGGGTGACTGTGGAATGTTTACAATAAAATATGCTGAATGCTTCATAGAAAGGAGGGATCTCCGGTATTGGGTAATTCATCAACGCATGCAAATCTTCAGGGAGTGGCTAGCATGTTACTTGTGGGCCCATTCCAAACGAAAGATCGATCAAACTTATAAAAGTGATGATGATGTGGATACAGACTTTTAACATTTTGACTAACCAAAATTTTGTTCTCTAAATTAACCAGACTGTAAATAGGCCCATTTTTTAATTCATGATATACCATACTTTTTTATGTTTATGGTATATTGTTGTAAATTGTGAAATTTTACATTACACATTAATTGTATTGGCCGAGGTCATAATTGTCATGACCAGATGAGGATAAAAGGAATTATATCTGTACCTGATAAGAAAAAAACTGCTAGCTTCTACCAATAAAACTGCTAGGTTCACTTTAATAAATTTCTCTTAGCTTCTACCAATAAAAATTTCTCTTAGGTAGTATAAATTCCCCCAAATAATTGTTAGCTTATGATTAATAATTTTTTTTCCATCGATATTGGTCATTGCGTGTTATATCACTCTAATGAACTACAGACTAGAATAGGCGTGTTCAGATAAATTCACAATTTCATTTTTGTTACACTATAAACACAACGGTCATAACAGTAATGACCACCTGGTCATAACAGTAATGACCACCTGGTCATAACCGTTATGACCCGATAGTCTAACACAGCGGTCATAACGGTTATGACCAGTTATCATAACCGTTATGACCCGATAGTCTAACACAGCGGTCATAACAGTAATGACCACCTGGTCATAACCGTTATGACCCGATAGCTTAAATTCCCCCTAAAAAATGATAGTTTATGATAAATAATCCCTTTTTTTTTTTACATCGAACTTGGTCATTGAGTGTTAAGAAAAATTAAAAATATGCGTGTTAAGAAAAATTAAAAATATTCTAATGTACTGCAAAACTAGAATATGCGTGTTAAGAAAAATTAAAAATTTACGTGTTATTTGCCACACTATAAACACATAGGTCATAACAGTTATGACCACCTGATCATAACTGTTATGACCGTTCTAAGATGAGTCTACACACTTTGTGTGTAAAGGGGAAAAAAAATTTAACTACTAGGAGTGAATTGACCTAAAATTTGGTCCTTCCATCGGATCGGTCATTTTCATAATGACCGCCTGGTCATTGTCTTTGTGCCCCCTGTAAATCGTGAATTTCTACCTTTAACCTTGGTCGCAACGATATTGACCAGGTGGTCATTGTGAAAACTACCATATCTGTAAGAATCCCAATAGTGATTGATTTGCGTCCCGTCTTCAATTAATGCCAAATCCTCGATTTCTGTGTAAAGGGACCCTGCATAACTATGATACTTCTACAGGATCGGTCATTTCCGTAATGACCACCTGGTCATTTCCGTTGTGACTCCTTCCCTTCCCACGTTTTGCATTAAACATTGTTCAAAACGATATTGCATTTAACATTGGTCAAAACGATATTGACCGGATGGTCATTATGAAAATGACCAGATTTTTAGGAATGCCAACAGTCATTGATATTCGGCCCACTTTCGGTAAATCCCATATTTGCCCTCATCTCCCACCTAAAAGTCACTCTCCCTCTAATGCCCTAACAAAAATTTCAAACCAGCTTCTACAGTATTTCAGAGAGAGAAACTCCGGTTCTAGAGAGAGAAAGAGTTACAACCAGCAGCCACCGATCCATAACCGCTCGATAACCGTCCCAAACCACGCACGAAATCATTGTATAAGCTAATTAGACATCTATTAACGTCGTATAATCCTAAAAAATTTCCCCATTTCGACACACACAAAAATGTTTGCGAAAAACACTGCTCGCGAGAGGAGGTCAGCCCGAGTTCCGTCTAAGCCATCGTCGTCGTCATCGGCTGAGGACAGTGCCAAAAAATCGGTACCGGGGATGGAGAGAATGGTGTCCGAGGGAGGTTTGAAGAGAAAGCAGGGGGAAATGGGTGTCAATGATTCGGAAAAGTTGATCAGTTCTTTAGAATCTAAGATATCCAAAGCTGTAGATGTAAAGATTTTGTTTTTAGTGTTTATGCTTATAAAGTATTTATTTTTACTATTTTTCAGCAAGAATGTGCAGTTTTTATCGACTTAATAATAAAAAAATTTCCATCTTTATATGGTTAAAAAGTTTTAACTGTTAACAACCGGTTGGTTAAAGGATATTGTACCATAAACCAACAGTTTTAGCATATTTCATGAATAATGCTCAGTTTTGATTGATTATGTTTGGAAATTTTTAATTTTTATATGTGTTATCGTTGTGCCATTGTACGGGTTTTTAGATATGTTGAAAAATTTAACCTTAAGATCCTTAAAGTTCATTTTTTTATCTGATTTTCTACCATGAACCAACCGTTTGTATAATTTTGTTTTATGGTTTATATATAAATGTTTGGGGAGAAATATTATGAAAGTTTCCCTTTCCTGGTGATATTGGTGTCTGGTTAGTACTAATTTTGCGATCAATTGGTAATATTTGCGG
The DNA here is from genome assembly GCA_008635985.1 of Ficus erecta. Classification (NCBI taxonomy): domain Eukaryota; kingdom Viridiplantae; phylum Streptophyta; class Magnoliopsida; order Rosales; family Moraceae; genus Ficus; species Ficus erecta. Next base: position 1,159,409 of record BKCH01000047.1, read on the forward strand.
ACGTTTTTTATGATTACTTGAAGGAAGTAAAGTTAACACCTATATTATGTTACCACACGCAGGGTCAATATGTCCGACTCGTACCAGACAGTCAAATTACTAGGGCGAAAATAAATACGTCTATAAACATAACGGAGACATGGAATAAACTGCGTGGGTGGTTGTCTCCACGACAGTATGAGGCCGTTAAGGATTAGCCATGCATTTAGCAGTTCATGCATTTACACACTATTGGTTGGGCTGGGCAGGTATTCCACAACATCGTGTTGCGCCTGACGAATCACTCAGCCATGGGTGACGCTCTATGGTTTGATCTTGGTGAAGGGTTGGGCAGATTTTCTATGTACGAGTTCTGCCTAATAACCGGCCTGAAATGTGTAGGGTCTACTCATCTCCCCGTCGTGGAAGGCCAATTAATATCAAGATATTTTTCAACGGTTAGGGGTGTTTCGAGAGAAAATTTGGAGCTGCAGATCTCGAATGCTAAGTTTGACAACGACGACGATGCGGTCAAGCTTAGCCTTCTGTACATCCTATTTTGCATCCCTTTATCAAATGCAAGCTCCGTGAAGATAGACCCCACGTTTTTTTCCCTGGCGGATAACTTGGATGCTTTCAATGATTTTCCTTGGGGTGTGCTCGCATGGGAGGCAACCCGGGCTACAATATGCAATACTGTGGAGAACAGGATGTCTTCGACGAGACTACCAAAAAATAAATTTGACAAAGCTAGTTACAGTATTCTGAGGTTCCCCCATGCCTTATTCGTTTGGGCATATGAGACCATCCCAGCGATATCATCCAAGTTCACTAGCAAGTACGAGAAGGCCATTCCACGTATGCTGTCGTGGACAACCGCGGTCAATGTGAGGTTTGATGACGTATTGGCTGCTTTTATGGCGGTTGGCAAATCCCAGGTATTTTATATAAATTTTCATTTAATTTTTTTTGCAGTGTCAATTACAATAGGTGGTCATAATAGTTATGACCACACGGTTATAATAGTTATGAACATAGGGGGTCATAACCGTTACGACTAGGTGGTCGTAACAGTTATGACTGGACCCGGTCATAACCGTTATAACCACCCGGTCATAACTGTTATGACCCCCTGCGCATAACAGTAATGAATGTTTTGGCTGGTGATTTATTTGAGAAATGACAATTTGCAGTCATTAATGATCCGTTGTGTCAATCATTAACATATTAACTGTATGTGTTCAGCTTAATTGTTTACTCATGATGCCAACCGAAGAGGAGTTAAAAAACCCATGTGTTGCGCGCCTTTTTTTGAATCATCCAAAGGCCCTGCCTCAATAACAACCTCCCAAGCCTTCTGTCCCCCTACCGAGCACAGATACAAACTCCGAGTGGTGGGAGTTTCAAAAAGAGATCCGAGGATAGGTGGCCTCACTGAATAAAAAGAGCACAGATACAAACTCCGAGTAGCGGGAGTTTCAAAAAGAGATCCAAGGACAGGTGGCCTCACTGAATAAAAAGTTCGAGAATCTGAACAAGGAACAGAAGCATTCGACAAACTCTTGAGGAGGGTTCTCAAAATGTTGTCTGCCAACATTATTGAAAAGGGACAGGGTCAGGGACAGACGGCGCTGCATGTCAGCAGCAGCCAGGAGATTAATGTTCAGGGACAGAGGGTTGAGTCGGAAGCCTTCAAGACTACCTTCCCTGACATCTGTGCCGTTGAGGATATAGGTGTGCAGGCAGCCATGGAGTTCCTAACTACAGATAAGCTGGACCTTTATCGTGAAGATGCTGAGAAAGAGAAGAGAAGAATAATGTAATCCTTTAATTTAAATATATCAGTCTTCAACATAAGTAGAGTTGATCATTTTTTGTCTTCCATATATACAACTTATAAAAGTGATGATGATGTAGACATGGACTTTGCCTAACAAATTATTTATTTTTTCACAAAAAAACTTGACCATACAGTATATAGGGCCATTTTGCTGCCCAATGTGTTTACTTGGTAATTTTTTTGTGCTAAAGGGGAATAAAAATTGTAACTAATGTGAAACTAGTGGACTTTCTGCAATACAACTGATAACATTAAGTTTGAAGGAAAAAAAAAAAAAAAGGGCGAAACAACGATTTTCACACTACAAACACAACGGTCATAACGGTAATGACCACTCGGTCATAACGATGATGACCGGGTGCCCAGTGTATTTTAAACTAATTTTTTTGTTCTAAAGGGGAATAAAAATTGTAACTAATACGAAACTAGTGGACTTTCTGCAATACAACTGCTAACATTAAGTTTGAAGGAAAAAAAAAGGGGGGGGGGGGGAGAAACAACGATTTTCATACTACAAACACAACGGTCATAACGGTAATGACCACTCGGTCATAACGATCATGACTGGGTGCCCAGTGTGTTTTAAACTAATTTTTTTGTTCTAAAGGGGAATAAAAATTGTAACTAATACGAAACTAGTGGACTTTCTGCAATACAAATAATAACATTAAGTTTGAAGAAAAAAAAAAAAAAAAAAGGGGGAGAAACAACGATTTTCACACTACAAACACAACGGTCATAACGGTAATGATCACTCGGTTATAACGATGACGACCGGGTGCCCAGTGTGTTTTAAACTAATTTTTTTGTTCTAAAGGGGAATAAAGAACCGTCGTGTAAAGTGGCTCCGAAGACCACTTTACACGACGGTTCCTTGGAACCGTCGTGTAAAGTGCTTCGCGGAGCAACTTTACAAGACGGTTCCAAGGAACCGTCTTGTAAAGTTGGCACTTTACACGACGGTTCCAAGGAACCGTCGTGTAAAGTGCTTCGCGGAGCAACTTTACACGACGGTTCTTCGCACCGTCGTGTAAAGTCTAGATTACACGACGGGTTCTTAAAACCCGTCGTGTATTCCTAACCTTTTTTCCCTAACAGCAGCCCTCATTTTATCTCATTACAGATCTATCGCGCAGCCGCGAAAAACATCACAGAGACCTGCGAAACCACGTCTCCTCCACTGCGAAACCAACACTCGCGTATACTGAATATTTGTAAGTATAGTGATTATTACTTACTATTCTTTTTATTTATTTGATTTTTATTGACCATTTATTGTAGATGTCAAAAATGGTATATATATATTCTCTTTTTTTTCTGCTTCTTTTAAGTATGATTAGTTGTTGACTTTTTTCAATAGCTTAATATATATATATATATACGTTCTGTTTTTAAATACAAAAACTTGATTATTGAATAAATTGTATGATAAATTTAATATCGATTTAGGTCGAGTTCTTGGAAATGGATCGAAAATGGATTTGGGCTAATAGATTGACTAGAAAATACCAAGATGGTGTTGAAGAATTTTTTTCATTTGCGGAAACTCACATGAAGAATGATAAGATTCGATGTCCTTGTGTGGATTGTGGAAATCATAGATCTCATCCAGTTGATGAAGTTAGAAGACACTTGCTTGCGCGTGGGATTATTTGTTCGTACTAAACATGGTATTTACACGGTGAAATATGTTTTAATCCATCATCGAACAACAAAGCGAAAGAACCTATTGTTGAGGAAGATGTAGGAGATAATTTGTTTGATATGGTTAATGATTTGGAAGAACAGTTTGTACATCGTCCGGAGTTATTTGAAGCAATAATGAATGATGTCGAGATGCCCTTGTATGACGGGTGTAGTAAATATACGAAATTGTCCACATTGGTCAAATTATGGAACATGAAGGCATCGGGAGAGTGGACAAATTCTAGTTTCACGGCTCTTTTAGAATTTCTAAGAGAGGTTCTACCGGTTGATAATAAAATACCCGCTAGTATGTACGAAGCTAAGAAGACGTTGAGCACTTTGGGAATGGAATATGAAAAAATTCATGCATGTCCAAATGATTGCGCCCTTTACCGAAATGCGTAAGAGGATTTGGATGAATGTCCGGTTTGTAAGGAGCCAAGATGGAAGAAGGGCAAGAATCCAACGAATGGCAGCAAAGGTGTGCCGGCAAATGTGCTATGGTACATTCCTCCGGCACCGCGTCTACGGTGTTTATTCCGTAATGCCGAGATGCCAAGAATTTGATATGGCACCATGATAAACGTGTTGAAGATGGCATGCTTAAACATCCAGCCGATGCACCACAATGGAAGACCTTTGATGCCGATCATCCTGAATTTTGTGCGGAACCACGGAATCTACGTCTTGGTTTGTCGGCGGACGGAATTAACCCACATGGTAATATGAGTAGTAGGCATAGTACTTGGCTCGTCATACTTGTCAACTACAATCTCCCTCCGAAGTTGAGCATGAAGCGAAAGTTCTTGATATTGACCTTATTGATATCTGGTCCTCAACAACCAGGGAATGACATTGATGTGTACTTAGCACCACTAATCGATGATCTAAAGAGCTTATGGGAAAAGGGGATCGAAGTTAGAGATGCTTACCGTCAAGAGACATTCACAGTCCGTGCAATGTTGATGTGGACAATCAATGACTTTCCTGCCTATGGAAATCTATCTGGTTATTCAGTCAAGAGTTCTATCGGTTGTCCCGTTTGTATGAAAGAAACATCCTCCATCCGATTGAAGAATGGTAAGAAAACCGTTTACCTTGGTCATATGAGATTCTTACCACAAAATCATAGATACCGCAAACAGAAAAAGGCTTTCGATGGCAAAACGGAAGAAAGAAACCCTCCCCGGGTTTTGACGGGCGAAGACGTTTATGAGATGGTTAAGGATTTGAAAGTGGTGCTCGGGAAAAGAAAACGGCGTAACAATGATCCCGTGGTAGACGGCCCTTGGAAAAAATGGTCAATCTTCTATGAACTTCCATATTGGAGGACACTTTTTGTTCGTCATTGCTTGGATATGATGCATATTGAGAAAAACGTTTGTGAATCAATAGTGGGCACGTTGCTAGACATTCCTAATAAGAGCAAAGATGGTGAGAAGGCACGGTTGGATCTTAAGGAATTGAAGATTAGACTTAACTTGATCCCTACGAAGAAAGGGAATGCAACTTACTTACCTCCGGCGAAGTACACACTATCAAGACAAGAAAAAAGAAAGCTTTGTGAGTGGCTCGCTTCTGTAAAAGTGCCTAATGGGTATTCTTCCAACTTGAAAAGGTTGGTGTCTATGAAGGATCTGAGGCTGATTGGAATGAAATCACATGATTGTCATATCTTGATGCAACAGTTATTACAGCTGGCCTTGCGAGGAGTTTTAACGAAGGATGTGAGATTCGCAATTACCAAGTTATGCTCATTTTTCAACTCGATATGCTCTAAGGTAATAGATCCATTGACACTAGATTCGCTACAATTAGAGTTGGTTAAGACTTTGTGCTTGCTTGAAAAGTACTTTTCCACCCTCATTTTTTGACATAATGATTCATCTAATGGTGCACTTAGTCCGGGAAGTGAAGCTATGTGGACCGGTGTACTTGAGATGGATGTATCCTTTTGAAAGGTACATGAAGGTTTTGAAGGGTTATGTCAAGAACCGAAATCGGGCAGAAGGATGTATAGTAGAAAGCTACATTGCGGAGGAATCGGTCGAATTTTGCTCCGAGTATTTGTCCACCGCGGAGGCGATTGGGTTGCCGAAGACTACAAACATTGACTGGAAAAGACTATCCGTCGGCGTTCCATCGCAGGTAAATCGATGTGAATGGGAGAAAGCTTGTCTCTATACTTTACATAATAGGGTTGAAGTTGAGCCTTTTATTGAGCTTCACCTATAGGAAATAAGAGATAAATATCCAAGAAGAGGACGAAATGAAAAGTTGATACACGATGACCACAATCAAACGTTTCGTCTGTGGCTACGAAGTCATGTCTTTCAGAAGGACGGCTGTTCGCAAGAGTTAATGAACCTCGCTAGAGGTCCGTCAACGATTGTTACACGGTATGCATCGTACTTCGTCAATGGTTATACATTCTACACTCGCGAAAGAGATGAGAAGCATCCCGTTCAAAATAGTGGTATTAGTATCCGTGCTAAGGCAATGCATATTTCATCTGCAAAGGACAAGAATCCAGTTTATGGAACTATGAACTACTTCGATTTCATTGAAGATATTTGGGAACTCGATTACTGTGGTTTACATGTAGCACTCTTTAAGTGCAAATGGGCAGACAATAATTATGTAAGGATTGACAGTGATGGCATCACAGTTGTGGACTTTAGACGATTGGGATACAAAAATGATCCATTCATTATGGCATTACAAGCAATCCAAGTATTTTATACAACGGATCCCAGCAATGTAGAGTTGTCCTTAGTAGTGTCGATGAAGCCAAAATTGTACGGTGATGGGCAAGAAGATGAGGAAGATTGCTCCGACATTCCATCTTTCACACAGGGAATGCCACCGGTTGAGGAGATTGACGAATTCGATGATGATGTTTCACACTTGGTTCGACCAGATATTGAATGGACACGTGTTGAGGCAGCAAAGAGAAAAAAGAAAAAAACTTGAACATTATGCCATTTATTTTGTACAAGTACATGACTTAATTTTTATTATAATTCATCATGATCTATATCATATTTAGTTTGTTATGTTGATTGCTATATATATATTGAATATTAAATTTGAATCAGGATCAATACTACAGTTTGAGCAATTTTTTGTATACAACACAGTGGTATGAGGTCGTCGAAATGTGGTGACAAATCTGGATTAAAATTACACGACGATCAAAAGAACCGTCGTGTAATCACTCGGAAAAGGGGATTACACGACGGTCCACTGGAAAAACCGTCGTGTAAAATTGGGATTACACGACGATCCCTGGGACCGTCGTGTAAACCCCCAGAAAGGGAGATTAAATGACGGTCCCCCCATAAAGGGGGATTACACGACGGTCCCTGGGACCGTCGTGTAATCCTCCCTTTCTGGGGGCTTAAACGACAGTCCCAGGGACCGTCGTTTAATCCCCTTCCAGGAGGTGGATTACATGACGGTCCTGGGGACCGTCGTGTAATCCCCTTATTACACGACGGTTTTAAAATACACCGTCGTGCAATCGTCAAAAAATTTTGAAAATTTTCAACTTTCGTTTTTCGAAATCCACGCGAAAACCCATTACTTAAATACAACATCCTCTCCTTTTCTCTCCACATACCTTCTCATTTCTCTTCACACTCTCTAAATTTCTCAAGTACCCACTTCCTTCTCTAAGCCGCCGCCACCTCTTTTTTAAAAAACGGTGAAGCCGTCGTTGCCGCCGCCATCACCGTCATTGTCGTCGCCAATCTCTTGGTGTGGCCGTGTCTATTCTTCTTCAAAGAAAAGCAAGGTAACTTCATATACAAAGTAAAATAAATTTGCTATTGTGTCTTGTTGTTTGTCACTAAAGATCCATTTTTTAACATGGGTGTTTTAGTTCATAATGTTGCTCTTTGTAGATTAATGGGTTGTGAATGGTTTTGGCACTTTACATACACATGGTTTTTTCTGGCCCACAACATGCTCGATGAAATATCAACTTGAGTTTTTGGAGGAATAATAAAGAAGCAATCACTATTATGTTTTACCTTCGATACACATGGAAAATATGAGATAATATTACGTAAAGGATATTTTCGGGTTACCATTTTGTGTGGGGCGCCAGGCGCCTAAGGCGCCCGTGTGGAAATATAACATTAAAGTTATATTTCCACTATAACTTTTTTATTGTTATATTTCCACTATAAAGTTTGTAACTATCGCTTGTTAAAAAAAATGAAAACACTTATATTTTATTTGCACCTACTTAATAACAATTAAAAAAAATAAGAAAAAAGTTCGAATACCCTTTAATTTTTTTTTTATTTTTTTATTTTTTACCAATAAATATAGGTGAACGAATACAATGGAACATTCCAAAAAGGGACGAGCACGAAGGAGAAACCCGATGGATCCTACTGTCGAGGGCAAGCGAAGGGCAACAATAATGAAATGCATCCATATGGCAAGGAAAAGAGGTGAACGGATTCAAGTCACGTTTGACGAGAAAGGACAACCGGAAGGGAAGCACGGTGACGAATTAATGAGCTGGATTGGCGTGCTCGCTCGAGAGCACGTTCCAATATGGATTCAAGATTGGAGATCTCGTGATTTAGACGGATTGAAAGATATTATTTGGAAAGAAACTGTTACTTCTTTCACCGTGGATGAAAGCTTCCGGAGCGCTTGTTTAAAATCATGTGGTGAAGCTGCAAGGAATTTTTGATATGATCTGTACAAGGCATTTGTCGAGGAATTTCTAAATGAAGAAAGTGTATGGACACGGTCGCAAAAAGTTATTGACAACTACCCCAATATTGAAGAAGAGGATTGGATAAAATTCGTTCAGTATAGAACGTCCTCGCAAGTCCAACAACTATCTGATCGTGGAAGCGAAATAAGGACAAACAATGAATACTCATCAAGAGGAGGCCGAGACGGATATAGGAAGCTCGACCAGGAAATGGTATGTCAATAAATTTTGTTTGTACTAAATCGTATCCCATTTATACTAACGATGTTAATTACAGTTTAAGAAGACTGGGAAATGAGAAAAAAGAGATGGTTTGTGGCTAGAGCAACAAACAGCCGCAGATGGAGAGTTGAAAGATCCAGCATGTCAAAAAGTTAGTGAGTTGATAGTAAGTTTACTAACTAACAATGATTTCTTCATCACTACTATACGTACTTACAACCCTTTTGCTTAAATGATTTCTGTTAATAATCTTGTAGATGGAGTACAACACACAGGAGAGCCAAGGCACTTTCGAATTAGTTGGCACTAATGATGTATTGTCGCAGGCATTATCTAGACCCGAACACAAAGGCCGTGTCCGTGGCCAATCAAAGTTCGTAAAGCCGTCTCAGTACTTTAACCTAAGTCGAAGTTCGAAGAAAGACAATGAAGTACAATCAATGAGACGTGAAATAGAAGAATTAAAGGCGTTGGTGCGTGGTCTATATGCGAATAAAGATTTGGAGCCGTCGGTTGATCCCAAGAATGTGCCAACCGTGGATCAACACAACAGCTTTAAAGCTAGTTGCTCTGCCCAAGAAAAACAACATGGAGTTGCTGAGCCGCCAACCATGCCGGTCGACAGTCAGGAGTGTAAGCTCTATATCTTCGATGAAGTTCAGGGTGGACAGTTGCTTGTTGCGTTTGGAAGAGCATGGCTCGAGAGCCTCCCCACCGATACGGTGCATGGGATTCCACTGGGGGAAGGGAACGTGGTAGTGTCAATCAATGTGCCCAAATTAAAAAAATCACCATTACCTATACCGACGTACGACGCAACCACTGTGGAGGATGCTGTTAATGGGTTTGTTGCTTGGCCTAAAAGTTTAGTTGAGCTCGACACGAGTATGAACAAGGCGAGTCGAGAGCCTAGTCACGTTCCCGACCGAGCAGCTGGCAACAAAAAACGCCAAAAAAAGGCTGGAAATAAAATGATCGACTCTCGAACTGAGGTACAACAAGGTGCGCAAGAACAAAAGCTGGTGTTCGACTTTAATAACATGAACAGGGCATTGAGGCCCTTGGCTTATTATGCACATAGTTCCATGCGTCAAGGTAATCAGATTGAGGTCCCAATACCATACACGATCATGGGTTTTGATATGCCTGTCTTTCTGAGCTTTGAAGATATTTATGAGTTCATTAATTTACAAGAAATCAGTGCGAATTGTATATTAGTCTACATGAGGTACGACATTCTTTATCTTAAATTTTCTTTTTATCTGGAAATTCTTCTATATTTCAAGTAGAGTAACAATTTTGATACGGTTATGCAGATATTTGGAGGAACTATGTAGAATTAACGGGCAAGCTGAGAAGTTTGTGTTTGTGTCTCCAAGCTTGATCTCACCGGTGAGAACAGATACTGAAGATGCTGGCAGTAGAGAGCGAGCCGACAATCTTCTCAGCTTTTTGCATGACGCACCAAAAGAACGGCTTTATCTTGTGCCACATAACAGAGGGAGGCATTGGGTTTTGGGTGTCATTGACCCATGGGAGGACCTCCTCCTTTATTTTGATCTTCTTCGAGAGAAGAAACGCGACGATTTTACTGAGCTAATGAACATGCAAGTCAATTTGAATATGTTTTTTTTTTAATCTTAATTATATGCATCTTAATTAGTTTGAATATTACCAATTTGCTAGGGCCCTAACGGATTGGAAGATTACGACCGGAGAAGGGATTAGAAGGAGACGAGACTGTAAAACCAAAATCTCGAACCGTCCTTGTCCTCTCCAAGAGGGAAGTGTTGAATGTGGTTATTTTATTTTAGGTTTTATGAGGGATATAGTGTTGAATGGAATTGACGCACTTGAAAGTAAAGAATTTTATTCTTCTGAGGATTTGGATTTGATTAGGGGAGAATGGGCTAGCCATGTAACGGAATTCATTAATTATGATGTATAAACTTGTAATGTAATAATTGGTGTGTATTTTTAGTTTGATCAATGAAGTTAATATCTTGGATCGTGTATTGGATAACATACAGGTTAGGCCACCCATGGGAAATCACCAAAAACCAAAATTTTTTTTTAAATAATAATATTACACGACGGTACGATGCACCGTCGTGTAAGTACATTACACGACGGTTCCCCCCTGGAACCGTCGTGTAATGTTGTGTGTCGCCACAACGATACACGACGGTTCCCCCTGGAACCGTCGTGTAATGTCTTACATTACACGACGGTTTCCCCTGGAACCGTCGTGTAATGTTTATATATTACACGACGGTTCCACGTGGAACCGTCGTGTAACGTTCAGCATTACACGACGGTTCTGTCAGGAACCGTCGTGCAATGTAAGTTTTTTCCTCCCCCAGACGATTGTTTACTGGGATTACACGACTGTTGGGAAACCGTTGTGTAAAATTAAGATACGACGACGGTATTAAAACCGTCGTGTTATCTTCCACGACGTTGGATTACACAACAGTTTTAAAACCGTCGTGTAAAGTTTACACGACGGTTAAAACCCGTCGTGTAATCCCTCTTTTCTAGTAGTGAACCATGTCCATGATTCGTTGCTTTTGGACTGAACGATACCAAATGCAAGTGGAAATATGCAGCCATTTGTGTCGTGACCGCACGCTGCAAGAAGCATCCCCCCAAACTTGGCCTTTAATGCAGATCCATCAACCACAATTACTGGACGACAATAAGGCCAACCGTGCTTCGAAGCAGGTAGGCACATGTAGAAGCATTGTAAGCAATTTGCTGAGTCTGTCTCGATGTCAATGTCGGATCCAGGATTTTTCCTCTTAACCATTTCAGCCCACACGGGCAGAACTGTAATTTAATTCAGTTATAAAAGTTATATAGCACTTGTCGTGAATATAAAAGTTATAATGTAGGTAATGAACATATTATAAGATAAAGTAAAATACCATTGTATGCCTCTGCATCATTGCCCGCAAGCTGGTTAGTGCTGCTTCCTTCCCTCACCATGCCTTGAGATAAGTGAAAGCCACTCCAAATTCGGCCTGCATGTCTCTCATGATTTCCCGAGGTCTATATGAAGTATTAGTCGGATCCAAGTATTTTGCCTTCACACACTCCCCAATCATCCAACTACTGGCTTGACGATGATGCCCTTGAACGATTTCGATTGAACAAGTATGGACGTCGTCGTACCGCTTCACGACAAACAGTTCATTACCTCTCATCCTAGTCGCACGCAATTGCTATGGACATCCCTCATTATTTATACATATCACGTGTAATATAGTAGAGTTCGACCTCTTCACCTTGAATTGGTAGTGTTTACTCATGGCATCGTGATATAGATGGTATTGTAGTAACTTTTTGTTCTGAAAAATACTGTTTATGCGCAATGTGACAGGTGTACAATCAGCAACAATGACTCCGTTGGATACACTGTCACTACTTGATACTTTGTCATATTGAGATCTAGTATTATTGACAATAGAATGGCCTCTAATGCTTGCTGTGATACTCTTATCATTTGAACGATGAGCATCATCCGCAACATTCAATTTCCCGGCGACACAATCATCATGGGCCGTGCAGTAGTCATTGTTCAATAGTTGCTCTTGCTTTTCAATTCCATATTCAGTGTGCAAATCCAGACCTTCTGTAGGAGAGGGGATATGAGGAGGATGAGGGATGATCATATTACTGTCATTTATATGTTGCATGGCTTCATCACTCTGTCCCCCCTCCCCAGAACGTTGAACGTCTATGTGGTTGCTTTCCCCTACCTTTGGTGGCATCGCTTCCGCCACAGACTCATCCAATACATCGATGGTAACTGGAAATTTGCTAAGCACATGAACATCCTTCTTCTTCAGTTGTATGTAGAATTTAACGTCAGTATCACATTGTATCCTCACAAGAGGCAATCCAAGTTCAACACTGTATCTCACGACTATATTCTTGTCTTGGCCCCTAATTCCAATCACACTTCTGACCAACTCAATAAGACCAACATATGTTGAGTTCTCGGGGACCAATATTCCCTTCATTTCGCCACCAACATATCTCAATGTGCCGTCCCATTGACCATTATACTTGACGAAAACACAAACCGCATCCATTCCTAATTTGCGTTACAAAGGAAGGAAATATTATGTTATAGAGAGTTAACTTATAAATCAAAATTGGTCACAATGATAATGGCCCGATGGTCATTATGAAAATGATCAGTTTTTTATACATAACGAGTTGACTTAAATCTCAAAACTGGTCACAATGATAATGTCCGGATGGTATATGTTACAGGAGACCGAAAAACTTACCTTAAAAACAACTACAGAGATTTAGTTTCTACAATATATTTCAAAACGCACACCCATTAAATCATAAATTAACAAATAAAACCAAATAAAAAGCACCATTACCTAAGATTGGCTGATTGGAAGTGTGAAGATCTCTATTCAAATGGAGTAGAAGCTTTTCCACGCAGAAAAAAATCAATAAAACTGTGACGAGCATGGGTCATGTCAGTTTTAACAGAGTGCACGAAGATGTGTTCAGATTTGTTGGACTTAGAGTGAGTTTCGATTAGTGGGTAATGGTGCATAGAGGATTCGTGAGGCTTCACTGAGAGGAGGAAAGACAAAGTTTTCAAAATTTAGGATATTGTAATGTCGGGATTGAAATGGGCGGGAGAGTGGGCAAAACATTTTGTTAGGGTTTGATCAATACGTCACCTTATTGACCAATAACAGAGGTTTGAACAGACGGTCATAACTGTTATGACCGATAATATAACACAGAGGTCATAACAGTTATGACCAGGTGGTCATAACTGTTATGACCGATAGTCTAACACAGAGTCATAACAGTTATGACCAGACGGTCATAACTGTTATGACCGATCGTCTAACACTTCGACCAATACGTCACCGTATTGACAATTTACAGGGGTCACAACGATAATGACAATGGGGTCATTATGAAAATGACCCATCCAGTAGAAGGATGTTTGACCAAAAACGAGTCATTTTTATAATGACCACCTGGTCAATATCGTTGTGACCAAAATTACATGCGAAAATTTAACAGTTACAGGGGTCACAACGAAAGTTACCAGGTGGTCATTATGAAAATGACCGATCCTGTAAGAAGACAAACTGTTAAACAAATTCATTTTCATAATGAAAATTTTTCCCTTTTGCAAACAAAGAGTTGAACGCAAACTTTTTAAACATTGAAACAAATAAGCAAATTTTTTAACTTTCGAATACTTTGATTCTTTAACTTCGATTTCCCCTCAACCCTTCATCGGCCACCATTCTCTCGATCTCTGGTGCCGGTTTTTTAAACTATTCTAAGTAGGTGGCGTTCTATATCCCGAAGCTGTTTAGAAACGGTTCCCGAGTGGTTTCGGCCGGTTTCCGAGTGGTTTCGGCCGGTTGCAACTATTTCTCTTTCTAGATTTCATTTTCTCTCTCTAAAATACTGTATATGTTGGTTTTCGAACATTTTTTTGGGGCATGCAAGGGAGATGAGGGTAAACCCGTAATTCGACATTCATATAATGCGGCTGGGTCCCACATATCACAGGCTATGATGACGTGGCGGTACTAGAAACGAATGGATGAAAAAGTGGTGCTGATTTTAATATTATTTATTCCACAGGTGCTAAAAATGAAATTAACCCTTTAGTATATTATAATTTATGTTAATGCTACTTATGTTATACTTGCAACTATTTGAATGGCCTCAATTTAACAGGAACTTTGCCTGAAGAGTTTGCAAATCTTACTCATCTTCAAGAACTGTAAGTCAAATATAAATTTGTCATATTAATTAATTAATGATTCCAATAATTTGACCCAACTTATGATATAATCATTTTTTATCATACCAGATATTAAATAATCAAATATCGAATGATGAAAAATAATTAATTTGAACTATTTAAGTTTGAGCTATTTCTTATTTGGCTTACTGGTTAAAATTGAACTTTTAATTCATTTTTGTCTTTTTTTTTTTTAAGTCAATAAAAATTTTAACTAGTTTTTGAAAAGTCAATAACTCCAATCAAAAAGTTTAGTTTCAAGTGGTGAACCAACCGCAAGTTAAATCTTTCTGACATCATTCATTACCAAGAAAAAAAGGGTTTTACAATACGGCTAGTTTTAAAAAAAAAAAAAAAAAAACTTGTAATTTAAGGGGTTTCGAATTATTTAGGGATTTTATTCATTTGATATCACTAGAAATAACTCAATGGAAGAAAGGCTAACGGTTTAGGTAGGAGTTCGTTTTTTGGAAATTTGAAACAGTTTTCATTTTTTTAATAAATGATTAAATGGTAGCAAAAATAAAATTTGGGGACTTGAATATTTGATTTTAAAGTTGAAGAATAAAAAACGAATTTGATCAAACTTGAGGGAGCACTAATGCAATTAGTCATTGTTATTCGCCCCTCTCTCTCTCTCTCTCTCTCTAGCTGAAGCAACTGAAAATTGAAAAAAGACATCTTTTTTTTCACATAGTTTTCTGGATTATCATGAAACAGAGTTCTGAGTCGCAACTACTTCCATGGATCAATTCCTTCAAGCTTTTCTCGTCCTCCACTACTTAGCGTTCTGTAAGTCGATTCTCATATCACGCATTTCTTAATGCATATATATATATTCACACACATATATGTATAGGTGTGTATATATATATCCATAATCCAAAATATCTGATTTTTCGAATATTTGAATCGTCTTTGATTTGTGTGACCTAGTTATCTTTTCGGAAACCGGCTCAATGGCTCGATTCCTTCGGAGATCGGCGAGATTTCTACGCTCACGACGTTGTAAGTCATTTAATCATATAATTGAACGACAAAATGATTACTTTTTGATTTTTGATGGGTTAATTAATATTCAGAAGTTGAGTGAAATAATTTCGATTTTTCAGGGTATTGGGGCAAAATCAGCTCCAAGGGCCTCTTCCTGAATCCCTTGGGGGTTTGAGTAATTTACAATTCTTGTAAGCCTTTCCTTCTATCTATTTATTTTATTTTATTTTAAAACTACCTTATGTTCCTTACTTTGTCATCTAAATTTTAAAATATCGCACTTAGCACTTGAAATTTTCAAGGATAATTTTCATCCGTGCCCCTGAATTTTAGGGTCATTCTTTGTCTCATAAACTTTAAAAACTCCTACTTTATCCCTTGAACCTCGAATTTGTTCCTCTTAACCCCTTTTGGTAGGATTTTGGTTAAAAACAGACCTAAAAATAAGAGAATTAGTCTTATTAAATCCATTTTGTTTTGATTTCTACTAAAAATAAATGGAAAAAGATTACATGATTGTACTTAATTGGCTTTTTTTCCGTCTATATTTAATTAAAATTCTAATAGAAGGGGTTAAGTGGGGGTAAATCTAAAGTTCATAGGGTAAAGCAAAGTGGGAATGACCCTAAGGTTCAGGAACAAAAATGAGAATAATCTATTTTTTCATTAGTCTCACTTAATACATTATATTAGAATTTCCATTAAAACCCAAGAGAAAATAGAGGAATTAGAATTTAGAATTACTTAACCCCTTTTTGTTAAAAGATCACGTGACTGCACTTATCCCTTTTTTAAATCTCTATTTAATGGAAATTCTAATATAAGGAGGAATAAAAAGATCACATGACTGCACTTAACCATGTTTAATGGAAATTCTGACATATGGAGTTAAATGGGACTAAATCACTATTAGGGGGCGAAGTAAGATTTTTTAAAGTTAAAGGAACAAAATAAGAATGACTCTAAAGTTTAGGGGTAACAATGAGAATATTTCCTTTTGTTTTGGTTGTAGTTGGAGCTTGTTTAGCTGGTGGGAAAAATGGAAGGAGAAACAAGGGTGAGAGGATTAGTAGAAGGATTATCCATTTCATGTATCTCTCTTTCCTTTTTATCAAACACAGCCTTAATATTAGAAAAGAAAAACCAATATTGGGTCACTTGCTATTGGCTTAAACTTTTTGAAGAATTAGAAAACTAACATGGTATCAGAACAATGAACTCCGAGCCCAAACTCTTGCAGTTTACACTGACCTTGGTTTGAATTTACACTTGCCTTAGCACAAAAATCGCGTAGCCTTTTTTCTTTTTTGGGAATTATCCTTAAAAACAAGACCCATGGATGTCATTACTAGTGGATACCATTGTGATGCAATGCTTGTTATAAATTTGTTATTGCCTTAAATTTACAATTTGAGGGTAGAAATTATGACAAAGAAAGGTGAAGAAAGAAAAAAAAAAAAAAAGTATTGCTTATTCATTAGTCATTATCCAACTTCAAACTCGCATCATTTTAGCCAAAAAAAAAAAAAAGTCCTTATACTTGCATCCAAGACTTGTATTTTTTTTCAGGAAAAGGGACACTTCTGGCGTAGTACCATCAATTAAGGCAGTTTCAGTATATAAGCATATATAGTAGACGTCTTTTATTTTTGTTCACTTTAACACACACACACACACATCTTTTGCGTATGAGGTGAACTGATGTCGGTATCCATGGTTCTTTTCCCTTTCTTTTGGAGTATTACGTTGTTATGTTACATATGTGTTCTAGTGTCTACTTGATACTTTTTTTCTCGTTGCATCACGGAATGCTTGACTAACAGTTTCTTCATTGTACAGTGTCATATCTTCAAACAATTTTACAGGAACAATACCCGAAACATTCAGAAATTTAAAGAAATTAACCCAAATGTAAGTTGTATGCGTGTTGCCAGCATTTTGGATTTACATAATCTTTTGGAATTTTTTAAAAAGATTCATCATCCTTATTTACTGCCTGCAGTAGGATGGATGGCAGCGGAATAACAGGACCAATACCTAGTTTTATTGGGAACTTGACAAAACTTGAGAGATTGTGAGTATTGCACTTTCGTTCTCTCTCTCTCTCTCACAGAGGGAATTTTTTTTTTTTTTTTTCATTTTTTAGTTTGTTGTGTATTGAGGATAATCTATTTCAGGGATATGCAAGGAACGATGGAGGGTCCTATTTCGAACATGTCTGGTTTAGTGAACTTGACTGAATTGTGAGACAATGCTTCTCTATCTAGTGATTATGCCCCCGTTTGGATCATAGATTTGAATAGTAAATTCAAAATTTTGTGAGAGAAAATATTATATAAAACGTTTTAAATGGTGTTCAAAAACAGTCTCAAAACAGTGATCTAAACAGGCTATAAATGTTCAGTTTAACGAACTAAATGAAAGGTTAATTAAAATGACCGACTTGGCTTTCTTTATCAGGAGGATATCTGATTTGAGTGGACCAATTATACGTTTCCCTGATAGTTTGATGAATTTGACAAAATTAGAAAGATTGTGAGTTTAATACATGTCCATATTTGCTCTAACAGCAGTCCTATGTAATTTATTTCCTTTCTCTGGAACTTATTAAGCTCTTGTTAAAACTTTTGGGACTCAGGATATTGAGGAACTGTTCAATTAGTGGTCAGATTCCTGTGGAGATCGGAAACATGTCGGCTTTAAGAACATTGTAAGTGCTTGCAACTGGTGCAGTCGAAGAGGAAAGCTATATTTCTTTTGAATATATTATTGTCGTTATTTTATTTGCTGAGATGTGAATTTATTTTCTGCCTAGTACAGTAATATCATTTTCCTCCAAAAAAGAAATTTTAGATTTCTGATGACAATTTTTAAGGGTCCCATTTTAGTTGTACCTGGCCCCCCTTAGCTTTTTATTTATTTTATTTTATTTTTATTTTTAACATAGTAGGGATATGTATAAATTAGTTTTTTTTTTTTTTTTTTAGGGAAAAGTGTATAAATTAGTTTTGACCTCCCTTAAATTAATAGTTCTTTATATTGTAGAGAGATTTTATTTGCACCAACAATATTGATAAATATCTTTACAAAGTTAATAAAATTTTTTAATGTATTTTTACCCTACAAGAAAATTATCTTAAAACCATTAAGAATGCTCATACCCCCACATACCTATAAATGAAAATACATTTTTTTAAAATAATTAAAAAAACATACACCACATTAACCATAAATAGTAATAATATTTAAAAAAATAAAAACAAATCTTAAGAAATTGTTCTAAACTCTAAATTGTTCTTCATCAATTTCTTTTCTTAAGAAATTTTTATAACTATATGAAAAATTCCGATGGAGGATTCAAGTGAAATAAAAATAAAAGAAAGATGTCTCTTGAAGAGCCAATAACTATTGGAATATGTATTTTAAATTTTTTTAATTAAATAATTTTTTGTTTTTTTTTTTCTTTTTGTACTTGAAAATGATTCTATGCGGTTTTTTATATGATTATTCTTTTTATTTATTTTTTCTTGCTATATTCGATTACATGATTCTATATTAATATATTTTATTAAATGCAATATGACATTACTTGATTTTTGATTTAGACATTATTTGAGTTTTTCTTCTTTACTATTTCCTCTCCTTTTTTTTCTTTTTTTTTAGAGATACTTCATGTTTTCTTTTTTTCTTTTCTTTTTTTTAAATGACTTTATGTTTTCTTTTTGAGAATGAAAATATATCGTTTTTTCTTATTTAGATTTGTAACTAAAATAAAAGTGAGTGTATGAGAGGGTTAAATATGGTATTATATAAAAAGCATATATAAAGGGATAGATTTATTATGTTAGGAAATATTTATTAGGTGGAGATATTTATTAATATTGTGCGTGTAAATATAAGCACTCATATTTTATTGGGCAAACAATTTGGATTTTAAGAACTAAAACATTTTTATTAAATCCATAAACATTAGTGAGCCTAGTGGCTTGACCGAAAAAATATTTTTTTGCCCCTCTTACGAATAAATCCTGACTCTGTCACTAATTGTACCGGATGGTGAACTGACCTTAACATTAATTTGTGTTTGTCGGATTAACTACACTAGTCATTTGTTCTAGAACTGGACTTCTTAATATATGTTTCAGAGCTTGATTTGAGTTGTTATTTGTGCTTAATTAATCTACTTACCCTGTTCCTTGTTTGAAGGGAAATACCTAATTATAACTCGTTTGGTATTTTATCATAGTTATTTGTTTGCTTTACGTTCATTTGATGAGTCCCCTTTTTTCTCTGAAATAAAAATAAATAAATGAATTAAAGATCATTCCCCATTTTATGAGATGTTCGTTAAATTCTTGTACATTTAAACTAAAAAAAGAAAGATAAAGAAAGATTCTTGCTGTCGAAACCAAGGATAAAAGGGGTTTGGAACATTAAGCGAACTTGGCTTGCTCGTTTTGATTTATTTGATTATGCTATTCGTTGGACTCTTGGATTTTTTTAATTGCCAAATATTAATCCCCAACTTAGTAGTGGTGATTGTAATTTAATTGCGAATGATTGCATTCTTTAGTATTAAATAAGGCACTCATTTTTACTGAAAGATGAGGTGATTCCAAGCTGATCAAATAATTTGGCTATATTATTCATTGTATTTTGATTCTGTTTCTTTTTTCGCCTCCCCTGTAGAGACCTAAGTTTTAACAGGTTGTCTGGTGAGATCCCGTGGAAAAGTGACCAGTATCTTCCGTCGATAGAATTCCTGTGAGTTCCTAGTTAATCATGCATTATCTGAAGTCCATTTACCTTTTAAATTAGCTATTTCTGTATTAGTTTCCTGAGCTACCTGTTTCTTGAGAAAAGTGATGATTACTGTTCCATGGATGTAGGTACTTTACCGACAATTCCCTGACGGGAGAAGTACCGAATTGGATGATGGAGACTAACAATGACCAGCATTTGTTAGTCTTTTATATATGGAGCCTATGTTGTTATTTCGTTTGGATGTAGAGTTATTCTCGGGTCACAGGCTGCGGTTTACAATTTCCAATCGAAAAATATAGCACTAATGCCGTGACTAATGTGTTTGCAGTGATTTATCTTACAACAATTTTACTGGGACACCTCCAGATTATTGTACAGAAATGCAAAATGTGTAAGTTTGTTTTTGCAAAAAATTCTCCATATGTAATGCCTATAAAAGGGGCTGTTCTTAGTTATCTACTTATTACCTTTTTATTTAACAGGAATCTTGTGTCTGGTTACTTTTCTCTTAAGGATTCGTCGTAAGTTTGCTATTTTAACTTCCAACTGTTTTATTCATTCTCTGTCTCTATTTTTTTTTTTTTCCTGATTATTGATGCTGTCATCTACACCAAATTTTATAACTTTAACTTCCAACTGTTTTATTCACTCTCTGTCTCTATTTTTTTTTCCCTGATTTTTGATGCTGTCATCTACACCAAATTTTATATCAAATATCTCCAAGCCCATTATAGTAATGATTTTATTTCTTTTTAATAAAAAATGATTCAGATCGACTTCAACAAGTACATATTGGTGCTTCATGAAGGATCTTCCTTGCCCCGAACTGGAACCAAAATGTAAGAACAGGTTCATATAAGATTTCATGCTGTTCATGAACTCGTATTGGCTTTATCAACCTTGCAAATGTGTCAATGGACATAATTCAGATATAACTTCCATTCCACCTGTAGTTCATTCTTTGTATATCAATTGTGGAGGGCCGACTTTTGGTGAATATGAGGCTGACCAAAGTGCTGGTGGGAGGTCATACTTTTGCAGTAGTATCTCACCAGTAAATTGGGCTTATAGTAGTACGGGGGATTATATGGAAAGCAGCGGGATTAACAATAACAAAGTGACAACTGCATTTTCTTCAAACGAGAGTTATCCAGAGAATTTTCAAACAGCTCGCATTGCCCCTCTATCACTCAAGTGTTATGGCCTTTGCCTGCGTAATGGCAGTTACAAAGTGACACTCCACTTTGCTGAAATAATGTTTTCTGATGACCAGACATTTAACAGTCTTGGAAGGCGCATCTTTGATGTCTCAATTCAAGTTAGTAAAAGTAGAATTATTATTATTATTATTATTTTAACATTTACGTTATTGTTGTTCTTCTAAGATTTTTTTCTTGCTTTGAGAAAGAGAAAGTTACAAATTTTCTGTCGAAGCTAGTCGAGGTTTAACTTGATCTGTGAACAGGGCAAGACACTTTTGAAGGATTTCAATATCACGGAGAAGGCTGGAGGTGTTAACAAAGGCTACAATCAGACATTTGATGATATCATTGTTAATGGTAGTACTCTAGAGATCCACTTATACTGGGCGGGCGAAGGAACTTATGCTATTCCTATTACAGGTGTCTACGGACCTCTCATATCTGCCATTAGCGTGATATCGAGTAAGTCTGCCTCCAAACTATTGACTTTTTCCATGTCTGTAAGGCCATTTCATCATAACAGTTTCTCTTTCGTGCAGATGAAGACTTTGATACCGGGGGTTTATCTATATCTGTTGGAGTTATTGTTGGCATTGTAGCTTCATCTTGTTTGATTGTTCTGCTGATTTTGTGGGCTCTCGGAGCGAAGGGATACTTGGGGGGCAAACTCCTTGAAGATGAAGGTGAAAATTAAATACCTTAAATTCCTGCAATTAGGAAATGCTTGAAATTTTAAATGAGCTTAGTTTTTTACAGCTTGCTATTACCTCTCTCTTTTCCAGAACTACGTGGATTGGAACTTCAAACAGGTTATTTCTCATTTAAACAAATCAAATCTGCCACTGGGAATTTTGACCCTGCAAACAAGATAGGTGAAGGAGGCTTTGGACCAGTTTACAAGGTAAGTACCAAGAATTACGGTTTCTTGCCACATTTTGATGATGTCCTTAAAATTACTTTACGCGAACCAGTGCCAATGCTTTTGCCAAAAGAAAAAGATTTCAATACCAATATCATTTGACACCTTCTGTACTGAAATTAGTTGCTTGGTTCTTAGGGTGTACTGTCAAATGGCAGTATAATTGCTGTTAAGCAGCTCTCGTCCAAATCAAAGCAGGGGAATCGGGAATTTGTGAATGAGATAGGCATGATATCTGCATTGCAACACCCAAATCTGGTGAGATTACATGGTTGCTGTATTGGAGGAAAGCAACTGCTGCTTGTGTATGAATACATGGATAACAACAGTCTGGCCCGTGCGCTTTTCGGTATTTGTCGCTCGCTTCATGTCACAAATTTATAATAAGAATTACATCTTCCGCTCACTTATATGCCTTGACATTGATAGGTCACGAGGAAAACCGGTTGCACCTGGATTGGCCAACGAGGCAGAAGATATGTGTGGGGATAGCAAGGGGGTTAGCTTATCTTCATGAGGGGTCAACATTGAAAATCGTTCACAGAGATATAAAGGCAACAAATGTGCTACTTGATAAGGATCTAAATGCCAAGATATCCGATTTTGGTTTAGCTAAGCTGGATGAAGAAGAGAATACTCATATCAGTACTCGAATTGCCGGAACAATGTCTGGTTCTTTCTATCACTTCCTCTTAATCATTCAGAGTCAATTTTTACAATGGAGTTGCATACCATTCATAAATTTTAGATATTGCATGAAAGAAAGATTCCTTGTTAACATGTAGCTAGGAATGGTTTAAAAATACTTATTTTGATTTATTGGCTTTGGCACAACACTCATTCGGAACTATGTGTTCTTTCTTTAGAGGTTACATGGCTCCCGAATACGCAACAAGAGGTTATTTGACAGACAAGGCAGACGTTTACAGCTTTGGAGTTGTTGCTTTAGAGATTGCCACCAGGGAGAGCAACACAAATTACAGACCAAAGGAGGAGTTTGCTTATCTTCTGGATTGGGTAAGTTGTGCATCACTCGCTCTTGTTTCTTGAGGATCTTTTGTTATTTTCCTACCGACACTTACAATATCTCAAAGGATTCTTTTGGAAAGAACTGTTGAAATATAAAACTATTGTTGACCCACCTCCTAATAGCTTAAGCTTTTGGGAGAATTGGTAAACTAACATGGTATCAGAGCAGGAGGTCTTGAGTTCGAACCCCTGTAATTGCACTATTTAACCCCCTTTATTATTATTGCGTGTTGGGCCTTTACTATGTTTCGGGCTTCTTATAATTTGTGTTGGACTTTCAAATTAATATTTGTCCGCACGTTTGCCCATTGTTTGGCCTGCACGTGAGGGGGAGTGTTGAAATATAAAACTATTGTTGGCCCACCTCCTAATAGCTTAAGCTTTTGGGAGAATTGGTAAACTAACAAGAACCATATGGAAATAAAAGTTTACTATTTTGACAGATTTTGAAACAACTCTACAATAGGAAAAAAGCCGTTTTTTGCCCATTTTTGTATGTGTTGATAACAGGAGTCAAAGCTCCCAAAACCGAACTTTAAATCAATTAATTATCAAATCACTCGTATTAAATAGGTAAAGCCACATAAATAAACATTTCTGATTTCCTCATGTCAATACTTTTTTTTTTTTTTGGCAAATTACTGATTCTCTCTAGTCTCTAGTGCATATAAGAAATAAAAAGTTTGTTATTCTTCATGTCATATTATCTTTGGAAACTGATTTTCTGAGTGCATTTAAGAGGAGTAAAAAATTTGATTTCTTCGTGTCTTATCACAAGCTGATTTTCTATCCGAGTGCGTTCAAGAGGAGTTTACGGTTCCATTCATTTTTGTGCATGTATTTGAAGGCCTATGTCAAACAAGAGCAAGGAAATCTACTATAACTCATGGATCCTAGTCTCGGTTCAAACTACTCGAAAAAAGAGGCAATGAATATGCTAAACCTGGCGCTTTTATGCACCAACCAGTCTCCCTCTCTTAGACCAACCATGTCCGCTGTGGTCAGTATGCTCGAAGGCAAAATCCAAGTACAAGCACCAACAGCCAATCACAGCTCAGTAGCCCAGAATGACAGGTTCAAGGCCTTTGAGAAGCTCGCACTAGACAGCCAAATAGACTCCGATTTGTATTCCATCGACAGCCAACCGGCAGGCCGTTCCATGGATAGGCCATGGATGGATTCCTCTGTTTCTCTCCAAAGAAAGGATGATCATATTCATCTGGAAACTTCCGCATCAAAAAAGCTTCTTGATCATCATGGCGACGTGATTTTGGAGTGAGAAAAGACGGGCGAAATGAATAGAGACACGGAAAGTACTCTTATCGGTTTTATCTACAACAGTCCCTTGTAAAGGTGTTATATGTTTGTGACATTGGTTTATCCCTATTTGGACACACTTCGGAGAATTTTTTTCTTTTGCCCTATTATTGTTGAGGAAAAAAAATCTCCAGTTTTTCTTACTCTGCTATCAATATTCCTTTTGTAAATGGAAGTGTGGGTCATTACAACATCCTTCTTGTCGTGTAATTTTCTCGTCTAGCCGGAGCCTGGAGCTAGTCGAATGCGATTTTATTTTATATAATTTTTGGTATGATAGCCATCACTGCGAGTGACTGACTGTAAGAACCCGAAATTGTGATGAACTTATGATTTCCTTAGAGACAAGAAAAATCTAAGACTAAATCATGTATGTTGATATGAAACTCATGACCTGAGTTGAATATCAGTATATGTTGAGTTCTCGGTTAATTAGCTACGAGATTCAATAATAGTTTGCTTAGTCAAGTATGAGGTCTTTTGAGAAAAGGGTAAAATAGGAATTTATGATTTTTATTACGGTCAAAGTTTGACTAGGTTGACTTTAGGTTTGACTGAGATCGTACTGCAGTGTAATTAACAGTATGGAAATTATACTGCGATAAACTATCATTACGTATGAATAAGCAAGAATAAGGTTCAAGACCACCCTAGAAAAATCAAACACATTATTTAGGACAATAAGGGCTAGGTAGCTCCAAGTTATAAGAAAAAAAAATTTACGTAGTTCAATTTTACGTAGATGAATTATGGACTGCAGTCCAGTATAATTATACTATTATTAGTTGAAAACAGTATCGGTAATATCTGCATTAGTGTGAAGATGGACTGTATATGTATATTAAGGGATTTTGGGAATCAAGTGGATAATTATGCATGAATTGGAAGTCAAGTGGCTCCCCCAAAGCCGTCTACCTTCAGGGACTAAAGTGCTAATATTTTATCCTTAGGAGTCAAAGTGTAATTTTAAGAAAAGTAAGTAAGTAAGTAATTATTGATTTAAGGAATTTATGGATATCCCTAACGAAACCTCCAACTAGAGTTGAATTAGGCCAATGGCCGGTTACATTGACCGGTTACATTAGGTGGCTTGGAGAACAAGGAAACAAAGTAGAGATAAGTTGAAAAGATTTTCCTTGGCTCCCACACTTGCATGGCCGGTTGTCAAGGGGTGCCTTGGAGAGCAAGCATTTACCTTGGTGAGGTAAGCTTGGTGAGGTAAACAAGGTGATGTAAGCAAGGTGAGGTAAGCAAGTAACTAGCTTGGTGAGCAAGTAACTTGGTGAACAAGAAATTTCTTGGCTCACACACTTGCATGGCCGGCCACCTAAGAGGATCAAAGAGCAAATATGTTTGTCTTTTAAGGACCCATATGCAAATTCAAGAAGAATTATAGAAATAAAAATAATTGTGAAAAATTGGAAATTTCCACCTATAAATAGGGGTGGTTAGTGAACTTCCTAGAATTTTAGTTCATTCTCAAGTCCTTCTCCCTCCCTTAGAACCGAACCCAAAGTGAGAGAAAAAAATATGTACATATATAGAGTGGTCGGATTTTTTGAGAAGAAAGCTAGAAGAAAAATTTTTGGATCCAAGCTTGAGAATCATTTTCAAAGATCTAGAGGTAACCCTCTCAATTCCTTAAGTATTCTATTAAGCTTTGATCAAGATTTTAAGTGTATTTCAAGCTTGGATGTAAGAGCATAAGCTCACTTTCTATTTTATTTTTCATGCAATAGTTTAGTATGCTTAGTATGTGCTTGATTAGGGTTTTAATGAGCTTGATCTATGGTTTGATGCATGTTTATGATAATATGTGTTAGAAATTATGTAGTATGTGTGTACGCCTAGTAGGTGTTTGTTATATGTCTCCATATGTTCAAGAAGAAGTATGTTATGCATGGATGATGGAATAAGGTTGGTATGTGAATCTAGGGCATAAGAAAACCCAAAAAACCCTAGTTGATGAAGATTCATCATTTGGGTTTGCATGAAGATTGTATGGATGAGAAATGAATGTATGATCATGAAAATATTACGTAGCACGCTGCATGATTGTCGTAGGCTCACGGTTTTAACCGTTCGAGGTAGTGTGTGCGTAATTTTACGTAAGAACCAACAATAATGAAAACTGTCAGTTTTCGGGTAAAACTAGGCAGCTTTCTGGAAACGTGATTTTGAGGCCCTTAGAGGCTGAATTTGGGAAAACTCAAAACTAAAAAGTTGTAGAAAATGGAAAATCCTAGGGGAAGAGTGAATAGATTTTAAAAATAAGGCTCCAAAGGCCTCTGTTTTTACGAAAATCCGAGACTAGTCTGCCCACACCCAGTATGCACGGCCAGGCAGGTTCAACAAGAAAAACAGGCAGGTTAAAAGCAGAATTATGTTTTGAGCAAAAAACGAAAGTTGCGGGACTCTTTGAGGTCTACAACTTTCATGAAGAAAAATTTTTCAAATTCAAAACAGATTTTAAAGTAAAACCTGATTTTCTAAAACTATGCAGGAAACAAGAAATTCCTGCATAGGATTTTCAGAAAACAGTGCAAAAACAGGAAATCCTTGCACATGCGCTAATATTTAAATTAAGAAACTGTTTTAAAGAATTGTTTTCAGAGTTTGACAGTTTTTAACTATCTTTACTTAAAAGTTACGGTTTTATAAAAATACGGTTTTTATAAGAAATAATGACAAAAGATAACCGATAGTAACCGGTTAGGATACCCAAGTTATTGGGTTGGGCCTTACCCTATGGTTATCAATAGTAACCTAGTGGGGTAGTACTTTGAAAGTAATTGGGCCCTAGTAACCCAATAAGGTATTATTCAAAATTAGTTGGGCCTAAAACCCATGGTTACTCATAGTAACCTAGTGGGATATGAATTAAAAGTAATTGGGCTTAGGCCCAATGTTAATAATAGTAACCTAGTAAGATACTATTCACGTATGACTAACCCTGATACACAGGGTTAATTGATGTAACCTAACAAGATATTGTTTACGTCTGGTTGGACCATGAGTCCTAGGGTTACGGCAAGTAACCGAACGAGTTATTATTAGTAGATGTGGAGGACATATAACTAGGGTTACTCATAGATGTTGGTTAGGATACCAACATTTAATGATTATGATTTAAAGTAAGATAGAATATGAATGACTCTTATCCTACACCCTGTTTGGAAACAAGAGTATGAATTATTGTTGTGCCATATTTGGACGATAAACCAAGAGCGTAGGATGACAGGTAAGTATAACTCCGCCTACAGCATGGACAAAACGTTTTTGTTGCATGACATGTTTTTCAAGAAATCATGAATTGATTTATATGATTTACAGATGTTGTATGTTATGATGTTTTATGTTATGAATGATATTATGTTATGTTATATGTTTTGATATAGTGACATCATGAGACATGTTCACTAATATTAAACCATATGGTAAGAATATGTTTTTAAGTCATGAGATAAGCTAATATTACAGTGTCGTACCGACTTTCTACGAGGGCGGGTTTAAACGGTATGGTTCATGGTTTTAGTTGGATTGGACTGGACGTTCCAATCATTCCATGGTTACATGCCACGGTACGTGCATTTATGTTATGTAAAGGGCCCAGAAACCAAATTAAAATAAGAAAGCATAATTGGTGCATGCATTCATTTGACAAAATGTTTTGCGGATTGAATATTGTACTTACTGGGCATTATCTCATTACTTACATTCATGTTGTAGGTAAGCAACCTACCGGCAATACTTGATGCAAGACTGTGGCGAGATGGCGCTGCGGACTGTGAAATGCGGGATGGACATGGCCACGGATTTTTAGAAAATATGTTTTGTAAAACATGTTTGTAAAATGTGTTTATGCTACGTTATAATGGAGTAATAGTATGGGTAAGGAAAAGTTCAAGTATGATGGCAACAAGTTGTCTCGTGTTGTACTGACCCGCACTAGGTCGGGTTTGATCCACGGTTTAAATATGATAGCTTTCAAATAAGGTGTGAAAGCTCGGTACTCGAGTAAGTACTTATAAATAAGTATGAGTATAAGTATGAGATTAAGTCAAGTTTAAGTTGGAATTTAAAATAAAGTTAAAAAAAAATTTTTACTCTGAAATTTTCAGTAAGTTTAATGTATTTGAATTAAGAAGTAAGTTAAGTAAGTACGGTGTCACGGCCTTACGTAGAACGGGTCATGATAGAGATGGTATTAGAGCAAGTTTCCTGTCATCCGGTTTCACAGTTCTGCCGCCAACACCACAGTTTTGTAAGTTTGTTTTCTTACTCTATTATAGTTATGTTAATTATGAGAGGTTATAATATTACTATGATAAAGACATGTACTTGGTGTTAAACCTGAGTTGGATTGAAGAAGACCGCGAGGCATCGTTGACATTCTGAGGAATGGAGGAGGAGCTACGCATCTTTGATAGGACCTAAGGAGTAGTTGCACGATATAGAGACTCTTTTCAGATTATGTCATGTAGGGACGTATCTTCAAGATATGCTTGCCAACCGACGCCTAGTCGAGAAGGCTCGTGTAAGGTGCCTTGGCATAGGGTACCTTGAAAAGAGGTTCCTAAATGTTTTTTTTATGACTCCTAGGACCGCCTATGTATTATCACGATTCCGAGATATACCAAGATACGTACATGAGATGATACCTCAGCTATGTTGCAGCTTGGCGCGTTTATCTGAATGAGTTTATGGGCTATTGCTGCCAATGGATCAGAGTTGCGCAGCGAAAGCATGGTGGATAAGCTAAGCTTACGATATGATTTGATGAGATCGTGATGAATCTCTAGTATGATATGATAAGTTACAATGTTTCTATGATATGATATGCTAAGATATGAATGAAGAATGTGTATTAGAAATGTCAGGAATTAGAATTAGAAACTAGAAGATGGTTCGCCGCATGTACAACCGAACCAAAATTCCGCAAGAGTCTAATCTTGCAACTGTAGTGACTAAGTTGCAACGATAATTGCTAGAGCATCAATAAGAAATGAATAAGCTTCGAGATTAGATGGCCTATCGCCTTACCTTAGTAGGGTGATAATCATGAAATTTTCCATTCTAAGAAATAGGTTCGATGCTATAGAATTTAAGTTTCATGTTTGTGAAACTTATGCCCCGTAAGAGTAATAGTAGATATGGGAAAAATGTTGGGTAGTGCCTTGACTCAGTGGTAACATCAAGGCAATGCGCAAACAATAAGTTGGATGTGGCCAATAAGAATTTAGTAGATTACGATGATGGCAATAAGTTTACCGGTGAAAGTGATGATACGATCCCTTAGTAGGGGAAATTATGTAATGATGGGGAGTTTTAGACATTCCTAAGAATTACGATTATGCACTTGTACTATTAAGGAAATGTTAAAAACAATGAGAGAAGTTTCTACTATCTAGCAAGTAGCTAGTTGATTTAAATATAACTTTCACTGCATCACTCGAACGGTATTATGTTTTGAAAAAAAGAATGTTTTCATTTATACTAATTATTATGATTTTCCATTATTAACTTTGAAAATATTCAAAGAAAATATTTTTATAAAAGATGCTTAAATCTTGACTTCATGCTTAGTAGAACCCCCTCATGTTATGTAAAATGGTCGAATCCTTGAGGAGGAAATTCCAAGATAGGGGTCGTCATGAAAAGTAAAGGTTCCAAGATAGGAGCCATAGGCCGAATCCTTGAGGAAGCGAGTTCCAAGATAGGGGCCATAGGCCGAATCCTTGAGGAAGCGAGTTCCAAGAAAAAGACGAGTTCCAAGAAATGGGCCATTAAGAAAAGTAAGGGTTCTAATAGTATAAGATCAAGTTTAAAGAAAGAAGCTATTTTCAAAAAGTGTCCTACAGATATGATATGATATGCTTTCCAAGTGTGGAAAATTATATAGTACGATATACTTTTCAAGTATGAAAAATTTATATGATATAATATGTTTTTCAAACATGGCAAGTTATATGATATACTTGCTCAGCTTTTTAAGTAGATAGTTTTTGTGATGCAGTATGAAAGGAAAGTATGATAGTATGTAAGAAAGTAAGAAAGTATGCAGTATGAAAGTAAGAAAGTAAAAATGTATGAAAGTAAGATAGTATGAAGTAAGAATGTATGAAAGTATGATGATAAGATATGAAAGTAATATTATGGTTCTATATAAGAGACATGATCCCATTAAAGTATTAAAATGGGAACATGAACAAACTACTATGGATTTATGGTGGATTTAAAGAAAAGCCACCTAGAAGTGTCCGAATTTTCGAGGACGAAATTTTTTTTATGGAGAGTAGAATGTAAGAACCCGAAATTGTGATGAACTTATAATTTCCTTAGAGACAAGGAAAATCTAAGACTAATCATGTATGTTGATATGAAACTCATGACCTGAGTTGAATATCAGTATATGTTGAGTTCTCAGTTAATTAGCTACGAAACTCAATAATAGTTTGGTTAGTCAAGTATGAGGCATTTTGAGAAAAGGGCAAAATAGGAATTTATGATTTTTATTACGGTCAAAGTTTGACTAGGTTGACTTTAGGTTTGACTGAGATGGTACTGCAGTGTAATTAACAGTATGAAAATTATACTGCAATAAACCGTCATTACGTATGAATAAGCAAGAATAAGGTTCAAGACCACCCTAGAAAAATCAAGCACATTATTTAGGACAATAAGGGCTAGGTAGCTCTAAGTTATAAGAAAAAAAAAATTTACACAGTCCAATTTTACGCAGATGAATTCTGGACTGCAGTCCAGTACAATTATAATATTATTAGTTGAAAACAGTATCGGTAATATCTGCATTAGTGTGAAGATGGACTGCATATGTATATTAAGGGATTTTGGGAATCAAGTGGAAAATTATGCACGAATTGGAAGCCAAGTGGCTCCCCTAAAGCCATCTACCTTCAGGGACTAAAGTGCAAATATTTTATCCTTAGGAGCCAAAGTGTAATTTTAAAAAAAGTAAGTAAGTAAGTAATTATTGATTTAAGGAATTTATGGATATCCTTAACCAAGCCTCCAACTAGAGTTGAACTAGGCCAATGGCCAGTTACATTAACCAGTTACATTGGGTGGCTTGGAGAACAAGGAAACAAAGTAGATATAAGTTGAAAAGATTTTCCTTGGCTCCCACACTTGCATGGCCGGTTGTCAAGGGGTGCCTTAGAGAGCAAGCATTTACCTTGGTGAGGTAAGCTTGGTGAGGTAAGCAAGTAACTAGCTTGGTGAGCAAGTAACTTGGTGAACAAGCAATTTCTTGGCTCACACACTTGCATGGTCGGCCACCTAAGAGGATCAAAGGGCAAATATGTTTGTCATTTAAGGACCCATATGCAAATTCAAGAAGAATTATAGAAATAAAAATAATTGTGAAAAATTAGAAATTTCCACTATAAATAGGGGTGGTTAGTGAACTTCCTAGACTTTTAGTTCATTCTCAAGTCCTTCTCTCTCCCTTAGAACCGAACCCAATGTGAGAAAAAAAAAATATATATATATATAGAGTGGTTGGATTTTTTGAGAAGAAAGCTAGAAGAAAAATTTTTGGATCCAAGCTTGAGAATCATTTTCAAAGATCTAGAGGTAACCCTCTCAATTCCTTAAGTATTCTATTAAGCTTTGATCAAGATTTTAAGTGTATTTCAAGTTTGGATGTAAGAGTATAAGCTCACTTTCTATTTTATTTTTCATGCAATAGTTTAGTATGCTTAGTATGTGCTTGATTAGGGTTTTAATGAGCTTGATCTATGATTTGATGCATGTTTATGATAATATGTGTTAGAAATTATGTAGTATGTGTGTATGCCTAGTAGGTGTTTTAATGAGCTTGAACATATGTCTCCATATGTTCAAGAAGAAGTATGTTATGCATGGATGATGGAATAAGGTTGGTATGTGAATCTAGGGCATAAGAAAACCCAAAAAACCTTAGTTGGTGAAGATTCATCATTTGGGTTTGCATGAAGATTGTATGGATGAGAAATGAATGTATGATCATGAAAATATTACGTAGCACGCTGCATGCTTGTCGTAGGCTCACGGTTTTAACCGTTCAAGGTAGTGTGTGCGTAATTTTACGTAAGAACTAACAAAAATGAAAACTGCCAGTTTTCTGATAAAAGTGGGCAGCTTTCTGGAAACGTGATTTTGAGACCCTTAGAGGCCGAATTTGGGAAAACTCAAAACTTAAAAGTTGTAGAAAAGGGAAAATCCTAGGGGGTATTAAGAACAGATTTAAAAAATAAGGCCCCAAAGGCCTCTGTTTTTATGAAAATCCGAGCTTGGTCTGCCCACACCCAGTATGCACGGCCATGCAGGTTCAACAAGAAAAACAGGCAGGTTAAAAGCAGAATTATGTTTTGAGTAAAAAAACAAAAGTTGCAGGACTCTTTAAGGTCTACAACTTTCATTAAGAAAAATTTTTCAAATTCAAAACAGATTTTAAAGTAAAACCTGATTTTCCAAAACTGTGCAGGAAACAAGAAATTCCTGCACATGATTTTCAGAAAACAATGCAAAAATAGGAAATCCCTGCACATGCACTGATATATAAATTAAGAAACTGTTTTAAATGATTGTTTTCAGAGTTTGACATTTTTTAACTATTGTTACTTAAAAGTTACGTTTTATAAAAATACGGTTTTTATAAGGAATAATGACAAAAGATAACCGATAGTAACCGGTTATGATACCCAAGTTATTGGGTTGGGCCTTATCCTATGGTTACCAATAGTAACCTAGTGGAGTAGTACTTTGAAAGTAATTGGGCCCTAGTAACCCAATAAGGTATCATTCAAAATTAGTTGGGTCTAAAACCCAGGGTTACTCATAGTAACCTAGTGGGATATGAATTAAAAGTAATTGGGCTTAGGCCCAATGTTAATAATAGTAACCTAGTAAGATACTATTCACGTATGACTAAGCCTGGTACCCAGGGTTACCTGATGTAACCTAACAAGATACTGTTTACGTCTGGTTGGGCCATGAGCCCTAAGGTTATGGCAAGTAACCGAACGAGTTATCATTAATAGATGTGGGGGACATATAACTAGGGTTACTCATAGATGTTGGTTAGGATACCAACATTTAATGATTATGATTTATAGTAAGATAGGATATGAATGACTCTTATTTTATACCCTGTTTGGAAACATGAGTATGAATTGTTGTCGTGCCATGTTTGGACAATAAACCAAGAGCGTAGGACGACAGGTAAGTACAACTCCGCCTACAGCATGGACAAAACGTTTTTGTTGCTTGACATGTTTTTCAAGAAATCATGAATTGATTTACATGATTTACAGATGTTGTATGTTATGATGTTTTATGTTATGAATGATATTATGTTATGTTATATGTTTTGATATAGTGACATCATGAGACATGTTCACTAATATTAAACCATATGGTAAGAATATGTTTTTAAGTCATGAGATAAGCTAATATTACAGTGTCGTACTGACTTTCCACGAGGGCGGGTTTAAACGGTATGGTTCATGGTTTTAGTTGGATTGGACTGGACGTTCCAATCATTCCATGGTTACATGCCACGGTACGTGCATTTATGTTATGTAAAGGGCCCAGAAACCAAATTAAAATAAGAAAGCATAATTGGTTCATGCATTCATTTGACAAAATGTTTTGCGGATTGAATATTGTACTTACTGAGCATAAGCTCATTACTTACATTTATGTTGTAGGTAAGCAACCTATCGGTAATACTTGATGCAAGACTGTGGAGAGATGGCGCTGCGGACTATGAAATGTGGGATGGACACCGCCACGAATTTTTAGAAAATATGTTTTGTAAAATATGTTTGTAAAATGTGGTTATGTTACGTTATAATGAAATAATAGTATGGGTAAGGAAAAGTTCAAGTATGATGGCAACAAGTTGTCTCGTGTTGTACCGACCCGCACTAGGTCGGGTTTGGTCCATGGTTTGAATATGATAGCTTTCAAATAAGGTGTGAAAGCTCGGTACTCGAGTAAGTACCTATAAATAAGTATGAGTATAAGTATGAGATTATGTCAAGTTTAAGTTGGAATTTAAAATAAAGTTAAAAAAAAAATTTACTCTGAATTTTTCAGTAAGTTTAATATATTTGAATCAAGAAGTAAGTTAAGTAAGTACGGTGTCACGGCCCTACGTAGGTCGGATCGTGACACTGACAATTGACACGAGGTTCTGAAAGGTCACCGACTGACTCCAACCGGTGTCGATAAATAAACTGTGGTCAATCAGTGAATTACTCACCTTATTTAACATCTACTTATATAGGGATCGCGAATTCTATGTTCAGACACGTTTCGTAGTAAAAGTTTCTGACTCTGTCGTGTCGAATCGAAACGACGACGACGACGTCGATGTGGCGAGAGCTGTTTGGGTTTTGCTGCAAGAAGTTTCGACCATTGTTGGTGAAGACGGAGACTTTTGTGTTCTTACTCTGTCAACACTTAGAATTCAGTTCAGAGTTGACCATCCAATCCCCAACTTACACTTCAAAAACAAAAACAAAAACAAAAACAAAAACAAAAAAAAGCTCTCAACAGCCAATGGCGTCCATGCATGTTATGCAATGTTACTCCACCACGTTCCTTATTCAAAAGCTCTGTTTTCGTTTCTCACTTCGCTTCCTAACATATATATATATATATATATGTCTAATATATATATGCACAGTCCATGTCTCTCTCTCTCTCTAGATTGTTTTTTGAGATAAAGAAGATTTGGTTTGTGTTTTTGGCTAACAAGATTGTTCTTGCTGTTGTTTTTGGATTTCTGGCCTTGGATTTCTTCAATGGGTTTGGATATCAAGCTCAACTTCTGCCTGAAGATGAAGGTAACATATATATATATATCTTCCAACTTCGTAGAACATCTGAATTGACAGTAAATTTACAAATATTGCATGCTTTTGGAAATTTAAGTCCATTATTGGCATCTTTTTACTATTCTTTAATTCAGAACCGTTATCTGCTTAGCTGTTTCGTTGTTAGGAAATTGCAGGCAAAAAAAACATTTATATATATATATATATATATTTTTTTTTTTTGGGTCTCTCTGGATATCGTGGATACTTTGTCAAGCATATTTATAAAAATAAATAAATAAATGTCCAAGTTTTGTTAAATTAGTAAAATTATCATTTAAAAAAAAAAAAAATGTGCAAGTAGTAATTGTCCACTTAATAGATAATCAATAACTGATTAATTGTTATTAATATGTGTTTTACCGGTCAATCACTAATTGACCGGATGTGTTAATCAAAGTTTCAACGGTCACTAGTCATTTTTCCGAATTAAAAAAAGTTCGGCCCCTTTTTTTTAATTAAGTGTTCAAAACCTGCTTATCTACCTAATTTTTCTCTATCTCTATGTCTTCCACCTTTTTTGTACTTATCATTGTATATTTGATACATCTTTATGATATTCTTTGATTGGTGGTGTATGCCAGTGCAAAATCTCCAAACAATTTCTCAAAAACTAGATCTGAGCCCTTTTTGGAACAACATAAGCGACGCTTCTTGCAATCGTCTAACTGAAGACTTCAATAACAGAGTAATCATCGAAGACAAAATCGTACATAACGTCACGTGCGAGTGTACTTATGAGAACAACACTGTTTGCCACATCAACAGAGTGTAAGACTTGTTCCCCGTTCCTCCGTCATTGTTCTTAGTACACTCCGAGCACGTGCCCCCACTCAGATTTTTGAAAATTTTAAAAATATTCGGTTACGCCTTTATTTTAGAAGAAACAGTTATAAAGTTATTAATGTCAACAAAAATAAAACCATTCTAGACTTGTAATAGCATGATATTAATTTCAGGGAGACCTTTTGGTAAGTTTTAACAGATGTTTTGCTGATTATGAAAGTCTTGTTGTTACAGATTGTTGAAGGGTCTTAATTTAACCGGAGTTGTACCCGAAGAATTGGGTACACTTGCTCATCTGGAAGTACTGTGAGTGACACATCATTAAATACCCTCTCATAAATTTTCAGTTTTTTTTAATTTACTAGAAAGAATGGTAGATCTATGGGTCGCCTTATTCCGTCATTAAAAAGTGATATATCTCACTCAACAACTTCCATGGATCAATCCCACCTAACTTTAGTCGTGCCCCTCTGCACATTCTGTAAGTCATTACATGAACCGTGTATCTATCTCCGAGGGACAATTTGAATTTCCAATAAACATGTTTCCGAGAATTTCGACCGGTGTTTGTTTGATTGTTGTAGGTCACTTTTCGGAAATCGACTCAACGGTTCAATTCCTGAGCAGATTGGTGACATTACAACGCTTACGGAGCTGTAAGTCCTCCATTGCATTTCTCTCATAGTTTAAGAAAATAGTAAAAACTCACCCTGATTAGCGTTTAAACTGTACTTTCCAGAGTTTTGGAAGATAATCAACTTGGGGGCCTTCTTCCTCAAAAAATCGGACATTTGAGGAATTTGGAAACACTGTAAGACTACCAATATCCTTGTTGTTTCCACTCTTACTAATATTTTCTTATTGGTGCCATCCTCGTATGCGACGCCATAATCTTAGAGGATTGTCTCTAATGGTAGTTAAGGATTTATGACTTCAGCAAACTAGTATTCGAGGGACGAAAAAAAAAGAGACAAAAAATATGGTGGCAATCATAATCCAATCTTAATCATGTCCTTAAGTGCGTATTTTTAATTAGGAAAAAGATGCTTCTGGGGCAGCTTCACACACACACACACATTTGTGCACACATACACACACATATGTATATTCTAAAGCTCTAAGTGTGAGAAGCATTTTTCTGTTTTGACACCTTTATGCAGCTCTTTCTCTCTCTGAGTATGATTTAAACTTAAGAAGACTAATCAGCGGGGATTTCGCACAAAATTTCTCTCGGAGCTATGTTACAAAGCAAATATTTGTGTTTCATTCGCCAATGATGCTCAACTAATAGTTTCTTCATTGTACAGCGTTCTGTCTGCAAACAGTTTTCAAGGGAAAATACCAGAATCATTTGGAAATTTGAAGATTTCTCATATGTATGGTGGAATTTTTGTAAAGTTGTATCAACCCTTTAGAATTTAGAGATTTCTCATTCTTATTGCGTGCAGTAGGATAGGTGGGAGCTGAATATCAGGGATCATACCAAGTTTTATTGGTAACTGGACGAAAATTATCCGATTCATTTATATGCTCTCTTCTTCCCTGCTCTTTGACAATGCTCATGTTTCAAAAATAGCTTAACTACTTAATTGTTATGCACTCAACGTCTTCATTTGTTGCAGGGATATGCTAGGCACATCCATGGAAGGCCCTGTTCCCGAGGACATCTCTCTTTTGAAAGACTTAGTCACATTGTGAGAGAATCGACCATCCACCTAGCAATTACGTACACGAAAGTTCAGTGAGTTGACACAACTTTAATGACTAAAATGTTCGGATTATCTGAAGTGCCTTCTTTATCAGGAGGATATCCGACTTGGTGGGATCAAAACCTATACCTTTCCCTAGCTTGAGGGGATTGAACAAGTTGGAGAGATTGTGAGTTCGACGATCTTAGCACTCTTAAACTTCAGTCCTACATGATTATTCCACGGCCATCGGGAATTTACCACAGGTCTTGGTTCCACTTTTCTGACTCAAGATATTGAGGAATAGCTTAATTAGTGGCACAATTCCACTGTACATCGGCAAGATGACCAATTAAAAAACATTGTAAGCCCTTAATTTTTTATACCAAAGTAGCTAAATTTTTGTGTGTTTGGAGTACCAACAGAATGGTACTAGTATCATGTATTATATTACGCAATTATAGATTCAAACTACTAATCTATGCTTTTAACACACTTATTATGTTCTTTTTATTTGTTCTCCGTCCTTTTTAGGGACCTGAGTTTCAACAACTTGACGGGTCAAATTCCGAAGGAAGTTGAGAATCTGAGGCTCTTAGAGTTCGTGTAAGTTGAGATATTAAGGGCACTTGTCCAACTATTTTCATGGGAAAAAATGTATTATGATTCATAATTTCAATACGAAGTACAGTGCAAATGAGCTATTTTTGCATCCTTTCTTTCTATCAAAGAGATTATAAACTTTGTGCTGATGCACTTTTTTGACTAACAACTTACTGACCGGGGAAGTACGACCAAGTTGGATGCTGCAGAGCAGAAAGGATTTGTTAGTTTGATGATGATCTTTACTTTTTATTTCATTTCATTTTATTTTATTTAATCTTTATGGGCTTTTAGATTAAGAAATGTCACACAAATTCCTTGTCATCGAGTAGTTTCTATGAAATTTTATTTTTTGATTATTTAACAGGAATCTTGTTTCCGGTTACTCTTCTTCCCAGAACCAGTTGTAAGTAGTCCCTTCCATATTATTTTTTCCGACAAGAAAGAAAATATGCTTGGATATAGCAAGGGGGTTAGTTTACCTTCACGAGGAATCAAGGCTGAAAATTGTGCACAGAGATATATAGGCAACCTATGTGCTACTTGACAAGGATCTAAATGCCAAGATATCCAACTTTGGTTTAGCTAAGCTTGATGAAGAAGAAAACACACATATAAGCACACAAGTAGCCGGAACATTGTATAGTTCTCTCTCTCTCTCTCTCTCTCTCTCTCTCTCTCTCTCTCTCTATGTATTTTTTTTGCACTAATCGGAGCTTCCTATATTTTCTCCTCAGAGGTTACATGGCTCCCGAATATGCAACAAGAGGTTACTTGACTGACAAGGCAGATGTTTATAGCTTCGGAGTTGTGGCTTTAGAGATTGTCAACGGGAAGGGCAACACGAATTACAGGCCAAAGGAAGAGTACCTTTTTCTTCTTGATTGGGTAACTTTCATAATATTTTGCATTCTAAACAAATTTCTTCTCGTCTTACATTGGTGCTAGTAATAGCTCTTTCGTTCGAAATATTCTTTGAAGCTAAACTTTTCCTTTTGTTTTCCTACATGTAACTGAAGGCCTATGTTCTCCAAGAACAAGGAAATCTTTTGGAACTTGTGGATCCTAGTCTTGGTTCCGACTACACCGAAGTGGAGGCAATGACAATGCTAAACTTGGCACTCCTATGCACCAATCCATCTCCCACTCTCCGACCACCGATGTCTTCTGTAGTGAAGATGCTCGAAGGGAAAATCCCAGTCTAAGCACCCGTGGTCAGTCATCGCACATTTGGCCAGAGTCCCAGGTTCAAGGCCTTTGAGAGCCTTAGGCAGGGCAGCCAAACAGACGTCTCCGAGTACTCACACCAGTGTCATGATCAAGCATGCTTGTGTATGGATGGTCCATCAACCGGTTCCTCGGTTTCTATCAAGAGTAAGGATGGTAACCGGGATAATCCCCATCAAGAAAGCTTGTGATGGATCAACCTGACAAGGATTTGGAGTGACGAAAAAATGATTGGTAAAAATGAGAAATGATTCAAAGTTGTTCTTGACATTGTTCTTGTTGGAGGAAAAAAAAAAAAAAAAGCTGACACTTAAGTAATTTGTTCTGGTTTCTATTTTGTTACATAGCTTTTGTTCCATCATTATAAACGGCCATTCAACTTTAATTTGTTTTCCATTTTGTGTCCCCATTGAGTTAGTTTATTATTTGCTTCTCCATTTGTGTTTTGCTCTTCCGTGAGGCCATTTCGCCAATTTATTTTCTTTTTCAATTAGGGTACGGACTCGAACTCTTAACCTCAACATCCAATTATGGTCCTCTTTCTTTCTTTTTCTTTTTTTCTTTTTTTAAATAATTTAAAAGTCTCATCCCAAGTTTTTAAATAACAAAATTAAATATAAGGTAAATTGCTCATTTTGTCCCTAAACTTTTAATTTTGTGCAACTTTGATCCCTGAACTTTGTTTCGTAGCTAGAATATCCTTAAACTATTTAAATGTTACTACAATAGTAATTTCCGTTAATATATGGATGGAAACTGTTTGTAATTTAATCAAAAAGTAGTGCTAACTACGGATTCTGTCCAAAAATTAATGGAAAGGAATATTGAAGCAACATGTTAATAGATTATGATAATTCCAGCTACGGAAAAAAAAAAAGAACAGGGAAAGCCCCTAAACTATTAAAAT